>CM034146.1:1020413458-1021613458 GCA_019776745.2 Taxus chinensis | reverse complement strand
CGGAGATGAAAAGAGTGGGGTCAGGGTCATCAGACTGAAGGGAGTGATCTCTTCATCTGAAAAGCTGAGGGCAGGCTACTTGGCAAGTAGGTGGAGGTGTAGAGGAAGGTGATGACCTAGTGAGAGAGGCAACGTGGTGAGGGGTAATGATGGAGGCTACGGGTGTGGGGTCATTTGGTAAAACCTCAATAGATTGAAGGACCTCCATGAGGGCTTGACGATGTGACTCAAAGGTTTGGATGAGGTCATATAAAGACATTTTGAGAGGGGATTGATGCAGTTGTTTTAGCATTGTGTGATGTGTGACCCCATCAGAAATAGGATATGCAAGACCTCGAATGATGACTTTGGGTATGGGTGTGGATGGTATGTTGGGTACAGGGTTGGTTGATGGGCCAGTTGCCTTTTCTTTTCCCTTGTCTTTCTGAGCACGAGTGGTAACATGAACCATGTTAATTTGAGGGGAGGTGGATGAAGAGGGTGTGTCATGGAAGGTATAGTGGCATGAGGGGAAAAACCCTAGTGGGGGATACGATCCTTGTGAAATGAGTAGGGTGCATTGGCATTTGGGTGGTGGTTTGGCCAACTCTCTTATACAGACCATGTTGATCTCGAATCTCGAGGGGTGGATCAAAGAGTTGTGGGGGTGGAGATTTTGGTCATTGAGTAGGTAATGGAAGAAGATTTGTGGAAATTGGTGAAGGTGAAATGGGGTCCTCATCAAGAAGATCATCATCGTCAAAATTTTCTTCGGGAGGACACAATTGGACAAGAGTGTTTTTAAAGCCTTACAGTTCTCTACATCGTGTCCTGGCACATGATGGTAGGCACAAATTTTAGTTTCGTCAAACCCTTTTGGTTTGGGTTTGAGTGGGTCGTAAGGTCTAAGAGGTGGTAATGTGATGACAGAAGTTTCAAGGAGATTGGTTAAGATTTTAGCGTAGGACCCTGCTAGTGGATCACAATGGGAGGTGAATGTGGGTTTGGGTGTAGGTACGGCTGATTGTGGAGGAAGAGGCTTTATAGGAGGGGGAATGGGTTGGTCCACTAGTTTGGTGTGTGGAGTGGTCTTAGGTCTTGCGGGCATCTGTTTAGGTACGAGCATGGTAGAAGAGCTAGTGATGGAAGGTTTGGTTGGTTTAACTACCTTATTGGAGGGTAGCGGATTCTTAGCTTTAGGTTGCACCTTTTTGGAAAAGGTGACACGGGTGTACACATGATGTAGAGGGAAAAGTAGATGGTGGAAGAGGACGGGTTACCCACGGGGGTAACCAAGTTGCTGTGGAGGTGGTCGGTAGAGGTTGGGTAGAAGGTGTGAGTGGAAGGGAAGAAAGTGTCATGGGTAGTGAAGAAGTTATGGATGGTAGTGGTGGTATGGGTGGTAAGAAGGTTACGGGTGATGGCGGAGGTTGTGTGGGTCACTTGGGTATATTAGAGGTTCGTGATGAGGAGGTGGGTTGCTGTGCTCTTGGTTTACTGGTGGAAGGAGGTTCTTGGCTAGGGTCGAGGGGTGAGGTCCTAGGATGGACGGAAGGGGTGAAGGTGACAATGGTGTGGTAGGTGAGGTTGGTGTATGAGGCCTAGGAGGTTGGGTCTTCTTTTTAGGGGTCGGAATAAGTTTAGTGTTGGTTTGGGAAGATGTGGCTAAATCTAATTTGATGGGTGGGTGAGTAAGGTTTGATGTTGGCATGACCCCTAAGGTGGTGATGGGTTTAAGTAAGGGAGATGATATAGGCATGGGTAGGTGTTTGGGTGTAGATGTATGTTGGGTTATGGGCAGAGGTGTGTGTTGGGCCATGGGTGGTGACATGGAAGGTGTTGCAATAGTCATGGTTGTGTTTGGTTTGGTCACTTGAAACACTTTTGGATAGATAGTGGAGGTGTCGGTGAGTGACAACTGCATTTGGGTTGAAACAGGAAGTAGAAGGCATCCCTAAAGTAAGGCTCTATCAACATAGTCCAGGTGATTGGCCAAGTGTGAAAATGGTACTGTTGTAAGTGGGGCCACATGGATCGAGTAGCAATCCCTGTAAAATGTGTTTGAGATACAGGGAAATGGCTAGCCTTCAGACTCTGTGGGTAAGAGAGCCGAAAGCAGATCAGCGGGATCTTGGGGGTCCAATGGTGAATGGTCATCTAAAGGAAATGGTATTTCTATAGGATCCTCCATGGGTAGAGGAGAGGATGGGCCAGACGAGGTGGACTCTCCTTGTGATGGTGTAGGTTGTGGACATGTATCTCCTATGAGTAGGAGAGGTGCCACTGACAACTACTCAGAAATTTGAGGGGTCAAAGGTGGCATGCTAATTATAGGCTCTTCCATGGGTGAAGGAGAAAATGAAAGGGGGTTCCTCTGTGGGTGGAGGAGTAGATGAAATAGGTTCTTGTGTAGGTAGGGGAGCTTGGGCTAAGATTTCATCTATGGAAGGAACATGAGGTAATTGGGAAGCAACTGGTATGTCATCGAAAATAGCGTGGACCTCACGGACATTGCTATCATTGGTTGAAGTGTCACCAACTTGGTTGGAAGATGGGGCATGATTAGGGAATGGCTTCTTAAAGATATGTAGGTTTTGGTTAGCGGGTGCATTCAGGCTATCCAAGACTAAATCTCTTGTTGTCTAACATTTCTTGGACAATATTCTTGAAGGTGATGCAGTTATTGTCGCTATGACCTTTGACACGATGATAGTTGCAAAATTCATGTTCTTTATACCATGCGGGCATGGGGTGCTCAGGGTCAAAACCAGTGTGTGGTTTTATAGGTGGAAGGGTAATGGCACCAGCCTTAATAAGCTTTTCCAAAACAGAAGAATAAGGTTCTCCTATTGAAGTGTACTTTCATTGTTCTCATCTGAACTAGAAAGCTTGGATGGGAGAGAGATTAGAAGGAGGTTTGGCTGGGTTTGATGGGTGAGGGGGGCCAGCTTTGAGAACTACGGTGTTGGAAGATCCTTTGGGTTTTGAATAGTTGTTTTGGGGTTTCAAAGATGAAGAAGCATCATTTGATTTGAACGTGATGTTCTTGTTACATAACTGAATTTTCTTCTCTTCGATAGCACGAATTTCCAATTTCCCGTGCCATGGTGAATGCCTCATCAAAAGTGTGAAAGGTTTGCACCTGCAAGGGTTGGTGAGATGTGTCTAGCGCAAGCCCAAGTAAACAACTCTATGAGTTCAGTTTGAGGTAATTGAAATGTGAGCTGGTTAATTAGGTTATGCCAGCAAGCGAC
The DNA here is from genome assembly GCA_019776745.2 of Taxus chinensis. Classification (NCBI taxonomy): domain Eukaryota; kingdom Viridiplantae; phylum Streptophyta; class Pinopsida; order Cupressales; family Taxaceae; genus Taxus; species Taxus chinensis. The sequence goes on along the minus strand of CM034146.1, from coordinate 1,021,610,225 downwards.
AAAGTCAGTGATAGACTCATCATCGTACTATCGTGTGGAATAAAGATCAGTCATGGTGACTTTCTTAACAATGTTGATTGAGAAGTGATCTAAGAAGGCTTGGGCTACTTGATTAAATGAGTAGATGGAGTGTCTTGGTAGCCCACTATACCAGTCCAATGTAGGTCTTGTCAAGGACATCGAGAAGGTCTGTAGGAGTAAAGTGTCATCATGGGCAATCAGGTAACACCCATGTTTGAAAGACCACAAATGTTGTTGCGGGTCTTCTTTACTATTGAAACGGTTGAATTTTGGAATTTCCCAATGTACAGGGTATGGGTGAATAGGGATGGATGGATGAATGGGCTCATTACAGATTTCATCATAGGTGAGAGAATTGTGTGAGCCGGAAACCGATGCTTCTAGTGTCTGCATCCTTTCCATCATTAATTTGATGAGGTCATTGGTAGGTTGTGATGGAAGGGCTCCTCCTGTGGCGTAAGGGATGGTACTGAACATGTGATGTGGGTGAATTCCAAGTGTATGGTGGTGCTTGAATAGGAAGGTTGAGAATAGGGGACTGACATAGAGGGCATATATCTAGAATGGGTGACAATGAGATAGGGGGTTGTTGATAGTATGTGTATGTAGGTGGGATGGTCGCAGTGACTCTAGTAGTGATTGGGGGCAGAGATTGTGGGATGGAGAGGACAAGATTCTGGAATGGAGTAGGGGTCACCGACACCACGGGTGGTTGTGTTGTAATTGGTATCTGTGAGACAATGGGCACAGATGAGGTTATGGTCTAGGTGGTTGATGAGGGGACAACAGATACTATGGGTGCAACTGATACTGTAGATGCAGCGGTCATAGTGGGTATGGGGCCTAGTTATGAAACTACTGAGGGTAAAGTAGGTGAAGGTAACACTGCATTAGTAGGGGCTGATGCAAAAGTGGGAATAAGGGTAGGAGAGATGGATACATGCATGCCATATATCAACTGACCTAAGGAGTCCCAGGTGGAAGAGTGGGAAAGGTAGAACTGTAAGGCCACGAGATTTTGATCAAGGAGTCATGCAAATTCCTCATCACCTACGGAAATGGTGGTAGGTAGGGTTGGATCCATGGGTGATAAGACAGAGGGTGGTGAAGGACTAGGTGGGAGTGGTTGACGACTTGCGTGGAATATAAGAGCATTAGCTTGATTGCAAGTCAACACCATGTGAATGAATGTATATCAGGTGATGTTGTATCCTACAGATGACATAGAGAGTAGTGGGAATGAAGAAAATAGGTGTTTATAGGTGGATTTGGGAAATGTATCAGCTGAGATTCAACACAGGGTAACCGACAATGGTTAAGGATGACCAATACCAGTTCAGGGGTAACCGACATCGGTTACTGTGAGACAAGAATAGTTTTACCAAATGAGACAAAATACTGGTGACGGTCAGATGAACAAGTTGTATGATGACTATTTATCAAAGCATAGAGAGTACAGAGACTCACAAGGAACTCTGAAAAGCAAAGAAAATGAAATAAGTGTTCTTTGGGAAATTTAACCTAAAAGAACAGAAAACTGATGTCGGTTAAGAAAAATCGATAGTCGGGGGGGACCGACGACTGGTGGATAAACCGATGCCGGTTACTGTGAAAATTGGAAAAATGTAGAAAAATGGATTGTTGTGAATTTGAGTCAGATAAATAGTCAACCCAGAGGTCTAGAGATGATGCAATGAAGTCCTGACACACTCAGAAGAAGTCAGAATACTCCAACTGTGATTGTGGAGTGTGCAAGGCAAAAGAATGGAAAAATGGAGAAACGTATCCTCACACCTCAAAATGCACGTCAATCAAATGCTAAAAACACGTACCTAACAAGTGATTTTTAATGTGTTGAGCTTATGCTATTTAGAATACTGACTCATGAATTTAGAGTAGATTTTTTGGTGAGGAAGGCTTCCTACGAAGAAGGATATCTAAAAGGAGAGGTTTCAGGTTATGTTATGGTGGGGGTGGGCCATCCTCTGAGGTAATGACTCGACAGAAGTAACGAGCTGGGGAGTACCTGCCAATCCTCTGATCATGTGATCACTTGACAGGTGTTCCCAGGTAAGATGTTGTTTAAGAAAGATGTGTATATTTCAATTTTGTGTAGTTTGGTAAGACACAGAGAGAGAGAGAGAGAGAGAGAGAATGTGCTTTCTATGATTCTTTGTGTCAACCATCAGCTGGGCATGACTTCCAGCATATAGGTTGCCCTCATTTTAATGTGAGCTAAATGCAACAAATCAGAATGTAATGCAACCAATTTTAAGCCCAAATCAAAAAATTACGTTTGATGAAGCAAATGATGAATAGGAGAGGGTATGCTTTTTCACTAAATGCAAGAAAGCAAGAAAGAAGAATGATTCTTTTTAAATGCACCAAGAGGAATGTTTCTTTTAGAGAAATTAGAAAGAAGAGAGGATTACCAGAGAAGAAGATTAATGTGTAAGCCTTTTAAAGGGAAACAAACACACAACTTTCACCTAGGAATGAAGAAAATGCAATAGAACCCCTGATGGGTCCCACCAGGCATGCCAAAATGTTTCACCATTTTCTTTACGTTATTGAGATGAAATAGATAAGGGTAAGGGCCAAGGAGGAATACTTGTTTATGTTGGTTAGTTGATGGTTGTTGTGCGCACGTTCTGAACTTCTCAATCCAATGTTGACTGTGAGAGCTTCCTTTTGGCTAGGAGGAACTACCTGAAATAGAAAACAAGACCACAAAAGAAGAGTTAAATAATATATGACAGTGGACTGCCTAGCGTGTGCTAGATCCGGGAAGTGTGATACTCCCTAGACGGCTATCAATCCATTGTTTAAAACAACTTAATGTGAGAAATAAACAAATTCCTATTGTAGTTGATATGATTTAGGTATTTCATTCAAGCACAATAAGAAAATATAACATAACAAGCTAGGCTATAGTCAGATCTAAAGGGTAGGTAGTTGTCAGGGTGTTGGAACTGGTCAGGGTCAGGTTCTGGGTTGTTTGGGTCACTTGGTAGAAGGTAGGTTGGCTCTGTTATTGGCAAAGGTGTAAAACACAGAGACCGATGTCAGTCTAGTATAACTGGTGATGGTTTAGGAGAGACCAACGACAGTCATGGGTAACTGGCGTCGGTACAGTCGGGTGACAGTAGTTCAATAAAAACCTTATTACAGAGTCTGGGTGAGGTTAGATAGAGCTAAAGGAGGGGATGGTGAGGTCTGTGGGAATGTTGAGAACACTCAGAGAGGTGGAAGGGCCAGGATAGATGATCTGATAAAAGGGTGGGTGAGGTTTGAGTTTGTCAAAAAGTAGACTATGAAGGAATGGGAATATTAATGGAAGAATGATAACAAAAATGATAACAACCCTATGGCTAGGATAAGAAGGGAAGTGATCAGTGATAAAAGCACTTACCAATGTTGCAGATCCAATGGTTGGTTGGTGGGGATGATCGGTTGGTGAGATGGAGCTTAGTGTAATAGTGATGCTTCCTGGAATGTCACTGTGAGTGTGAATGCCTCTAGATCTATCCTGGTGCTGGCTATGGATGTCTGTAGGTGCGAAAAGGCTCTGGTTCTTGCTTGCATGCATATTCTCTTCTCATCTCCTTGATCTCAAAATGTGCCAACCCAAAAACAAGGTTGCTAAGGTGAATAAATGGTAACCAACAATGGTTCCTAGGTTGACCGGTATCGGTTTAGGGATGACCAACGTCGGTTAAGGTGGGATTCCCTAGGTTTACTAAAAATGGCAGATCTTTCCAATTTCTTGGGCTAGGTTGGTTTATTCTCACGGATCAGAATGGAAGCTTCCCTTCTAATGAGCGGGAATGTGGTTAGAGAAATCTTAGGCATGTGCTTTTAGGGTTAGACCAAATCTTAGCTCATTAAGGCAAGTAAGATTAGGTCTTAGTTAGTTATGGAAACATGCCAAGAATAGGTCTAGGGTGAGGTGGTTGGATGAGGTGTCTAGGTGAGGTGGAAATTAGGTCAATTAAGGTAATTAAATGATGAATATTGTGAGGATGGGTATTAATTTAATTAAATTAATATTAATGTGGGGTGGAAGGGGCCGTGGTTAGGTGAATATATTTGAGTTGGCTATTCAATAGGGGGTAAGGGTAGTGTGACTCAATTTTGGTGTGTCTACAACAGTATGTGTTCAATCCATCTATTTACCGATCTCCCTTTTTGGCCTAGCTTCTCGAGCTCATGATAAGAAATGTTGTCGATGGTAGAAGAAACTGTCATGGTCGTAGTAGTTTAGACTTCGGTAGATGGATTTGGCTGGGTTAGTTTGCGTAATAATGAAGTGAGTTGTTCGACCTTGAGTTTGAGCTCATCTTTTGTAGCCTTATCTTTGTCATATTTTTCCAACAGAGCCCCGAGAGTAATGTGCACATCTTGTTTGGCTCCTTCATGAGTAGCTTTTCCTAATGAAAATTGAGAGATCCGATAATCTGCCGCAGTAAATTGCCTTCTTAGTTTTTTCCTCAACGAGAGTAGCAACCTCTACAATTCACTCTCCAGATGGATTCACTGTCAAACTTGAAACAGTTCTTGGCCTCTTGGCTTGTCTTTTGGGTGTATGTTCCAATATACTGAGATCTATGACATCTCCCAAAGGCACCTTCTTCTTCTGCTTTGGAGTCTGTCTAAAAAACCATTCAAGAATAACTACTGTTGACGAAGATGGGACAGTAGATCCGATACCTGAAACATTAGTTATGACAAGAGCACTAGAAACATTAGTTGACATTTGGGTAGAAGTGGCAATGATGGACGGGGTGGACGTAAGGATAGCCATAGGAGTTGATAAAATGATGTTTGGGAATGAGGTGGAGGGAAATGGAAGTGTTAAGGGAAGTGAAGAAGAAAATGGGTGACCCAATAGTTTCTCCAGCTAAGAGAACTGAAAGGGATGAGAAAACCTGGGCCATAGAAGGAGATGGGAAGGAATAAATGATTGTGAAAGTGAAAGGAACTGATATTGAAAGTGACAGAGGAAGAGATGATGGATCTTGTGAGATACTAGGGGAGTCACTGACCTCAACCACTTCTGTCACAGGTGTTGTAGGAGACATGGCCTTAGAAATAGAAGCCTTGGAGAGAGATGAGCCACCAATAACAAATGAAATCTTTCTTGGAGTCATATGGGTTTTTTGGGTCAAATTTTTTTCCCTTTGTGAGTTTTGATTGGCTCATGGTTGGTGGGGCCTCTATATTTGTAGGTTGTTCTGCTCCCTTGGGTGAAATTCCCAAAGTAACCAACCAACTGTAAGTTCTTTGTAGAATGGGCCCCACGCTATCCTTTGTATTGTAGCATTCCTCTACATATCAATCAATCCACGATAATGGTTGATTGACAATATTATCATTTTTGTATGCCACATCTAAAACCTCATCATTATCTTACGCCTCCTTTGGGACATCGGCCAAACCAAACTGTCGAACCTCATCCAAGGTCAACCTCTCATAATCCATTTGTCCCACAATGTATTCATCCCGACAATGAATCCATATATCCTCCAATTAGGGAACGTGGGCACTAGACCGACCTGTTTCACCAAATTTACCCCAATAATCAAAATTATTTCATGGATGAAAGGTTTGTAAGGTCACTTCGGCCAATTCTACATCCACATTTTTGGCCTTTATTCGAGTAGGTGTATCTGCCAATTGAAATAGGGAAATGCATTCCCGATTTGTGGCGCTTGTTTTGAATTCGATGATAATCCAAAAATTGTCAGACCGATTTCAGTAGAACCCATTTATCAGTGGGGCACACTTGGCAATTTGTTGGGGGCACCAATGAATCCTAGAACCCGAATGTAAGTGAATGTTGGGAACTGTAAATAGATGGCTCCGCACTCACGCACTTCTTTGAAGGCTTCATCAAAAATCCTTCGGTTGTATAACTCCTTATCAAAATGGTAGAGGATAACCGCAAAGAAGGCATCATTGACCCTACGAAAATGTTTGCTCCCTTCACTCAGTGTGAGTTGGGGATAGAAATCGTAGATTTGGGAGGTGCTGCGAATACCTTTAGTATTCAATGTAGAGAAATCTCCCTTAGTAGCAGCCATATAAACCAACAAGGATGTCATATAGAAATTCTTTGTGGAAAGCATCTTGCTCAACTGATAGCAAACAGAGCTACTGATATACTCCCCCCATCAGATAAACTCCTTATTCTTCTTGATGGTAGCAATGTATAAGAACATCCACTCCTAGAATTCCTTTATAGAAGGGAGACTTAAAACTCTGCTTAGTAGCACAATAAGGTCACTGACCTCTTGAATAAAATTTGAATGATGCATGGTTTTGGGGAAATTTGGTGAAGCTCTTGGCTAAATAAGTTTTCATCATGATTTTCGTGCATACTTCCTCTTCCTTGTCCCAATGTTCCACTACCGACTCTGGAGAAATTGTGGCCTAATCTTCAACGTCGAGAAGTTTGAGTAGATCTTCAAAGAATTCTCTGGGTCCAAACAGATTACCACCTTATCATCATCATCTTTGACTAACATGGATTCTTTGTCAAAGTGGGTTGCCGCGGCTAAAACGAAATCTGGGCAATGCATGGATGTGGGAAAACCAAAAGCAAGGGCAATCCCACTATCGTAGATAGCCTGCATCCATGGTTTCTTATTCGGAGCCTTTACTCTTTCCCAAAAATATGGAAAATCAATATGCCCTAGGTCGGTGTCCCCTATATTCCCTAAGGCGGAAGACAGGTAGGAGTGAGGAGCAACTCCAAGAAATGAATACTTCATCTTTTCTTTACCCTTTGATGTGGAAGTAGACATCAAGCTCTATATGTTGGAACTTGATGACTTTTCTGAATTCCAAAAGCTGAAGTTGAAAAATCCTGAAAAAAGAGAAGTCTGAAACTCAAAGTGCAATACTCTGAAAGACATGTCCTGAACTCCTTTGAAAATTATCAGCTTCCGAAAAGCTGAACTGAAGAGTCCCAAAGAGAAAAACTATGTCCGAAAAAGTTTTCCAAAGTGAAAGCTCTGAATTTTTTTTTCCTAAAAAGTCAAAATCAAGAGCTTCGAAATAGAGACACACCACCAAGTCCTCAAAATCTGAGAAGGAAATTACCAAACAATGCTAATCTCCAAATCCTGAAAAGTACTGAGAGGGAGAAAATGGAAAACTTGAGGAGCTCCCTTGAAAACTTTGAATGCCTGTGGAAACTCAAAATGTAGAAACATGGTGGGCAACGATTTTGTCCTTCCGAGAGGTACACAAAAGAGGAACAAAAGAAAACAAACAAAATGAAAATAAGAGATCTTAAACCAAAAGGAAAATGACCAAGTTAAAATACCTCGAAAATGACATCAAAAGGTACAAGAAAACGAAATGTCAGAGAAAATGTGTCAGGTAAAAATGACAAGTAAAAAATGAGTTTAAATAGAAAACCTGATATTAATGGCAAAAATCTTATTCGTACGGGGGTTGGTGAAAAATTAATTACACGAAGGACTCTGAAAGTCTGAAACCCAAAATTCTAAGGTTTCAGTGTTTTATTCGGAGATTGGGAGATAAAAATATGTTTGGCAATGAAACTTCTGAAACTCTGAAAGCCTGAAAGTCCAAAAATTTGGACTTTTGGCCTTCGGAAGTCTAAAAGTGAAAACCTCAAAAATGACTCGAAGAATTTTGAAACCTGAAAGCCCAAAAGTCTAAATTTCAAACTTTCAGAACTTTTGGACTTCGAAAGTCTGAGAGGGATTTAACCAAAAATGCGGCCAAAGGTTCTGAAACCCAAAAGCCTGAAAGTATGAAATTCAAACTTTCAGACTTCGGAACTCCGGGTTAAAAAATTGTTAATTACATTGTAAAAACTCCAAAGCCCGAAAGCCCGAAAATCCAAAATTTCAAACTTTCGAGGTTTCGGACTTCAGAAATTTGAAAACACAATTTCAAAGACACGCGCCATTAAACTCCGAAAGAGAAAAATATCTGAAATCCGAAGTCCAAAATTCAAATTTCGAGTCTTGGAGAATTTTCCATTTACAAAGGGTTTTCTTTAAAAAAAAAAACTCAGACCACTTTCAACATCTGCTTCTCAAGGTAGATTAAAACATTAACATGACACATGTATGATGAGGACTAGTACGATGTGTGGTGAGTGGACGTGTAAATGTCAAAAAGATGTAAACAAACTATAGAATGTGTGATTATAAGATTTACGATGTGTGAATAGATGTAGTGTGTAGTAATTATTGTATAATGTGTGGGGTTCATGTGTGGTAATGACTTCAACAGTCAAGTGTGAACCAAAGCATAAGAGTGTGTCATCAGGTAATGATGACACTAAAGGATGAATGAATATGCATATGCTAGGTGAATGATGTAAGAGCATGCAAAGATGATAGATGCACAAATGTTATGATGAGTGGGGGGTGTATTAAATGGCGTGCCCCCTAAGTTTACATGAGTGAGCTAACCAATAACCGTGAAGGACGAAGGTCCTCCATCCGATGTAAATGATGATGAAAACATATGATGATGCTATGTTAATGGTGGTATGGCAAATAAATGTTGTGTTGGTGAATTAAGTCTAAATGCATGTGATGGATGAATGTATGATGAAGTTCGTGGTGTCACAAAGTGTGTCGGTGATGAAGATCTACGTGATTTTGAATGCGAAGATGATGAAGAGCCAAATGGAATAAACTGAGGTGGTGACCTATGTCGAGATGTAGTAATTGTCTTAGGAATGGGCCTATACCTATGTGGAGGACTAGTGGAACGATGCAGTCGTGTAGATGGTGCACAATTAGGTGAGCTAACAGTAGACTATGCTTTGAGCAACATAAAATGTGATGTGTTAGAGGAAGTAGATGATGTGCTAACTGGTGTGCGAGGAGATGACAACCATGGTGTAGATAGAGGGACACCATCAATAGAGATGACCCGATTATTGTGAATAAACTTAAGCTGCAAATGATTCATAGAAATGATAGACTGAGATTGACGAATCTAATTGAGACCAAGAAGCATGTCACATCCGCCAATGGTGTTTCCAATGAGGAAAGGTACAAGCAGTGTAAGAGGACCAACGATGACATGAAGCTAAATAACACTAGAGGGATTTTTGAAAGGGTACTCGATTTACGATGGAGGATAGTTGATAGCCTTGAGAAGTGAGATAGAGCATGCACTAATGGGCCATGATGGGTCAACCTTGGCGTTGTTGATGGAGGTCGAGCTAATAAATACATTGATATACAAATGATTAGATGAGAATGTCACATGATAATCAACATCGAAGAAAGAAATGATTGGTGGCGAAGCGTCAATGTTTGCTACGAAGAAATCTAGAGCTCCTGATCTAGGAGGAGGAGGTACTACGTGATATGTATGATTGGCAGAAGAGTTGGATGTCTTCTTGTCACATTGTTGAGATTCATTGTTAAAGAGCTTGAGTTTACCCTTGTCGTTGGTCAGGGCAGAGATAGTAGATTTTGGAAACTCTATTTTGTTGTCATTAATTAGATCTTGGATGATTTTATGGAGTTTGAGACATATATTTGTAGCATGTCCTACACATCGATGATAATCTCATCGGAAGTTCTCATTGTAGTTCCTACCTTTGGGTCATGATGGGACTAACTCAAGTGGTGGGGGAAGAGTAATAAGATTGCTTTCGAGAAGTTGTTTCAATATGAGATGTGGAGCCATTAGAAAGTTACTAAACATGCACCGAGGTTGTTATGAATGAATCTCTTTAGTAGAAGTGACTGCGTTGGCGGTGATTTTAGCGTCGGTTGGCTTAATGGTAGGTGGTTTGAATGGTGTCTTGTTTGGAAAACAAGTGGAGGATGAAGCTTGTTCCTGATATTTAAACTTGCCTATGGATAGGAGTTTGGTCTCACGAAGCTTAATAATATGACAAAATTGATCAAACGAAGGAGAGGTTTAAAAAAGAACACTCTCTTGGAGAGGCGGTAAAAGACTCTGGATGAACAAGTCCTAAAGCTCATAGTCCACAAGTACATTTGTCATCTTAGCGAGATTGTTCTATATCTCAAAACATAGTTAGCGAGGTGTTCATTTGAACCTTGTTTAAATTGTGCTAGTTAAGCATAGGAGATCTTAGAGCCTATATTGATGGAGAAATGAATAAGAAAGGCATCGAATAGATGTGTGAATGAAGTTACCGAGTGAACCGACAGGTCGTAAAACCAACGCATCGCATAATCATGGAGACTACAAGGAAAGATTTTAGTTAAAAGAATATGATCGTCGGCAAAATCAAGACAAGCAACGTGAAACACTATAAGATGCTCCTGCGTGTCACCATGCCCATTGAAAATGGGAAGTTTAGGGGTGACAAAGCTAGGAGGGAGTGGATAAGTAGAGATGGCAGGTGTGAATGGAGTATGCAACAATAAGGTAGAATCTAAAGATAATGATGCATGCAAAGTAGCTTGCTACAACTTACGAATTTGATCTTAGAGATCATGATAAAGAGAAGTTAAGTTTTGATTGCCAATAGATGAAAATTTTTGTATATGAGAAACTAAGGGCAACGTAAAATTATTGGTAGGAGTAGTAACAGAAATGGGAATAGTAGAAATAAGTGGAAGAGTAAAAGCAAGCGGTTGAGTAACAACAGAAGTGGGTATGGCCACGAAAGCATTGAGTTCTACCAAATTAGTAGCCTCCTCACGAGTCACATGTAAAAGTAAGTCTAGAAAGTCTGGATCTTGTGGATGTGCAACAATATGATCATTAATAACCTTAAGATGTTGTTCAGTAAAATTAGTATGAGAGTGAGCCATGGCGAAAGGAGAATAAACCCTATAATGGTAAAGTGTGAATGAAGAATCTAGAAGTGTGAATGATCGACTCGGGTTCTCCAAAATGATTAACTAAAATGTGGAAATATCATACAGTTAATCTGATCTAGAATGACATATAAATACAGTAAATGAATGCAATAAACAAGTATGAGAAAACACCCAAACAACTAATCTAATGAAAGCAGAAACCCTAACATGCAAGAAGAACAAGGAAAAGACTTAGCTGATTCAGAGGCAGATCTGAATTGTGTCGCAAAGCGGATAGAATAATCTGGAAGTAAGAACGACTATGCAGAGGTCCCAAAAAGGATAGATATGGGTTGATTAGTTAGACTGGAGTGCTTGGAGAGGGACTGGGGTGCCTACGGGCACTCAGGTCTGTAGAATGGGTGCCTTGGTTTGTGCAACACGTTCAAAATTGAGTTTCACAGGTTTGGCAGGTGGTCTGAAACCCTCATTGTGTGTCACATCAGATTCGTTGCACTACACCAAGTGTCACTGATAATCCAAGATGATAGATAGACCTACAAAAGACCAAATAATAATATAAAAACCCTAAAAAAAAGAATAAAAATGAATGAGTTGGACTGACCTCAACTACCTCAACAGTGGGCTTACTAAGCGTTACACTACATCTCAAACCCAAATGTAGTTCTGGTGTGTGTGTGCATCATGTGCCCTATGTGCTCTCGTGTCAGTTGCACTTTGTGAAGTAGCGAGCAATAACTAGATCTAGAAAATGTAATAGAATGTGTGTATGGAATAGAATATAATCCCTCCCCCTAATCTTTTGTGATGCAGATGAACCAACCTTATCCTTGTGATGGAGCTAATGGATGCAAATGATCTCTAAATGGATGCAACTCTAGGTGGATGATAGTAGTGACTAGTGTTTGGTCCCTCATTATGGTCTCATAACTTTATATTTATAGGGTTCTCTTGATCTAATTTTGTAATTAACCCCGAAATGGCTAACCGCCAAAAAGATAAAGACCTCAAATGGCTAGAAAGAGCCTAAAAAGTGGCAAGAAAGTTAAAAAGGGATCGGGCCACCCCTGGTGGAACTAGGGTGCCCATGAGTGCCCCAATATTATCCTAGGCACCCCAGTAAAGGCTAAAATAACACAAAGTGATGAAAGTTGACTAGGCATGTAGGTGTAAAAGGTCGGGAATGATGAAATAAAATAAGAGAAGATGGCCAAAAGACGGGGGTTAATTAGTACTTTCTTCACTAAAAAACCTTCTAAAAAGTAATATGAGATCAGGACTAAATAATGTCTAAAGTGCATGATTTTATGTCTAGAGAATTAAAGGTAGTTTAGATTGGAAAAAACACAACTTCTATTTCCCTAGTAGCCTAGGCTATCTAAACTTAGCTTTTAGCCCCTTTGAATTTTGGCTTGCTTATTTGTTTCCATTTCTCTAGACTAGGTGCCCACATGACCATTCCGGGTCCACCACAACAACAAATCAAATTCTTTGACATGCTTATAAGACAACTAAACATTGAATTAAACCAAATTGATATTGATCAAGGCTTAAGCCGGTTAGTTTTCAGAGCCACACCCGTACCTCCTACAATTATCAACCAACTCATTTCCCTCAACGAAGAATCAAATATTGCTAAGGAATATTGGGTTAACTATGTAGAAATGCTTAAACCTCAAAACTCATGATTTGTCCTTGCCACATATTCTATTGTATCTTCACAACCCTCTTCGGAGAGGAATACACAAATGACGAAGGGCAATTCCCTTGTGTTCCACAACTGAGTCGGGCTTTGTTTGGTTCCACTGATATCGACGTCGACCTACACACCACGATCATCCTTGATCATAATATCACCCCCGAACAAGTTAGAAAAACATTCATTGCTCTCAACGAACAAATCCCCATTTTTCCAGTTGAGAACATTCAATTGCCTTGATTTATTATTATCATTCCCACCTATCCTACCCATGTTATATTTATCCACCATGTTACTTGTTATCCAAAATTCACCCCCCAGGGTAAATTTGATAACATGCATTAGAATATTCAAGTCCCAGGCAGATAGATTGATTCAAGGTAAAAAAATCATGTTTCTAGGGTCCCCTCGGATTTTTTCTAACTCTCTTGTCCAAGAAGAAAGGCGCAAGTTCTAAAAAAAGGGTGAAAAAGTTGCAAAAAACAAGCTGGGCCAGGAAAAATCATGAAAATCAGCTAAGTCCTAGTCTAGGCAGTCCTTGGGACAGTTGGGACGTCGGGGCGCGAACCGGCCGAAAAGCCTCCAGGCGGTCTGCGCAGCACTGGGACAGTTGGGACATGGGGACGCGCGGGACGCGAAAGGGCGAACCGGCCGAAGGTAAAAGAAAAATTGACTAACTACTGTGCTGAACAGGCTGGGACATCTGGGCTGTGAGGATGTGAAGGACGCGAACCGCCCAGATCGGCCAAAACAGAGAACTTTCGCACTGGGACAATTGGGACAAAGGGACGCGTGGGACACGGAGAGCCGAAGGAGCCGAGAGCCAATCAAATAATGCCACGTGTCTTTACCTCAAAGAGGGACAAGGAAGCTCGAATCAAGTGGATTGGAGGAATTTGTCCTAGACCGTTTGGGACAACTGGGCCAAAGGGACGTGAGGGATGCAAAAAGCTGGCAGGCCCGAGGACGAATCAGGAACGCCACGTGTCACAAGGGAAAACGTCCAAAATTTCAAAGGGCAAGGTTTGAAGCGTTGGCCTGAGCCAATAAAAAGAGGACACGTGTCCTAAGGAGAAGGGGAGTGCGGAGCTCGGGGAGGAATTAGAGAATTTGGCAAAAGTTTTGGCCAAAAACTAAAAGGTAAAGGATGACCCCGCACCCCTGTCCTCCAACCAGATTATGCCACGTGTCCCAAGTGGCGGGGATGCGGGAAAAAAATGGGAAATTTTCCAAAGTTACAAAAAGTCAAAACTTTCAAGGAAAACCCGCGGGTAAGGGAAGGAGAGAGAATTGCTCATCCAATCAGCACCCGACACGTGTCGTCCAGGTGGCGAAGCGCAAGAAAAAATTTCAAAACCCATTTTTGCCTGTTTTTTGCCCTAAATCTTCAGATCGCCATATCTTTCGATCCAGAGCTCAGATTTGCACGTTCTTTATATCATTGGAAAGCTTATAAAATTCTCTACATGATTCCAGGGTCAATCTTGAATTTTGGTTTAGTCTGGAGAGAGAAAGTTAAGAAATGGCTCTGACGCGTGTCCATGGCCAGAAATGACATTTTAGCGACCAAATTTAATGTAGAATGGGTCGCATTCTCCTCCAATTCAGTCAAAAATGATAGGGTATGGGTTTGTAAGGTTTCCCATGCCGTTTTAATGCATTTATAGTCAATGAGGAATGGGTTCCTACGTTTTGTACATTTTCTCTCTCCTGGGCTCGACCCATGCAATGTAAAAGCCAGATTTGGCTCATTTCTTAAGGGTGGAACACTTTTTGGCATAGCAGACTTCTTCTTTCACCTCCAGCAAGTGATTGTTGCAAGAATTAGACCTCTTCAAAGACTGTAACAGGTTTTTTACCTCTCTGAGGTTGTAATGCAGTGGTTTTGACATTGGAAATGATAATGCAAGCTTTGTGAATGAGTTTCAGTCCTTTGTTTGTATTATTTACTTCATTTCAGATCCTAAATTATATCTTATCAGCCTGTGTATGTTTTATGTTGCAATCTTTGGTTTGTGTCTATTTGCATGACAAAGATATTCACCACTCCTTTTGGTGCATCACCATCTTTAGTTAGTTTCAATTTTTGCACTTCTATCCCTGTCTCCTTGCAATTTAGAGTAGGATTAGGATTTGAACCTCTGTAGTTGTGCAAATATAGATCTAAATCAGAGGAGTTTGAGGAATCAGCCTCTAATCTGGAGATTCCTCTCTCAGTTGCACAAGTCCCACACTTGGAGAGAGGTTTCCATGTGCAATCACACTGGATGCTAGTAGGATCAACCCAGAAAGCTGATCAACATCCAGGGGTGCTGTGATTTTGCATTAACAGTTTTGGCATGCTCGGTGGGACCTAGAGGTCTCATTTTTATTGTAGCAAAGTTGATGTGCATCTGCTGCAATTTTCTTGCTTGAAAAGAGCTATTATTTGCATATCTGGCGACTCCGCTGGGGAAGAATCAACTGGTTTCAGCAGTGCAGGCCTGAAAACTCATGAGAAGAATCACCACAAGGTCAAGAGTTGGAGAAGAAGAAGTGCTGTTTGAATACCTGCAATTATCTCCAAGAAGAAGGCAAAGAGGAAGAAGGATTCAAAGGTCTCCATCTCCACCAAATAGAACTCTCTCAACTCCTCCACCTGGTAGGCCTTTCATTCAGTCAACAAGGGTTTTAAGACCAATTAGAATGGCACAAAACAACCCTATGTCAACTTCACATGCAGCAGCCCACTTGCCCTCAATGCACAACATCCAATTCCTATTGCAGCCTTGAAGAACATTCCCTACTTCACTGGAGAAAATTAGACTACTCCAGGTGATCATGTTAAAGATGTTGCTAACCTTTGTGCAATTCATGAAATCAATGAGATGCAAGTAGCTGTCAAGTTACTGGCATCTTCATTCAAGGGTAAAGCATTGCAATGGTTTAGGAGCCTTGGAGCTAGTTCTATCACAAATTGGAATCAGTTGTGTATAGTGCTTCATGAGCAATTTGGAGAAAAGGGAGACAATTTGTCTCTTTTGGAGCAGCTGACAACCATCAAGAGAGCTCCCAATGAGCAGCTGACCGATTTCAACTTCAGATTTCAAAAGACTTGGGAGAGAATTCCAGTGGCAGTCAGGCCAATAGCAGAAGGTGCTTTTCTCTACTATCTCAAAGCTTTAAATTCTGGTATTTCTATGTTAATTCAGTCCATGGGAGGCATAACTATCCCTATGGCTTATAGCATTGCCATTAAGGCTGAAAATTGTTTGATCCAAGCTGGCAAACTTGCCCCTAGACCCCCATGCCACTGTTTCCAAGTTTAGAGAATCCAAACACCAATCAAGCACCTAATTTGGCTCCTTCTCCCACTCTAGAAATCAGAGTTCAAATGAAGCTTCCACTTCATCTCCAAGTGCCCCAAATGAGCTTCAAGAAGTCATGAAGCAATTGCAAAACCTAGGCAATGAGCTGGTTACTCTTAAGAGGCAACAAGCCCAAGGTTTTACACCTTCTTATCAACCCCAAGCTCAGCCTAATAGGCAGCCATACCAACCACAAAGGCCACCTAACCCAACTGCAAATATGAATCAAACAAGGCCTCCTACCAATAGACCATTTCAGCCCTATAATCCAAATGCCATATCTGCCTCCAAGGCATTGGTGCCAACACAAAACAACATTGCCCAGGAGTATGATTAGTGTTTTCCATGCAATGAGCCTCATAATCAATCCATGTGCTTCAATGGTGCTTTGAATCAAGCATTGATGGTGACAACTACTGGTGTGGAGGGTGAGAGCAGTCAAGGAAACAGTCAACAACAAGAAACATTCCAACAACAATCAGCCCCAAATGACACCACATTGGTAAACTGGCAAGCAGAAGATTTTTGTGGCATGAATCAAGTAGTTTCTCAAGGTGTTGCAACCAACACAAGGTCAAAAAGGAGGAATTTGGGTGAAGAACAACCATTAGCCCCAACCAATCCACAACCTTCCATGGCTCCACAAATGATTGGCAAGCAAAATCCAATTTCAATTGCACAAGGGCAGCCAAGAACGGCTCCTAGGCCAACTCAAATACCAGCTGTTGCTGCCCACATGCAAGGAATGAATGTCCAAACCATGGGACAACAAAGAGATCCTTCATCACCATTCAGTATCATTGATCAGATGAAGAAGACAAACGTCAATATATCAATGTGGGAATCCCTATCTATCCCAGGCCAAAGAGATCTGCTGCAAGCTGCCATGAAGGACTAGCCAACTTCGAATCAGCAAGTTCAAATGCAAGACAAAGTGCTCACAAATGCTGCCCAGCCTGAGGGAAATCATGGAAGACAGCAAGGTAAAATGTTGAAACCCCCCTCCCTTCTATGTTTCATTGATCATTGGAAATCAGCTAGTACATAATTGCATGATAGACTCCGAGGCAAGTAGCTCGGTAATGCCTAAACAAATAGCTGATCAGCTAGGGCTCTAGTATGAAACCACATCCAAAGGGGTGGTGCAGTTGGATGGGACAACAGTAGCAACAGTTGGGGTGATTAGAAACTTGAGTCTTACCTTGCATGCATGTCCAAATGTTGTTGTTTTACAAGATGTATCAGTCATAGACCTTCCACCACTCTTTGCCCTATGTTTGTCAAGGGACTTCATAGCCGAGATTGGGGGATATTTGTCTGTTGATTGGTCACACATGCTATTCAGAACGAGGTATGGAACTAAGGCTACAATCAGGTCAGAACCTATTGCAAACTTTCACATTGAGCCTTACACTCCAAGTCAGATTAATGCCAATTGCTCAGCATTTGATCAAGAAGATCACCCAAGCACTGATAAAGCTAATACTAAGGTTGGAAGCATCCCGGATCTAACTCTTGATGAATGGGCAAACAAGGTACATGCATTTGATCCTTATCAAGAAGTAGAAGAATCTGAGCTAGGGGTCTATTGCATACACGAAGAAAATCAGCCTATTCCTTGCATCACCAAGCCAAACCACAAGGATGACAATGAGGTATGGCAGCTATTTTTTGATGGATCAAGGAGTAGACAAGGTGCAGGAGGTGGAGCTATGCTTGTTTCACCTCAAGGAGTAAAGTACTATTCAGCTTTTAGATTTCAGTTTGCATGCTCCAATAACACTGCTGAATATGAAGCCTTGGTGCAAGGGATGCATTGGGCAATCAAGAGAGGAATAAAGAACTTGCAAGTCTTTGGGGACAGTGAATTGATTGCAAATCAGGTCAAGGGACAACATGCTGCCAAGAATGATCTACTCAAGTGCTACAAGAACAGGGTGTGGGACCTCATGGAAGATTTTGAGGGTTTTGGCATCAGATCCATTCTTAGGAAAGAGAATCAAGCTGCTGACAGGCTTGTAGCAGTAGGGGCAGCCTTTGACATTGTGGAAAGTATTCAACAAGATAAGGTACAGCCAAACATCCACATGATTGTGAGGCCTTCAGTGCCAGATAACAATGTCAGTTGGCAAGTGTTTGAAAATGACCAGCAAATCATCCATTTCTTGCAAGAAGAAGCTGAGTTCTCAACCAAGAATCAAGAAAAATTGGAACAGCAGTATGGTGACCAAGTGGTACAGCTGAGAACTAACAAGCTGCCTAAGGGACTTATCACTTTGGAGTCCATTTTTAACCCCAATGATCAGTTTAGAAAGGAGAAAGCAAACATTCAGGTCAAAGAAGAGGATTCGGTATCCATCTTGGTAGGAGAGAACAAACCATTGCAAATTGGAAGGATGACAACTAAACAAGAAAGGTATGAGTTCATACAGCTATGCCAAGAGTTCCCTGACGTGTTTGCTTGGAGCTATGAAGACTTGAAAGGTTTCAATCCCAACTTAGCTCAGAATACCATTGAATTGGATCCAAATACTAAGCTTATCAGGCAGAAACAAAGACCAGTCAATCCACACATGGAGCCTCTCATGAGGAAAGAATGGGACAAGCTGATTGAGTCAAGGATCATATTCCCAATTAAGCATTCTAGTTGGGTTGCCAACTTAGTTCCAGTTAGAAAGAAGAGTGGAGAGATCAGATTGTGTGTTAACTTCAGAGACTTGAATAGAGCCTCTCTCAAGGACCATTACCCACTCCCTTCCATGGAGCAAATCTTGCAAGTTGTGGCTGGCTCTGAGAGGTTTTCACTACTTGATGGCTACTCAGGCTACAATCAGATTATGGTGAAGGAAGAGGACCAGTTCAAGACAGCCTTCACAACCAAATGGGGAACTTTTGCATACAGGAAAATGCCATTTGGGCTGTCCAACACTGGTGCTACCTTCCAAAGGGCAATGGACATGGCATTCAAAGGTTTGATTAATAACGTGGTGCTGATTTACCTTGATGATATCACTGTTTTTTCAAAAAATGCAGCAGACCACCTCTCTCATTTGAGACAAGTCTTCACGAGTTGCAGGAGATTTGGAGTGTCTTTGAATCCTAAGAAGTGCATCTTTCTTGCACATGAAGGAAAGCTCCTTGGCCATATTGTCTCCAAGGAAGGATTAGCAATTGATCCAGAGAGGGTTGAAGCCATAAGAGCACTACCATTGCCAAGCCACAAGAAAGCCCTTTAGAGTTTCTTGGGAAGGATAAACTTTGTTCGGAGGTTTGTCCCAGATTTTGCAGCCCTTGTCAAGCCCATCACCAAAATGTTAAAGAAGAGCATGGCTTTCAAGTGGACAACAGAAGGCAAGGAGAGTTTTGAAGCAATCAAAGAAGCCATCTCCCAAGCACCAACTCTCATCAACCCGGACTTCTCCAAGGATTTCATCCTCTATGCATTTGGAGGTAATGACACTATTTCTACCATTTTGGTACAACAGAACAAGGATAATGATGAGCAGCCAATTGCCTTCTTCAGTCGAAGCCTAGATGACTATGAGGTGAGATACTCTTTTATTGAGAAGCATGTACTTGCAATAATCAGAAGCTTGAAGAAATTCAAGCATTTAGTCTCAAACAACAAAGTCCAGTTGCTGGTCTCACACGTTGGGGTTAAGGACTTCCTCCTCAACAAGGATTTGAATGAGAAAAGGGCAGGTTGGATCACCCGTGTTATGGAGTATGACATTGAGATCAAGATCACCAAGCTGGTAAGAGGGAAAGGATTGTGTGAGCAGCTGGTTTTGGGGAATCAAAAAGAAGTATGCTATGAAGAAATGGTTGTTTTGACAGTCCAGGACAACCATGAGCCAAGTGACAATCAAGAAGAAGACAATGCTGCCCCCACTCCTTGCTGGACCCAAGGAATTATACACTTCCTAGGCACAGGCCTATGCCCTCCGGAGATGAACAAGACCCAAAGGAGACACTTCAAATTGCAGGATGTTCCGTATGCCATTGTTAATGGAGTTTTGTTCAAGAAAGATGTGAGTGGAGTGTTGTTGAGATGCATTAGCACAAATCAGATTTAAAGGGTGTTGGAAGAGTTCCATGGTGGACCAGCTAGTGGCCATTTTGCACCAAGAGTGACAGCTCTAAAAATCATGAAGGCTGGTTATTATTGGCCTAAGATCTTCAGTGATTGCTATGCATGGATCAAGAGGTGTAAGAATTGTGCATTCTTCACAGGAAAAGAGAGACTTGCTACCCTTCCATTACATCCAATCTCAGTTGACCAACCATTCATGCAATGGGATTTGGACTTCATTGGAGTCATTAATCCCAATTCAAGCCAAGGGCACAAATGGATTTTGACAGCCACGGACTACTTCACCAGATGGACAGAAGCAGTAGCACTCAAAGAGGCAAATGAGTCTAGCATCTTAGACCTTTATGAAGGGATCATAACCAGATTTGGTGTACCTGCTACAATAATCTCAGATAATGCATTGGCATTCATTAGATCCAAGGTGATTGAGTGGGTTGTCAAGAACGGTATCTACCTAAGCACTTCATCAAATTATTACCCTCAAGGTAATGGCTAGGCCGAGTCTACAAACAAGAACTTGTTGAGGATCATTAGGAGGACTCTTGACGAGAATCAAAGGTCTTGGCATACCAAACTGAAATCAGCCTTATGGGCTGATAGGATAACTCCCAAAAGATCCACAGGTAACTCTCCATTCAAACTTGTCTATGGAAGAGAGGTAATCTTGCCCATGTCACTTGAGTTGCCAACATTGGAACTCATGAAACAGCTGGAGTTGCTAGAGTTTGAGCCCATGGAGGTGAGGTATGCAGAGTTGATGGAGCTGCAAGAGATCAGAAATCAAGCATCCCAAGCAATGGAGAAGGATCAAGCTTTGATCAAGAAGACCTTTGATAAGAAGGCCAAGGATAGATCTTTTCAAGTTGGAGATCTAGTGTTGAAATGGGATGTGGATAGAGCAAAACTGGGAAGGCATTCAAAATTTGATGCCATTTGGAGTGGCCCATACATGGTCACGAAGTGCAAGGACAACAATGCTTTCCAATTGGCCCCATTGGATGGTGAAGAACTGCGGATTCCAGTAAATGGAATCTATCTCAAGCGTTGCTTCTAGAGGGAAATTCACTACTTTGTAAATATTAGATTAGATTTTCATTCCTCCAAGTGTTTGTGCACATTGTTTTGTTGTAGGTTAGTTTTGTTTTCCCTAAGTGCTTTGGCACAGCTTGTTGTCCATGGAGATGTTTTGCAGTCCTTGCTACCATCAGGTCATATTCCATCTTCCTCCTTACACATTCTAAGTCAGTCGGGGTTCTAAACAGAATATTTGATAACTCCATGCCCAATGGACTGCTTCAGGCAACTGGTATCTTCTACCTAGCAGGCAGGTAACCCCGCTGAGTCGCCAAATTGTTATCCAAAATTCACCCCAGGGTAAATTTGATAACATGCATCAGAATATTCAAGTCCCAGGCAGATAGATTGATTCAAGGTAAAAAAATCATGTTTCTAGGGTCCCCTCAGATTTTTTCTAACTCTCATGTCCAAGAAGAAAGGAGCAAGTTCTAAAAAAAGGGTGAAAAAGTTACAAAAAACAAGTTGGGCCAGGAAAAATCATGAAAATCGGCTAAGTCCTAATCCAGGCAGTCCTTGGGACAGTTGGGACGTCGGGGCGCAAACCAGCCGAAAAGCCTCCAGGCGGTCTATGCAGCACTGGGACAGTTGGGACATGGGGACGCGCGGGACGCGAAAGGGCTAACCGATCGAAGGTAAAAGCAAAATTGACTAACTACTGTGCTAAACAGGCTGGGACATCTGGGCCGTGAGGACGCGAACCACCCGGATCGGCCGAAACAAAGAACTTTCGCACTGGGACAGTTGGGACAAAGGGACGCGTGGGACGCGGAGAGCCGAGAGCCAATCAAATAACGCCACGTGTCTTTGCCTCAAAGAGGGACAAGGAAGCTCGAATCGGGTGGATCGGAGGAATTTGTCCTAGACCGTTCGGGACAACTGGGCCAAAGGGACGTGAGGGATGCAAAAAGTTGGCAGGCCCGAGGATGAATCAGGAACGCCACGTGTCACAAGGGAAAACGTCCAAAATTTCAAAGGGCAAGGTTTGAAGCGTTGGCCCGAGCCAATAAAAAGAGGACACGTGTCCTAAGGAGAAGGGGAGTGCGGAGCTCGGGGAGGAATTAGAGAATTTGGCAAAAGTTTTGGCCAAAAACTAAAAGGTAAAGGATGACCCCGCGCCCCTGTCCTCCAACCAGATCATGCCACGTGTCCCAAGTGGTGGGGACGCGGGGAAAAAATGGGAAATTTTCCAAAGTTACAAAAAGTCAAAACTTTCAAGGAAAACCCACGGGTAAGGGAAGGAGAGAGAATTACTCATCCAATCAGCGCCCGACACGTGTCGTTTAGGTGGCGGAGCGCGGGAAAAAATTTCAAAAACCCATTTCCATATCTTTCGATCCAGAGCTCGGATTTGCAAGTTCTTTATATCATTGGAAAACTTATAAAATTCTCTACATGATTCCGGGGTCAATCTTGAAGTTTCTCCTCCAATTCGGTACCCCGTGCTAAAAAGTCAAAACTTTCAATTTCAGATCCTAAATTATATCTTATCAGAAAACCCCACTCCTTTTGGTGCGGGTAAGGGAAGGAGAGAGAATTACTCATCCAATCAGCGCCCGACACGTGTCGTTCAGGTGGCGGAGACTGCGGGAAAAAATTTCAAAACCCATTTTTGCCTGTTTTGTGCCCTAAATCTTCAGATCGCCATATCTTTCTTATCTTGTTTTCATCCAGAGCTCGGATTTGCAAGTTCTTTATATCATTGGAAAACTTATAAAATTCTCTACATGATTCCGGGGTCAATCTTGAATTAAGAAGCGACATGGTTTAGTTTGGAGAGAGAAAGTTAAGAAACGGCTCTAACGTCTAGACCTACAGTGACAAGATGAGTCATTCTCAAAACCCTATCTATCACTCTTGCTTGTATTTCCTTTGCTTGATCTTGTTTGTTTACTGTTATATCCATTTAATCAACACTGTCCTTATCTTAGACTTAGTTTTATTAAATCAAGGAGATATACTGGTTGGACTTAGAATGTGAACATTTGTCTTAGCAAGGGAACATAGTCAAACTTGTCATTGCCAAAGGATAAGTTATCAAATTTGAGCGTCTATAGTATTACATTGCGAGAATGTGGGTTTGATTAGTCAATGACTGATAATAAATTTGACCTAGTAGCGTGTAGTGTTTATTGAGCAAAGCATGTGTAGGAATTAGTCAATTAATTGTGAAATTAGTTATGGTTTGAGCTAAATGCTAAATATTAGTTGCCAAATGCCAATAGGTCATGATTTTGGTATCTACACACTTAGTGCGACAATTAAATTCATATTAGGGCTTCATATGCCTATTCCAATGCTATGTTTATTCTTATGCTAATAGTTGTTATTATATTAACAAAAAAACACTACTTGAAGATATTTCCTAAATGAGATTTCCACAAAATTTTCTAATCGTCTTGAATGATATTATAAAATTGATGAAATAATAAAAACTCATATACAACAAAAATTATAAAAATATTAGATGAAGAATTTTTAGGGTAGAAACAATTTAAATGTATACTTACTCAACAAATATAAGATGTAGCTATACGTAATCTGAAATGTAGACAAAGATACCAAAATCTAGATATAATTTTATGTTTCTCAAAGACACATTCCACTTCTAGTCATGTATTTAGAGGTTAGAACCCCTACACTATTAGAGTTGCCCTTTTATATTAATTAAAATAAAAAGAGAGTTGCAAGAGTAGGGGCAATAGGAAAAGTCATGGTTCCAGAAAAAATGCCACATAGGCACTAGAAAATGCCCAAAGGGCAAACAGAACACACAAGAGTTTAAAAAAAGCAAAGAGCACCAGGCATAAGCCGTCGCTCCGGGAGGAGGTGGAGGATCATCCTAATGGGGAATGAACGCTCCACTTCACGACTCGGTCGAAGGAGGATCAACCTGCCAACCATCCCGATCTAGTATCTGCATCTGAAGAGGTACAATAATTCCCCAACCAGGGGGCAGAGAGCCAACAACAGTCTGAAATCCAGGTGGTGGAGAGACCCACCGTAGAGAGCTCGCCACGACCTTCCCCCTCAAAGGATGACTCTAGCTCGACTTGGAAGAGGATGAAGCTGAAGGACGACCCCGGGGAGAGGCGGAGCAGTGGTCTGTGAGAGTGACTTCTGCGATGCAAACCCGATGGAAGAGGCCGCCGAGACAGAGATAACCAAGGTGGCGGAGGCAAAGGGTTTGGAGGGATCCGACTTGGTTAGACCCCGTTTGGGAAAAAGGAAACATCGAATAATAAGAAAGACCGACATAAAGTGCTAGGGATAGCGGGCATACGAGTAGAGGTGCTATGCCTTCACGTAGGTATCGACTTAACCCAGAGCCTAGAGGGGAGGGTCGATTGGCGCGAGGGTTTACATATATACTTAATTCATGCGAATGCACAAGTCCTCTCCTGGTTTTGGTTTTGACCGCATGTTATTACAGAAAGTGGCAAAACCCAGCGTATTGCATGCGGTTGTGTTGAAGACAGTGCCAGCACTGCGACCTCAGAACTCCATTTTTAGAACACACAGTTTAGGGTTGCAGATTCTATCTCAACATCCCAAACTTAGACCATACACTTATTAAGCACAACATTTCTCTCTCTCTCTCTCTCTCTCTCTTTTCCAAGCCGTTTCTCAGCTTCTGCGAGCGTATCGCCAGGCTTCGGGGGATTTGATCCTTGGTCTTTTCGATGGCACAGATGGGGGCTCCTATTCAGCAGCAAGTGCAAGGGCAGCAGGTGGTTGCGCCCCAATGCTTCTCTGTATGTGGGAGATCTGGATCCCGCCGTCACGGAAGGACAAACTGTTTGACATATTCAATCAGATTGCGCCTGTTGTGTCAATTAGGGTTTGCAGAGATCAGATCTCGCGGCTCTCCCTTGGATATGCATATGTCAACTACAGCCACGCCCAGGACGGTATGTTATCTGATTTGTAAATATCGGCCTCGTTTTTTTGTTTGAGAGATTTTTCTAGGGTTTTTTGTTATTTGATTCGTTAATTCCCTGCTTTAAACGAAGGAAACTTAAGCTTTAGATGCCTGGTCTCATGGGTATCTCCTGGCAAAAAAATACTTTATATAATGCATCTGGCGTCGCTCGTAGGGTTTATGCCGCAGCGAACGTGTTGGATGTGGCTTACCCAATTTCAGTGCTTTTTTGAAGCCTCGCGGGGTTTGAACCGGGGTTGTCGATTTGGAAGCCCCATTTCGTTTTTATCACTTGAGTTCAACCCTTTTTGAGCGTAGGCTTAGATACTTTGACCGAGGGGTAGCTTCAATGTTTTACACAAATTCAGCTCTGTCTTATGTATCCTAGGGTTTGAATCCGGGCCTTTGATTTGGAAGTCCATTTACTTTTACCCTAATCGCAGGGAGGGCTAACTGCGTAATTTTCTCTGAAGGGTTTCTCTTCATTCGAATTTATCCATCCTGTACTTACAAACGGGCTCTCCACTGGGATGTATCACAGATATGAAGATTAAAATCTTATTAAAGTATTAGAAAAATTAGGGACGTGCTCCCCAAGCCCCGTCCCCTGGACGTTTCCAATATCTAGGGGACGCCTCCATGCGTAAAACTATAAATCTCTCTCATTTGTCAAATCTCATCAGGACTTGCACCTGGCCCAGTATGATAGTCTGCAGTAGGGGTGTGCTGATGCATTATTAGTGTAATTTCAATACTTATTCTTGTCTTCTGGGAATTTGGACTTGGAGGTATGCCATGTTCGCTACTTGAAATCATTGCATTTGAGATGTTTTCGCCGTGGTTTAGTCCAATAAGTCAAGCGAAGACAAACTATGCCAGTTTGGGGTAGGGGTAAGCTGATGCAGTATTTATGCAATTTCAACTGTTTATCATGTCTTCTGTGAATTTGAATTTGGAGGTTTGCCATGCTTTGCTATTTGAGCTTGCTCCATTTGAGATGTTTTGGTTGTGGCTGTTGTCCAGTAAGTCAAGTGTCTGTTTTTTATATTTTTAAATAAGAAAATATGTCAGTGCTGGTGCAGGATCTATAAATATTGTTCCGATGATTGCCAGATTTTGAAAAATATTAATTTTAATATTATTTTTAGGTTTGTTTTAGTTTTGTTTGTTGTTTATTTTCTCTGTAAGTAAATTCTGAACACGACAATTAGATGCCACAACTGAGGTCTATCTTTTCCATGAAAGTTGCTGCATCCAGTGGGTTTGGATGCATCACTGTACCCCAATTTCAACACCTGATTGTGGGGCTGGGGTTTACTGCTTTTGTAAAAAGTAACGTCTTTTTTCTGATGGGGGTTCTTATTTAAAGTAAAAGCTTTGGACTAATTAAAAAAAACATGAGGAATATCCCCTCCAAGTCTCGCCCCCCCCCTTCCAATCCCCTAAATGTAGAGATTTTTTTCAAAATCTGGGGGTTGTGTCCCCGTGTACCATGTTTGCTACTTGAAATCATCCCATTTGAGATCTTTTTGGTTGTGGCTTTAGTCCAGTAATTTAAGTGCGTTATTTTTTATTTTCAAACAAGAAATGTTCTGCCAGTTTGTGGGTGGAGATAAGATGATACAGGATTGACCTGATTTCAATAGTTTATCATGTCTCACAGGAACCCGAATTTGGAGTTCTTCCATGTTTGCTATTCATCTTGTCTCATTTGAGATGTAATGGTTGTGGTTTTAGTTCAGTAGGTTAAGCGTCTGTTATATTTTTATTCTTAAACAAGGGAAAATATGCCAGTATCAGTGCAGGATCTCTAAATGCTGTTCAGATGTACTTTTTCTTTTTTAATAAGGTTTGTACTTTGTTGAGTTTTTGTTTTAGCATGTAATTTCTCCACGCCACACCTAGATGTCTTGCTCAAGATGTTAGGACTGTGGTTTTAGTCCGGTAGATTAGGCGTCTGTTATTTTTGATTTTTAAACAAGGAAAAATATGCCAGTTCTGGTGCAGGATCTCTATGTATTGTTCAGATGATTTCCATTATTTGAAAAAATACTAATTATATTCTTTTTTAAGGTTTGTATTAGTTGTTTTAATTTTTCTTTTTTGAGTATGTAATTACTAATTTCTGCATATTTTAATCTAGATGTTACGGACTATGTCTTTTGCAAAAGCTTCTGCACCCAGTGGATTTGGATGCATTATTATACCGTATTTCAACACTTGATTGTTGGGTTTGGCTGCACCCAGCAGAGTTGATTGCAATTCTGCACCCAATTTATACTTTACTGTGTTTCCTGGTTATCGAACTTGGAGCGCTGCTATGAAAGGCTCTCTGCTTTACAACCTCAGCTCATCTCGTTTGACACATTCTGGTTGTGGTTTAATTAGGTTTTTCTTATTTTGGCTTGATTTGAATAATTCTGGACTGTCTGCCATGGAATACTTGTATATGAAAAAATCAGCTCTTGTGAACACCATCAAGTGAAAGCTACATGTACATCATTAGGGTTATGTATAAATATGGTTTGAATCCTCAGAGTAATCAATCAGTTTATGCATGCTTTACTAAGGGGAGATTCACCTAATGATTTCTGTTGTTTAGAACTCGTGCCACCCCATTTTAATTTTTTTTATAGGCACATGCGTCACTGATATTGCCTGAGTTTGTACATCATTAGGGTTTTCGATAAATATGGTTTGAATCCTCAGAGTAATCAATCAGTTTATGCATGCTTTACTATGGGGAGATTCACCTCACGTTTTCTGTTGTTTAGAAACTCATGCCACCCCATTTTAAGTTTTTTGTAGGCGCATGCCTCACTGATATTGCCTGAGTTTGTAGTCACCTTCATAAAATGCACTGGGGTTACTTTTTTGTTTATTATTGTTTTGAGGGTTGAAAATATCTGTAGGATCTTCAATTTTTTAGCAGTACTTATTTTGTTTGAGCTCCGTTTTTTTTACAGAAATGGGAGCATATTTTTGATTTGGATGCCATGGAAGAGGGTATCCGTTTGATCAAATCTCCTATTACTTGGAATTGGCCTTGTCCATCACTTTACCATTTGAGCTCATTTCATTTGATACGTTTTGGTTGAGGTTTGAGTAGGATTTCTGTTTTTTAGTTTTTTTTTTGGAAAATTCTGACTATTCTGCCATTGGATATTTGAAAATGCAAAAATCAGCTCTTGTTAACACTTTTTAGGGAAAGCTATATGTGCATTATTGGGATAATGAATAAAGGACAGTCTGAATCCTCAGACTAACTACTAATTAATCAGTTTCTGTTCCCTTTACTAAGGGGAGGTTTACTTAAATGTTTTTTATTGTTTAGAAGCTCATGTTGCCCCCATTTTAAGTTTTTTGAAGGCATATGCCTCACTGATATTGCTTGAGTTTGTATTCACATTGTTGACTGCCTGGAAATGCCAATACTCCCCTGTACCAGGCCTGATACGTGTACGGTTTGGGTACGCTGCGGGTATGTACCTGCAGGCCCCTGGTATGTCCTGGGTACGGCCTGTGGGTATGTACCCATAGTGTACCCACGCGCTTTTTTTATTTAAATGCAAAAAATAAAAATAAAACTTGAGGGCTTTGACTGGAAAGTTCGTGTGAGATTCAATATTGCCAATAGGCTCCAAATGGTCAAGAGAGATGAAAAGGACTTCATTTGGTTGACTTACTATTTTGGGGGCTTTCTTGTTGCTCCTCACAGGTCCTTTATTCTTGTTGCAGCCTATCTTCTATTCCTTTGACACTAGGTGCCAAGCCTACAAATAAATTTCGTTGAATCTGAAATGTAATGACAAGATCCTTGCCTTGACAAGAGGGTGCTCTGCCCTCCTTTGGTTTGAGAAGGGAATTAAAATTTTTCATGACTTGTACAGATTTGGAAGTGGATGGAATGGACAGACCTTAAAGCTTTCTATAAGCTTCGTCAATCTCAGTTCAGATTGTATACAATGCTCAGAAATGCTTTCAGAGCTCCCTCTACGGGACTAATTATGGAGGATGAGAGTGACTTTTGGGATAGCACAGCTACCTTCGTACCAGCCCTGAAGCATTTCAGGTACAGGTACGTGTATGGAAATGCTATGGGTATGTTGCGGGTACATACCCACAGGTCCTGGGTACGGATTTCCGTACCCGGGGCCTGTGGGTACATACTCGCAGCGTACCCACAGGTAAATAGGTTTTTCTTGCCGTATGAGACCGATCCGTTTCCCGTACCCAGGACCTGTGGGTACGTACCTGCAGGGTACCCACAGGTAAATATGTTTTTTTTGCCGTACGAGACGATCCGTTTCCTCCATTTCATTCAGGATGGAATGATGGGAATAGATACGAGGCTTTGTGTATGTCTGTTTATACATGATTACAAATTATAAAATTATAATAATAATTATTGGGCAAATATCTGTTTATAAATTATTATAAATTGTTAAATTATTATTATTCGGTTAAGCAATTATATGCATGTAGGGTTTTCTGCACAGATATTAAAACCACAATATTCTGTAATCAAACAGCATGGTGTACTTATCCATAGATGACACAAAACCGGTTTCTTCTGGAAATCTTTTAATGCTCAACAGATTATGTTTTGTCCGATACCACAAATATAATTGAGTGGATGCCATGTGTATGTCAAGTGCCAAAGTTATTAAATGCTTGCTTTTGGCTATCAAATGCCTCATGGAACGTATAAATGATAAAACACATGTAATTATTTATCAAATATATTCTCATATGGAATGCATAAAACAAATGTAATTATTATCAAATATATTTTCATTTTGCACAGTTAAATATATTCTTAGCTTATGTATCTATGCCATTGCTCTTCTTTAGTTCTATATTTTAAATGTAGTTATGTGAACAATTTGCTTTAGCAGGATAGCTTAGTAAATATAGTATGCTTTCATGATATTTTCATTCTTAAACAAGGGTTAGGAGTTTTAGTGGCTTATTTTTATGAATAAAGTTAGCTCGTTATTTTTTAAGGGCTATGAAGAAAGTTTAAATAAGATTTGTAAGTGGTTGGTGAGCTTTTATTAATTCGAATGCTTTGTGGGTTCTTAGTATTTGCACTGCAATGTAATTAATGATTTGGAAATTTTGTATTATGTTATTAACTATTATGTTTTGAACATTATGAATCAATACAAACTCAAGTCTCAATTCTCAGAGTATGGGAAATTTCTTTTCATGTTTTTATGAATGATTGTAAGTTGTATGAGAATTAAATTTCAATAAGTATGCAAATGCTTCTTTATATATATATATATATATATATATATATATATAACATACCCAAAAGTGTACCATACCTGAAGTTTTTAAAAATTTGCCATATCAGCGTACCATACCCATACCGAAACAGTGTAGCGTCTAAGGGCACTCTTTCCAAGAGGCTACCTCCAAACAATTCTATGAAAAGATTGCCTTCTCCCCAAACCTTTCACTGGGCCTTAAGAATAAGTGGAAATGTTTGTGAGCCTATTAGGAAATGGACTCATAGATTTAATGTTTTGTGGTCTTCTTATATTCAGTCAAAGAAATCTTGCTTTAGATGGCTTCTAATCCATAATAAGCTTGTTGTTGGCTTCTAATATTTATTATTATAGGTTGCTGAGACTATAAGCTTGTTGTTTTCTTTAAATTTTTATATATATTTATATTTTTTACTTTTTAAAAATATATATTGTATGACATACCCACAGTGTACTGTACCCAAGTTTTTTTATATAAAAAAATTGCTGTTTCAGCGTACCGTACCTGTACCGAAACAGTCTAGTTCACATTCATAAAATGCACTGGGGGCTTCTTTGTTGTTTATTATTGTTTGAGATTGAAAATATTTATAGGATTTTCAAATTTTCAGTAGTTCTTTTGTTGGATAAATTGCCCTGTTTTTTACTGACACGGGAGCATACTTTTGCCTTGGATGCCACAGAAGAGGGTATATGTTTGGTCAAAATCCCCTGTGGCGTGGAATTGGGCTTGTCCATTGCTGCACCTTAGTTTGGGATGCAGTAATTTACCCAGTTTTTACACAACATGTATTTGGGGGATATTTATACTTTGGTCTTTGTAATGGAATCCTGTTGATTGACTGCTTGAGCAGAGTCCACCCTGAGAACTTGTCAGAAGTTCAACCAAAGTGTAGTCATTTATACATCTGTAAATGTTTTGTTTTTATTTGCGATTCACAGTGAGGTTTCTGTGACATTTTGCATCTCTTTTGTTCATTACATCAAACATCTTATTTTTCATTTCCCTTAAATTGTATCCAAGTCCCTGCACCCGAAACCCCATTAATACATGGGTATCTGTGGTTCAATGACAATTTATGATTTTAATGAGCAAAAGCTGAATCCGATGTTTCTCGTTTGTAGCTAGCCGTGCTCTGGAGCTTTTGAATTACACTGGTGTTAATGGTAAGCCAATGAGGATAATGTTTTCCCATCGTGATCCTAGCATTCGTAAGAGTAGCTCTGCAAACATCTTCATTAAGGTGAATATATATTTCATTACTGTTTTTAACCTAGAATTTAGAGTTATGTTTGATTTTCCTGCTTCTAGATAATGGTTGAAGATTTCTGAGCTTCCTTTCATGCGGCTATTTGTTTCCAGAATCTTGACAAGGCAATAGATAACAGAGCATTATATGATACATTCTCTGCTTTTGGTAACATTCTTTCTTGCAAAGTGGCCACAGACAACACTGGCCAGTCCAAAGGTTATGGTTTTGTGCAGTTTGAACAAGAAGAGGCAGCCCAAAGTGCCATTGATAAATTGAATGGCATGCTACTTAATGACAAGCAGGTTTATGTTGGTCAGTTTGTTCGACGGCAGGAAAGAGAGCGTTCAATGGGTACTTCCAAGTTTAGCAATGTTTTTGTGAAAAACCTGTCAGACACAACTACTGATGAAGATTTGCAAAATGTTTTTAGTAACTTTGGCCCAATCACTAGTGCAGTTGTCATGCGGGATGCAGATGGGAAATCTAAAGGCTTTGGATTTGGTAAATTTTGAAAATGCAGATGATGCTGCAAATGCCGTCGACAATTTAAATGGTAAAACTGTCAGTGATGACAGGGAATGGTATGTTGGAAGGGCTCAGAAAAAGGCTGAAAGGGAGGCAGAATTAAAAGCCAAGTTTGAACAGGAAAGAAAGGCAAAAATGGAAAAATTTCAGGGCGCTAATCTCTATCTGAAAAATTTGGATGATTCAATTGATGATGAAAAGCTAAGAGATTTATTTTCAGAATATGGCACCATAACATCTTGCAAGGTAGCTCTTCTCATATTCATCATATCTTTGAAGTTATGCTCTTTTGTGATTTAATTTTTAACTGCATTGCTTTTCAATTCAGCTTATGTATTATCTTATGGCGAGGCATTCATCTTGCATGCGTATTCTACTTTCTGAACTTCATGCCATTTCTCTTTAGGTTATGAGGGATCCCCAAGGTCAGAGCAGGGGATCAGGGTTTGTGGCGTTTTCTTCTCCTGAAGAAGCTACGCGTGCTGTAAGTTAAAAAAAAATTATGTTTCATTGTTTTGGTTTAATATTTAGGATATAAGTAGACTCCCTGTGTGCCATCTAATGTGGGGTATGAAATGTGTTTTGATGAGTTGTGTTTGTCATGAATTATAGGTTTCTGAGATGAATGGAAAGATGGCTGGAAGAAAGCCCCTTTATGTTGCCTTGGCTCAACGGAAAAGAAGAGAGAAGGGCGAGATTGCAGGTATGTAGGGCTGTTCTGGTAAAAACTTCCAAATCTTTGTATTAAATATCTGGATGCGAAGAAGATAAAAGTTACCAGGCTATCGTGTAAGTAGTTGGCCTGTTGTATTGCTAGGCCCAGTTTGCTCAGATGAGAGCTCCAATTGGAGTTACTCCTGCAATACCCACCAGTTTATCTCCATATCATCCTGGTGCTCCGAGGCTTGCCCCCCAGCAATTGTTCTATGGTCAGGGTCCGCATGGTCTGCTTCCTCCACAGGTATGGAAATGGATTATATGCACTCTTAATCATTATCAGCACTTAATTGTTGGAGGTCTAGAGTTTCTGTCCACTCGAAACTTTCTCATTCTTGTAAATTCCTTCCAGCCTGCAGGATTTGGTTATCAGCAACAACTACTACCTGGCATTCGTCCTGGAATGGCGCAGATGCAAAATTTTATGCTCCCTTTTCAATTGCAGAGGCAGAGTCAACAAGGACAAAGAATGGGTGGAAGAAGAGGTGGCGCACAACAACTACAGCAACAACAACAGCAACAGGTAATTCTCGGAGAATCCTTTGTTTTCGTGTTGTTAAGTAGTAATTGCTCTTGCTGCCGTCTTATTCTAGATACGGGGGAATGCACTCTTAAGAACATAGAGTGCTCTGCATGTTAGAAGCCATATCTGAGAGGTCTATGCCATCAAATATCACCTGGGGCCTGCACCCTGTCTTGTTCAATGTGGTCCTTGTATAAGTGGGATGCATTCAACATGGAATGCATGCCTAGTGTGGCTTGAACCTGTCATCAGCATTGAAATTTCTCTGCTCTGCCATTAAACCATTGCCTGTCTGGCTAGATGATTCTCATTCTTGTCTACTAGTCTGTTTGTTGTTGCAGACTTTAAGAGCCTAATGATTTGTTTTGTTAACAATTCTCAGTTACTTTTGGAGAAGCAGGGTATGTGCTCTGAGAGTAATACTTCATTGTAACATTAGTGTTATATCATATATGTAATGGTTAGTTCTAGAATGTGACTAAATTGACGGTACTGATAGTTATTGGTGTCTTCTCTATGAAAGTAAGACACAAGATAACAACCTTGTATTGATTTGCATGGAAGGATATGGAACATTGAGAGTTGTGAGATCCCTCTTCTGGCTGATTTATGCATAAGTGGTTACTACTGTACTTTTAGTGTAATATTAATCGTTAGTCCTAGCATGTGACAAAGGCAACAAAGTCAATGGCTATTTCTATTAGCGGCCTTACTACAAAAATAAGATATAATAAAACATTCTTCAATTGATTATTACATAGAAAGAACTGGAACATTTCTGGCTGATCTATGCATCACTGGCTACTGTATATATGACATTATCTTATTTTGCATCTCAAATGTTTGTTTATGATCCTGGTATGTTTTCCAACAGTTGCTTCAGAGGAATGCAAATCATGGCTTGCGTTATATGCATAACACGCGAAATGGACCAGATCCTTCCTTGATGCCCCCGAGCCTGATGGGTGGAATGATGCCAATGCCACTTGATGTTTCTGGCATTCCTGTGGGTAATGCCGAGACTACCAGACCACAACCTGTGCCAATTACAGCCCTTGCTTCTGCTTTAGCTTCAGCAAGTCCAGATCAGCAGAGAGCGGTATGCTTATGAACTTGATTAGATCCTTGATAGAATTAGAAAATTAAATCTAAGAATTGGTGTATCTTGTTGCTTCTTACTAAATAAAAGTTTGTTGGTTGTCAGATGCTTGGAGAACAGCTATTTCCTCTAGTGGATCAGCTTGAACATGATCATGCTGGTAAAGTTACAGGCATGCTCTTGGAAATGGATCAAACAGAAGTCCTACACCTAATTGAATCTCCTGATGCATTAAAAGCAAAAGTTCAAGAGGCAATGGATGTTCTTCGTTTGGCCCAAGCTACAGCTGTGGCAAACCAGTCCGATCAACTTGCTTCACTGTCATTAAATGAGCCTCTTGTTTCTTGAGGGCAATGTTTTCCCTTGGGAAGACTACGGATTTACTTGATTGAACTTGTTAGTTTTACTTGAAGCCAGAGTTGTTTTGATTGCGGTCTTCTGTTGGGGTAGTTTTGTTGCAGTCCACCTAACTGGCCCAGTTTTTTTAGTAGGGCTAGAGCATTATTAGTTATTTTTTCAGTGCATGCAAGCCATTACTAATTCAGCTTGCAAGTTGTCTCACTGCTGCTAACTGTCAACTTGTTGGCATGTGGCGGCAAAGCCAAATTTTAGGGCTTGAGATGAGTGTATTACTTTTGCACAGTAGGAAATACTTGATTTCATACTTTCATGCCCCCAAGATTTGGGTGACTTCTATTTATGTCTTAAGAGGTATTATACTATGATTTACATCTTATTTTATGTACTGAAAAGATTTCAAGCAGCTAGGTGCCAGCTACTTTTTCTTAATTATATGAGATTGTTGGACATGCATATAATTATACTATGCTCTATTTTCAGATGATGAACATGATTAATTGAGAAAAGATTGTGTTGCTGCAGTTATGAATGTCATTAGATTATCTTGTTTGTTGTTCCTAGGTTCTTGTAAAAGTAGTTTCATGATTGTCATTGATTTTTCTTGTGTTGTTTGTATGCTGGTGTAAAAAAAGGTCCTTTAGTGTGTTCCCAAGGCCACTAGGACCATTTTTCATTAAGATGGGGACATGTGGTTAATGTTTAAAGTAGCCCTCTTTTGTGCTGCCTTTCGATCTTAAACGGTTGAGATAGTAGGGTTTTAGGCTGGTGTTTCTTGAGGCTTCAAAAGTTCGGCATTGCTAGCGCTTTAATTTTTTTTTTTTTATGTATATTGTGTTCTCACATTTTATTGATAATTAGTGGGGTGCAATTAATTACAAGCTAATTTAACATATTATAGGAAGTAATTTGAAGGCTTTGCAGGGTACACTTGACACAGGCCAATTCATATTATTTTGCGGAGGTTGACATATTATTCATCTACATAAATCCTATGTATATTGTGTTCTCACTTTTATTGATAATTAGTGGTGTGCAATTAATCACAAGTTAATACAGGAACTATTTTGTAAGGCTTTGTAGGGTGCACCTGAAACAGACTTATTCATATTATTTTGCTTTATTTATTTATTTTGATATATACATATAGATGTTTTTCGTGTACAAATGTTTCTACATGAAATGCACTGCAAGGCAACCACATCAGCATCATTAAAACCCTTTGTTGTAGAGCATTTCTTAGTGAATGTTGTTTGTTAGCAATAACATGCAGGGTGGCTAATGAGTATACGTTATCTTGCACCATTTAGCTATGGATTGGATAATGTGCTTTATGAATAGGCTTTATCATATTGCATAACTTGAAGATGCAAAGATTTGCTTAATGGATTCAAGTTAAACCATGAAGGAAAGATGCTGAATGTTAGATTTGGAACTGGGATCTGAATTATAATATATAGAAAAAGTAATTGGGTACTGATTTTTTATTCACCTATGATGGTCATGCAGATCATAAGAGACGAATTTTAAAGGCTCTTGCAATGGCTACAATCCATGTCAGGTATGTCAACCCAGTTATAAGATCTAGTGACTTGTAACATGGCCTTCAACATGGACGTGATCAATAAATCATGGGTTTTGCAACCAAGAGACAAAATTTAGAATTTTCTTCTATTCTAGTAGTTGGGGAATGTGTAAATGACAATTTTATAGATTTCTTTTGTTCTTGTAAGGGAAAGCTTAAAAGATAATATTTTAATTTTTGCTCATTCTTCATGTCATTTTAATTAGTTCTCTTTAGGCACGTTAAATTTTAATGATTTGTTTTATTTGTTGCCTACTATAGAGTTTGTGTTTTTAATGTTGCGATTTTTTCTGATGTTTGGAGAGGGATTTTTTAAGGGGATGTTTATTGGTTTTTAGGGAGTGAATATCATATCATTTTGTAGTATTTTGTTATGTGACTAGTTTTTGATTTGGTACTAATGCATTTGTGTGTTTATTTATCAATGGTCCAAATGAGGCTCTTATTGGCTCAATGTCCAATGGTGTTGTTGCTCTTTGACTGTCTTTTTGGTGTCATTGATTGTCTAACTTGTTTTGTGTTCCTCGCTGCTTTCTCATATCTGCGGCCCATTTGTCCCTAAGTTTAGTGTCTTTGATGCCCTTAGTTTTACCTTTCTTTGGGTTTTTTATCTTTGTTTTTGGTAGTTTCAACTCTGTGGGTAGCATTGTGACCGTTTTGTAACCCATGAATGGTCATATCCTTGCAAAAGTAGTCTCTCTTCTCTGGGCCCTTGTGACCTTAGACTTGGTTTTATCGAGTTTTGTCTCTCTTGGCGAGCTTCTCTGCACTCTAATGTCAAACTTATGTGCCAATAAGCTTTTCATTTGAATTCAAAAAGTGTTCAAATACAAAGGTGCATTGGGGCATTTAGAACACGATATGGAAATATATATCAACTATTCCTTTGCACAAAAGCGATATTGAAGTTAGAGTAAAATCTATTCTTTGTGAAACATTCCCATATCAAAAGTCTAATTCAAGCATTTAGGGATTCATTAAAATGGGTTTCCGTTAACATTAATGTATTTTATGGATTTTATATAGTGCCAATTGCGGATGAGAGTTTGGACAAAGGTGATTAGATTCTAATTTGATTAATGACAAAACCAAATAAATGGACTCTTAGGTAGATTATGGCTGGAAACACACATTCACACCATCATATTTGCTTTAGCTCATAGAACCATTTTTGTAGATATGAGATTCCTACTAAATTATTCAGTTTGTTGTGAAAATGGTTGGTGCAATTTTTTGGGATATCATTGATTGTGTCTTTTGGACATGTTCGTTACAAGTTTTATTTGAAGTCTACGTATAGATTTATTGCTTTCAGTGTATTTGTGTCTGTATTCTAGCCTTCCCACACATTTAATTATTTCCAAACTCATTCCAGCCTACTTCATGCTATGATTTAGATTATAATTACTTATGTAATTGGTTGCGATTAGTTAATTCTTGTGTATTTGAAATCACGCGCCACACCTACATTCTAGTACATGTAACCCCCAAGGTTTCCCCTTTTCGTGAACACATTGCATGACCACCCAATATAGGGTTTCTCTTATGATAAATCCCATGTTGCTAGTACTTTTAACTAGGATTTCACTTTACATAAATTAACATTGCTTGTTATATTATAGGGGTTTCTTTTACCTTTTGGTGATTGTCCTAGGCTTTGTGTTATTTGTGGCAATGTTTTAGCCCTAGCTTGTGTGTAATATTGGTTATGTATTGTTCATTTATAACTTATTATTTTGTGTGACTTTTTACAATGGCATCAAGGGGTGGGATGTAGTAGCGCGAGTGTGTCCACTCTTATTTTTCAACCTTTTGACCATTATGAAGTATTTTTTTTTTTTAGTTTGGAAAAGTCGATCGAAAAATTATAATATCTTGGTCACACAATGGAATTTGAAGCTTATCTTTTTCTTGATTTTTTTGAATCTAGCCGAACACAATGATGTGGCTAGATTGATACCATTTGTCACCATATCCTATGAAATTGGCAAAGAAGGTAGTGGAGTTATTATTCAATGTAATGTGTAAAAAATCCAAGATAAAGATCTTGAGATCGATATTTCTTGGCATATTTAGGTAGATGTATTTAAGATGTTGGTATTAGTATATATTTTACGGCATACAAGATTCTTAGATCCAAAACATGACAAGGTATAAAATCAAATTCCAATCTTGTTAATCTTGTAAATTCCCTTGATTTCTCCCAGGGTTTGTGCAAAAAAGAAAACGGTGCCTCCCAATGAGACCCATTCATTCCAAGCTCTCTTGTGATCCCTATGGGGGACAACACTTTGAATGGTCCTTATATCTGTTGGAAGTCGTTGACTTGGGAAAAAAGTGTGCAAGGATGGTTCTATAAATGGCTAACTTTATTCACATGGGTGAGATGAGTGTGAGCAAACATAGACTTGGTCATGCACACGAGAAGTAAAAGGGATGGAATTGGCCTAGATGTTGGCTAACAAGTGTTAGGAGAGGTAATAAGTAGGAGATGATGAAGGATACATGGGGAGATTTCAAAACCTACCATGCATGACAACTAGTTTCTAATCAGACAATTTCTAAAAGGTTCTGGAACATGAGTTGGAATATTCATTCGCCAATTGGTCGGGCCAAAGGTTTGTAATAAAATACTATAAATACCCAAATGAGGTCCTCATTTGGACATTCATGTTTAGTGGGGCTCTTCAAGGAGGGCGAGCATTAAAGTTCAAGTGCTTAAAGGAGTTATGTGATGTACTTATTCATGCAGATGCACATGATATTGTAATCATTGTAATCCTTGGTTGAGTTGCACATGCCACACATGTATCTATATGGGTCATGACATGGTTAATAAAGACATTTCTTTGTTCACTTATTATAATGACGATGACCATGTGTTCATTTTAAAAGTTTGATAAGTGCTTAAGAGTAGTTAGGGTTTAATTCTATTTATTTGTGTTTTTATGATCTATATGGTATTGTTATAATGGGGCACTCGATGTACTCTTTGTGCCTTGGGTGGGACGATGTTGCCAAGGATAAGGGTTCCAATGAAACACAACCTTGTCCTTATAACCTTCTATATCACAAAGACATAATATGTGATAAGAAACCAAACATACTTTTATTGATATTGTTTTAGATATGCGTGCACACACATTATCACTTGTTGTCTTATGATTAGTCAGAAGGGAAGAATGCTACATAGTCCCTTCTTGGACTAACATGATGTTTGCTCCTCTAAGCTTCCTCCTTAAGCACTCCCTCCCTTGTAAGATATTCTCCAGCTTCAGTCGCCCCTCTCTAACCCTTCTTCTACATCTTTCTATTCGTGAAGTGACTCTTCCCCTCCCAAATGATCTTGAAAACACTTAACTCGAGATTCCAAGTGTTATGAGACCATTATTGGGCATATACAATTGTTGTAGGAAAAATTGTCAGTGTATGCATAGTAACTTTGCAACCAACTTGACGGTTTTATAATCGTTGGTTAACAAAAAACACTATCTATTATCTATCGACAATTAGGTTGATTGCATTCATGGACATTGTCTTTGATCATTGAAAGCCCACAAACATTGAATAAATCTTTTTTGTTGTGAGATTGCTTGAAAACTCTACACACATTGCTTGACAAGTGTTATGAGGAGATATATGGTCGTGAATGACTAGGGATCAAGTAAGTTGATAAGGGAACATGAGAGTGTTGAGTATGATGCCAATATGGGCATTGATTAGTTATTGAAAAGTGTAAGTTTTTTGTGTTTTTGGTGTTTTCGAGTTTTTTTGGAAAATATATAAAGAACTATTTTTAGAAAATTTATTTTTAGATTGGTAGTGCCAGTTACAATGCAATTCATTAGATGTGCACTTAATTGAGTTTGAATCATTACCCATTCTCCCCTAGAGGTGGTGTGCTATTTCTATGTTTAGACGACTAAAGATAGTCTAATCTTGATCCATTTTTATTATTAGAAGAGATCGGGGCACCTAGCTTTGCTAGGATGCATGATAAGTGTGCATGTGTCACTTAAACTAATTTTGGCTTCTTGCATGTTGACCATTACTAGTAGTGGATGATATTTATCATCTTGAGTTTATTTTTAGTCTTCTTCAGTTGACTTTACTTAGGAGGTGCATGCATTATTATTAATCTTTTACTTTCCATGCAAGTTGAGACAAATTTTACTGTAATGACGTTATTAGCATTGTTTATTGTTTAATTGTTCACTTTTTCGACGTGTTTAGCTCTGATTTTAGCTGCAAGTATTTAATTATAGAGACCAACAAGCTTTAGATTCATTATGTGGAGTTATACAATGCACATTTTGTTATCAATCTCACATACAAGCATACTAGTTTAATTGCATTGAATGATCATTAGCTTCATTTAGAGAGCATTATAGAATTGATGTGCACCCCTTCCATATCAAAAACCTTTAGCGAGTTCATGAAAACGAGATGCCAAGCAAGCAAATTTTAAAAGGGCACAAAAGATTCGTTGGAATATTTGTGCATTAGTTAGCCAAGCTAGGGGTTTGCCAAAATACTATATATATTTCCACACAGTCATCATTTGCAACATTTAGGTTTAGTGGGATGTTTTCAAGGAGAAGGAACAATCAAGGTTTAGGGATTGGAAGATGTTATGTGACGTATTTATTCACACACATGCACCCGATTTTGTAATCATTGTAATCCTTGGTTAAGTCACACATGGGGCACAAATGTATATGATGTATGAGTTGTGCGATGATTAATAAAGACCTGTTTTGTGCAGTAGTTTCATGTGATCAAATGTGTAAGGATGTTTTCCTTTGTTCACTTGAGCTATGATGTTGATGTTCTTGTGTTCATTCTATACACCACTACACACAATGCTTATAACACC
The DNA here is from genome assembly GCA_019776745.2 of Taxus chinensis. Lineage (NCBI taxonomy): Eukaryota > Viridiplantae > Streptophyta > Pinopsida > Cupressales > Taxaceae > Taxus > Taxus chinensis. The sequence continues at coordinate 1,021,569,053 of CM034146.1, read as the reverse complement.
ATTGTTTGAGTCAATTTCACATCAAAAACAAACCTTTTAAATATTTTTTTGACGTGTTGCTATAAAAAAAATTGCGTTGGAAAATGTGGTGCAAAGGTGACACAAATTTGATGTGATTAGACATTTTTAATGTGTCGATTTTGCGCCACCTTTGTGCTACCAATGTGTGGTGCAAATGTGTTGCAAAACTTGGTCATTATTTAAAAAAAAAATAAAATAATCATATAATATAAAAATAATAAAAATAATTTACTAATGATTATATTGCATTATATTTTACAGGTTTTTATTAGTTTTAATGTAAATATACTATTTGAAATTTTATTTAACTTTATTGTTTATTATATTTTTTACATATATATATAATTATAATTATAAATATATATTTTATATTAAATTATTGTATATTATGTTGAGGATTCTTAATATAAAATGAAATGCATTTATTAAAAACTCAACAAAATATTATAGTATTGTTTGGATATGAAAAGTAAAATAAACACATGTTATAAATAATAAAAAACACAATATTTATATTGCAATCTATTTTTATACAATAATGTATGATATATTACATTTAGAAATTAACAAAAGGGACCAATTCCCTTTCAAACTACAAAACAAATTATATATGCGTGGGTGTCAATCCTCTTTTTTTTTTTCTCATCCCCGTTTTTGCGCTTCTTATTGTTTGTGAGATCCTCTTCATTGTCCTTGTCCCAATGATACCTCTCTCCTTCTTCCTCTTCCAACTCATATTATCTATCAACCTACAAATATATAATGATAACAATTTACAACTTTTTGAATTTACAATTTATGTAATTCACAACTAATTGAACAATATGTCTTATCGGCACAAAGTCATTCTCGTTGGCCTAGTTGATGAATACAGTTGACTCTTAACCCATTGATTTTAATGTTGCTTGTACAACTTTTGTTGTGGGTGTATTATAGCGAGTTTCTTGCAAAAACAATGAAATGAAAAAATATGAGTATTAATAATTTATGTAAGACAATTTATATAATAAAAATATAATTGTACAATAACTTAGATTGAACATAGAATTTTGTTTACTAACTCCACTAAGCTTTGTTATTCCATTCGAAACATTTACTTGTCCTCCTTTTCTTACCCATGTTTCGTAACCTAATAGTTGGTTACTTGTCCTCCTTGCATTAATTATAATATTTTTCATATATTTAATTAATAAAAAAATTAAAGTTTGAGAATCATAAATTAAGTTAACTAACATGCACCTTTATTATTATCTTCTCGGAGCCATTTGTCTAAGAGGCCATTCCAAGATTCTTCAAGTACATTGGGAGGTCGAAGAAGTCTTCTCTTCGCATTAATGTTTCTTTTATATTTTAGTTCCATAATATAAATATAACAAATTAGCAGAATACTGTTTTTTTAAAATGTGTTATTTACACAATAAAATTAACCTGACATGCCTATTAATTATCCTAAACCCCTGTGCTATTTTTTTTAGTTAATCCTATCTTATAGTGCCCAACCCCAAAATCGCACCGAGTTAATTCAATTAGCTTCTCCCAATTTTCTTCTGTGATTTCATTCCACACTTTATGACAATAGGATTTGAATATGTTGCACACTCGATCAACAATTCTTTTCTTAAAATACCTAAAACCAAAAAATTAAAAAGGTTAAAAAGATCACATTTTATTCAACCTCTATAAATGACTAAATAATAAGTTATATTCACATGAACTAGTAAAAAGATAAGTTTAAAAAAACTAATTAAGATGCTTAGATAAAAAATATATTAAAATATATACTTTCCCCAAACATCCTTTAATATATTGCCAAGATTATTTAGAGAGGGCCATTTGCAAGGCCCCTCTCACTATGTGTTAATACCTATCGCGGTTAAGACGAGATGGTCTCTCTTCATTTGACGCTGGTGGGGCTAACACACCCTCTTTTTCATCCATACCCCCTTAGTGAATTGAGGAGTATGTCATTGAGGCTATATGGGGGATATTTTGTCATATATGTTTTCTTATTTTAGTTCGAGTAGGTTGAGAGGGTCTTGCACACAAAGAGTGTTTGAAATAAAATTAGAAATTGTCATTAGTGAATTAATTACAATTAATTTGATAACAAAACAAAATATTTATACCTTTGAGTTGGTGACTCTATTGTTGTAGTTGAAGGGCGTGTACTCCTATCGCCGTCATCCTTTCCTAAGTTTATAAATGAAGTATACTTGTCATAATGAAATGTTATTATTTTTAAATGACAAGAAATAGTGAATAAATACTGTAAATTTAGTCACTCAAATGAAATAAACCTTTATTAAAACTATAAAATCATACCTCTGTGGTTTGGTCCTTGGATGTTGAGGGACAACCACTACTACAAAGAGGATCCCGATAACTAGTAGACCCATCATTAAAAATTTGTATGATTAAAATTTGTAAATATGAAAAAATACTCTTTAATTACAAAATAAAATGCAAAACCAATACCTCTTTGGTGATTGTGTGGAGGTCGATGGATATGCAGATGTGGAAGGACGTCGTGTTGGGTTGTTCGAATCCTCCTCCATGTCATGTTGTGTTGAAACATGAATACTAGAGCCTCCACACATAATTGTGTCAATGAAATAACCCATAACTCCATGTTGTCTCTAATATTTAAAAAATTCAAAAAATCAATATAAGAACAATGATATTGAAATTATATAACACTTCTAATACAATTACAAGTTTTGTAGAAAATTTAAAATTATACAGTACTTCGAATACAACATGTTACAATTTTTACACTAGTTTATTTGAAGAAATAATGCAGAGTTTTAGATGCACTTGTTTGTTTATTTTAAACCCTCTACTTTAGACTAGAGTATAGATTTTGTAATAAACATTTCATGATTATTATGCTCTATCCGTATAGGTCCATGGTTTAGGGTTTGATATAAATATTATATGATTATCATATGGAGAGTTGAAGAATTACATCTGTAATGCCAAGCCAAAAGTTCTCCTATATGCATGCATAATGAAGTTGTATTATTTTTTGCTTAAATATGAGGTTGTAGTGTTAGATAATTTGATACATGGGCACAAGCTTATAACCCATTGATCGGACACATGTCATGCACCAATTGATTTAAGGACCTCTCGGTCAAAGGAGCTTTTCAAATGTTATTCCATACTATGATATATTGTAGTATTAGTTCAAAGATTTGTTCACATATCTTCCTATCAATGATTTGGTACACATCATTCAATATACCTCATTCAATTTCCTAGTGATTTAATTAGAGATATATTCGTTATGGGGTCAAATTTCTATATCCCTAAAAAATTGACCAATATAGCTCTGTTTGTCATTAAGAAGCATACTATTCTTGGGAGCGTGTGAATTGGCACTTTCAGGAAAATGTGATTGGCAAGAGTGAAGCCAAAATCCACAACCTTTTCCAGCATTCCTCCCGACCTCTATTCAAATGGGATATTTAGAACAAACATAAAGGAATTAAGGAGATTGATGCAAGATAGAGGAATTAAAAAGATACTTGGATGTAGTTGGATTAAATGCCATAAAATGGTGCATGCTTTTTTTGTACGAGATAAATGACACCCACAATCATAAGGTAGTAGTATACTTCTCAGATTCAAAACAAGTACCGAGTGACCTATTTAAGAAGATGAAAAAAAAATTCCTTTGTCACCATAGTGAGAATTTGGCACTTGCATTTAGATCATTAAACATGCACCCTCAGATAATTTTTGGCAATATCAAGAACCTTCATGTACGTGTTAATTGCCACACAACCAAGATTTGGTCAAATATTGTTGCAAAGTAAAGTATTGTGTCAAATGAAAAGGTGGTTCCATCACTTCAAAAAAGGACAATGTTCTTATATAGATTATTCCTTTTGAGGCGTCCATATTTGAGGATCGTGTTTTTCGTTATCTCTTCCCATTGGTACTTTTCCAATATTTTCACAATACCGGCAAACATTCCCTGACATGGAGAATTTCCACTATTTCACGACTCTATATGAATTCAATTCCATGTATATATGGGTATGTGTGTTATGTTTGGTTTTGTGATTTAAGCTATGTGGGAGAACAAGCCAAAGTCAACAACCTTTATCAACATCCTCCCAAACTCGGTCAAAATGGGAGATTTCGAACAAACATAAAGAAATTAAGGAGAATGACGAAGGATAAAGTAGTTAAAATTATAATTGAATGTAGTTAGATTAAATGCCATAAAATGGTGCATGTTTTTTTTGCGTAAGTGACAGATCATATTGAAAAAAAACAAGGCAATAACATATTTCTCAAATTTAAAATATGTACTAAGTGACCTGGACAACGAGAGGAAAACAAGTTTCCATTTCCACCATAGTGATAACACTTTCAACATCAAAACCTCAAACCTTTTCTGTTTCAAAACTTGATTTTAACAAAACAAGCAAACTTGAAATGTTGCCCAAGTTAAACCTAGTTTTCTAAAAACAAACAACTTGTTACTCTACTGAAATTTACCCAAAAATTTTCAAACATCAAAATTTCAAATCCTAGTCGAATTTTGAATCCAAAACATAATGACTCCAATAACATGCAAAAGTTATGAACATATGAATGCAATCCCCCCTTTTTAGTGGAATTTTCCACATATCTAAAACTGAGACCAACATCGTAGATCAAAGTGAAGATGAAGAGGCTCATGACGTATTTAAAAAACTCAGGCCTAAGTAGATAATTTTTTATTCAAAAAAAAAAATAGTTTCCTTCTTCAATTAGTCAAATTAGGAGCTAAGATTACTGTTGATTTTGACCTTGTTTTTCTTCATAAGCATGATTCACGACATGGAACACAAGACCTCTTGGTATAACAAAGGGCATGTTAAACCCCTAAAACAAGCCTCTACGTATAGATCCAAATCAAAAACCTAAGTAGTAATCTGAAGCAAACAAACCTCTGAAATCATATAAAACAACAAATACCAAGATTATCCTCATCAAAACCACTCACAATAAGGAGGAGATCAAATACCAACCACACACTCATAATGGGAATCCAACAATACATGATCAACTACAAAACCTGAGTCACCAATTGGAAAGCTTAACCTCTCATTTACATGCCGAGAATCCCAAAACAACTTACAAGAGAATTCAAATCAAATAATTGGGGCACCAAGGGCCTCCAAATATATCCATATAGAACCTCCATGATGCCTACCCATGGTAGGTCATTTGTTCAAGAGTGGCAATCAATAGTTTCTTTAACTATCTTACAAGAAAAATAAAATGTAGACACAATAAGAAATATTGATTTGAGGAGCCCTGCCCTTATCCCTTCGATAGGGAAATTTGCGAGTCCCCTTTCCTCCAAACTTTGATTAACCAAAATTTGACAAAAAACCATGGAAAGGGTGACCCTAGGAATCATATCAAAGACTTCTTCATGGCTTGCTAAGAAGTTTCCTATTGATCCAAAAAATGGATCTAGAAGTACCCAATTCTATGTATTCTCTTATTGAAACTTGAAGTGCATACCCTCGACACACTCATTATTCTGTAAAATGGTTAAGTCGGGTTGAAATTTATCCAGAAACCTTCAAATGAAGGAAAAGGCCATCGTTGTTATGTTCCGTGTGATAACTAAGCAATGGTTACAGATCCACCGCTCTTCATAGAGTAGCGGTTGCGCAACCGCCACAGTGGATCCACAACCGTTGCACTGCAGGAATCAATGGTTGCGCAACCATTGCGACGGTTCCAAAACTATCCCTACAGATAATAATGATTCTTCTCCGATGACGCCAAAATGAGGAATCCAAATAGTTGCAAATGTTTTAGCTTCTCAAAATAATTCGTTTCATCTTTCCTTCCATCCTTGGGTAGAGAAACTATAAATACAAGTGCATTTACTCATTGAAGGCAGTGGTTTTAAGTAAATTCAAGTGTGAGCAAAGGAGAAAGTTTGAATTGTTCTGATTATGTTCATAGACAACTGAGTTCTTCATTTTGAGGATTGTAAACAAGTCATGAAAGTAGAGGGAGCTTGAATCCTTCTTGAAAGCCATCCATTGACAATAAACTTATGTTGTGTTGGATATTTACATAGGAAAGGGGAGTAGTTTTGTCTTTCATCTCTCAATTTCAGTATAGTGTGAATGTTTCTTATAGAATATATTGATAAAAATAATCTTATTTAGCTTATCATTCATTATCACTAAGATAGGATTTGTTTATTGTACAAAAGAGGTAGTTTATGGATCATATTGGTATAAGAGAAGTTAAGATCAATTGTTTTGTGTGGTTTGATTCGTGTTGGAATTTTTAGCTAGATGCCCCTCACTTGGAAGGGTAGTGAAAGTGGTGAAGGTATCCTCTTTCCTTTTGAAGCAGATATTTCTCCACCAAGAAGTGAAAGCAAGGAATACGAGACATAGCTCATGGCGGAGATGCATGTGAGACTGAAGAAGAACGTTTCTACTAAGTTGGAGGTGGATGTGGCATTTTTTTTCCAAAGATGTGGGTAGTATTTCCTTGTAATACAGGGAATGTTGGAGTCCATCATGGGATTTCTCATGGATAATCTTGGTGTTCTAAAAGAGGTACTAGGAGACCATAAAGAAGACACTTTTGAGTATGAGGAAGAGCATCCCCATGCCAACCTAACTACTCATCCATTCAAAGCAGAAGTGAAAATATATAAATTTATCCCTAATGATGGGGACATGAATGTTGAGAAGCTAGACCATTGGCTAGATAAACTTGAGGTATATTTCAGTTTACATCAAATACAATGAGAGTTCAGAAGATTTCATTTGCAAGGATTAAAATTAAGCCCAATCATGCTTTAACTTGGTTGAATGAAAGCTAAGTTCATGAGTTGGTTCTCAACAATCAATTCCTCCTATTTCTAAGTGGCATGTGGTTGGAGATGCTTCAGAGTTGAAAAGTAATTGATCTAATTTTTGCTATGAGGATAGATAGGTCCATTCTGAATTGGCATACACCATCTCATGTTTGAAGCAAGACCAGAGATGTGCATATTGAGTGCACCAGTGAGTATTTAGAGAAAAGCTTGGATCAAAGAACTTCTTTTGATAATGATACATGTGAATGAACGTGAAACACAAGTGGAATCCATACGGGATAACGTGAACATTGACCAAGTTACACTTGGCCACATCAATGACGATAGTTGCATGTGAGCTTGAGCATCAAGCCCATGTAGTGTATAAAAATGGATTCAAAAAGTGAAAATCTCATATACCTCTCATCATCATTATATCTGAACAAGGTGACATCAAGGCAAAAGGTAAAAGGAATATGGAAAGGTAAGAATATGTGTTTACTTCCATTTCTAAGAAGGATGCCTATAAGTTCATTGTCCTCATTGTTATGTGGAGAAAGGGGGTTACAAGTTCCTAGAATGTTGGTAAGCTCCACTCTAGATATGACATCCCTATAATGCATAATGACGCATAAGGATAAGTCTCATGGATGACCCCTCTAAGGGGACCTAGACCCTATTACCTCACCTAAGTGCAATGACATGTCATGTGGCATGAGAAAATGTCTCACACCAACATCTCTTCTGTAGAGAGGTATTTTTGGGTAGTAATAATGTTGTTCAAGAAAATGCAGGTGGTAAGGATTTTTCATATAAAAATACAAGTAAACAACACTAAAGTGGATGCTCTTTGAGTACTTATTCAAATACAAGATTATTTGATAAGTTCCAATGAGTTAGCATTGACCTAGGACTTACATTAGAGGACTTTTCAAGTCATCCGAAACCATATGTACTAGTGACTATGGGTGATAGGAAGATGTCCTCCTTCAAGGAGGTAGGCCAAACATATGTTAAATTACATTCTGGTATTGTTTTAGAAGTGCCATTTTTAATTATTGTACATATGATAAGGAATTGTATGCTCTTGATGCAAGTGATCAAGAAATTGGAAACCCATTATCTGATGGGTAAGGAAACTTTATCAAACATGAGAAGATCACCAACCTCTTTAATACTTCGTGACAGGCTCATAATAACTACTTCATTTCAAGCCTATAACACTAGACTCAACGATGGATGAGTTTTGTTGGGCCCCTAAAAGTTTCATTTGATTAGTAAAATATAAGAAAGCGTGTGCACTAACCAGTTAGCTGATATGTTGATCTAGACAGGTCTTGTACTTTCAACGCACGCAGGACATGGTTTAGGACTCTTCTTGATAACTAGTGGTGCATGCGTGCAAGGCAGAGATTAGGAAGGTTATGAGACTTGGCCATCTTTGGCATTTTGGGTAGAAATATTTCAATAAAGCATGACCTCCAATTGATGGATTTGTGTTTAGGGGAGAAGGTGCTATCCTGGCAAGACTTGGATGCTCTACAAGAATGAGATATACTTTGTGATAGAAGATTCCAGAAGGGGTAAATCATGGCGAAGTTGATGAAGTAAGCACACATCTTATAATGTGGCTGGTCATTGTGTCAAATTAAGCAAAAACATAGACAACATGAGGATCTGTGGGATAACTACAAACATCAGACTAGGCATGGTGGTGCTCTGATAAGGCTATATGTGATGAGGTTCCATGGTAGAAGAGATAAGATCATCAACCATGAATGTGCATGCAAAGAAAGGAAAAGAGGTCACATCCATGTAGGAATAGCTGTGAGAGCATCTATGGGTTGGGTCTCTCATAGGATCTGAAGGAGAAAGGGGTATCAAGGGGATAGGGGTGTTGTGTATTTTTCTTTGTACTAGTGCAAGGGTTTAAGTCACACCTCCTCAAGTGGATGACAGGGGACTACACTATTATACGGAATGATAGGTAACTCCCACATGATACACTTAATGCACATTGATGTGTATGAACATACTTAATATGAATATATGTCATAACCCAAATGACACCTACATACCTGTATGGACCGGTCACCTATAGTGAGATGACTCACCATATGCTAGTGGAAAATGTCATACACCAAAACCCCCCCCTTCTGTTGTAACTTCAGGATCTATCTTATGAAATGCTTTTCTTATCTAAATGAAGAAATAGGTCCTAGATAACTAATCCTGAGCTCTAGGCATGATATGAATGGTTCATTTCTAGAATCTTCAATCAATGGAGTATCATAACTAAGTGGGAAAACCATTCTCACAATAATCAGATGAAAAAAGGGGCTCCCCTAACAATCTAAAAAAGATTCCTTGAATGAGCGTCTAGCAGAAGGCTGAGGATCTTGATAAGGTACCCACACGTAAAAAAGGGAAATCCTTGTTCTTTGAAAGAAGAAGAAGAAGATGACTAGAAATTTGAGGTAAGAAGACCCCTAAGCTAAGAAGCTTATTAGACTGATAGTGGAAAATCTGCATTACTTCTAGTGAGAGATCTCCAAGAAGAGTAATTTGATGCATGTAAAACCACTTGTAGCTTGTGGAATGAAGAAGAACCAACCAAGATTGAAAGAGTTGGTACCTTCTTTTAGGAAGGAGAGATTTCCAATGAGATTTTTGGAATTCCACTTCACTCCATGCCAATTGAGAACTGAAGTACAATAGCTACTTGAATAACTCTATGTTTAGTCCACACTTGGGATTGTGACAATAAGTCTTAGTAAATGAGTACCAAGGAATTGAAGGTAATGCCACGAGCATATTTACAATGTCAGAGTATAAGCAGAGGAAAAATCTATCAAAAGGACTGTCTCCATGTGAAGTGAAGGAAATGAAACAAATCCCACGATAGAAAGATGGATCCATGGAGCAAGGGTGTTGATCAATGATAGATTTCACTAAATAAAATGGAAGTGATAAGAATCCCAAAAGGGTACACTCTTCCTTGAATTGATGATTTATTGAGATGAATTACAATCCTCCTAAATATTTTACCAAGCTTGATTTCATATGATAGAGAAACTCCATGTACTGCGAATCAAGGAGAGACCCTTTTTGGAAATGTGGAGAACATTTTCTCTCATACTAAGCAAGTGTTGTACCATTGTTTGGGCTTATGCCCTTTTGGACTTGCATTGCACGTGTACCATCTTTATGAGGTTAATGACTGAGGACTTATTGTGGCCATCCATTCTTGCACAATTCGTCACCTACTGTCAAGGTGAGTGGAAAATTGTCCCATGTCGCATGAACACACCCTAGTTGTAATCATGCACTACTTATAAAGTGTTATACATATTAGGGGTTTGATATCATTTTTTTTTGGGTGTTGTATTGCATGTAGACACTGATTCTTGGCTGAGTTAGACATCTTGTAACCTGTGACTTGTATCCACACACCCTCTTCTTGTGTATTTTGGGGTACTTTTTTTGGAGATGCACCAGTGGATGATGTTGTTTCCAGACTTGAGCATCGCAAGATCACTTCTATATTGGCCTCCACCACTTCTAGTCTTGAGTGAGACCATGAATTATACTTCATGTAGCATAGCATCTAAGGAAGTTCATCTAGAACTTCTACTTCCATAGCAGGGCCTCTACATTCTCGTGACATCATGTGGTATTTTCCCTTTCTCATCTCCCATAAGTTTCAACATGAAGATGTTTGTGTTATGCATTTCCCATGATTAGCTCAACCTCTCCTGCTGGAATTACCCCTGCATTGGTTGGACCTGTGCTTTCTCATTAGAAATTGATGCTAGTGATTATGATACGAGACCTGTCCTAATTCAATGAGTTTGTGCCCATATGGTGCCTCCATTATGAGCTTGCCTCTAGGGAGTGAATATGAATTATCGTACTTTGTGTTAAGGAATTACCTCTTCCCTTGTTTAAGCTAGCCTATGAAATCCGTGCTTTCTTTGATATCGATGGGTAAATAAATAATCATACACATGGATGACTAACCTATTCAGGATCTACGGGATCAACACAAACATCAACCGAGTTGCAACTCTAGCAGCGTGATGAGGTTCCATGGGGGAATTTAGCATTTAACCATGAATGTGCATGCAAAGAAAGGAAAAGGGTCTAACCAGTATCAATCAACATCTCATGTCCTAGAACTCTCATATATCTGAAAAGAAGGGGGTACAAATAAGGGTTTTTTATAGACCCCCATTGTAAGTGAATCATACATCCTCAAGGTGGATAAGCAGGAATTTACATTCTGGTGAGATATTTCAACAGTAACCTCTAAGTGATGGATTTGCACTTAGGATTCAATACTAACTTCGTATGATGCATTGGAATCTTTCACAACCCCTATGACACCTAAGACCTATGTTCCTCACCTAGAGTGAGATACTCACCACGTTGATGTGGAAAATTCACACATTCTGACAGTGGTTGGTCACTTTGGTGTGACAAAGACTGTGGTACGCACTTACAAATAGGTATGTTTATTGGCCAAAACATGTAAATAAGAAGTTTCCATTTAATTTATCAGGGGTTGTGGTTTATTGCGGTACAAAGTAATCCTGGTAATAGAAATTTGGGTTTATATATGCCATTTGCCAATTCCTTCTTGGTCATGGGAGAATATCTCCATGGATTTTTTGGGTGGATTTACCTACTTCCAAGAAAGGGTATGATTATATTTTTTGTGGTAGTGGAACTGAGTTCAGTAAAATGTGTATTCTCATTACTTGCAAGAAGACCATTAAAGTCAGTGATGCAACTAAGTTTTTTTGCTAATGTGTGTTCATTTTGGTTTACCTAATTCTATTGTATTAGAAAGGGTTTTAGTCTACGTTGTGGGAGAATATGGATACTAAGCTGAAAAGGTCTACCGCTTTTCATCTACAAACATATGGGAAAATAGAAGTGGCAAACTGTAACTTGATTCAACTCTTGAGAGGGTACACCAAGAAACATCCTAGGACTTGGGATGAGAATTTGGTGTATATCCAACAGTCCTATAACAGGGTAGTTCATGCTTATACCAGTAAGAATCCTTTTGAGACATGTTTTGGTTATTTACATAAGAGTGCATTTGATGTTGTTATGAGACTACCATGTAGGGATAACAGGAAAGTGGATCTGGAAGAATAAAAAGATGAAAGGTTCATTGAAAATATTTAGCAGATACACCTCAAGGTACATGAGATGTTGAAATAGTCACATGCCAAGTACAAAGAAAAGCATGATCAACATAGAACTGAGCATTCTTTCCTTTTTGGTGATAAGGTATGGTTGTACTTGATTAGAGAAATACTAAATGGTAAGCTAAGAAACTCAAACCTCTTAGATATGGCCCATTTGAAATTTTGGAACAAGTGGGTAAGAATTCATTTCGCTTGGAACTTCCTCCTTGTATGAGAATATATTAAGTTGCGAATGTTGAGAGTTTACGTCTCTTTGAGCCCTCTATGCTAGATCAAGAAGAAGAGGGCTTATTTCTACCATCTATTGAGGATATTTCTTTGGAAAGTCAGTTGGAATTGGAAGAAGATGTGGTATTGCAGTAGAATGAGAGTACAACACAACGAGGAGTGAAAGATTGGTGGTTGATCAGGTCGAAAGGTCAATTGCCTAGTCAGGCCAATTGGTATTCTAGAGAAGATGTGGGGAAGAAATTTCCTCACCTCATTAGTCCTTAAAGCTTTTAGGGAATTAAAAGCATCAAATTGGGGAGGTATGATAAAAAATGGATCTAGAAGTACCCAATTTTATGTATTATATTATTAAAACTTGCAGTGCATGCCCTCAACATGTTCATTTTTATGGAAAATGGTTAAATCAGGTTGACAGTAATACATAAACCTTTGAATGACAAAAAAGGCCATTGATGTTTTGTTCCGTGTGATAATAGTGCGACGGTCGCAAAATCTCTACGATGGTTTTGAAATCACCGCTCTTCATAGAGTAGCTGTCGTGCAACCACTATGGCAGTTGCGGTACTGCCTCCTATAGGAAATGATGGTTGCAAAACTGCCATGGTGGTTCCACAACCCCCCTGTAAATAGTGGCAGTTCTACCTCGACGACACTAAAATGAGGAATCCAAATAGTTGCAAATATTTGGACTTCTCAAAATGGTTCGTTTCACCTTTCCCTCCATTCTTGGCCATAGAAACTATAAAAAAGTGTATTTACTCATTGAAGGTAGTGGTTTTGAGTGAATTCAAGTATGAGAAAAGGAGAAATTATGAATTGTTCTTTTTTTTTTATAGACAAATGAGTTCTTCATTGTTTAGGATTGTAAGCAAGTCATGCAAGTAGAGGGAGTTTGAACCCTTCTTGAAGCCCATCCATTAGCAATAAAATCATGTTGTATTAGAGATTTACATAGTGAAAGGGGAGCAATTTATCACCTAGATGGAGTTTTTTTCCCAAATTGGGTTTCTCCATGATAAATTTCTTGTCTCCTTGTCTTTCATCTCTCAATTTCAGTATCGTGTGAATGTTTCTTATAGAATATATTGATAACAAAAATTTTAGTTAGCTTATAATTCAATATCACTAAGATAGGATCTATTTATTATATAAAAGAGGTAGTTTACGGATCACCTATAATGATAGCTATCTCATATGACTTTTCCCATGTAAATTAGGAGGAAAAGGTCTTGAATGTTTCCTCCATATTCCTAAAGGATGTATCACTAAATTCATATATGTGCCAAATAAAGTTATCAGATATTTCTCCTTCAACATGTAAAATGATGTTAGCATGTTAGACCTTTGTAGTCACAAACAATGAAGCAATGAGAACTTATATGTATTATTACAACAAGAAAGGGGCTTAACAAGTCATTTCCCTTGTTATATCCCCGAAAAGCATCTTTTTAGCATATTTGTGCCTAAATTGCATCTAGAAACATCCTTTCAACTTAAAATGCATAGTGTCAAAACATTTCAAAAGGTTTTTGAAAAAATAAGTCAAATCAAAAAAGTAATCCTCGAAAAGAGAATCCTAAAAACATTCATTAAATATTACAACAAAAAACCGAATGAAAAACCTAAGTTCTTCAAAAAGAACAAAAATATTGTAAATGATAGATTAATTGACTCCAAACATATACAAGTGGGTTTAAAACACCCTGTACCTGACCATCACTTGGGGGCTACCTAAACAAGAGGTTAAGTGTAGAGAATACAAACCTTTGGGGTGAGTCCCTGATGCAGGAGCATCAACCATGTGTATAAAAAAGTTTTGGTTTGTAACACATTTTGTGTTGTTATGGGTTCTAGGTGTCTTGTTAGGTGTTTTGAACCTTTCTCATCCATATTGAGTCCCTCTTTAAGGGTTAATAGCTATTTTGGAAGTTTCCCTCCAAAAGGGAGAATTTGAAACTTTGAATTGTAAACATAGGTCTAAAAGGTGTAATGTAATGTGTAAAGGCATGTAATGGAGTAAATTGGTCATTAATGACCTCATGTAATGTATTTAGGGTGTTTTCATCCCATAAACATGAGTGACCATTTTGTGGTTAGTTTCCACCATGGTTAGACTTAGATAAATTAGTTATTCACCCACCTTTTAGGTCTTAAAATGGATTCATTCGAACGGAGGAGTAAGAGGAAAAGTTGGAAAAAGGATTTGGTGGTCCAAGAACAGGAAAAAGGACCTAGAAGAGGCAAGAACATGAGTTGAGAGACTTGAGAAATTTGTTAAAATCAAGTTTTTGTAAAGGACATGAAGAAATGATCTTGTATATATATGAATAAAATGAATATTTTGGTTGAAAATATGTGTATTGATGAATGAAATGTTTTTGGAATGATGTATCGATGTGTTTTCTAATGATAAGAAGGCTGCTAATGCTAGTAATGATCTGTGAGTTTGGTATTTTCTATAAATGTGTTGATAACAAGACGAATACATTGTGATTTTATAAGGATTTAGAGGTATTGTATTGATTGATTTAATGCAAATGTATGTGACATGTGGGAATGAAGGTATTTAAGGTGAGAATGAATTTTGGTTAGGGTTTTAGGTAAAGGAAAAGTGAAATTTATTAGTTTAGGATAGTTTTGACAAGGTTTATTGTGCATTCTCTAGAAAACATGAAGGAAACAAGTCATGAAATGTTGAATGAGATGACTTGAAGGGCATGACATGCATGGAAATGTGTATTAATGCATTTAAGATCTGAAATTATGAGAAAAGTGGCTTTGAACGAAGTTTAACTATACTGTCTTATTGGAAAAACAAGGTTTTCTTGAGAAAGACATATGCAAAGCTTATTCTCGGGAACACATGGTGAATTTACAGGTGTTGGAGTAAAAAGAAGAAATATGGAGGATATTATTATAGATATTTCAAGGTAGATTTGAGGTCTTAACTCTTTTTTTGCTCTTCTTATGTCAAAAATACCATTTTAGGCTCTTAGAAACCCTAATTTAGGGCAAAACTGCAAAAAAGAGTGTAACTTGAGTTTTTGTGGATGAAATTTGATGAAAATTGAACCATAACATCTTGGAATGATAAGAAGAATTATTTTAGAGGTTTTAGAAAATTCAGCTTTGTATGGATGGAGTTATGCTTAACAGTCCTATTTGAGGGCTTAAGAGGCCTAATTGGAAGGAGTAAACTAGGCTTATTTCCTTTAGAAACTAGTTACAAGGTTGATAATTCAAGAAGGGCATAATGGGTATTTGTAATGTATCTTATTTCTTTGTTAAACTTAGTATACAAAAAGTTATCAAGAAAAATTAGGTTCAAGAGGGCTAGAAATTAACAATATTAAGAGGTTAAAAAAAGAATTTTATGATATAAATTCTTGTATTTTCATCATTGAATGACCTCAATGATCATGGATACTACTATCTCAAGGAAATATGAGAGTGTTTGGAAGCCTTAGAAGGTATCTAGAAACATGAGTTGTATCTAAGAGACATTGAACCTTTTGCTTGAACAAAATAACAATAACACAAGAAAGGTACATGGAGAGAAAGTATGAAGAGTGAGAAGAGATTGAGAACTTAGGAGAGCTTGAATGAAGTTTTTATAAGGTGATTATGGATAATATATGAGCCAATGATCAAGAGAAAAACCAAATTTTTGAAACTCAGATGAAAGCCCAAGAAAGAGCTAGATAGGAATAATAAGGTTAATTGGGAAGGTAAAAATAGTGTTGGGAGAAAACTATGAGGAGTTGGCTCATGAAACTTACCGTGAAAATGAAATAGGACAAATGGTATCTAGAAAGGTGACTTTTTCCTCAAGGAAATTTGTATATTATTTTGAACAACAAGGGTTGTATTGAAACAAGGCTACTAGGAAAGATAATGAAGAAAACGGTAAAAGGAGAATAATTCTTTTTTGGCTTAGAGATGGGTTTTGAAACTTTGGGAGACGTTAAAAATACTTAATGGGTGTGAAAATATTTTTATAGTAAGATTTGAATCATTGTGGTGTGCTCTAGATAGTAGGATTTGCGGTTGAGAAGGCCTAGAAATAAGTGAAATATGTCTATATGGTGAATGGTAACAAATGATGTTTTGAATTTTCTTGAAGGTGCCAAACATGTTTGATTGGTGTATTTAAGCAGGTTTAAGGGGAATATATCCCTTATAACAGTCATTTGAGGTAATTTGGTGTTTATATGCAAGTTAGCCTTCTTGAACAATGCATGTTTTTAGATGCTTTTGATTGCTAACTCTTTGATATTGGTTTGAGTTTGATTCGTTATGTCATTAGTCCCTCTCTATTATATTCCACTAGCTTGAATCGACTAATATGATCATGTTCCTAAAAAATAATCCATTCAACGAATCTAAACCCAAACCCATATGGTACAAAGAGAATGAATAGTGTGACTACCATCATGTTAAGGGTCATTGCACATACAAGCAAGTGCATGAAGCTTAAGAACTATAGCCATGACTTACTTGATTATGTAGATATTGATTTAGAAGCATAAGACAACCCTAAATATTAAAATCAAAAGCTAGGGATATAAAAGGATTCATTCCCCATACATGTTCAAACCAAACCAAAATTGGATCTAGGTCATAGCTCTCAGGGTAACAACACCAACCATGTTTCCACCAAAGTTTTGTATCCTTTCAATTCTCTCATTGGCTTTATCCATCCAATAGATAATCACATCACCTCTATCAAAGTTAAAAAATAGGAATTCACCATTATAACACAACAAAATCACATCACTCTCCCATGACCTCCTCTACTTACTCCTTTGGCAGGGCATTACAATATCAAGTGATAGATTGAGAAGACTGACACATCCTTTACCCCACATGTATATTAATTTAATTACCCATAATTAAATTAATACCCATGCTCACAATATTCATTATTTAATTACCTTAATTAAACTAATTTCCACCTCACCTACCCCACACCTCATCATCAAACCTATTCTTAGCATGTTTCCCTTTTACTAGGACTCAATATCCACTCACCATAACTAACTAAGACTTAGTCCTACCTACCTTAATTAACTAAGACTTAGTTCAACCCTAAAATCACATGCCTATTCTTCCTCTAACCACATTCCCACTTATCTAAGTGCAACATTCCATTTTGATCCATGAGAATAGACAAAGCTGGCCAAAAAGATTGCCAAGATCTGTCATTTTTAGTAAACCTAGGATTTCCCACCTTAACC
The DNA here is from genome assembly GCA_019776745.2 of Taxus chinensis. Taxonomy (NCBI): domain Eukaryota; kingdom Viridiplantae; phylum Streptophyta; class Pinopsida; order Cupressales; family Taxaceae; genus Taxus; species Taxus chinensis. The sequence goes on along the minus strand of CM034146.1, from coordinate 1,021,551,510 downwards.
GATGCCGGTCAACCCTAAACCCACTCTGGTCACCCTAAACCATCATCAGTTACCATATATTCATTTTGGTAACCTTGTTTGAGAGGTTGGAAGAATTATTCAAGTCTTGGAGAAGAGATATCTGCATGCAAGCACACACCAGAGCACTCCTGCACATCCAAACACCCTGAACCAACAACCAAGCACTGATCTGAAAGGAAAGCATTCACGGTAACATTCCGGGAAGCACAACCACAAAACTGACCACCAGTTCCATGGATCAACCATCACCTCCATCCAACCACCAGGTCTGTAAACACCAGTAAGTACCTTTAGATCTGCACCTTCCCATATTTATTTAGATTAGTTTCTTCATGTTTGTTTGGGGTTCTAGTCTCCCTTACATCCCATCATCTCTCACCCTCCTGAAAATCCCTCCACCCAATCACCTACAACCTTTTAACCCCCCATACCTGACTCCAGACACCTCTGACTACCCCTAGCATTTCCATCTACCTCCCCATTATCTGTTCATTCTCTGGGAAATCTCAGAGAATCACCAAAACCCACCTTCACTAAGTTTCTACCAACCTGACCCTACCGACGCCGGTTAACCCAAACCGTCATCGGTTTCCCCTCAACCGACATCAGTCATACCATACCGACGTCAGTCTCTGTGTCTGGAAAACCTTCCTATAACAACAACCTCATACCTTTCACCAAACAACCCAAATCACCTAAAGCTTGACCCTGACCTATCCCAACCACTTTATTTACCTGTCTGACTTCCAGATCTGATCATAACCTAGCCTGTTAGATTAGATTTGTTTATTGTACTTGAATGAGATACCTAAATCATATCAACTACAGTAGGACATTATTGGTTCATATTATTTCTTGCATTAAGTTGTTTTAAACAGTGGATTGACAACCATCTAGGAAGTATCACACTTCCCAGATCTAGCATACGCTAGGCAGTCCACTGACATATATTGTTTAATATTCCTTTTGTGGTCTTGTTTGTATTCGCAGGTAGTTCCTCCTAGAAAAAAGGAAGTTCTCGCAATCAACATTGGATCAGGAAATCAGAATGTGCACACTCTACCTTCCACCTTCACTCACAGGTATTCCTCCTCACCCTTACCTTATCTGTTTTTCTCTTACGTACACACACTATTCGGTGAAACATTTTGGCATGCCCGGTGGGACCCATTTGGGTTCTTTGCATTGTTCATTCTTAGGGAATCATTTTGTGTTTATTTCTTTTTGAAATATATTTCACATTAAATCTTCTCCCTTGGAAACATTCTTCTTCTCCTATCTGTCTCAGTGACACTCGTAGTTTGGATTAAAAAGAACACTTCTTTTTATTTTTTATTGCATTAGTGAAAGACATACTCTTGCCTATTCATTATTTCTCTCATCGAATATAATTTGTGGATTTGGGTTTAAAATTTGTTGCATTTCATCCTTGTATGCTGCATTATTAGCTCACATTTAAAAATGAGGGCAACCTATATGCTGGAAGTCATGCCCAACTGATGGTTGACACAATTGAACCATAGAAAGCACATTTCTCTCTTCTCTCTCTTTTCCAAACCACACAAATTTGAATTTACACATCTTCTTAAACAACATCCCACCCGGAAGAAGCTTTTCAATGATCACACAATCAGAGGATTGACAGTGGGCACCCAACTGGTTATCTCTGTCCAGTCATCACCTCAGAGAAAGGACCACCCCCACCATAACATAACCTGAAACCTCACCTTTTAGATTTCCTTCTTCATAGGATGCCTTCCCAACCAAAAAATCTGTTCTAAATTCACAAGTCAGTCTAAATAGCATAAGCTAAAACAAACATAAATTCACTTTTAGGATTACGTGTTTTTCTTAGCTTTGTTCTTGACTTGTGTTTTGAGGTGTGAGTTACGATTCTCCATTTTTCTTCTTCCTTTCACACTCCCCATCATAGCTGGAGTATTCTGGTTATTTCTGAGTGTGTCAGGACCTTATCTGGTCATTCTCAGACTTCTGGGTTGATCCTTTATCTAGTTTTAATTCACAAACATCCATTTTTCTTCATTTCTTCTCATTTCACAGTAACCGGCATCGGTCCAGTGACCGTCGTCAGTTTACATCTGACCATCGTTAGTTTACCTAACCGGTGTCAACTTCTAGCTATTTTGGTTATTTTACCTGAAACAACCTTCATCACCTATTCTTTTCTACTTTTGGTCCTTAGGACACCATCATATCACCTAACATTCTGATATCTCTGATAGATACAGTTTTCCCAGTTCATATTCATCAATTTTGTTTCATTTGCTGAAACTGGTACTTTCCACAGTGACCGGTATCGGTTATCATAACCATCGTCAGTTCCCCTTTAACCATCATCGGTCATACTACCATCGTTTTGGTTTTTGTGTTTGATTTTTAATCAAAACACTGACCAGATTTACCCCCTAGACTTTGTCTTTCTCTGCTTCTGCTATTTTCTGTGTCATTTACAGAATACAGTCTTACCAGGTCAACACTAATTCACATGGTGTTGACTCACAGCCAAACTAACACCCTTGTATTTCATGCCAGCCATCAACCACTCCCACCTAGTCCATCACCTTCATCCATCCTGTCACCTATGGATCCGACTCAGCTTATCCCCATTACTACCGGTGATGAGGAGTTCACAAGACTCCTTGATCAGAATCCCATGGCCCTACAATACTATCTCACCCACTCATCTACCTGGGACTCCTCAGGATAGTTAATATATGACATGCCCATATCTATCCCTCCTACCCTCACACCCACTTCCACATCAGCTACCACTAGTTCGGTGCTGCCCTCATCCACATTACCCCCTGTGGTCTCTCAGTTAGGTTCCACCTCTTCCATAACTTCTGCCCCAACAACATCTATTACACCCATGTGGCATGTCAACCGTTCCTTCACCTGACTACCTTGAGCATAGCCCCATCTCACCCCTTTTCCTCATATGTACCAGTTGCATCACAACCACCTCCAGTGTCGGCAACCCACACCCCTTTCCAAAATATGGTTCTTTCTATCCCTTAGTCTCTACCACCCATTACCACGAGAGTCGTTGTGACCACCCCACCTATTTACACGCATCATCAGCAGCCCCCAATCTCATCTATAGCTTATTCAGGGTACATTCCACCTGTATCTATACCCCCTTCATAGTTTTCATATTCCACACCCTCATGTACTGGGATGCCATCTACATCATACACCCATTATCAACCTCCCTTTACTGTGGGAGGCACCCATTCCTCACAACCCACCAATGACCTCATTAGGATGATGATGGAAAAGATGCAGACATTAGAAGCATCAGTTTCTGGCTCCCGTAACTCCCTGACCTATGACGAAATATGTAATGAGCCTATTCATCCATCCATTCCTATTCACCCATATCTTGTGCATTGGGAAATGCCTAAATTCAACCATTTTAATAGTAAAGAGGACCCACAACAACACTTGCGGTCATTCAAGCATGGGTGCTACCTAATTTCCCATGATGATGCTTTGCTCTTATGAACATTTCCCATGTCCCTAACAGGACCCACCTTAGATTGGTACAACAGTTTACCTAGACATTCCATCTACTCCTTCAACCAAGTGGCTCAGGCATTCCTAGACCACTTCTCAATCAATGTAGTCAAGAAGGTCACCATGACCAACCTGTATTTGACATGACAGTATGAAGATGAATCTATCACAGATTTCATTTCCCACTGGTGGAGTCTTATCAACCAATTGACGTTCCAGCTACCTCAAACTGAACTTATTGAGTTGTTCACTAGAGCTTGTGCCAAACACATCTCACCAAATCTATAGGTACAAACCTTCTGAAAACTTCAACGAAGCATTCACCATGGCACGAAAGCTGAAATTCACACCATTGAAGAAAAGAAAATCCAATTACGAAACAAGAATGCCCCGTTCAAATCAAATGATTCTTCTTCATCTTCAAAACCTCAAAATAACTATTCAAAGGCCAAAGGATCTGCCAATGTGGTAGTCCTCAAGGTGGGTCCATCTCATCCTTCTAATCAAGCCCAACCTTCTTCCAATCTTTCCCCTATCTAGGCCTTTCAGCTCTGGCGGGAGCAGCAAAAGTACACTTCAATTGGAGAGCCCTATTCTTCAGTCTTGGAAAAATTCTTAAAGCTAGAGCCATTACACTTCCTCCCATAAAACCTCATACAGGTTTCGATCCTACCCGTCCTATGCCTGCATGGTATAAAGAACATGACTACTATAATTACCATCATGTCAAAGGCCATAGTGACGGTAATTACATAACTTTTAAGAACATTGTCCAAGAGATGATAGATAATGGAGACCTCATCGTGGACAACCCGAACGCACCAGAAAATCAAAATTTGCACATCTTTAAAAATTCGTTCCCTAACCATAAACCATCATCTAATCAAAATAGTGAACCTTCATCCAATGAAAAAACAATGTCCATGAAGTCCACGTAGTTTTTGATATCATACCGGTCATTCCTCAAATCCCACCTATTTCATCTATTGAGGAAATTCTGGCACGAGCCCCTCTACCCACAAAGGAGCATACCTCTTCCACTCCTTCACCCACAGAGGATTCCCCTTCATCTCTTCCTTCACCCATGGAGGAACCCACACTTTCTACCAATGCCATTTCACCATCTACCTCACAACCTACCAAACAGTCAATGCTTTTAATTCTCCCATCCACAGGAGAATCATCATCATCTTCTCCTCCACCAAGGGAAGAAGTCTACCTCACCCCACCTATTATCTCTCCTACCCATGGGAGACTCATCAGACATGCCACTACCTATTGGGGGAAGTTCTCCCTCAGCATCCCAGGACCCCATTGACATGATCTTGGCTCTTTTACCTACAGAGTCCGAGGCTAGCCAATTCCCTGTCTCGCAGACATATTTTACAGGGATTGCCACCAAACCAACTCCATCTTCTTCTTCAATAGTCCCATTTTCACGGCTGGCCAATCGCTTGGATTACGTTGATAATTCCATGCTCTGGGGATGTCTTCATCTCCCCTTTTCGACCCAAATGCAAATGTTTCCTGAGGATACTTCCATGATCTACCCAAAGGTATTTTCAGCAATCAGATCGACATTGACCATGCCTATTGAAATGGATTCTTCTTCATCATCTCTACCTACATCCAAACCTCTACCCACAACTAAAACCATTCCAAGACCTCAAAACCTACCCACACCTATCTCCTCACCCATATCTAGACCCATCACTACCTTGGGTGTCATGCCGACATCAAGCCTTACTCACCCACCTATCAAATTGGACTTAGCCACATCTTCCCAAACCCACACCAACATTATCCCTCTACCTAAAAAGAAGACCCAACCTTCTAGGCCACATACACCGGTCTCGCCTACCACACCTTTGTCACCTTCCCCCTTTCCATCCATCCTAGGGCCCCATCCATCAACCCTGATCAAATAGTCTCCTACCCAAGGCCAGTCAAAAGCTAAAAAACCTACTACTTGCATCACGAGCCTTCATTACACCTCATTCACCCAAAAAACCAAACACCCTCACCCTCACCCGTGTGCACTTCTTACCACCTATACCTCCACCAGTTACTATCCCCTCAACTTTACCTATATGACTTCAACCCATACCGTCCACCCAACCTCAACCAACCACTTCCACCACAACTCGGTTGTCCCCATGGGTAACCCATCCTCTTCCACCATCTACTTTCCCTTCTGCATCCCATACTCCCATGTCACCTTTACCCAAGAAGGTGCAACCCAAAGATAAGAACCCACTACCCTCCAATAAGGTAGTCAAACCAACAAAACCTTCCAGTGCTAGTTCTTCTACCACATACCTTTACCCAAATAGATGCCATCAAAACCTAAGACAATACCACTTACCAAACCAGTGGGCCAACCCATTCCTCCTCCTATAAAACCTCTTCCCTCACAATCATCCACACCCTTACCCAAACCCACACTCACTTCCCATTGTGATCCATTAGCAGGGTCCTACGCCAACATTTTAACCAATCTCTTAGAGACTTCCATCATCACATTACCACCACTCTGACCTTACGATCCTCTCAAACCCAAACCAAAAGGGTTTGATGAAACCAATATTTGTGCCTATCATCGTGTGCTAGGACATGATGTAGAAGGTTGTAAGGCCCTAAAAACCGTTCTTCTCCAATTGTGTCCTCCTAAAGAAAATTTTGACGATGATGATCTTCTAGATGAGGACCCTATTCCACCTTCACCAATCTCCCCACATCCTCTTCCATTACCCATTCAAGTGACCAATATCTCCACCCCCACAACCATTTTATCCACCTCCAAAATTTGAGATCAACATGGTCCACATAAGAGAGCTAGCCAAACCTCCACCTAAATGTCAGTGTGCCCTACTCATTTCACAAGGATCTTATCCACCGCTAGGGTTTTTCCCTCATGCCATTATACCTTTCATGGCACACCCTCTCCATCCACCTCCCCTCAGATTAACATGGTTCACATTGCCACCCGTGCTCAGAAAGACAAAGGAAAAGAAAAAGAAACTAGCCCATCAACCAACCCCGTGCCCAATATACCATCTGCACCCACACCCAAAATCACCATTCGAGGACCTACATACCCTATCTCTGATGGGGTCACCCATTGCACAATGATAAAACAATTACATCAGTCCCCTCTAAAGATGTCTTTGTATGATCTCGTCCAAACTTCTGAATCTCATAGACAAGCCCTTATTGAGGTTTTACAATCCATTGAAGTTTTACCCAATGACCCCACACCAGTGGCCTCCATTATCACCCCTCACCACATGGCCTCACTTACCAAATCATCTCCTTCTTCTACCCCCATGCCCACTCCTCAAGTCACCACCCTCAGCTTCTCTGATGAGGAGATTGTACCTCTCCAGTCAGATGACCTGATCCCACCCTTTTCATTTCCATCTATATCGATAACATATGCATACGACGCATCATGATCGATGGTGGTGCTAGCATTAACATCATCTCCTCCCATGCATATAATCAAATGCACATTCCTTCTAATTATATGCATAATAACCCAGTTATGTGTGCTCCTTCAATGACGCCATCACCTCCACCCTTGGCACCATTATCCTTCACATGTTTGAGTAGGCCCTCACACTATCCCAAAACTATTCTATGTCTTAGAGGGAGAGTTCCAGTATAACCTATTGCTTGAAGACCTTGGATTCACATCATGGGTTGTGTCCCTTCAACTTTACACCGCTGTGTAAAATTTGAACATGAAGGACATAACTATACCATCCCCACCGACCCGTCACCATTCAAAACTTGTAACATGTTGTACCGACCCAACGATGTACTTGTACCAGTCAAGGCATCTGCCACTATCCCCACTTCTCCTTCACCCATGAGCCCATCCACCAATGCTTCTGCCACCTCTCCCACATCTAACTCTTCTATTCCTACTACTGTCCTCAGCCTCTGCAGCTGAACCCTCTACTTCCCAACCAACTGCTACCCCTCCTGCCCAATCATCTAGTGAGTCATCTATCCTGCCACCCACATATCAACTACTGATCCCTTAGAAGGTGTTTTTCAATGCCTCACTCTGGGGGAGTACCACCTATACAATATCGACACATTCCTCACTCCACAAGAGTATGGAAACCTACACCAGCACCCTAGTTATGACTACCACATAGGTGAGGTTTTTCTTATGGTCCTCCCCACCTTCGCACTAACCTAACATATGGGGGACTTGATACTACCACTTATTCACCCAACCTCCATCCCAAACATGACCATTTTCATCTGACCTCCAATCTCTTACTAACCATCGCTTTGCCCACACTTTCCTTCACCATTGTGCATGGAAAGGCTTTGGTTTTAGTTTTTATGAACAAGGCCACCATACCGTCATTTCATGTACCACCCATAAACACAATGATCATAGTGGCATTGGATTTTCTGCACCATCTCCCAAGAATATCCCGCATCAACCTCATTGAGGAAGACAAACCTTCTTCACCCCATTCACCAACATCACCACCTTCACCCACAGAGTCCATAGATCCCGAATCTATTCCTCCTAACTTTTTTTTTCATAAACACAATTTCCCTGGGACCTATGACCTATCAACGTGATGGCGAGGATCCCTCTTCTCTTCCCTTCCTGTATCCTGACATGATCGATGATGATACACCTTCTATTAACATCATTCAATGTCAGGACGATGAGTCTATCCTCACCTACCTTGGTGCAGAAGATTCTTATATTCACCAGTTGTTACCTTCTGAGATGCAAACCATGTTGAATGAATCGACTATCAAAATCAACATTAACACTCAGGATGACCCACACATTCTAAAGATAGGCCAATATTTAGATGTTGCTGAACAGGAAGCTTTTACTTCTTTCCTTTGGGACCATAGCAACACTTTTTCTTGGTCCTATGCTGATATGCCCGGTATTGACCCAAACATTGTGGTCCACAATATCGTTACCATTCCTGATGCCAAACCCATAAAATAGAAGCTATAGGAAAATGCATCCTCGCATTGCTCTTCTTGTCAAAGAAGAACTTCAACACCTTCTCTTGGTTTCCTTTATCCTACCCATTGACTATCCCCAATGGATTTCTAACATCGTTCCTATCACAAAAGTGATAGGGGACTCCACATTTGCACATGGATTTCTGTGACCTCAACCTTGCTTTCCCCAAAGATGACTTTCCTCTACCAGGAATTGACCAACTGGTTGATCTCACCACCGGCCATGAGATGCTATCACTCATGGATGGTTTCTCGGGTTATAATCAAATACTACTCACTCCAAAAGATCAACACAAAACTACCTTCATCACTCCTTGGGGGACCTTCTGCTATCGAGTCATGCCTTTTGGCCTTAAAAATGCTGGTGCTACATATCAGTGAGCCATGACTTATATCTTCCATGACATCATGCATCACATATTGGAAGATTACATGGATGACCTTCTTGCCAAATCCAAACATCAGGCCAAACACCTGATAGTCCTTAAGGTCATCTTTGACCACCTCATCAAGTATTGTGTTCACCTTCAACCTAAGAAGTGTGTCTTTGCGGTACTTTTAGGAAAACTCCTTGGTTTCATCATTTCTTTGTGTGGCATAGAAGTCGATCCTTGCTAAAGTGAAGGCTATTCTCAAAATGCCTCCGCCTACTAATCTTCATCAACTTTGAAGTTTGCAAGGTAAGTTGTAATCTATCCATCAGTTCATTTCACAACTTTCTGACCACTGTCAACCATTTCATCATCTCCTCAAAAAGGACGTCTCATTCAAATGGGATGATGAATGCCACAAAGCCTTTGATGCCTTAAAACAATACCTTCTCCAACCACCGTGGTGCTCATTCCTCCTAAGGATGACCAACCATTTTACTTATACATTTCTTCTACTGACCATTCCTTAGGTGCCATGCTCACTCATCATGATGAAAAACACAGGGAACAAGTGGTCTATTATATAATCCATACACTTCTGGACTACGAGACTAGGTACACCCATGCTGAAAAACTTTTCTTAGCCTTAGTTTTTTTCACCACTAAACTACGTCATTACCTACTCAACCACAAAACCTTTTCATCACTAACACTGACCCTCTACATTATATGTATGCCAAACCCTACCAACATCAACATGTTACATGCTTGGCTCATGCTTCTTGTAGACCTTGACCTCAAATTCATCCATCAAAAGTTTGTGTCAAAGGCCAAGCCATCGCTGACCAACTAGCAGATGCACCTCTTTTCAGAAATCAACCCTCTAACTTCGATTTCCCAGATGAATCCATTGCTACCCTCTCTTTGGATGATACCACTTACCAGATGACCTTATTCTTTGATGGTTCCAAATGTTAGCGTGGAGGTGGTGTAGGTGTTATCCTCATTCCTCTTGATGGTGAACCTATGCCTTTATCTTTCAAACTAGATTTTGATTGCACTAACAACATCACCAAATATGAAGCACTTGTATTAGGCCTTCAAACCACCATCTCCCTAGATGTTAAATCAATTAATATATTTGGTGATTCCCAACTAGTTGTAAACCAAGTCAATGGTATATACCAGTGTCATAATGAAATACTGCAAAAGTAAAATGTCATGTCAACATGATTTTGACTACCTTTGACCGTTACGAACTTCAAACCACCCCACATTCTACCAATAAATTTGTACGGATACCATGGCCTTCCTAGCTTCTCAGATACCTTCTTCACCTGTTGACTCCAAAATATTTGTCACAATACAAAGGTTGTCAATCACCCTCTTATTTACCTCATGAGGTCCATTCCATCAGAACCATTACACCTGACCCACATGACCTTTGGTATAAGTAGTTTGTAGACTACATTTCCCTTTCCATTCTACCTCCCGATCTCACTTGTAATGGACAATGTGCCTTTCTTAAAAGTGTCTCTCATATGTCATCATGGGTGGTCTCCTTTATAAGCGTGGCTTCAACAGGTATTCTCTTACAATGCCTTATAAGTTCTGAAATTCCTTACACCATCAAGGAAGTTCACGACGGAATTTTTGGAGGCCACTTTAGTGGTTTAGCTGTCGCTAAACACATTCTTCACCTTGGCTATTATTGGTTAACCTTGAACCATGACTGTTGTGACTATGTCAAATGTTGTGTGAAATGCCAACAACATGCTAATCTTCATCACACACCTAGTCATGCCTTACAGGTCACATGAGACCTTTGGCCTTTCTCTCAATGGGGTTTGGATCTTATTCAGAGAGATCAATCCTCATTCTTCACAATGCCATCAATGGATTATAACTGCTACTGAATATTACACTAAATGGGTAGAAAGCATTCCCTCATTTCTAAAAAGTTGAAGAAAATATGTGAATTCATCAACCATCACATCATTTTTCACTTTGGTGTTCCTCACCACCTCATCACTGATAATGGAAAGCAATTCAAAAACAAAACCCTACGAAAGTTGTGTGATGCTTTTGGCATTCAACTCAGTTTCTCATCACCTTATTACCCACAAAAAATGGCCAAGCAAGAATCAACCAATAAAACCTTGAACAAAATTCTTATGAAAGTAGTTGATGATATTGGGAAGGATTGGCATACGCACATTCCTTTCACCTTATGGGCTTATCGCACTAGTATTCACACTTCGACTGCTACCACACCTTTTTCTCTAGTCTATGGTACCGAGGCTGTCTTGCCTCTCGAAGTCTAGATTCCATCTCTCCACATCTCACTACAAGACATGCTCAACGATGATGACTTTCTCCAGGACCGTTTAACACAACTTGAGTTAGATGAACATCATCTCAATGCTCTTGATCATCTCCAAATCTACCAAAAATGTATCAAACGTGCCTATGATAAGTGCATCCATGAGTGAACCTTCCAGGTCGGTGACCTCATCCTGAAGGAAAATCAACATGTAACCAAAGAAGAGAAAAGTAAATGGGGAAAATTTTCTCCTAATTGGCTTGGACCCTATATCGTTACTCATGCCTATGGATCAGGTGCTTATCATTTGTCTTCACTTGAAGGTAAACCCAAACCTGAGCCCCTCAATGCCTTACATCTTAGACCATTTTATTGTTGAAATCAAGTCTTATATCACCTTCTGTCTATTGACCACTCGTCCCTTGAGCGCTGTTCACCTTCCATATTACCCGTTTGGAGGATCAATGACTAAACAAGAATCATGTGATTACCCATCACCTTTTAGCCTTATCTTCAATATGAGTACCATGGCTCTACTCATAGCATGATTCTCATGGATACTTTTCATCTTTTTCAAAGATGGAATCCCATGGTCATTCGTCACTTGAAACCATCTCTTTCATAGTTAACCTCTGTGTGCTATAGTTTTGTCTTCTAACCAAGAACCTAATCTTCCTCTATAGTCTTGTCCATGACTTACAAGTCCAAAAGCAAAATGGGATTCAACTCCTTGAGTCAAAATTCCAAAAAAAAGATGACTCCCTCAAAAGGGACATCTCTTCTCTCTATTTTCATTGCTATAAATAGACTGATCCCTCGAAGGACAACTATATAAAGTCATTGCAAAAATACAACAAAATTTTCAGAAGCTTCCCACATTGATCAACTTCATGAAGACCTCAAGGAGATAATATACTCATCCCATATAGACTTCACTGCATCGATCAGTCTATCAAAAAAAATGAAGAAAATGATAACTTTTTGTCATGGACTTGCCTATTTTTGATCATGGGTTTCTTGCTAGGTAAACATGCTGTCGTACACTAAGTTACACTAAACCACCCATTTTCACCTCATTTCCTTTTCACTAATTTCCTATCTGCTCAAGGGACTGGCTTTAACTGTGAAATTTCATGATCATGTGACTTTCTTCACCTTAGAATAGTCCATTATGCAACGCCTTTGGGGTCTTACGTTCATAAGCCCATCTTGGGTATGGTAGACTCATTATGGTTCTTATCAATTAAGTAGATCTTTTACCACCTCTTACCATTCACCTTCATTACTTATTGATTACCCTATACCGGACCAGACCATTGACACCTACATTTTATCTTTCCACTATACCTAGAACCATGCCTATGACCTAGAAACCATGCCTATCACACCATGCCTATGACCTAGAATCAATCATGCCTAAAACCTACCAACCCATTCTTCTAATTCATCATATTCTTCCCTAGCTTATGGGAGAACTACATCGGCCTGAGGCCCCTTTTCGCCAGGGCTATGTAGGCAGCACTCTTAGGGCATGGGGCCCTTGGAGGTTAGCTCGAACCACTCTTTATCCTAACTCTATTTTATCCCACATGTTTCTATTGACATATTACCATAATTAGTTTTCATTCTTCACAACATCTTGGAAATTTACAAACATACATATCTACCATTTTACCACATCATCAAAACATCCAATCAATCATTTCACATTTCTATAATATCAAAGATTTTATAAATCTACACCATAACATACATATAACTCATCATTTATTTCCCATGTTACCAATAACTTGGACATTAAATCAAAATTACAAACAAGACTCCACCATGCCTAAACCAATTTGACTCCTACCATGCCTAAACTGACCTGAATCAACCATGCCTAAACCAACCTGACTCCATCATGCCTAAACCGACCTGACTCAACCATGCCTAAACTGACCTGACTCCATCATGCCTAAACCAACCTAACTCAACCATGCCTAAACCGACCTAGCTCCTAACAATGCCTAAAATGACCTGAACTCCACCATGCCTAAACAACCTAACTCCATCATGCCTAAACTGACCTGACTCCATCATGCCTAATCCACCTAGTTTCCACCCATATACATATAACAATAGAAATTAAAGCAATTACATCATCCATACCATAAATCCCATCATCTATACCAATGAAATTCTGCACATCAATACAAATGTACACCGATACAAATACATAAAAGTATCTCAAAAATATCATATACAGTACCTCACTATCTTTGGCATGTAGGCCAGTATATGATCAAAAAATCTCAAAAAACCTCTCGTGTACATCCTCGCTATCTTCAGCATGCATGCCGATATATATCAAAAATATACAAAAATATATACCCTGAACATATATGGTGACTAATCATCACCCCACCTAATGTCCAGACTAGTCTCATCTATCTCCTCCTCCTCTCCTCCAGCCTGAATGCCTACCATCATCTCTCCACCCTCTATGGGTCTAGGTCTCACCTCTACCTGGCTTGTAGCTGGGGCAGGCCTCCGTGAGCTAGTGGCCTCTCCCTGACCTTGCCTCTAGGCTCACACCCCCTGTACTCTCTGTACACTATGTGTGTGAGATCTCATCCTCTCACTCAAGGCCTATGCTATACCATGTACTCCGCATAGGAAGGGATGTATCTATCCTGATAGTAGTCAAATGATCCTGGTAGTACCTGGCCTCATTCAAGGACATCCCTAAATTTGGCCATTGCCACTATCTGTGGTGGTGCCATAGGTCTCACAACCTACAAGCTCTACCCTACTACTGGTGGCCTTAGCCCCTGTACCTATGAACCCTTCCCTCCTCTCTATACCATGGGACCCTATCCCACTGATGCCTGTACCATGGGACCCTATCCCTGAGCCTGAGGTGTTGCCTGTGTTGTGCTCTGGGCCTATAAGGCCACAATCTGAGCATGTGCAGTGGCCAACTAGCCCTACAACCCTGATATCTACACCTAGTAGGGTGGCTACCTATCCCCCATCTCCATCTCCACCCTGTGTGGGTGCCTGTACCTATGTAATCTGGCCTTGTAAAGCCACCACCTATGCCTTTAATGTGGCAACTTGTGCCTCTAACCTTGTCAGCTACCCCTATAATACTGTGATCTGGGCCTGTAAAGTGGCAACATGCCCCTGTAAAGTATCCCTTCTAAACTATAAGGGTAGCCAAGTATGGCTGCCCTAGCCTAGGTGGTGCTGTCCATAGCTGCACTAACCACCACTTCTATGTATCTGTCTATCACTCTAATGTTCATTAATCCATCGGTCCACTTGCTTTCTCCTCCTGCCCTATCAACATTGATCGGCTATGGTAGAGGCATAGGTCTCTCCACGTCGTCTCTCATATACTGAGGGAATGGTGGAGGCACATCCTTGAGGCAGCCAAAACTACCATCTAACCCTATCCATGGGTATCATCTCATGCTCTCCAGCACGGATGCCCCTCTATCCACCTCAGTAGCTGTAACTCATCTAACTCTACTGCCATCTTCCTGTAGGAAGGGAAGCCAACATACAACCTCCAAATAATGTCCACTCTAGACAACCCCTCCAGTATATGCCTGTAGTACGCTACATCGTGTGTAGCCCTGATAGCCCTGCACTCTCCAACAACAGGCACCCAATGCCTGTATCCAACTCAAACCAAGCCCACATCGAATGCATCCGACTGGGGCATACCAATTGGACATGCACACATACGATGTGCTCGTATGCCCAACAGTGGAGAAGAAAGGTGCAACACAAACTGAACTCCGCAGCCTCCCATAGGCCCATAAATCCCTTTATAACTACACCAAGTATGTTGGTGCCCAATAAAAATGGGTCCTATCCTCCATCATGTCATGGAGAACCCCCATTAGTGCCCATGGGAATCTCCCACCCTCCATGCATCTGGCAGCAAAAAACAACACACTGCCTCCATAATCAGGACCACTAACCTCATCTCCTCAGGATGGGCCACGTACATATCTCCATAACTCAGGATCACGTTATGAACCTCATCTCTGCCATCCCCTCTCCAAATACCATCAACATCAACTCCTTTGATGCCTTTAAGGTAATAGAATAAACTGTGCCCCCATTATCAGTAACCGCAAGATCCTATACATGTCATCTAGGGTTCTGCGGATCTCACCCATCGGCATGAAATGTGTTGGTCACTGAATCCCATCTTTCGATGAGTGCGACCATCAAGCTTGGATCCAAACTATGTGCTTATAGTGTCTGACCCCAATAGGCTGAAATCTATAATGTGACACCACTCCTCTACCTTCATGCTCCCTTTTACTGCTAGTAACAGAGGTGGTACTTTGTCTCTCATCCACAACTGGTCCCTAGCTTACACCCAAAAAAACCACACCATTATTAAATCTTGAACCATACCTAACATATCACTTACCTGACTAACCTATTCCTGAAATTCTTATTATTTATTTCCCCACAACCCTAATGACATACCCCTTTCCCCCATCCCACTTTCACACCCCTCAACTCATATCATATATACCTTTTACCCTACCTATTCTCAACACACTTACATTTATACCTCACTACCTCTCTTTCTCTTTCCCTCCCACCATAACCCTTTCTCGATCTATTTTTCCTCAAAATCTGACCGACATCAGTGACTGAACATCCATCATGACTGGCATCGGTCACCTGCTATTTGACTGATGCCGGCTATGGCTGACCAACATCGGCCACCCTTGACCAACGTCAGTCACTATCACACAGACCAAACCCACAAAACCCTTCCCCCCATTTCTCAAAATTTGACCATACTGACCTAAATACCTACCCTATCCTACCCAAACCTCCACTACCTTTCTCCCTACCCTATTTAACCCACATTGGACTTCCTACCCTTCCCATTTCATCAATTTTACTTCCAAATTCAAATTTAATTCCTACCCAAAACCATTTCTACCCAAACCAATTTCTACAAACTATTTCAACTAACAAATGTAGAATTGGATCAAATCTTACCTCATCTTGGTTCCATCAATGTGGTGGTACATCTGGCCGCTGCACGATGGCCCACCCAAACCCTCTCCCACCTCTGCCATGCCAAAATCCACTCCTCACCTCCAACCAATCAAATCAATCACACCACTCTTATGGACCCATCTACTAGCTCCTCTCACCAACTCATAATCTCCACCTCATCCCAGTATAATGCCTGTCCTTCTCTCTAGGAAAAGGTGTAAAAAGTCGTCAAACAGCTTTGTCATTTTCTCAAAAGTCACAACACAACAATGATTCCATAAAATACAAAATTTTTATTTTATAAACCCAAATCAACTTGACTGACGTCAATCAATTTTGTGCCCTAGCCAACCGACATCGGTCACGCTATAACCAACATTGGTCACCCTTATAGCTATTTTCCCTTGCTAATATTCCTTTTACCTGCAACCATTAGTGCTCACACACTTTTTATCAATTTGGACACCTATTGAACCATACCTACAAGCTCAAACTACCCCTACATTTCCTTTGTTGCATATTGGGATTTGTTTATCTTACCCATACCTTGGCCTTACCCGTGCCATGACCTATTTTCCTAAACCTGACCTATTGGTGTGATCATTGACCTTATGTACTGACTATACCTTGCAATGATGTTACCTATGTTTTTTTAGCCTAACAATCATACCTTGCCTATTGCTGTGTTGTTTATCCTGACCCAAACCTTTGGTGTACCGGAACATACCTAAATGTTCCTACACCTGACGTACATTGTGTTTCTGGACCATATCCTATACCTTACATACCTGAATCACTTCACCCTTGTTTGGATAAACCTATCAACCTTAGATGATGTAGATTTTGCAAGCTCTTCAACCTGGTACCATGTTGAAATCTATACGTGTGCATGCATTTGATTGTCATTACCCATTACTCGATTTTGGACCCTGGCCTATTACCTATTACCCAAGTTGACCACTATCCTTCCCCACCTACCTTCACTTCCATCAACTACACATTTATCAACCCACTCACCGATTTTGTATTACACCTCATCAGTTCCTGGTTTGAGGGGGATCACCTTCACCCACACATGGGGTAATCACTTCCTATTTTTGTCAGCATCACTTACCAATACAAGCTATGCGACAAAAAGGAGAAAAATGTAGACACCAAATTTAGGTCACACTCCCCTTTTACCCCACATGTATATTAATTTAATTACCCTTAATTAAATTAAGGCCCATGCTCATGCTCACAATATTCATTATTTAATTACCTTAATTAAACTAATTTCCACCTCACCTAGACACCTCATCATAAACCTATTCTTAGCATGTTTCCCTTTTACTAGGACTCAATATCCACTCACCATAACTAACTAAGAATTAGTCCTACCTACCTTAATTAATTAAGACTTAGTTTAACCCTAAAATAACATTCTTATTCTTCCTCTAAACAAATTCCCACTTATCTAAGCACAACATTCCATTTTGATCCGCGTTAATAGACAGATATGGCAAAAAATATTACCAAGATCTATCATTTTTAGTAAACCTAGAATTTCCTGCCTTAACTGATGCCAGTCAACCCTAAACCGATGCCAGTCACACTAAACCATTTTCGGTTACCATATATTCACTTTGGTAACCTTGTTTGAGAGGTTGGAAGAATTATTCAAGTCTTGGAGAAGAGATATCTATATGCAAGCACACACTAGAGCACTCCTACACATCCAGACACCCTGAACCAACAACCAACCACTGATATGAAAGGCAAACATTCATGGAAACATTCCAGGAAGCACAACCATGGCACTGGCCATCGGTTACATGGATTAACCACCACCTCTATCCAATAACCAGGTCTACAAACACCAGTAAGTACCTTTAGATCTACACCTTCCCATATTTATTTAGATTAATTTCTTCATGTTTGTTTGAGGGTTCTAGTCTCCCTTACATCCCATCATCTCTTAACCTCCTACAAATCCCTACACCAAATCACCTACAACCTTTTAACCCCTCATACCTAACTCCAGAAACCTCTCACTATCCATAACATTTCCATCTACCTCCCCATTATCTGTTCATTCTCTGGGTAATCTCAGAGAATCACCAAAACCCACCTTCACTAAGTTTCCATCAGCCCAACCCTACCGATGCTGGTTAACCCGAGCCATCATCGGTTTCCCCTCAATCGACATTGGTTATACCATACCGATGTTGGTATCTGTGTATGACAAACCTGCCTATAACAACAACCTCATACCTTTCACCCAAACAAACAAAATCACCTAAAGCTTGACCCTGACCTATCCCAACCACTTTATATACTTGTCTGAATTCCACATCTGATTGTAACCTATCCTGTTAGATTAGATTTGTTTATTGTACTTGAATGAGATACCTAAATCATATCAACTAAAGTAGGAAATTATTGGTTCATATTACTTCTTGCATTAAGTTTTAAATAGTGGACTGACAACCATCTAAGAAGTAGCACACTTTCCAGATCTAGCATACACTAAGAAGTCCACTGACATATATTGTTTAATATTCCATTTGTGGTCTTGTTTGTATTCGCACGTAGTTCGTCCAAGAAAAAGGAAGTTCTCGCAATCAGCATTGGATCGGGAAATTAGAACGTGCACACTCTACCTTTTACCTTCACTCACAGGTATTCCTCCTCACCCTTACCTTATATATTTTTATCTTACATACACACAATATTCAATGAAACACATGGATTCACACTAGGAATGTCATCCCCTCCACCTACCATTAATGCATCAAACTACAATATCAAGACCAAAAACTCACAATCATCAGTGACCCTTAACCTTTCCAATACTGTAGAGCTTTGGAAGATCATTACCGCAAGGCATACACTTGTAGATGCACCAAGATTTATTTTGAAACAAAATTAGAGGATTTTTCCTCCCACATTCAATTTGATGCCTTATCACCTAAATAAAAATTATTGATGCATTACCACCATCATCAAACACTACCTCCTTAGTATCTAAGTCTAATATCATTAGCAATATTTGCGGAGAGTATGAGCTCCAACACACCCTCCTAATCGATGATCTACCCATGTCACCTAGAAGTTGTGGAAGGCCAAATTTTATTAATAAGAAACCAAACTTCCATAGCTTAGAATTTTTTGTAAAATGTGGCTTCCTATTATAGGAATTGTAGACACTCAAATTTGGTAATTCACTCTTTGACACTGCTAGTTTTGATAGTGCACTCTTGTTAAGATAAATGCAACCTTCCCATTCTCACTTAGTGCATTTCAAGGTATCTTATTCAACTTGTTTATCCTTGCACACCGATGGGTATTCTAACCTATTTTGGTCATCCTTTCTTTGATAAATCATATACGAAACCCTATATAAGCAAACAAACACTACCTCATTTACTAACCTAGAAATCCTATGACACTACATTGATATAATCACTTCTTACACTTGTAAAAGGAACCCAAAGCTCCCTAAATATCAAAATAACACATTTATAGTCATTAAGGAAGTAACATCTATAGGTCCGAATCTTCTTACTAGGTTAATACAACAATCTCTCTCATCTACAAGCACTCAAACATCCTTCCCCAAGTATTTTAGTAAGATCCAACTCAACTCAAGCATTGTCAAAGGTGGATTCCAAATCTAGTTGCATTAATTTATATAACACATGCTATGTGGTTAATGATGTGTGGTTTGAGGCCTCTTCAGATTAGTGTCAATGTCAACGATGTGCGAGGGTTACCACAACCCAACTAATGTTTTTTTGTAGGAATTCATATCTAAAGTTAGGGTTTGATTTCAAGATAAAAGTATTCAAATATTTTCATAACATGACTAAAAATAAATTTTGACAGTGACAAAGATTCGAAGGGAACCAAAAATGTTGAGAAGTTATAGAGCCTGAAACCAAGTGGGTTGAAGAACACACAATAGGGTTAAGACCGTACAAATAGTCCCAGAAGAGATTTATGGTCCTACCTCATGTCAGCTTCTAGTTATAATATCTAAAATGAAGCATCAAAAGTTCAAATCTCCTTGTTCCAGCAGCACATCCTCTCATAACCTCCTAGAATCATCTATAATAAGTTAACTGTACTTATTCCTTTATTTTTTTAAGTTTATATCTTATTTAACATATTAGTTACACATATAAAAGTGTTATTCTAATTTCGTAATGAATGTTGGAAGTTAATTAATCATAATAATCACTTGTTACTAAACCGTACATCCTTTAGTGTACTAATTCACTAAAATCAATTGAGTTTCATGCTAAATTTGATTAGAGTGTAACATCTTGGTGAATCGACTTGTGATTTGACCTTAGCATTTACCTAAAGGTTTGTTTGTGATTTTCCTCTTTACTTTTGGTATTACATTTATCTTTCTACTTTTCTTCTCCAAGTCATTTCCTCCCCTCTTCAATGATATTTGACTTAAGACTAATAATTCACACCCTTATACTAACATTGACTACTATCCCTCTAATCAGGTCCATGCATTTGCTTCGAATATGGGAGAACTCCCTTCTGCTAGTCTTGCATGTCGCATGGTTGGTGCAACACCTACCTATCTAGATATCCAATATTGTAGACACTAAATCACACACTTTGGGTATATTCCTAATCCTAATCACATACTACTATTTATATGATTCCTAAGAGAGAAAAGTACTAATTGACCACTGTCTTTGGACTCTTTGCTTTCTTTCTATTTTCTATCTTTGTCTAACACAACTTCTTTCCTAATCTATATTTTCATATTTCAGCATTTCTAACTCTTTACACCAGCGCCTAGCCAAGACACCAATGCCCCCATCCCCTCTGGGAACCCCCAACCACTTTGTAATTTTCTCACATATTTTGGTTCTTTTCTATCCTTTTTTGCATCTTATTTTTTACTATTCATCCTTTTAGTGGTTAATTACAAAATTCAATCAAGTGTATCATATAAATATAAAGATACGTGATCATAATAAGGGAACAAACACTACGCATACACTGTCATCACCTAAGGTTTCATCTAAGAGCATTGAAGGATCCATCTAGCTTCACACAAGGGAAAAAGGACTGCATTCTTTTGCATACACTTCATAGGAGGGAAATTTCATTTTTCCATGCACACATCTATCTACATCTTATACATATAGCTATTGCTCGCTATCAAGTGTAACTCACACAAGATCACCTAGGGTAGGATTCTATATAGACACACATAGAACTACACAGAGTCTAAAATATAGTGCAACACCTAGATCATAAGTTCACTCAATTAGGTGATCACCAGGGTCAGTCTGAATCCCCATTTGCATCTTTTTATTTTTAGGATTTGATGTGTTTTGGGATTTTACAGGTGCTTGTTGCTTATTGAAGGTTTCAAGTGAATAATACTAAAGTGCAATGACATAGAAGTGATCAAACGCAATAATAAACAAACATCTCGTGTCCCTGTCAAATTGGGTTTCACAGCTTCTGAGTAGTCACAAGTGCCTAGACTAGGTCTCTGGTGCACCAGGCACCCTTGACCTTACATAGGCACCCTAGTCCTCACATTTCTGAAACTCCTGCAATTTTCTGGGTTTGATTGTGACATCATACCTCTCTGTTCCAGTAGTTCTCCAGCTTTGCACACCTTCAACATCACTGTAAATCAAATAAGTACTTTATCCCCTCTTTTGAAACTAGGGTTTCAAATTTAAATTACTTATTTGCTTGGATCAAATATGTAATTTAATTTTTTATATCTGGGTTGTTGCATATTTATATTTAGCATTTATTTATTTCAATATTTTCTTAATCATTTGGTGAACCCGATTAGTTTCTAACACTCTTAGGGTCCTCAGAATTTTATTGCTTTTATTTTACTAGGATCTTCTCATCATGTATATCTCTATTCATGATTTCTTGCTATCCAATCGTGAGTGTCACGCTAAAATCATAATTTTTTTTTGCTACTACTAGTATTCCTTCTACTACTTATCCAGATATTGTTTACCAAACATTCGTCAATGCATTTTCTCAACAAATTACTTTTCCATATCTTATAGCTAAAAATCTTGTTGTATATGACAATGATCCTCATATATATATAGAAGTCTATGTTAATAACCTAAAAGTCAAATGTGCCTTAGTCGATACTATATATGAGCTCAATATTTTCCCTTTATCATTCATTTAGGCTATAGGCCTCCCTGTATCTATTCTTAACCTAAAATCTATTTCTGTTCGAGCATACGATTCTATTATGTGTCCATGCTTAGGCACTGTCACCTTGCCACTCATAGTTGGGCCAAAGAATATTCCAGTACCATTTTTTGTCGTTGATATCCCACTTCCATATAATTACTTACTTGGTCAGCCATGGCTTCATCGTATAAAAGCATTATCTTATACAGTTCATTGATGTGTTAGATTATTACACGAGGGATTTGAATATGAGGTTCCTACTGATAGTACAACATTCCAACATTGCAACATAAATCCCACCACTATAATAAATGTTCCAATTTATGCTACTATTCATCCTACTACTAATTTGTGACCCATGCACTATCTAGACAACTTATCTCCACTCAAAGGAACTGTTTGCACATTAGACATTGTTCCACCTGCTCCAGAATCCCCCCTCCTACTATTGCTATGATACTTTATAAGGGGCCTGTCTATGCATCGGACTTCATACCAATTTCATTGTCTCCTCCCGAGTAACCTACATCTACGATACCTCCTTTCACATGCACCCTTTTCATAAAAAATACTTTCTGGTCACACATTCCATTATATACCACTTGCTCTAACACTATTTGCACACTTGATGGCTTGACTTGGCTTGGGTTCACACTCGATGATATCATATCACCACCTCATTTGCCACATATATATCATGGATATGCTTGCATTACTGCTGCTTATGGCCTTCAAGTATTTCATCTCCTAGTCTTTGTTGCACACACTCCACGTATTTCACCACTTACTCTTGGCCAATATTGGCTTTACTATATTTGTGGTACTTTGGATCTTGATCATATTGACATCTCATTCTCCATGCCTTTTGCCCCTATTTTCATTTGTAATGACTCATTTCTTGGCTATTCAAAAAACCTCACTTGTTGGTATGCACATGGATGTCCATTACCACTTTTCATTGGCGAGGAATATGCAATGGGCATGTATAGTCTACGCTGCAATGGATCCTTACTTGATCAACCAAATACTATTGCTTACCAAATCTCAGATGCATCTCCATTTAGTTTTGACCATTATAATGATGACCTCTTATATGACATTACTTGATCACTCTCATCATCATACACTTGGGGGGCATTATACTTATTCTCCCCCCCTTTAACATTCAGGTTTCCTCACATTTCTACTTCTTCACTCTATACCTTGCATCTAGTCTTTCACATGCATCTTACACATCTTTATCTTACTTACTATGTTAGTTGGATACATTGTATGTCATTATATTTTCTATATACACATGCATGATCACTTGTTTTCTAGTTGTGATCTAAACCTTTACACAGATCGATACATGCAACATGGATGTTTGGCACAATACATATTATTAGTCCCATAAAGGCTCTTAGGGGCATCCACTTTCGTACACATTTCAGGTGCTATTTTTTTAATTTATATTACTTCATATTCTTACTAACACACTGCATTATATCAAAGTATACACATTTTGACATAATTTCTATCTAACATGCTAATGTGTGCTTCATGTGCAATATTTGTCTTATAGGAACTATTTGCTACCATGGTTGTCTATTACATTGCTTGCCATTGTTTGTGGGCTTTACCCTTTGTCTTGTGTGCACACTATCTGCTTTTGGATATGTTGGCCTCGATTGTCTTGCGACATCATGATTGATGTCCCATGTTTGAAACCTACTTTTTGTGGTCTACTTTGTTTGAAATAATGATTTTATATATTGTATTCTTGCTTGTTAGCTTACACATTATCTTCTACACGTGTATTTATCTTTTTTGCACTAACACTTGTTTCCAACCAATTTTTTTGCATGTGCCTTGATTTATACTAAGTACACTCCCTCTGTGATTCCTATTAAAACAACCCATTTGAGACCCAAGAAACAACCTAGGGTTAGTTATAAAATTATGGAATATTTTTTTTTGATTAGAAGTGTCCACAACCAAGTTGCAAGACAATAGTTAACACTAACAGGTTCTAGAACAAATCTAAAATACTAGAACATACTTTTCCTTCATAATAATTATCAAAGGTCACATGGTACAACTTTTAGGGTTAGAAGTTTCAGTTAGGTTTAGGGGGGTAAAATATCACCATACCCATTCTCTAACAGTCTCAGAGTTTCAACTTGATTTTTCTCACACTAAACACATTCAAAATTTCTGTAAATCATTCCCACTAGATAGGAAATTTTCTCATCTTTTTGGTGATATAAAGAAGTCCTCCTCACTCCTTGTAATACTCTAGATATGGACTGGCAGAGCTTAGGGGTCAAATTTTCCCCCAAGGGGACACGTGTTGAGAGGGGAAGAAAACCCTTTGTCAGGTTAGCGAATCACAGGGCGGAGTTGGAGTTTTGTTCTAGTACGGGAGAAAAAACTAAATTTGTGTCACACACCCATGGGTCTACTAGGGACATGTGGTGCCCAAAAACCGTGGCAGGGAAGGAAGGGAGAGGGAAAGGCGTGCCGGTGGGAGTGATTGGGAAATTTCACCCAAGGGGAGGGTAAAAGGGGTAAAAGTACATGCGGGTCCATGCGTCCGTGGAAGGAGGTTTTCCCAAGGTAGGGCAGGAGTGCGGGGCCATGGGAGGAAACACAAAAAAAATTCCAAAACAAAATTTCCAAAAGGAAAAGAGCCGCGAGGGTTCCGCCCCCTCTGTTAACACCCAATGTTGCCACGTGTCAGCCTGTGATAGGTCGCGGGCCGGCAGGGAGAAAGATAAAATTTTTCCCAATTTTTTTAAGGCCCAAGGGTAAAAATGAAGTCGCGGCTCTGCTGCTGCCACGTGAGGACACGTGGCAGCCTCTGATTGGCTGCAGGCCGGTGGAGAAATTTCAAAAAATTTTCCCCAATTTTTTTTTCAAAATTTTCTAAGGATTTTAAAGGGAATAATTTTGGCCACGGGCCCGCCAGGGAAAATTTTCCTACCAAGGCAGGAAAAATTCAAAGTGCCATAAATTTTACTAGGAAGCTCAGTTTTGGGCAAACGAGGACTTTCTGGAAAAATTTCAATGCCCTCTTTGCACATGGATCATAAATTTTACATTTTGATAAAGTTTAAGGGGTCAATTTTACAAAACAATCTACAAGATTTTAATTAGCAAACTGGTAATTTTTAACTTATTAATTTGATTCAATCTGATCTCTTCCTTCACTCAACATGCCAAATAGTCATGGAGGATTACTCTAGGAAGGATTCATAATGATTTAGGAAAGTAAATTTTCTCAATTTATTCCAATTTGAATTTTGTCCAACAATTGACAGAAAACGACTGAGGAAGGGATTTGGATCGATTTTGCAATGTTTAAATTGTTTTATTAAGTGTTCCTTGTCAATTTGAGTTCGTTAGTGTCATAACATGACCAATTATATCCTTTTCAAGTTGATTATAAGGTGTAGGTCCGGACTGTACATTTTGATTAAATTTTCCAGTTTTAAAATTTGTAGCAGAGATTCATTTCTAGGAAAATTTGTTATATCCATTTTAAGTGTGATATTTCATTTTTAAACTAATCCAATACCTTTAGTTGTTTATAAAAAAATCATTACAAGGCTAATGGTAAAGTCTGATTTCTAATTTAATATATTTCAAAGGAGACAAAGCAGTATAATTCCTTCATACGTATTCCTTCTTTTTCCATTTTATAAACAAAGATATTAATCACAATCTGATATTCCAATTTCATCACAATAATGCAAATGAGAGAAGATCTTGCAATCCTTTATTGACTTCAATTATAAAACTTTACATATTTTAATGTTTGAAAGCAATAACAAAATTCTATTTCTTTCTTTCCAAAGTACAAAGCAGAATGTAAATGTCTTTCACATTTCAAATATACACTTTCATAATCAAATTACATACATCTTTTCTTCACAAATTACATATTACAATTGCATCCACATCAAGTGGGAAAGGATTACAAGTGAATAAATTTCACAAGGGACTGTCAAAATGCATTTTCCTTTGCTCTAGAACATCAACATGCCAGTATCCTTTTTCTTCCAAGTTAATCACAACAAAAGAGGGGGAAAGGAAACAATCTCCACCCAACCAAGACATCCATTGAAAGGAGAAGCCTTTCTTCATCATTGGCCCCCGATCCCCAACCGAAACACAATAAGAGGTGTGATTCAACCCATGGCAACAACTGGCTTCCACAACACACAACATTCTTTCAACATGCATAATTTATAATAAAAGACAGTCCAAACAACACAATAATTTACAACTATAATTTAAAACAATCAAAACAAAACTCAGGCTTGATCATGCAAGCCAAAGGAGCAAGGTCTATGGGGGAAGATGCTGATGCCTCCCAATTGGGAATTGGGCATCCACCAGAACAAACCACCAAAATAATTCATCACACACATATCCTTATGCACCCCACAAATCCCTCCTTATGCCCCTCATGGATTTCCTTATGCCCCCCACAAAGTAAGAAATGCAAGCTATTTCTTTTCCATGGTGGATCCCAAACCCAAAATCCCTCCACAAAATTTTAATGCCAATGACATTCCCTTATGCCCCCCACATGGATTCCCTATAGCCTTCTCTTACACCATCCCTATGGTAGTCTACCCAACCAGCCAACAAATAAATCAAAACATGTATCATTCATTCATACACAAAAGAAAAGCTAAGCTTCTACCTTTCCATGGTAGATTTTTTTTCCAACAACAAGCTTCAATGCCCAAAACACAGTCCTAAAACAAAAATATCCCAAGCATGCAAATATTTCTCCAAGCTCCTTCTAAAAGCAAGAGCTCCAACACAAGAAAATGTGCCCCAAAGAAGTTACAAAATGATTCAACAACCCCAAAACAAGAATTTTTTTTGAATTACATAGAAGAAGGAAGAGGAGAGGATGATGTGGATCCATGTAGGATGCCACATCACACATCCTCAAATTCAAACACAAAAGACAAAATTTCATTCCCCCAAGCGCAATAAAGAGGTGGGTGAAAATATGACAAGTTACTTGCACACTTCAAAAGCCCACACCCCAAAGGACTGCAAATTAATAAAATGCAAGAAAGCAATCAAAACAATGCAACATGATGATAAAATGCATTAAAAAAGTCTAAAATCACCTCTCCAACCATAAGTATGGTTGGTAAATTAAATTGAGAGGTATGGGACAAGTTTTACTTGTCCCACAAGCCTCCAAAAACATCCCCCAAGGACAAATTTGAATTTCCAAGGATGTTGAGTGTTTCATACTCCAAAATCTGACTTATACAGCCCTTACACACACTTACACATCACTTACATGTTAAATACAAAGAGCCAACAACTTCCATAATTACTTTCCCATATCCCAATTTGATTTATTTAAATTTTAATCATATGTTTTCTCACATTAATTCTCCAAAACATAATTAAATAAAGAAAGGAACACATCACTAATAAAATACATACAACAATAAATAAAAGGAAATACATTAATAAAATACACAAACCCATGGTCACATATAAGGGTGATCCCCCCCACGGGAATCCATAACAAAACAACATGCATACACACAACAAGTTGCCATGGTGACCTTGTTGAATTCACCTAGAATTCCATTATGGTTGGTCTCCGATCCCCCAATGTTTGTTGTGATTTTTTTTAACCTACAAAACAAAAATGCCTCAATCAGCCTTGTGGCCATATCAGAACATCCAGAATGAATATAAATATAATATCAAAATCATATAAGTATGTGAATCAAAACAACATCAATGAAATTTAACATTATCTCATATAATTTATATCAACAACTATGTCATCATCATATAATATCCATTTTCTAGATCTACTCATAATATCCAAAATCACATGTCTGAACAACATCCATGTCAAATAATATATCATCATCCACATATGAGTGTCTCTAATAATCATCATGTATCATATCCAAATCAAGATCAACAATAATCCATGATCAAATGTCTAACAACATACTAAATCAAAGCATAATAATGTCCATAACGTAATCAATAGTATCAGAATAAGCATCAAAAGGTGTTAAAGGGAAGTGGGCACTACACCCTCCCCCATGCAAGGATTCGGTTTTAGCATAATATCTAGTCCTCCTTTGTGCTACATAATCCTTACAATGTTACATATACCCCAAATGAGAGGACATCCATTGGGTAAACCAGTAACCCCATATAATGTTTTACAATAACAGTACAACACAACTTAGTTCACAGTCAGAACAACATTCAATATCAAAAATGACCCAGAACCTGACTTGGGTCCTCAGCATAACACAGATACTAGCACCCAGACACAGATAATAGTGCTTGGGTTCCCTTGATCCTTCTTGGATTCCTACGACCAGGGGGAAATTACACATATTTTCTTAGTTCAACACAATTTTTAGTAGTTTACATAGCAACTTTTATAGGACAAGCAATCCTTTAGCACTCGACATACATGCATTACAGTTTCTTTTCTACTTTTGTGTTGGATCAAACCGGATTGTATTTTCACACACCATCTGCAGTGGTGTTTATACTTCGGGAAAAACTCAAAGGTTGGAAAATAACACTATACTTTTCTCCCTATAATTCTTCCATACTCAACGCACTTGGCGTGAGATAGCCCAAAAAATCACACTCAATGCAAATGGCATGAGATTTCCCAAAAAACTCATTCTTCTACAACATATTAAGGATCTTTTCTATCTCTTTCACTCATCATGGATCAGATGCACATGTTACTTTTCGCATTTTCACATACTTTTTATGTGTTTTGATCAAATTTTTCATATGCACGTATTTGAATACTTGCTCATTCTTCTCTTTTGTAGGTCCATCCTTATGGGAAGCGGTAGTCACATTAATCACACATCATCCAACATCAAGAGACATAAAAAATAGGTACAAACACAACATTTACACATATGCTTTCACCCCTAAGGTCATCATCATTTTTTGCTTCCTCTTCTCTAGCTTCCACGCTTCACTTTTTTTTACTCCATGCTTTTGCTTGTCTCCTCAACATGATTTTCACCATCAATCTACATGGTTATCAAGTAGACATATTCTATCTACTTTATGTTATCAAGAATTCACTCAAAAACATAAAGTGGGGAAAAATGTAGACACTAAATCATGTACTTTGCATATATTCCTAGTCATGATCACATGTTATTATTCATAAGATTCATAAGCCAGAAAAGTACTAATTGACCACTATCTTTAGCCTCTTTTCTTGCTTTCTATTTTCTCTCCTGGTCTTACACTCCTTTTCTAGTCTATCTTTTCATACTTTGACATTTCTAACTATGGATACCAACGCTCCAACCAAGATGTCAGCACCCAGGAACACTCATCCCCTTTGGGCGGCCCGACCACTTTGTACTTTGATCACATCTTTTGGGTATTTTCTAGCCATTTGGGCATCTTAATTTTTACTAGTCATACTTTTAGTTGTTAATTATGAAATTCAAGCAAAGGAATCATGTAAATACAAAGCTATTTGATCATAATAAGGGACCAAGCACTAAACATCTACTATCATCACCTAAGGTTGCATCTAAGAGCATTATAAGAGCATTCAAACATCCATCTAGCTTCACACAAGGGACAATGGACTGCATTCTTATTCATACACTTCATAGGAGGGGAAGTTCAATTTTTCATACACACATCTATCTACATATTCTACATCTAGCTATTGTTTGTTATCAAGTGTGACTTGCATAAGAGCCACCTAAGGCACGATTATACACACACACAAAACTACATGTAGTATGAAATTTAGTGTAGCGTATGGATCATAAGTTCACTCAGTCAGGTGACCTTTGGGGCAGTCTAACCCCCCATTTGCATCTTTTTCTTTTTAGGATTTGATGTGTTTTGGGGTTTTTTAGGTTCTTGTTTCTTATTGTAGATTTCAGGTGAATAATAACAAAGTGTAGTGACATACAAGTGATCAAAGGTGAAAAAAAATGAGCATCTCATGACCTTATCAAATTGGGGTTTCACAGCTTCATACCAGTCACAGTCACCCAAAATAGGTCTCTGGCACCATAGGTGCCCTTGAATCTGCATAGGCACCCTGGTCTTGACATTTTCGAGACTCCTCAAAACTCTTTGGTTCTAATTGTGATATCCTAACTCTCTGTCCCAATAGTTCTCTAGATATGCACACCTTCAGCATCACTGTGAATTAGCTAAGTACTTTATCCTCTCTCTTGCAACTAGGGTTTCAAATTTAAATTTCTTATTTGCTTGGATCAAATATGTACTTTAATTATTTATATCCACGCTGTTACATATTTATATTTAACATTTTATTATTTCAATATTATCTTAATCAAATATGAAGTCATTATGGTCACCACACAATTCCCACCACACTTTTTTGCTACCCCTTTGGACCTTGTTGTTAATGTTGTTACCAAAATACATAATAAGAAACCACTCAGGGGCAACCCATATTCCCCCCACCCCCAACCTATGGATCTTATGACTAAGGTTAATGCACCTTATAAATGATATGATCTGTTGGTTCCCAATCTAACACCCCAAATAAGGTAATGATGCAAAGGGGCAAGAAGAAAATATAGACCTCTTGATATGTCATTTTTTAGTGAGGGAACAATCTATCTGTCCATCTTGACCATACCTTATGGGAATGATAAGGAGGAATGTGACTAAGGATGTGACTGTACTTTTGCTACTTTATGGATCTTGCCTAAACCAAGGTGAGAGAAACCTAAGGGGTGGCTTGAAAGAGAGAGGGAAATGTTATATTTAAAACCCTTAAAATTTTTGAAACCTCAATATGAGATCAAATGAAACCACAAAATACAATGCTCATTCAAAAGAATGGTCACACAAGCATTACAAACATTTGATACATCAGTCACAAGCCACTGAAGACAGATAAAATGTGATCACAATTACATCATCTCTGAAGAAATTGTTAACAATTGGGATATGATGATGTTGGGATGCTAAAATTCACAAATCAATGGAAATACACTTGAAATATGTAGGATAGGTGTGATTTGCAGGAAAAACATGTAAAATAGGAAAAGGTAATGTGATTTGTAGTCTGGGACTAGATGGTTCTTAGTTAAATGAAGTGGGGGTGGTGGATCTAATGTGGAGAAGTACTAGTGCTCGCCATTTCAGCCCATTACTTCCAAAATGTAAGAGGACAAAGATCAAGAAAATATAACCTTCAAATGGGGCATTTGCATTCATTGATACCAAATTCATGCTAGACATTACCACATAATCTCTGAAATCTTAACATGGACACTTGTGCATAAAACCTCAACAAAACATTTATTGCATCAATTCCATAACACCCAAAATACACTCAAGGGTGTAAGAAATCACCTCCAAAGTAATATTGCAGAAAGGATTTTAAAACCAAAAAAATATTGCAAAGTAACACTACAACACAATATTTACTTAGTGACCAATCTCATGTAATAAATAAAATAAATCCTTTGTATTTCATTGATTCAATAAACATAAGATTACATTAAAGGCTATATTCCTCAACTAATCTCTCATTTACATTCCAGAATGCCTGAACTGAAGCATGGAAAATGGTTATGTATGCTTCAATTTAGATAAGGGAGACATACAAAATGCTCTCAATTCCTGCCTAATGACTATATAATGTAATCACCTTAGCAAAAACCTAAAAATTAGAACCCCTAGAATGAAGACAAACCTTCATTCTTATACAAAAATTTCCCCTAAGGGAATATGCCTAGATATACCCCATGAGCATTGAGAACAAGAAAACCATGGGCCTTTGATCCTTGATCCCCAAGTAGATGGATGAGATGTTCTAACTGAAAATATTCCATTTTGATATGCCCAACTGGAACGGTTTTGAACCATGATTGAAGTTTGTGGAGGAGTGGAGAATATTCCTTTTGTAAACAAAATCCTTTTTTTCCTTTTATTCTCTGTTCACCATCATGCATGTGCTCCCAGGAAGAGTTTTTTAATCCTTGCAATCATTTGATTTGATTATTCCCTTTTTTTGAAAGAATAATGAATGGAAAGGAATAAAGAATGGGGAGGGGAATAAAGAATAAAGAATATCCCTAAGGAGGGTCAAGATCAATTTGTTCACTCTTTTCCTTCC
This sequence comes from Taxus chinensis, assembly GCA_019776745.2. Taxonomy (NCBI): domain Eukaryota; kingdom Viridiplantae; phylum Streptophyta; class Pinopsida; order Cupressales; family Taxaceae; genus Taxus; species Taxus chinensis. The sequence continues at coordinate 1,021,518,869 of CM034146.1, read as the reverse complement.
TCTCCCAGTTTATTCCTGTACATGTGTCAAAGCATTCAAACATCCCCAAAATGGGGTCCTCATCTGGCCCCATATGGTAAAGAAAGACTAATTCTTGTTTAGATAAAAAACTGTCAAATTACAGTGGAAATAATTTCTTTTTCTTGACTCTCTTGGCCAATTTATTAATGTACCTTCTCCAAATGAATGAATTTTTAGATGAAAGAATAATTGAAGTCCTTTGGAGACTCCAACTCCCATACAATATGTTGTTGAAAAATTTCAATCAACTTCTCTATGTGTCTGCAGATCCCAAAGTGTAAGTATCCTTGAGGGGAAGCATCCTCTCAATTTTGGAATCAATATCATCCACATATTCCCCTACTTTTTCCCTCATGTTCTGGAGCTTTCTTATGTAGTCCCCAGAGTTTCCATTCTCAATTTGATAGCCCCTCATACTCATATTGTTTTCCTTGGACAATATGAGGGAATTATTCCTTCCTTCTCCACCACTTCATCACTCTATACTTGTGATGGTTTCAATAGCTTAGGAAAAATTCCATCCCAATATCAACTTCTACTTGAAACTTATCAATTAGTGATTTACTTGATTCAATTTGTTTTGTCACCTAATTGTAGCATTCAATTATTTCTCTGAATGACTTTGTTACCCCTACTCATTATAAATTTTTTCTCCCACTTAATTGGTGGCTTCCCCATTTACATTTAAAATCATTTCAACATTATTTAATGACTTCTGGGGTAATATATGTAGCAACTTCTTGGCTTTCCAAGGGAGGTTGTATCCACCTTTGCACATAAGTTGACAAGATGTCAAATTTTTCTTTAAGTTGATTTTTGGTCTCTTTATCTTTATCTATTTTTTGGAAGAGACCTCCCATTTCCAAAGTAACTTCATGTTTGAGACCCTCTATGGTTGGTTTCCCCAATGGGATCTTGGTGATATGGTAATATGAATGGGAAGCTTCATCCCTCAAGACATCTGTTTGTGGGTGGAAACTTCCACAAACCTTTCTCCTTGAGGTCCCACCATTTTTCTTGATAAAATCTATGGCTTTCTTTGGTGTTTTAAATGGCCTCAAGGAGATGATGCTCTCAAGGTATGCTTTAATCCATTTGTACACTCTTACTTTTTATCTTTCTTGGGAGTGATTACTCCCAACCATCATTCAATTAGAGTGTTACCTTCCCCTTGTGCTTTCTTCTGGGAGGTACTTGGTACAACCATAATTTCTTGTGACTTCAGAAGAGTGTGAGGCTAGAATCATCAACCTGTACCTACGGTGTTTCCATATTTTCAACTGATTATACATGGGTTTCATCCTTCTCTACCTCTTTGTCTTTTACTTCTTCTCCCATCATAGTTGAAGGGTGTGGAGCACTTGCATTTGTAGTTTTAGTAACTTCAACCTCAACCCCTTCTTTCCTATGGATAAGGTTCTCCTTGATTGCTCAGTTTGCACTTTGAATTTGATCCTAAGCCTTTGTTTCTACAACTTCCTCTACAACTTCATGAGTTGTAATTAATTTCTCCATCATGTTCAGAGTTGATTGAAGAGGGTCCATGGATTTTTGTTGTTCACTCTCTTGCTCAATAGAAACTTCTTCAACATTTGGCTTCCATTGTCTCAGTCATTATATCCTCTTGTTGTGGTGGATTGTTCTTGAGATAGTTGAGCTTCCTTCCTTCTCTTCAATTGATGCAACTTGAGCAGATGCATCTTGGAATTTTTTTGTGTAAAGGTCAAATCTCAACATCTTGACTCAAGCCATGCAACAAATCAGTGAAGACATGTTCATGAGATGTGTCCTTTCTCTTCTTGTCCCACAACTTCAAGGACATTATGCACTTGTTATTCTTGAATTGAGGTTGAGACAAGGACTTATTGTAACATAGGAGGTGGGGTAGTATCAACTACCTCTATGAGTTTCTAATACTTTAGAAGTATCTCAAGGTCTAGGAAGCTCCTTGTATTGGTGCACTGGTAGCCATTTCTGTTACTAGGTGTTACCACCTTTTCCCTTTTAGACCTTACAAAATGTTTTAGTAACTGGTTCCTCCTCCACCTCCTCAGGGATGGGATCTAATATTGAGACTCATCCTGGGTTATCTTGGTGAAACACTTCCTCTCATCCTCTTTCCTTTGCTAGGTGATCCTTCTGAAGCAGAAGATGATGCACCTATTTGGGTTTTCCCTTGAGTAACAATCACTTTGGGCTTAGAATGTGGGATGGGGCACAACTTGGATTGGAGTGGCTTTAATAACAATGGAAATCCTTCATTATTTTCTTCAATATTTCCTTAGTCTTTATGTGTCAACTCAAACACAAGAGGTCCCTGTCTTGCTAGTGGCTATTGCACTTATTTCCTCCACTTCTTTGTAGTAGGTCCCCTGATGGAAATCTATGGAGATTTTCCCTTCAAAGGATCCTAAACTTGTGGCCCCTTTCTTAAAAGGTGGAAGTATATCCTTGATTGCACATGTGTCCCTTGTACTCCCTCAAAACTATAATATTCTATAGGGATATATCAATTCCTTTTCTTATCAACCAAGATAGGGTATTCTTGATGATATGAGTGGTTCCTTTCATGTAAGTAGATAGTATCTTGTGTAGTCTAATCAAGAGGTGGCACTGAGTTATGCTAAATGTTGTTATCCATGTAGTACTTGCTCACTGTATCTCCTTCATCCACCAAACCCTTAGGAACAACTACAATTTTGTAATCAATGACTTGGGTGAGGGTCATTCTAGAAAAGTCTCTAAGTATCACCTCTTCCTCATCCCTATGCAGTCCATCTAGTAGTCCTCATAATGAGGCTCATGCTCATATGTATTACAAGGGCTCCTTGCACTATCCACTTGATGTCATAATTGTGTCTGGCTTGAAATTTATGCATGATAACCCTATTCATCTCAACTTCTAAGAGTCTGGCCTTAACCACAATGGGGCATGTATATCTCCCAATAGTGATTGGGAACTTGACAATTAGTTTTATGATTTCTTGTAATGAGCTTGTGGACCTCCACTAGATCCCTTGACAAACTCCAATAGTGCCCATTTATCATCTAGGTACCTAGGCAACATGTATGGTGTGCCCTATGAAATCCACTTACTCTAATGTAAGTGAAAATCTGAATTAGATGAAATAACATTCATATTCAGTGATCACTTCTCTTTCCATGGTTGACATTCTATATTGATTCCCATTCAAGTTTGAACAAACAAAGAATAGGGGTGAGGAATGCATCATGAACCAACTTGAAATTATACTTTTGGTTCTCCAAGTTGAGTTGTGGGTATACATCATATACCATGAATTGAGAAAACTCCTTGGCCTTTATCAATCTTGGAAATGATCTATGGCATGCAATGTTATATACCAAATATGAGGTCATGTAGAATTCATATTTGGTTTTTGACTCTCCTTCAATTTGCATTGCCATCTTGATGAGTTGATGATGGATGGATTCACTTATTAAGCTCTCCACTAATATAGGTGTCTTTCCACTCAGAATTATTTGGATGTACCTAACCATCCAATCATGGTAATGATAGGAATAATCATTCCCTAATATCCTGTATTAACTAAGGTGATGAGGTCCCCAATTTCTTCAATTAAATCATCCCTTCTTCTAATCTTATTGGGGATTCTAGTAGTAGAGATCCTTGGCTTCTCAATTCATTGGTTATTTAGAACATCTTGGGAATACTTGACACTATTAGATATTCTAAAATTTGTCTACTTTTTAAACTAAAATGTCTGCCACTTGGTCAACATCTAGGATCCCTAACATTTCATCAAAAGTGTCTAGGGTTAAAGAAAAAACCACAACACCACTCCCATCTCTAACTTATCTCATCTTAGGGTCATAATTTTGTGTGTAGGTCCACACCAATTCTGGATATTAAACTAACAGGGGAAATAAAGTTGATTAGGGAAATGAAACTCTTGTCAATTTTCTCCATGATCTCATTCTTATCAGTTGCATGTAATCTTTGGAGGAAATTATCTAAGTTTGCATTTCCTAAATTTGTATTTATGTTATTTTGTCCATGTCAAAAGTGAGGTGGGACAAGGTCAAGTACATCGGTCACTTGGATCTTCATTGTTCTGGGGCTAAGAGGTTAGATAACTTGTCTTTGAGGGAAAAAATTGATAACACCTTAGGGACGTAAAAAATATTCTTCTAATACTCAGTTAAACCTCTCAACACTGTAGAAACACATGAAGAGAAATCATACAAGAACTTACCTATGCTAAAAATTAGTCACACTTTTCCTGTGACACTAGCAAGAGGACCTAGAACACCATTAGAGATTTGAAACATGATCCTTACTCAACTCAATACATATAAATTAGAGCTTCTTCTCATTCTAGGGCTCCAAAACACTCAGAAACTTCAAATTTTAAATGCAAAGTGTGAGAATTGTTGAGGAATTCATCGATATATCCCCCTTTACATAATATCATTAATGGAAACCATAAATGCACAAATTTTTCATATGTGCAACTGTTGATTTCATAAATTTCTTTTAAATATGGGACTTACATGTGGAAAAATTGACCACATCACACTCACTTAGATGACCTGCTATTCATTCATCAACCCAATCCTTAAGACCTTCCTAGATGGCTCACAACTTCACTTTAATTTTTATGATCTATGGGGTATTGACAAGTTTCATTTTATTTGGGATGACATGGGTAGGAGAATAGTTAAACATATTACAAAAACTGTGAAACTTCCAACTATGGGGCTGCAAAGTTACCTCCGCCATACGATGCCACCATATCTTTTTTGGCCATTGTGTCTAGGTGTTGTCATTTATTTCAAAGTTAATTAATGGAAAAAGTGTATAGATGTCATGAGTCTCCATGAGCTATCATTCATAGTAAAACATGAAGTCTGATTGGTAGTATTTAGATTTGGTCAAGTTACTATGGTGTCTAGGCATGGTGTAAGCATGGATGGTAATGGGATGAGTTAAAAATGTTTTCATGAGATAATACATGGTCCTTGAGGTGTGTTACAAGTGTCTGAAATGAGTCATTGTGGTCAGTTCATGGGGTGTCATGGTTGAGTCAGGTCATTCTAGGCCTATTCCTAGTCCTAATGTAGCCTTGTTTATTTCCACTCAATTTCCTAGGTGCGTTGGCACTTAATTCAAATAGATCTTCATGCTCACCTGAAGCGTGCAAATCTACCAAATACCTCCTTTGTGAGATATTTTGAAGATGTTAACATGCATGTTCATATTCACCATTATCAAAGCATACATTCCAAAATAAGCATTAGATCCATGGGCTTAAATTAGAAACACACATAGTAAGGAAACATATAGATCAAATAAATAATAAGATTAGATTTACTATACAAGCACCATGATCCAAGACATCAATTACCATAATCTAACCACAATAATTCATTGATACTCAAAAGATTACATAATAGAAGTTGAGTACATTACAATCACCAACATAGAGCCATGCACGCTAGTAAATTAGGGCAACATAACTCTAATACAATCCAAATTACTAAAATAATTCAGTACACTACATGTATATAGGGGTGGGGACTTTCCCTTCACCACACATGCATCCTCAAAATAGGCGGCATGCCCAAAATAGCCATGCACTAGTAGTTGCATGCTTTTTACAAAGAGGCTAATAATAAATTAATCTATAAATAAACTCTACTTTAATCCTATTATTAACGCTAACTATGCATGACCTTTGATCTTCCACTTAGGTCCCAAAATAGTTCTTTCTTAGTCACGAAATCTTCTTATTTTTATCCTTATTTGGGCTGCAATCTAACCGCTTTTCCTATTTTTAGCCCGTGCCAACAAAATCGAATAAGTCCCAAACTGATCTTCCTGGGTGCGTGCCTCTTTAACTTGACTTTTGCATGTGCACTTCTACGCCCTAGTTTCACATGTCCTCTCAATACTTAGGCAAATTTTGTCAACCAAACATTTACCACACACTACGTACATTGCCATGCCCTTAGTAATGAGGTTGTCTCTACATTATCTCTCCAAATAATCAAAGAAGAATAAAGAATGACTATGAAATAATGAAAGAATGAAGAAAGAAAGGAATAAATGAGTAACCAACCCAATGTCACTCACTCAACTGGTAGCAAAAGTTTAGGGTAATCCTTATTTATATCAGCCTCTAGTTCATTCCATTCACCTAGCCCTATCTTAGCTTTATCAGGAACATCACCATGTACTTCATTCCATCTCCTCTAGGGCCATGTCTTCACCCTTGTGCTTTAGTTCTCTTATCACTCCAGCCAACCCTAAAATCATGCCCTCTATGAAATCCATCTTTTGTGTGACTAACTTCCCCAAATCCTTTATTATTTATTTATGTGGGTCTCTAGACTTCTTTAAGCACATCACGCTTCTTTTCTACTACAGCTAATTTCTCCTCCCAACACAGGGTTTCATCCTTCTTAGTTGCAAGGACCTCATTTTCTTCCTGCAGTGTCCTTATCTTGAGGATATGTTCTTGGTCCTTGCATAGTTTCCTACTGCCCATCTTGACTTTCTTCAATTCATCCTTAAAAGTCTTGATTATGGCATCATACTCTAAAATACGACACGTGTCAATCAACTTCTTAGTTCATCTCTTCCTCTTGGCCTGTAACATCTTTCTTGTGTCTCTCCTATCACACATCTAGCTTCTTCTCAAGTAAAAGATGAACACAATCTTGTAAAGATTACAAGGATGAATTGTACATTTTTATTCGTTTGTTCATCAAATTTTGGATGTACCTCTAATATTTCACCCCCAATATCCACAACAAAGTACTAGAATATGTACTGTTTTCAGTTCCTGTATCCTTCCTGACATGCCTTAGTTAGTTACTCAATCTAACCTTTCATATTTTTATTTTGTTTTCAGTAAACGTCCTGAGCAAAACTGCCACCTTATCTAAGTTCCTCCTCACGCTAACTCAAACTACCATCTTAGTCAAGGCATTACTTTCCTGTTCATCAGTGAATTTAGTTAGCTTTAGTGTCACATGTGTTGTTTGGGCTCCCTTTTTTATCTTCCTCTTCATGTTTGATTCTTCCTTTACATTAAACTTTAGGTTCATCCATATGATGTCTACATGCTATAAGACATTTGATCTTCCTTGTGTGCATGTTTGCACCCTCGGGATCTATCAACTCCCATCCACATAACTTTCTCTAGGGGTGCAAGGGTGCTCTAAAACCATGGCGTGGATGATATTTGAAGCATCATTGACATATCCTAAGTTAGAGATCATCAAAATTTCTTCTCCCTTATCCCTATCTAGTCTGTCTTCCTCTTCGGAATATGCATCCTCTACATCCTAAAACTGGGGCTTCACCTGTTGTACACTCCCATGCTCTCTTAGAAGGTTCACCAATTTCTCACTATAATTTTTTTCTCTTTCTTCTACCTCTTTTCCTATGGGCCCTTTCCTCTTTATCGCACACATATGTGCCTCTAGTATCATGTTGGGTTTCTTATTCCCTTATCTCCTCATCTCCTTCCACATTGATAACCGGTGTGGTCCCCACGGTGTGCGTGTGGTCTCTAATCTGAAACCTATTCTTCACTATATCCTTTCTGGGCACATACTTGTGCACTTTCTCTTTGTCTTCTTCTGTGGGCTCAGTTTTAATCGGTGATATACTTGGTGAACTCCTCAAGTGACTGAGAGAGCCCCACGCCAGTGAACTACATGTGCCCTAGTATCTCTTGGTAACACTCTTATGAATCCCATGGTCTACCGTGCTCTACCTTCCTATTTCTCCTGACTCCTTAGCCTCTAGTTTCCAGTTCTTATTTACTTCTTCTCCTTCCTACCTCATAGGGGGAGTAATCTCATGTGACATATTCACTACCTATAGTTGGTTGTCCTCCTCAAGCCATGGTCTAGCCTACCATTTTCTTCCTTCCAACTCATCTTATTCTTCATGAAGTTCTTCCTCATCTATAGTGAGGAGGAGTGGGCTCATCATCCTGCATAGTTCCAGCTGTGAGCTTCCCTTTCGGCATCTCAAGTGGAAGCTCGAACTCATTCTCAATGTACTTTCCATTGAACTAACTTGGGCTTAAGAAAAATATATACCTTATCCGTGCCCAACATTCATAATTTCCAAAGACATTTATAATTCATCATACCAATGTTATCATATATTGATTGTTTCAATATATGCAGACTTACCGGGATAGACATAGGTCTTCTCAGAGAGTAAGGTATTTGCAATAGTTAATTTTATCTGCATCAAATCTCAGATCTGCTATGCATCTGTGAAAACCTTTGTTCATAGAATCTTGAAAGTAACGAACAGTGAAAGCATAAGGGATAGCTTGCACCAAGGGCTCCATTTTCCATCTCTTCATCCCAAATCTACCAATGCAGTAATGTTGAAAAACTACAAACTAGGTATGCTTATCCACCATCGTAGGAAAATTCTTAGGAATGCGCCACTCATATTCAAAATCTTCATGGGTAGCAGTCTATACCAAAGCTTACGATATTTATCTTGTATTTGTCACTCATGGTTCAATCACATGTATACTTCAGTAAACCGGTCAGCCGGTGACTTTCTTCTCCTCTGGGTAACTGCCACACCTTGTCCCTTAGAGCCATCCGAGAACCCCAATCTCCATGTATAAACGTGTTAGATAGAAGGATGAGCACCCCAGCTGATTTTATCTCCCCTTGTGTGCTTCCTCAAGTGATGCTCTCTGTTCCCTAAAGGCTACAAGATTATACACAATACCTAGAGTGATATTCTTGTGCAATAAACCCTAATGCTCACTTCTTATTTACCACGCCCCATCTCTCCTGAGGTGTGCATTAAATTTTGTTATCATAGGATGAGTCATACAATTTGTGTTACCTGTGGATTATGTGGCATCGTAAACCCTTCTTGTATTATAACTGTCAAATCCTAAGCAGTGGCCTCTACACCCACATCGTCCTCCAAATCACTGGAAACCTCTATGTCCTTGAGCTTCTCGATCCATGTTAGCCTCCCAATAAAAGGTACAATGAGTCACACTCATCTACCAATGAAGTAAAATAAGTCCTTGTACGGACCCTTGACATTAACAACTGGTAAATCCCCTTTGATTTTCCAAAATAAGGCAACTCATAAATTTGTAATGACTGCCATACTTTCTCTGAGGTCTTGCTACCCAACATCACTCATAGATCGGTTTATCATCCTATATGCGCAAATTAGTTTTCTCCACCAACTCCTTCTCAATTTTATCTTTGTTTGCCTTAGGTGTGGTGATTGTAGTCACTTAATTTACTTCATCTTATGAACATGAGACTCCCAGTCGTACCCTATAATAACTCCTTCAGGGTATTGCATTTCATGAAAATCTGACATTTTAGGTGCTGTCTTCAACTTTTACCTCTGCTTCATTCTTCTTCTTTCCTCGAGTAGATTATCTAGGTTCTCTCTTGGTTGCCATTAATTATTCCTTTACAATGCTATCCTTGACACTCATTAAACCTCTATGAAACTCAAAATTCTGCATGCACTTAGTGTTCCCTAGTTGTGATTCTATTCTCTTCAAACCCTATCTCCGTGAAAATTTCCTTCTCGCATGCCTTCTACCAGCTCAAACACCCTTCCCAATGGAGCTTCTATTATGACCATGTTCAAGATATCAACTAGTTCGTATACTTTATTCAATTGTTCATCGTGCTTCACACTTTATTACATTTCGCACTTTGTTGCACTTCAAATTACTCTTCTCAGCTAGAAAACTTATAACATTTAAGGTAAAGAATGAACTTGTATGCACCCCTTTTATATATTTTTCCAAATTTTTTTGCATTAATTGACTCCTCACCTACCACCGTACTCAGGTTTAATTATGATTTTCTATGTTTTCCATGCTCTTTGCTACTTTTTCCCATGCCCCAGTTGTAACCTTCTAATGTGCACCTACTACTTCTCGGCCACAGAATCTCCTTACGTGCACACCTCCATGCACCGAAGTACATAAACCACTGTGTTTTATACTACAGTAGTTTCCCATGCTGCTTCCTACCTTGCGTTACACTCATGAAAATCTCCTTCTACTTACGTGTGGTCTCTATCTGATAAGCAATTTCCCTATGAACACCTTCAATCCTCGAGCACTTGTAATATCCTTTTCCTACGTGCGCCAATCTTTCAGAAGGGCACTCATATTCCAACCCATATATATACTCATGTGCCAACCTACACTTCAAATCTGGATATCAATAATAATAGCTTTTGTTATTACTGTATATGTACTCCACCCCACACTAAAAGTATGTGCGGTCCTCTACGTATGAACTCAAAAGATAGTAATCAGACTTCCTGCACTGCAATGCATGCTTATGATAACAAAACATTGAACTAAATTGACAAAGCATAACAACAATGAAAGGAAACACATAAAAGGGAAATCTAATCTAAATGGTAATATTGCCTTATTAAAAACACCAAGAAGCCTTATTTATAGTAGGGCTTCAACCTAATCCCATTTAAGTAACTGGGAAATAAAGTGCCATCCAGCACCTACAACTAACAAGCAGCCTGATTCAAGTATCTTTGTTACTGACAAAAGGTACCAACCAATGTACTTCCAATTTCCCTAGGTGGTGTGAAAAATTGGAATCATATAATCAAGAACCATATTTCCAACTTCAAAGGTCTTATTCCCTTATGTGTCTATCATGTCATGCCTTATCTACCATCTTCCCTCTCAGTCTTTTGGCTCCAACGAGCAATGACATGCTTCTCATTTAACTGCATCAGTTTGTCAATGCGCTCCTCAATAACACGCTAATCATTTATTCCTCCTGATTGCACAATATGCAGGGATGACAACATGAATTCAACATGCAATACAACCTCCGTGCCAAATACAAACTAAAAGGGTGTGGCCTTGTTCAACCTTTTATATGTTTTCCTAGATGCCCAAAGTACAAAAAAAACTTTATCATCCCAGTATTTCCTTCCAACATCACAAATTTTTGTCAGTGTCTATCCCAGAATCTTATTGAAAACCTCAACAATGCTATTGGCCTATGACTGATAAGGAGTAGTCTTATGGTGTACCACCATAAACTCTGCCAAAAGGATTTCGATTGTCTCATTTAAGAAATGAGCACCTCTATCACTGGTAAGCTCAATGGGCATCTATACATGTTGATAATATTTTCCCATAAATATTTTTTTGTTGTAGATGTTGTGCAATCCTTTGTAGGTGCTAGTTTTTCCTACCTTTTCAGATAGTCTATACAAGTTATAATATAGTGCGCGTTAGTCCTATGTGCGAGTAGTGAAATAGGACCTACAAAGTCAATAGCCCATTTCTCAAAAGGTTCAACACTTTGAATAGGCCTCAAAGGCATCTCATCTCTAGTTCCAAGCTTCCTAAGGGGTTGACAATGATCACACACCTTGACATATTATTTAATATCCTTGTACAAAGTTTCCCACCATAATCCAACCATCAAAATGTTGCACGTGGTAGAATCCTCAACATAATGACCTCCTACAATTCCACCATGAGCTTCTTCCATAGTAGCCAGACGCTCATGCTCTAGAACACACCAGTGTAAAATTTCATCACGACCTACCTTATACAAATCTTCGCCTATCAACTGGTAGGGTGCCATGTGTATTGCAAGTTGTTTCTTCTCTAATGTATTCATTCCCTTAGGTGCCTATCTAGTGCACAAGAACATTGTAATATCCTCTAAATCTGTGAGCATGCGGTTTAATTTGAAAATTTGTGCATCAGGCATTGTGTCTTCAATGCTCTGCTCGTCCCCTCCAGAATGGATCCTTGACAAACAGTTAGGCCCTAAATTGCTTTATCCCAGTTTTACAATAACTGTAAACTCAAACTCCTGGAATAGAAGTATCCATCTACAAATTCACCCTTGTAAAATATGCTTGTTGATCAAATACTTAAGTGTCATATGATTTGTAAAGAAGATGAATGGTGTTGCTAATAAGTATTTTCTAAATTTGTGCAGCACGTATATCATGGACAAAGCCTTGTGCTCAGTAGTTGTATAATTCTTCTTCACAGGTGTCAACTTCCTACTTGCTAAGAAAATGGGGTGGTCTACAATTCCTTCTCATGGTTGCACCAACATTGTGCCAATTTCCATCCCAAAAGGATCAACATGAATGTGAATGGGTTTGTCCCACAAAGGAAAGCATAAAATATGTTTTTCCTTCAATGTTTCAAACACCTGCTATTACGCGTCATACCAATAGAATTTTCCTTTAGCCTTCAACAGTTCTTCCAAGGGCGTGGAAATATTTGCATAGCCTTTGATGAATTTCATGTAATACCCTGTATGTCCCAAAAATTTGCACAATTCACTTTGATTGTTAGGTTCTTCCAAACCCAAGATCACAATGACCTTTGCTGGGTCCACTAACAACCCTTACTTACAAATTAAATTCCCAAGTAAAGTGCCAAAGGGTGTCACAAAGATGTACTTCTTAATGTTAAGAGAGGTGCTCAACTACCTGCACCTCTCAAACACAAGCCTCAAATTCTCACAATGTTTTTTAACTAAGCCATACACTGTCTAATCATCTAGATAGACCTATAAAACCTTATGAATAAAGTCCTGAAAGGCCTGCATAACAATGCACGAGAACATCACTGAAACATTCTTCAATCCAAAGGGCATTATTGTATACACAAAAATTCCCCACTTGGTGGTGAAAGTTGTATTTTCTTGATCTTCCTTTGTGATACACACTTTATGATAACTTGAAAACCCATTTGTAAAAGAGTAAATCTTGCGCCCAACAACTCCTTCAAGGATATCCTATGTGAATGGGGTGGGAAAATGATTAATAACACATGAATCATTCAATTCTCTATAGTCCACACAAATTCTTATCCTCCCATCCTTGTTATTGCTTATGACCATGGGGATAACCCAATCATATTCCTCAATAGGCTCAATTATACCAGACTTGAGCATTTTATCAATTTATTCCTTTACCATCATGCAAAAATTATGATTCATCCTATAAGGCCTCTTCCTAACTGGGCATGTGCACCTTCTTTAAGATTGATTTTCATCTCCCCTAAATAAGGGTGTACTCCTTTTAATTTGTGATAGCCCCGTGGAAATAAGTCATGGAAGTCACTCAAGAGCTCAATAAGCTTAGCCACTTCCTACTTCGACCAGTAATCACCAATATCAGCTTCTTTAGACTATGTCTCTATTCCAATGTTAACCTTCGTAGTTTTCATAGTCTCATGATACATGCACGCTTTCTCATCTGTGGTGTCCATCACCTCACACGTACCTTCAGTGTGGTTAACATCCAAGTTATTATATTCATCATCATCAACCATCATATACACCAGTTTACCCTTTTATTTTTCTTCCTAGGTGCGGTCCATCTCTTTTTCTTCTGTATCTTCAAGGTTAAGGCGTGCCTCTAAATCCAAATCTCAAAACATCTCTATCAGAAGTTCCTCAGCTTTTGCACCATCCACCAAAGTAAGGCACTTCATGATCTATAGTGCTTCATTAACCAAAGGCTTAATAGAAAAATAATCAAAAGTATGAATCATACCTGAGGTCATTTCCTACCAATAATCTATTTCTCTTGTTAACTTTGCATAGACATCCTAGGTGCACACGTAACCACTTAAGGTAGAGTAGAACTTATGCACCCAAAGTGATAGTGACAAGGCCTCCTGCCCCTCCATCCAAAGTCTCTCACAATTCATAACATGATGTGAGGCAGGGTTCTTCCCATGAAATTCACATATTTGAGAAGGTAGATTGCTCCTTAGGAACCTAGTAGAAAAGGTGATTCTCACTTCTCACCATCCTAGTAAATTGCCTCTATGTGTAGTCCACCAATGCGATGTTATCCCGTGCAGAGTACAAACCAACATGTTTTTTTGTCTTCTTCATTCATCCACTAGGCTTTCATGGCACACATAAATACATCAGGGTTCCCTTTACCAGTGTATCGATGTACATGGTTGTAACCCAAGTGCCTAACCATGCACGACCTGATCATATGAGTAATTGTGTTCTTAATCTCTCACCCAACCACTTCATATGTTCCATGCGCTAAGTTGTCATAAGCAATACTAGTGGCATCATTAATTGACTGAGCATCATCCCATTGTATCACTCCTCCCTTAAATAGCTTAGTTATATCAGGGTCTTTAATTGTGCATGCATATATCTTATTCAAGTCCTCTTCACCCAAAGGCTCAACATACGGATCAACCTTTGCATTTTTCAAAGGTATAATGATGCACTTTTCCTTATTTTCAAAGCTAATGCACCCCTTGTTGAAGCTCAAATATGCATTATTTGCATAACACCAAGGTCACCCAAGTAATGATGGGAAGCTATCTGCTTCAACAAGCTCAAATACTTAAAAGTCCCTAGTAAACTTGGCTCACCTGAATTGTAATAGTATGCATCCTTCAGTGCTCCAATATGATTACACCTGATTGTTCTATTTTCCATATACAACACATTCAAAGAAGGCTGTAAAAGTTGTCATCCCATCTGATTCCATACATCTAACGTGAGTACATTAACTTCCGCACCTATATCTATCAAAACTATTTCTTATAGATGACATCCATTTATGTCTTTATTCAGTGTAATCTCTTTATCATACTCATGATTATGTGGAGGCATAGTTTTGCATGAATTATTCTGCCTCTCACACTCAGTACCTATGCGCGTAGTACTCTTTTCCCTCAACCACTATCCTAGCAAAGGGATGATGTTCTCCTCATGCAACATTAAACATACCTCCTTTAATTCATCCATGTCCTTCTGTGGGAGTGCAACCTTCTTTACTTGAATCTATCATGATGCACGCTTGTTCCTGTCAGGATCTGAATCTCTCCTTGCAGATCCCTGATGACATCCATAGTCTCCTGGTAAACCTCTTTCTGATGTGTAATGTTAAGATAATTTTCATTTATCAATTATTTCTTTCGTTATAGTCGAATTATACTTCGGAGTTTCATGTGTACATTTACAACCTCAGCGCATGCATTAACTAACTAAAATATGGTAGTAATTCAGGGCTGGGGGCTACCTTTAGGCATCCATTGTTCTTCAACTACACGTTGTACCTTAATAATTCCCGTGCCCTTGTTTTGCTTGTGTTCCATGCTAATGTGCTCATATAAATTAGGACCTTCTTAAAACTTGTGTTGTTTTCCACACCATGAGAAAACAAAATTCTGAGGGCACTCACATTGATAATGATAAGAAGATCCACAAGTGTAATAAGTTCCCTAAGGAAATCCTCATTTACCACCACCGTGACCTCGACATCTATATCCTCTATGAAAACCTGTATTTTTTTATCCGCATCATTTCACCCTTCATTATATTGTCCTTCATGTTATTTGTATCTACTCACTATACTAGTATGGCACACACCAGTCTCAATGATTTCATGAATATGATCAATCAATCTATAGTAAACAATGTCATGAGTATGAGTTTTGCAAATCTTACAATACGTAGACACATTCTTCAAGATCGCGCACTAGAAAAGAGGGAATATACTCGCATCATGGTCCAAATGACAAATCTCACAATCCAATAACATGGAGTGCATCAAATTTCAAGGGAAGATATCTTTAGTATGTCCTTCAACCTCATAATCTTTACACCATATTCCACTAGACATCTGATGAGCTGAATTTGTAATGCCCGTTTCAATAACCACTTGAGACCAAGAAAAAAACTAGGAAACATTATGGAATATTTTTTTTTTTGATTAGAAGTGTCTATAACTAAGTTTACAAGGCTTCAGTTTGAACAATTGGCTCCGGGACATAACCTAATTTCCAAAACACAAGACCTATCATGGTTTAACCTAACTCAAGTGCACTATTTTTTTTAAATTTTATGGTTACATGTTTTGTTTAGGTTCAGGGAGCAATTTACCCCCATGCCTACTCTCAAACAGGCCCATAAGTTCAACTAGATTTTTATCACATTTAAAGTCATCAAAACTTTCCTAAATTAGGATCATTGGATAGGAAATTTCCTCACCTTTCCAACCATATAAATAAGTCCTCCTAACTCCTTGTAGATCTTAAGATATGGCCAGGCAGAGTTTTAGGGGAAAATTTTCCCTTGGAAGTCCGCGGGGTTAGGGGAAGAAATTTTTCCTTTGCACGGGTCCGTTGGGGAGGGACACATGGCATCCCGTGATTGGATGAGGGTTGGCAGGGTGGGGGAGAAGGTTATAAATTTTTTCCAAAAAGGTTTTTAAAAACCAAATTGGCTTGTGCGGCTCGCGCACCCATGGGGACATGTGTCAGCACCCCATTCGCTGCGAGTGTGCGAAGCCGCAGAGAAAAAGTGGGATTTTTTCTCAAGGGTGCAAAAGGTTTAGTTTTCCATATCAACCCGCTGGACCTCCCTGCCACGTGTTAGGCTGTGATTGGCGCGGGCCGTGGGGTTGCGGGAAAATTTTAGGAAATTTTCCAAAAGTGAAATTTTCCATAAGAGAAATTTTCAAAGGGGGTCCGCCCCTCCATAGTGCCATGTGGTAGTTTCTGGTTGGATGAAAGGGTGGTGGG
This sequence comes from Taxus chinensis, assembly GCA_019776745.2. Classification (NCBI taxonomy): domain Eukaryota; kingdom Viridiplantae; phylum Streptophyta; class Pinopsida; order Cupressales; family Taxaceae; genus Taxus; species Taxus chinensis. The sequence goes on along the minus strand of CM034146.1, from coordinate 1,021,502,256 downwards.
GTGGCAGACTTTTCTAAAAAAATTTTCCAACGCATTTTTTAAATTTTTCTAAGGTTAGATTTAATTCTTTTTTCGTTTTGAATGGCCATTTTGAAGTAAAACTTCAAATGGCCATAACTTTTGATAGGGAACTCCATTTTGGGAAAACAAGGACTTTTCGGTAATCTCTCGGAGTCCTCTTTGCACAAGAATCATAATTTTTGGTTTTTGATGAAGTTATGAGGGTAAATTTTGAAGAAACAATCTGCAAGGTTTATAATTTTAAAACTGACAAATTTCAACTTATAAGATTTAATTCAATTTTGATATTTCTTCTTCTGAGCATGTAAATTGAGCATGGAGAAATGGTCTTGGGTAAGTTTAAGTATATTTTCAAGGTCTAATTTGGAGATTAAGTTGGAATTGATATAACTTTATAGTCCTATGACAAGGAGTTGGGTTGAGAAGTTTAAATTGGATTTGATAGAGTTTTAGAGATATTTTCTTAAATGTGAAGTTCAATGCGGGTTCAATAGGATCCAATTCATCTAAAATACTTTCTCTCCCTTATTAATTTTATTCATAATTCTGAACTATACATTAATTGCATTATTTTCAAATGTTAGAGTTATACAAATAACATAATTCTTCCTTTCACGAGTTGCATAATTAATGTGCAACATTAAAGTATGGAAAACATGTCAAATTCCTTTCTCAAACACTCCATTGATCCAACAAACACATATATATAGTATGCAATGTTAATTTCTAATTTTTAACAGCTCATTTCAAAAGATCAATTTTTTGTCATTTCCTTTAACTGTTTCTCTTTTCCAAAACAAAATTTCCTAAGATATAACAATCATTCATTTTCTAATACAACAATACAATTGAGCAAGAACACAATTCTTTCTTTGATTTCTAATAACAATATACAATTTAACTCCTATTTGATTTCAAACACAGTACATTTACAGGCAATGCTATTTCTTAATCTCTTTCAAAATAGAGTATCATTCTTTGACAACAATACAAGTTTAAAGGAATAAATGCCATCCTTTATTGATAATTCAAATAACTCTACAATTTAATTCCTTCCCAATTTGAATTGATTTCCACATTTCAAATACAAGTATAGAATATCATTCACATTTTCTTTTCCAAATAAAACAGAGAAGTATAATTATTCTTTACATTTCTCAAATCAATTTCATCTTCTAACTACAAGATGAAAACTTCACATTTCAATATCAATTACAATCATCCACTAGAAGTGGGAAAGGTTATAATGACATTTGTTCAGAAGGAATGACTATCAAACTGTGAAATTCTCCAAGCTCCAAACAACAACATGCTGATTTCTTCATCTTTCATCTTTTGATCACAAAAAGGAAGGGGGAAAGGCAATGCTCTCCACCCAACCAAGATACGTAATGGGAAAAGAGAAGCCATCTTTCCCCATTGGCCCCCGAGCCCCAACCATATTGAAATGGAGCATGATAATTCAACTCATGGCAACATGGACTTCTTTCACATGCAAGCAACACTCATATATCACAAAAATTAATGAACACACAAATAAAAAACAAGGCAGCAATTCTCAACTGCATTTAAAAACAGTCATACAACACAAAGGCTTGAGCAAGCAAGCCAAACAAGATCAAGAACTATGGAGGTCTCCTTATGCCTCTCATGTTGAAATTGGGCATCCACCTAAAACAAACCACCAAGAAACATAACCATCCCATAAACCTTATCCCTACTCAACCCCTCCTTATCCCTACTCCAAATTTATCCCTTATACCTCCCCCAAAGTAAGAAAGGCTAAATTTATCCCATAAACCTTGTCCCTAATCAATTCTTACACAACAATCACTTCAAAACTAAATAAGAAAGGCTAAAATCTACTCCCAAGCCATAGGCATGGTTGGTGGAGGATTTTGGGAGGTGTGGGACAAGTTTAACTTGTCCCACAAGCCTCCAATTTAGGCTCCCAAGACCAAATCCGAGTTTCAAAGAGGATGGAGTGTTTTACACTCCAAAATCTGCTTTATACAATCTATCATTTCACTTACACAACTTTGACATCCTCTTACACATGCATTAAAGTCTATGACTCCATTTATTACAAATTTTGACATAAGATTTATTTATTTATCCTATGGTTGCACATAATATAAATCAAATTTAATTATTAATCAAGACAACAATATTATTTCCTTACATTCCACTCCCCAATTAATTTAATTAAAATTTAACTATATGACTCCTGCATTATACTATCACATTTGAATACTTAAAATAAGAAGCACATTACAAATAAAACACATACAACATTAAGAAAATAAACACATAATTAAAACACATATATGCCCCATGGTCACAATAATGGAAATCGCCCCCCACATGGGAAATCCTAACATAACTCAACACACAAATCAAACACAGTTGCCATGGTGACCTTGTTGATCTCACACTGAATTTCAATATGGTTAGTCTCCAGTCCCCCGACATTGTTGTGATTTTTACTTGCAAAATAACAATACCTCCTTTGGCCTCGTGGCCATATCAGAACATCCAAGAAGATATAAAATCAATGTATGTATATAAATATCAAATCCAAATCACAACAATATCAAGAATTTAACATTATAATTTTGAATTCAATTTGTAACTATGTCATCATCCAATAGGTTTCTATGCTATAACTATTCATAATATCAAGGTCACATGTCTAAAATCAACATGAATAACCTGTCCATGTCAACCAGTATATAATCATCCACACAGTAATAATAATGATGTCTCAAATATCATCGAGCATAATGACTGAATCCAGATCAATATTAATCCAAAATCTAGTATCTAACCATCATACTAAACAAAACATAGTAATGTCCATAATAACCAATGAGCTAGCATATACACATCTTGCTATATCAAAACACAATAATGTCTAAAATATGATCAGTAGTGTCAAAATCAGCATCTAAACAGTGTCAAAGGAGAGTGGGAACTACATCCCCCTCCCCTTAGACTCGAATTCCTCCTGGAAGCCACTGGAACAAATGTGGAGACTATGCTTGTAACATAGTAGCATCCTCCCAAGTGGATGTAGTCTCATCATATGTGTCCCACTGCACCCGTACCTGGTCAATCTCTCTGCCTCGAAGGCCCAGGGTCCTACGATCTATGATACGTACAGGCTCCACCATCACCTACCCATAATCCTATACCTGTAATGATGTCCAATCTAGCACATGAGAAGGATTTGTGATGTATATCCTAAGAACAGAAACATGAAACACATCATGTACGCGAGACAAGCTGGGTGGCAATGCTAGACGGTAAGCCAAAGGGCCGATATGCTCCAAGATCTCAAAAGGTCCAACAAACCGAGGAGATAACTTAGAACCTTTTCCATAATTAATTGGGATCTTATGTGGCCTAACATGAAGGAAAACCTTCATGCCCACATCGAAATTACGCTCGGTTCTATGATGATTAGTGTACTTCTTCTGTCTATCCTATGCCTCCTGCAATCTCTGCCTAATCAACACTACCTACTGCTCCATGTCCTTCAAAAAAGCTGGTCTAAGAGATAATTAATCCTCCAACTTGTTCTAGCTAAGGGGTGTCCTACACTCCCTACCATACAAGGCCTGAAAAGGAGCCATGCCTATGGAACTCTGAAAACTATTATTGTAGGCAAACTCCACAAGGTACAGATACTCCTCCCATCTCACCTGGTGATCCATCACATACATCTTGAGCATGTCCTCCAAAATATGATTCACCCTCTCGGTCTATCCATCTATCTCAGGGTGATAAGCTATGCTAAATTTAATCTTCATCCTAAGAACATACTGCATGGTAGTCCAGAAATGGGAAGTGTACAAAGGATCACAGTCACAAATGATTTTTTGCGGGATCCTGTGCAACCTGACGATCTCATCCAAGTAGACACGTGCCACTGCACTAGTTGTATACGTGGTCTTCATAGAGAAAAGTGAGCTACTTTTATCAATTTATCAATCGTGACCATGACGGCGTTGTGGTGATATCTCGACATCGGTAACCCAACAATGAAATCCATAGAAATGGTGTCTCATTTCCACTCTGGTATAGCATGAGGGAAGAGAAGGCCAGCTGGATGCTGATGCTCGGCCTTCACTTTCTGGCACTCTAAAAAAGTGACACAAATTGAGCCATGTCCTTGCGAAGTCCTCTCCAGTGATATAACTATCTCAAAGTGGCGTGCATCTTCTTCACCCCTGGATGGGTTGAATAGGGTTCACGATGTGCCTCAATCAAGATGTCCTGCCTCAAGCCTCTGTCTCTAGGAACATATATCTGACCTTTGTGCCTAAGAAGGCCATATTGCTCTAGAGAGAAACCATCAAACTTCCCCATAAGGGGTATCAGGGACTCAATCTCTGCTCAAGCTACAATGTAGAAGCTATCAAGAGGAAGCTGCTAAAGGATCCTGCTCTGTAAATCTGTGCTCACTGAAGTAGCCATGCTCAAATGTCTCTGTCTTCTAAGAGTGTTTATAACCACATTCTCCTTCCCCTTCACATGCTCTATCTCCATGTCATACTCGTAAAGCAACTCCATCCAACGCATCTGGCGAGCGTTTAGGTTGGATTACGCAAAGAGGTGACAAAGACTCAAATGATCTGTCCTGAGTATCAATCTCTGACCAAGAAGGAAGTGTCTCCAATGAACTAAAGCATGCAAAACTGCCGCAAGCTCAAGATCACGATTCAGATAGTTAAGCTCATGATCCTTGAGTTTGTGAGACTCAAAGGCTACTACTCTTCCCTCCTGCATCAGAACACCTCCTAGGCCTACCAACGAAGCATATGTGCACACAAAGAACTCACCATGTGGATCCGACACTGCAAGAATAGGTGCTGTAGTGAGGAATTCTTTCAGGATCTTGAAGGCCTGCTCACACTTGTCTAACCAAACAAAATTCTTCCCTTTCCGCTGAAGGGAAGTGATGGGGTGCACTATCTAAGAGAAATCCTAAACAAATCTCCTGTAGTACCCTGTTAATCCCATGAAGTTGCGCACCTATGTCACTGTAGTGGGTGCTGGCCAATCCATAATGGCTCTAATCTTGGAAGGATGGACTATGATACCTTCCCCAGAGATGATATGACCCAAGTACTGTATCTTTGACTGAAAGAAAGCACACTTCTCCAAGTTCTCATAAAGCTGCTGCTCACGAAGACACTAAAGAACTTGTCGAAGGTGCCCCTCATGCTCCTCATGCATACATGAGTAAATCAGAATGTCATCAAGAAAGATGAGCATGAAGTGATCTAGAAAGGTCCTGTTGATGCAAAATCACAGCACCCCTGGACACACATCAGGCTTCTAGGTTGATGTTCAGGCATCTAGTGTGATTGCACAACATGGAAACCTCTCTCCAAGCGTGGGACTTGTAAAACCAAGAGAGGAATCTCCAGAGAAGGCTAGTTCCTGCTCCTAAACTACCTGCCACAAGCTATTCCAGTGCAGGCAAGCTAATCTAATCCTAATCTAACCATGCCAAGGAGACAGAGAGAGAGAGAGAAGGGAAAAAATAGAAAAAGCCTACACTAAAACGGTGATACACTAGAGAAGGAGAATGTTGAACATCTATCAAAACTACCATGGGACAAAGAGAGGTGAGCAATGGGAAGGATGGACAGAAGCATCGCAAACCCAAGGATAGATTTCACACAGAAAATGTCCCAAAACTCCATGAACACAGCTCCGAACCTACAATGAACATTCAAACATGCACAGACACCTGCAATGAAGAGAGGCAAGAAGAAGACAAACAAAAACGAGAGAGGATGGATAGATGCATCACAAAACACGTTTTGTTGCTCCAGAGGTTTACACAGAACATCATTCCATTAATGGTAAAAGGCAGGAACGCCATTACAGAGAAAGGGAGGAGGTCCGAACTCCATTTTTAACCCTAGAGAAGAAAAGAAGGGAGGGCCCAACCGAAAGAATGAACAACCTCCTTTATATTTTGCCACTCCTTACAATATATAGGAAGAATGAGAGAAGGAAGAAAGAGGAAAGTCAGATCTACTCCAACCACCCCCAGGTCGTATTTTAAATCATCTCATTATGGTAGAAGCGGTGGATCCTGGCAAAATGGCGGGCTGTCTGCTGCATTAAAGCTGGTTATTGAAGCGTCACTTCTGGCCGTGCACACGAAGAATGTGACCCATTAGCATTAAAACGGGTTGTTGAAAGGTCACTTCTGGCCATTACCACACGTTAGAGCCGTTTCTCAATTTTCTCTCTTCAGACTACACCAAAACTCGAGATTGATCCCAGAATCATGTAGAGCATCTCAACAGCTTTCCGTTGATATAAAGAACATGGAAACCCGAGCTCTGGATCAAAAGATATGGCGATCTGAAGATTTAGGGCACAGAACAGACCAAAATGGATTTTAAAATGTTTTCCCACTCTTCACCGTCTGGATGACATGTGGCACGTGCTGATTGGACGAGCAATTCTCTATCCTCCATCTTTCGCGGGCTTTCCTTTTGAAATTGCTTGTGGGCCCCTTAAACTTGGACACGTGGCGCCATTTCATTGGTTCGGTTCAGCGCTCGATAACTCGCCCCTTTGACCTTTTGACTTTTTCTCCTGTGAGGACACGTGGCAGCTTCTGATTGGTCCTCGGCTCCTTCGGCTCCTTCGCGTACTTCGCCTCCATTTGTCCTAGATGTCCTATTTGACTTTGGGCCCTTTTGTCCCATTTGATTTTGGACTGTATGGCCCTTTTTCGCCCGGTTCGGCTGGTTCGCGCCTTTTCGGCCCACTTGTCCCGAAGGCGACCCTCTTCAGCAGTTAGCCAATTTTCTCTTCTCGGCTGGATCGGCTTTTCGCGCCTACCGCGTACTTTTGTCCCACTTGTCCCATTTTCTTTTGGACTGCCTGTGCTCATTTCGGCTGAACCGGCTGGTTCGGGCATTTTTGTCCCAAACGTCCCGAGCAACACTTAGGACTAGGACTTAGCCGATTTTCATGATTTTTCCTGGATTGACCTATTTGCCTTTCTGCAACTTCTTTTTGCATTTTCTCAGAGCTTGCTCTTTTCCTCTCAGACAGGGAACTTAGAAAATATTTGAGGGGACTCTAGCAACATGATTTTTGGCCCCGAATCAATCAATTTTCCTGGGACTTGAATATTCTGATGCATGTTATCAAAATTACCCAGGGGGGGAAATTTTGACAACAGTTTGGTGACTCAGTGGGGTCATCTGCCTACTAGATGAATGATCAGTAGCCTGAAGCATCCATTGGGCATGGAGTCATGAGTTGTAACCTGCAACTGATCTGAACTTTGAAAACCTCCCTCTGAGCCACTTGAAACCCACTGGACATGGAGTTGTTCTCACCAAAAAACCACTGAAAAGAACTGTGCAAGAGCAAAACTAGCAACACCAAAACTATGTACAAAACTGAAAATCATACATGCCCCAAAATGAACATGTAGAGTGTGCACAAGCACTACTTCTGCTGAAAGCAAACCTAACTACTCTACTTTAACTGGAAGCAAAGGCAAGCTAAACGAACCCTGCAACTGGTTGTGCAAAATAGCTCCCTTTCTTCAAAATTGGCAGCCATGCAACTGATTTGGCACTGATCATGGCTGTTTGGATGGATGGAAAATCAACAAGAAGCTGGTCTTCTATCCAAATCATCAAGGTATCAACTGAACATAAATCTAATACCTCTTTTAGTTGCTCTGCATTTGGATTGGAGAGGTATGGCAGCTGATCCTTGGTACCTTTTAGCTCATCCTCATGCTCAGAAGCAAGCATGACTGGTTGTGGCTTCTCCTTTGGCTCCAATGAAGCCAAATACCTGATTGGGCAAGGTCTGATCTGTTTGATATGCCCATAGCTCTGATTTTCAACTCCAAGAATGGAGTCCTCTTGTAGACCTTGAATGGATGGTGTGGAAGCAATGGTAGAACCCTTCTGCCCTTTCTCTTCCTCCGATGAAGAACATGGAAGATTAAAGTCTTCCAATTTTGATTCCAAAGGGCTGCTATAAGATGCAGGCTGCTGCAAATGAATGCTGTCCTCTATGGCAGCAGGCTCTTGTGTTTGGAATGTGGATGATGAAAGAGAGAATGGTGAAAACTCAACCGGCTCTTCTCCATCAAAACAGTCCTCCAAATCTGACAGGTAAATTACCTCATTGCTGTCCTGCTACTCGTTTTCAACTTCCTCCATGGTGTCCTCTTGATCTGCAACTTGACCATCATGGTTCCCTTCACTCTCCAATATTGAGTTTGAGAGATCAAACTCCTTTTCAGTACTAGAACTTGAGAGAGATGAAGTGGAAAGAAGAACTGAAGGTTCTTCTGTAACCTGCTTTGTGCTCAAAGCCCTTGGATCTGCACTTTTCTCCTCCACAGCTAGATTGTGCTCCTCTTCTTTTGGATTTGGAGCAGCTTCTCCTTCCTCCAATGTTTGAAGAGAATCTTGCTCTTGATTGAACTCCTTCTCCAGCATGAAGTTTGTCAAGTCAAACTCTTCAATATGCTGCTCTAGAGGACAAGTTGGGACTACAAGATCTTCTTCTTCTGCTACAACCAAATCAGTCCTAACCACCATTTGTTCAACCTTAGCCTCTTCTGTAGGCTTAACCATCAAGGGGATCTTTTTCATCCCAAATTTGGTAGCCCAAACCTTCAAGTCATCTGTCATTTCTTTTCTGTTGGGCTCCTCTTCTTGCTGTCCTTGATGACTGATTTTTCCAATTCCTTCTTCCCCATATGAAATTGGGAATGCAAGAGGAGGAATAGGTTGAAACTCAACTGATTTGAAAATTTTGTGTGGTGGTGGAGGTGGTGAAACCTCTTGTTTCTTTGGAGGAGGGGGTATTTCTGTTAGCTCTTGTGGAGGGGATGACTGTTTGGAAGGGAAAAGGAAAGAAGAATCGAGATGGGGTGGAAGACTAGGGGATGGAGGGACGGATTCAACACATGGGACAGAAGATGGGGAGTTTAAATGAGATGCTGCTGCTTGAGTAATGGAAAGAGAAAAACCAGATGATGGTGTAGAACTTACCCATTGACAAGGTTGTTCAACAACAAGTCTGTAGGCCTCTATTTCTGCTATCCATTGTGCAAGCAAAGGAAGCATTGCAATCATGAAGTCAAGCTTCTCTTGAGGGCTGTAATGCCTTGGAAAAGGTCCCACCCATGGACAGGGTGCTCCATAACCGATTCCAAAAGCTTTCATTTGTGCTTGAGCCCTGGACTGCACCATCCCCACCTCCATCTTTTGGATTTTCTCCAACAGACCAGCATCTTGGATCTGATTGTCTTCATTGTATGCATACTCTTGCTCTTGGAAAGCTCCATAGCCAAACTAACTTTGGCACTGCTGTTCATATGAATATGCATGCTGATCTGGAGGATTTGTAAAACCTGTTGGAGGTGGAATATACTGCTGTTGTTGATATGAAATCCATGATGGAAATGAAGTCATGATTGCACAACTTCAAAGAATGAGGGAGAATGAAAGAGATAGAAAGAAGGATGATGGAAAATGAATGAAAATGAATGGAAAGGAAGGTCTGCAACTTCAGAGATGGGTTGTTGACCAGATGGAGTCGCCAGATGTGTTTGCAAGTGCCTCCAAAGGCTGAAATCTTCACAGGAACACATCAACCTGCAAAAGATGAAGTGAAAGACCTCTGAGGTCCCGCTGGGTGTGCCAAAACTGTTGATGCAAAATCACAGCACCCCTGGACGCACATCAGGCTTCTAGGTTGATGTTCAGGCATCCAGTGTGATTGCACAACATGGAAACCTCTCTCCAAGCGTGGGACTTGTAAAACCGAGAGAGGAATCTCCAGAGAAGGCTGGTTCCTGCTCCTAAACTACCTGCCACAAGCTATTCCAGTGCAGACAAGCTAATCTAATCCTAATCTAACCATGCCAAGGAGAGAGAGAGAGAGAGAGAGAGAGAGAGAAAGGAAAAAACAACAAAAGCCTACACTAAAACGGTGATACACCAGAGAAGGAGAATGTTGAACATCTATCAAAACTGCCATGGGACAAAGAGAGGTGAGCAATGGGAAGGATGGACAGAAGCATCACAAACCCAAGGATAGATTTCACACAGAAAATGTCCCAAAACTCCATGAACACAGCTCCGAACCTGCAATGAACATTCAAACATGCATAGACACCTGCAATGAAGAGAGGCAAGAAGAAGACAAACAAAAACGAGAGAGGATGGACAGATGCATCACAGAACACGTTTTGTTGCTCTAGAGGTTTGCACAGAATATCATTCCATTAATGGTAAAAGGCAGGAATGCCATTACAGAGAAAGGGAGGAGGTCCGAACTCCATTTTTAACCCTAGAGAAGAAAATAAGGGAGGGCCCAACCGAAAGAATGAACAACCTCCTTTATATTTTTCCACTCCTTACAATATATAGGAAGAATGAGAGAAGGAAGAAAGAGGAAAGTCAGATCTACTCCAACCACCCCCAGGTCGTATTTTAAATCATCTCATTATGGTAGAAGCGGCGGATCCTGGCAAAACAGCGGGCTGTCTGCTGCATTAAAGCTGGTTGTTGAAGCGTCACTTCTGGCCGTGCACACGAAGAATGCGACCCATTAGCATTAAAGCGGGTTGTTGAAAGGTCGCTTCTGGCCATTACCACACGTTAGAGCCATTTCTCAATTTTCTCTCTTCAGACTACACCAAAACTCAAGATTGATCCCATAATCATGTAGACCATCTCAACAGCTTTCCGTTGATATAAAGAACGTGGAAACCCGAGCTCTGGATCAAAAGATATGGCGATATGAAGATTTAGGGCACGGAACAGACCAAAACGGATTTTAAAATGTTTTCCCGCTCTTCACCGTCTGGACGACACGTGGCACGTGCTGATTGGACGAGCAATTCTCTATCCTCCATCTTTCGCGGGCTTTCCTTTTGAAATTGCTTGTGGGCCCCTCAAACTTGGACACGTGGCGCCATTTCATTGGTTCGGTTCAGTGCTCGATAACTTGCCCCTTTGACCTTTTGACTTTTTCTCCTGTGAGGACACGTGGCAGCTTCTGATTGGTCCTCGGCTCCTTCGGCTCCTTCGCGTACTTCACCTCCATTTGTCCCGGATGTCCTATTTGACTTTGGGCCCTTTGTGCTCATTTCGGCCGGTTCGGGCATTTCGCGTCCATTTGTCCCAAATGTCCCATTTGATTTTGGACCCTCTCGACTTATTTCGGCTGATTCGGACATTTCAGGCATTTTTGGCCCACTTGTCCCACTTTGCTTCGGACTGACTTGACTCTTTTCGGCCGGTTTGGCCGGTTCGCGCCTTTTTGGCCCGATTGTCCCATTTGATTTTGGACTGTATGGCCCTTTTTCGCCTGGTTCGGCCGGTTCGCGCCTTTTCGGCCCGCTTGTCCCGAAGGTGACCCTCTTCAGCAGTTAGCCAATTTTCTCTTCTCAGCTGGATCGGCTTTTCGTGCCCGCCGCGTACTTCTGTCCCACTTGTCCCATTTTCTTTTGGACTGCCTGTGCTCATTTCGGCCGAACCGGCCGGTTCGGGCATTTTTGTCCCAAACGTCCTGAGCAACACTTAGGACTAGGACTTAGCTGATTTTCATGATTTTTCCTGGATTGACCTATTTGCCTTTCTGCAACTTCTTTTTGCATTTTCTCAGAGCTTGCTCTTTTCCTCTCAGACAGGGAACTTAGAAAATATTTGAGGGGACTCTAGCAACATGATTTTTGGCCCCGAATCAATCAATTTTCCTGGGACTTGAATATTCTGATGCATGTTATCAAAATTACCCAGGGGGGGAAATTTTGACAACAGGTCCTGAATACCCCATTCATCAAACTCATGAATACTACGGGGGAATTCGTCAAACCAAAGGGCACCACTATGAACTCATAGTGCCCATACCTCGTATTAAAAGTAGTCTTATGAATGTCTGCCTCCGTAATCCTCAACTGATGGTACCCTGACTTGAGATCAATCTTAGAGAACACCGTGGCTCCCTTCATTTGATTAAACAAGTCATTAATGCAAGGTAGGGGATAACAATTCTTGATCGTTACCTTATTCAATTGGCAGTAGTCGATACACAACCGCAATGACCCATCCTTCTTCTTTACAAAAATGACCAGTGCACCCCAAGGGGATACACTAGGACGGATAAGGCCTTTCTCTAGAAGGCCCTCTAGCTACAACTTGAGCTCACAGAGCTCTGGGGTGGTCATCCGATAAGGAGCTCATGAGATATGCTCTGATCCTAGAACCAGATCAATATGGAAATCAATCTCACGTGGGGGTGGTATCCCCGGTAGTTCCCCTAGAAAAACATTTGCATACTCTTTGAAAACGGGATGGTCATCTAGCGATGGCCCATTAGACCCATCCTCTATCCTGTCACTAACTGTGACTGCATACATCTGACAACCCCATCGTACACACCGCTTGAGCTTCATAGCGGAGATAGCGTGAATAGAAATGGGTCTCCTGACCCCTGAAATCACCGACTCAATTCTGAGATCATTTGCATAGGATATAGTCTTGTGGTAGTAATCCATCCTAGCCCTATGTGCAAATAACCAATCCATGCCTAAAATGACTCCATATGAGCCCAAAGGAAGTATGCGAAGATCTGAAGTGGTGGTGAAAAGTCCCAAATTAACAACACACTCCTTGACTAGGGAGTCTACAAAGACCTTGGCTCCCGAAGCCATCTTGACATCCCAACTATGACCTTGTCTAACAGCCACCAGCCTGCATTGCTCTACCAAGTATGTTGTAATAAATGAATCAGAAAAACTAGAATCAAACAATATAGAAGTAGGAACACCTCCAATGCTACCTGTAGTCTCAATGACCATGCTTTGGTGCTCAGCCTGGTGGTTCTCGACCACTGCATAGATCCTGTGACTCCATCCCATGTCTCCAACTGTGGGCTTTGAGATGGGTGCCTTACCCTTATTAGGGTTCTAGGGGTAGTCTCTCCAAAAGTGTCCCACTACTCCACACCCAAAGTAACCACCTGAAATCCTCAAAACTAAAACACCACCAGAAGGTGCCCTAGAGGTAGGTGATGTGGACCCTGATGTTCTAGCTATATTTTGCTATGGCCTATGTGGCCGAGCTCCTACTGACTGAGCTCTAGCTCCAACCTGTGTCCTGGTGGGACCCCTAGGAGGCCCCATGCTCTGACATCTCTATGTATCAGCTCTCTGAGGAGGCCTATATGGTGGGTGAGACTGCTGCTGTGGTTGCTGCTGGGGTTTGAAAGATGACTGCAAAGAATGCTGACCACCACGAGGAGGAGGAGCTAACCCCCTCGATCTGCTATCCTATAAATGTTGAATACGGCTCTTGACTTGGTCTCTGGCCTGCTGGGTCTTACCCCGAGTTTCCTCTACAATGTAGGCATTCTCAACGACCTCTGTTAAAGTCTGAGGACAGTGGATCCAAACTGCACCTTCAATGTCTATATTAAGGCCCTGAACCAGGGTTCATTTTAAGACACCCCTATAAAATTGAAGGTGGAAAATACCTGGCGAATATACCCGTAACCAGTTTCAGCGAAAGGTGAATTTGACAGTATTAAAAAATAAAATTTTCACCTGGTTTTTCAAGGCTCCATCAGTGATGTCTGACAACACTAGTTCGTAATGACGCACGTCACTGACGTGACATTTGTTTCGTAATGATGCGCGACACTGGAGCGACACTAGACTGTCATGACGCGCGACACAAGCGCGACACTAGCTCGAAATGACGCGCGTCATTTGCTTCTATTGACGCGCGACACCATATTCAATTGACACGCGACACCATCTTCTATAGACACGCGACACCATCTTCTATTGACACACGACACAATACTCCATTGACGCGTGACACAATCTTCTATTGACGCGCGACACTATCTTCTATTGACGTGTGACACTATCCTCTATTGACGTGCGACACTATCTCCTATTGACGCGCGACACTATCTTCTATTGACGCATGACACAATCCTCTATTGACACGCGACACCATCTTCTATTGATGCATGACACTCTCTTGTATTGACGCGTGACATTGTAGTCAAATGACGCGCGTCAATGTAACCTGTTGACACGTGTCAATAGGGGCAAGTGACGCAATATTTAGGTTATAAATACCCTTGTGCCGCTCATTTTCTCGTCTTCGTTTTCCCGTTCTTGAATTTTTGCAGGTCTAAATCTTTGACAAAGACGCAATAACAGCTATAATGTCGACTTCACATGCTTCCCAACTGCAAGTTCAGCAAGAAAATCAAGAGAATCCAACTCAATCAATTTCCAAGATCATCTACAGGAATCCCTTATGCCCTCACATCCATACGGCCTTAAAGATGTCTTCAGAATATCAAGCTATAATGGAAGAGTGTGAATTTACAGGGCTCTTTAATATGCCCCATTTCGAAACAGATCTGGATATTTTGAATTACCTTCTGTCATGCTACAATTCAGAGGACGGTATATTTTATGTGACTCTGAACGATGGCCAAATGTTCCAATTCACTATTGAAGCAAATGACATACATCGGTTTACTGGCCTTCCTATCAGAAATTTACCAATTGTTACAACCAAGGCAACACTAGTGGAAGAAGACAAGAAATTTCTTGAATCAACGTACGGTTTCCATGTTGATTGTAAGTATAATTCCTTTTAATTCATATTTTTTAATCTATTTTTAATTCTGATACAATTTGCTGTTATAGATTTAAAGTAACTTACACTGTTTCGCATTTGCAGCCCATGTCAATAAATCCAGGCGTGGTGTAGATACACAATCAATTGCACACCACTTTCTTGCTGTACTTATTTCATTTTTTCAAGCCAGAATTGTTATGTAGGGTCGCCAAACGGATATACCAAATTGGGCCATTGCATATATTTGTGCCACTATCTCAAAACATAAATTCGATTGGTGCACATATCTATCCAAAAAAATAAGAACTGAAATAACAAATTCAAAACTCTCAGATAAACCTTTCATTTATTCAACAAACTATCTCCTCGGCTTCTACTATGAGGCACTTTTAAATTTAAAACATAAAGAAATTCCTACTTGCTCTGATGAGGCTTTGAAGAAATTCTCAATTCCATTTGATGAACAATAGGTATAAACTATTTAGTTTGTAATTGTATTACAATTTTCGTCATTACAATGCACAGTTATTAAAACTTAAATTTTAATGTTTTGCAGAGAAGATATCTTGAAGCCATTCCAAGAAAAAAAAAGATGTCGAGAGGAAGAGGACAACAACATGCAGAGGCTTCGGGGGACTCCCAGTCTGAAATGGAAGCTCACTCTCCAAACCCTCAAGCATTTGAACTCGTTAAACGCCAGAGAAGTAATACATTCTCATATATTATTTACAAATTCCAAAGTTGCATATTTATTTTTCAATTTAAATTTTAACCAAATGAATTGACAACATTTAATATTGATGAATTACAGGGAATATGGAACCTTCTTCCCCAACTCACTCCATACAGTCACATGCATTCATATCTTCTGAACAGCCACTGAGTTCAACTCCTACAAGGCCACCCGTGGCACCGAAAAAAACAACCCCTCGTCAACAAGGTACAACTTTCCTATAGTACGTTTAATTTTATAGTTTTCACTTTATGAATTGTTTTAATATTTTTCATTTTTCTTGTACTTTTCAGCACATGTCAGTCATGATCAAACCACGGCACCGACACCCACTCAACCATTAATTTTTAAAATTCCAACCAGAGGAACAGTGAAAAAGAACATTGGTAAACGCATGCCTTTTGCTCCGGCCCCTAGTGGGACACTAAACCTTGACACATCGTTTCAAATTCCAACTCTCTCACTTGGTGGCTTGCCTAGTGCAATGGGCATATCTGTTTTGAACAATATAAATTTAGATGAAGATTATTTGGGCATTGATATCAATGACCCAACTGGTTTTTTCGATACCCGCGAGATGATTCAAGGCCAGAAGGTATACTTCAAATTTCAATTTTAATATGCTTTACAATTTTGAATTACATTTTGATTTAAATTTATTTATCTAAATCTTGATTTATATTTTCAAAAACAGGATCAGCCTACCCAAAGGCAGAAACAAATAGCAGTTGATCTTTGTGAAAGCCCCCATTCTTCTCCAGCAAGATCGTCTGCATCAGATTTAGATAGTGAAGAGTTCCCACCTTTTCCTTTGGAGAACTTAATATGTAATGATTGTCAATCCCATGTCAGTGAGTTTATTATTCCTCATATCCAACAGCTGATAGAATGGGAGAGAAGGGCTAAAGTTCTTATCAATGAGATCATTAGTCGTTATGAAAATTATTGGCAACGGGATAGTTTATACGCTGCAGTCCAGAATCAACCTGCGAAGATGGATTCCTTACTTACCCAAGTAAAATGTGGGACTGTCACGTTTAACAACAACTATAAAGATGGTATTTTAGATAAGGCACTAAAAAAATTGGAAAATATTAGTTCCGAGGCCCAGGCATATTTTAACAAATGGTCTAAGGACAAGGATTTGGTATCAATCGCAAATGCCGAAAGAGATAGAGCGGTTGTAAGTACTATTACATTCAAACAATCATTTTTGTTAATTTGAAATTTTGAATTTACATTAATATTTTGAATTGACATTACTCTTTTTGTGCAGTTGAAATATGAAAATTTGAAGAGTCAGGCGAAGGTTTTGCAAGTTCACTTGGAAACAACAAAGAACAGCTTATCCGCAGCAAAAAATTTGAAGAAAAATATTGTTTTGGTTAACAAACAAAACAATACACTAAAGCGGATAATTAAAGAGCATGGTCTCGACCCTGACATATTGTTCAAAGCCAAAGCAGCTGCTGATCCAAATTTGCTGTCGCATGGAGATGCAACAAATCAAGAAGAAAGAATTTTAAAAAATATGGACAGGGCTGCTGAAGATCTTGTAAGTTCGGGGGTTATTTCTGGTGTTGGGGAAAGAGGTACAACCACAATGGAAGAAGCCGTTGGTGAAGAGATCAGAATAGAATTGTCTAAAGAAAAAGAGGGTTTTGAAAATTACAAACTTTTATTATTGAGGAAACTTTAAATATTGAATTTGAAAACTTCTACTATTGAGTATGTACTATGGTATTTGAATTATATGTATGTTTCTTGTTTACTTGCATTGTCATGTATTGTATGTGGACGTAGATGATGAATGATGACAATTGATAATCAATGATAGATGATAATGAAAGACGATGATAAATTTAATGTGTATAATGTCAAATTTAGTGCCTAAATATCTTGTGGGACTTTGGTTATCTTGAAAATTGTCGTTGGGGAAAAAATAGAAACTAAGATTTGAAACAGATATTTACTATTTAGGATTTCTCCTTAATAGACTTATGGTGTCGGAAAATTAGAAACTTTTATTATTGAGGAAACTTTAAATATTGAATTTGAAAACTTCTACTATTGATTATGTACTTTGGTATTTGAATTTAATTATATGGTGATTAGATGGTGATTATCATGAATTATATGTATGTTTCTTGTTTACTTGCATTGTCATGTATTGTATGTGGACGTAGATGGTAGATGATGAATGATGACAATTGATAATCAATGATAGATGATGATGAAAGACGATGATAAATTTAATGTGTATAATGTCAAATTTAGTGCCTAAATATCTTGTGGGACTTTAATTATCTTGAAAATTGTCTTTGGAGAAAAAATAGAAACTAAGATTTGAAACAGATCTTTACTATTTAGGATTTCTCCTTAATAGACTTATGGTGTAGGAAAATTCTATTTTAAAGAGATTCACCTCTATATAAGTGCATAATCTCTCATTAGAGAGGTTGGTTGACATCCAAAATAGTCAAGACCATTTGTCAGAAAATAACGTTCTGCTGGAAACAATCATTGATGTGGAGGCTAGATTAGCCAATTATGAAATGGTTAAATTCCATGCCATAAGAATTAGAGCTTGGGATATAATCAAGACCATGGTTTAAAAGATATGGTTTTTAATCATGGATATTGTTTTGTGTAGAGTAGATTATGGAGGCTATGGAGGCTAGATTAACAAAAGTTGGAATAACCATGTCATTAAAAGATACGTCAAGCTCGATATAGAACTTTGAAGTTTAATGTAAAACATACAAGGTTTTTATCATGAATATTAGTCTATATAGATCATTTTTTTATATTTGAGTGTATAAGAAAATATTGAATTTTGCAAACATGATCATAGTAAAATATGTTGTATAGGATTCACATATTGAGATTCTCTCTTTGGGACTGATTCTTGGAGTGGTTTAATAAAATTCCTGCTACCACCTTGTTTTGTTTTCCTTTGCTAAAGATACAATGTTCAAGTGTATGTTTGAAGACAATTTTCTTGAAGCTCCACCATTTCTATGCCTTGAATTGATTAATCATGATCTTCTTGAAGTACAATCTATAAAATCAAGTGTCTAAAATATTGAAAAAAATTTACAGCTCAACATAAAGTTCTCTGTGCAAGGTTGGATCATCTTAAAAAGGTAACATTGTGTAAATTTTGTCAAGAGTGCAAGGTTGGATCATCCTAAAAAGGTAAAATTGTGTAAATTTTGTCAAGAGTGCCTTATTGGTACCTCATCTCAAACTCAATCTTAGACACCAATCACTGTTTGTTTCTTTGGTCTTGGGATAAATTTGAAGTCTTCATCTCAATTGGCTGCATTGCAAACATGAAGGGAATTTCCTCTAGTGCAAAAGAGTTGACGCACGTCACTTGCATCCATTGACGCGCGTCACTGTCATCTATTGACACGCGTCACTGGCCCTATTGACGCGCATCAGTGGCATCTATTGACGCACGTCAGTGCATCTATTGACGCGCATCACTGGCATCTATTGACGCGCGTCATTGGCACCTATTGACGCGTGTCACGACACCTATTGATGCACATCACTGGCACCTATTGACGTGCGTCACTAGAGTCTATTGACGCGCGTCACTAGAGTCTATTGACGCGCGTCACTGGCATCTATTGATGCGCGTCAACTGAAGCCATTGACGCCCGATTTAGCCTATAAATACCCTTCAACCGGTCATTTTCTCGTTTTCATCTTCTGGCTCTTGAATTTTTACAGGTCTCAATGCTTTCCCCAACTGTAAGTTCAGTAACAAAAATCAAGAGAATCCAATTCAATCGATGTCCCTTATGCCCTCACATCCATATCGTAATATGCCCCATTTCGAAACAGATCCGGATATTTTGAATTACTTTCTGTCATCCTACAATTCAGAGTACGACATTTTTTATGTTACTCTGAACGATTGCTGAATTTTTCAATTCAGTATCGAAGCAAATGACATCCATCGTTTTACGGGCCTTCCGTTCAAAAATTTACCAATTGTTACAACCAAGGCAACACTCGTGGAAGAAAAGAATTTTCTCGAATCAACGTTTGGTTTCCCATGTTGATTGTAGTATAACTCGTTTAATTCATATTTTTTATTCTGTTTTCACATTTTTAGCCCATGTCCATATATCCAGGCGTGGTGTCTAATATGTAGCATTTCTGAGTACATGTAATTTTGCAATGCTAGTGCCTAAGATGAGCTTTTTACCTGATGAGTGCAGTGGAAAAGTTTAAACAAAAAAAAGATCTTAAGAAAACTGATGGAACCAGAAGGAGAAATTAATTGATGTTCCCAACCTGATGAAGCAAATCAAGCAGGGGGGGAAGAATTCTGATCAATGTACTTTAATATTAACGGAGGGTGACTCAGCCAAGGCTCTTGCAGTCGCTGTAAGTGTTTGTGCCTTGAATCAGGGAAATGTGAATACTGAATTGGTAGTATTGTGACATGTTTTCAACATCACTTTCCAATTTAATTTTTTGTTATTTTAGTTATCTTTATCCTATCAAGTGGCAGAAATATCTATTTTTTGGGAAGCTACCACTCACCAACAAATGGAGAATAAAGAAGATAGTAAATAGAAAGAAAATCCTTGGTCTACAGGAAGATATAATATATGACAGCATTAAATATTTAACATATGGCCTCTGATGATAATGAAAGGGGAACAGGTACATGATTCTTTGTAAGCACTATTGAGTATTCTATGGTATTTGAAATTATATGTATGTTTCTTTTTACTTGCATTGTTCATGTCATTGTATGTGGACGTATATGATGAATGATGACATTGATAATCCATGATAGATGATATGAAATACGATGATAAAGTTAAATGTGTATATTCAAATGTAGTGCCAAATATCTTGGTGGGACTTTGGTTATCTTGAAAATTGTCGTTGGGGAAAAAATATAAACTAAGATTTGAAAGATATTTAGCTATTTTAGTATTCTCCTTATATGACTTAATGGTGTCGGAAACTTAGAACTTTTATTATTGAGGAAACTTTAAATATTTAATTTTGAAACTTCTACTATTGATTATGTAATTTGGTTTTGAATTTATTATATGGTGATTAGATGGTGATTAATCATGATTATATGTATGTTTCTTGTTTACTTGCATTGTCAGTTTATTGGTACTGTGGGACCGTAGATGGTAGATATGAATGGAAGACAATTTATATCTGATG
This sequence comes from Taxus chinensis, assembly GCA_019776745.2. Taxonomy (NCBI): domain Eukaryota; kingdom Viridiplantae; phylum Streptophyta; class Pinopsida; order Cupressales; family Taxaceae; genus Taxus; species Taxus chinensis. The sequence continues at coordinate 1,021,481,610 of CM034146.1, read as the reverse complement.
ATGAAGATGACAGACGATGATAAATTTATTGTATAAATGTCCAAATTAGTGTCCTAATATCTTGGGACTTTTAATTATCTGAAATTGTCTTTGGAGAAAAAATAGAAACTACAGATTTGAAACATATCTTTACTATTTAGGATTTCTCCTTAAGAGACTTTATGGTGTAGGAAAATTCTATTTAAAAGAGATTCACCTCTATATAAGTGCAATAATCTCTACAATTAGAGAGGTTGTTGACACCAATATCAAGACCAATTTGTCAGAAAATAACTTTCTGTCTGGAACATCATTGATGTTGAGGCTAGATTAGCCCATTATGAAATGTTAAATTCCATGCCATAAGGAATTATAGCTTGGGATATAATCAAGAGCCATGGTTTAAAATATGGGTTTTTAAATCAGGGATATTGGTTTGTGTAGAGTAGATTATGGAGGCTATGGAGGCTAGCTTAACAAAGTTGAATAACCAGTCCATTAACAGATCCGTCAAGCTCGATATAGACTTTGAAGGTTTTGTGTTTGTTTTAATGAAAACATACAAGGGTTTATCATGAAGATTGTCCTATATATATCCCAAAACTTTTGTTTTTTTTTTCTATATTTGAGTGTTAATAAGAAAATTTGACTTTTGCCAACATGATCATAGTAAAATATGTTTTATAGGATTTCACATATGAGATTCCTCTCTTTGGTACTGATTCTTGGAGTGGTTTAATTAATAAAATTCCTGCTCCACTTGTTTTGTTTTCCTTTGCTAAAGATACCATTTCAAGTGTATGTTTGAAGACATTTTTCTTCTTGAAGCTTCCACCCATTTCTATCTTGAATTGATACTCAGATATTCTTGAAGTCAATCTATCAATCCAAAGTGTCCGACAATATTGAAAAAAATTTACAGCTCAACATAAATTCTCTGTGCAAGGTTGGATCATCTAACCATGTAACATTGTGTAAATTTTGTCAAGAGTGCAAGTTGGATCATCCTAAAAGGTAAATTGTGTAAATTTTGTCAAGATTGCCTTATTTTACCTTTCATCTCACACTCAATCTCGACACCCAATCACTGTTTGTTTCTTTTTGGCTTGGATAAATTGGGAAGTCTTCATCTCAATTGCTTGGCGATTTCACCTGACGTTAATTCCTCTAGTGTCAAAAGCAAGTTGACGCACGTCACTTGCATCCATTGACGCGCGTCACTCTGTCACTATTGACATCCGCGTCACTGTCCCTATTTGACGCGCACCGTGGCATCTATTGACCGCACGTCAGTGGTCAATCTATTGACGCGCATCACGGCATCCTATTGAAGCGCGTCTTGGGCACCTATTGACGCTTTCACGACACTAATTGGCTGCACATCACTGTCCACTATTGACGTGCGGTCACTAAGTCTATTGACGCGCGTCACTAAGTCTATTGACGCTCTTCACTGGCATCTCATGATGCGCGTCAACTTGAAGCCCTTGACCGCCTATTTAGCCTATAAATACCCTCAAAAAAACCGGTCATATTTCTCCCTCCCCTCGTTTTCAAACATCTCTGGCCTCTTGAATTTTTACAGGTCTCAATGCTTCCCAACTGTAAGTTCCTTAACAAAAATCAAGAGAATCCCATTCAATCGATGTCCCTTATGCCTCACATCCAATATCTTAAATGCCACATTTCGAAACGATCCGGATATTTTTGAAATTAACTTCTGGCATCCTGACAATTCAGCAGTAGACATTTTTAGTCCTCTTACGATTGCTGAATTTTTCAATTCAGTATCGAAGCAAATGACATCCATCTTTTTTACACGGGCCTCCGTTCAAAATTTACCAATTGTTACGGTTACACACCATGCACCACTCGTGGAAGAAAAGAATTTTCTCGAATCAACTTTTTGGTTTCCATTTTGATTGTAAGTATAACTCGTTTAATTCATATTTCTTTATTCTGTTTCACATTTTTAAGAGTTAGTTTTAGCCCATGTCCTATATCCCCTGCGTGGTGTGCTAATATGTAGGCATTTCTGATACTGTAATTTTTGCAATTCTAGTGCTAAGATTACTTTTTATACCTGATGAGTCCAGTGAAAGTTTTAAACAAAAAAAGATCTTTAAGAAAACTGATGGAACCAAGAAGGAGCAATTATTGATGTTTCCCAAACCTGATGAGCATCAACAGAGGGAAGAATTCTGATAATGTACTTAATATTTAAGGAGGGTGACGCAGCCAGGCTTTTTCTTGCAGTCGCTGTAAGTGTTTTGTGCCTTGAATCAGGGAAATGTGAAGACTGAATTTGGGAGTATTGTGACTTTTTCACATCACTTTTCCAATTTAATTTTTTGTTATTGAGTTACTTTATCCTATCAGTGGCAGAAACTCTTTTTTTGGGAAGCTAACCACTCACCAACAAATGAGAATAAAGATAGAGGAAATAGAAAGAAAATCCTTGGTCCGACAGGACGATATATATATGACAGCATTAAATATTTAAACTATGGCCATCTGATGATTGACCGACCAGTACAGTGATCTTTGTATAGCACTGTTTAGTTTCTGTAATGTTCCCCCTGTAGATTTTGTTGTGTTTCGAGCTTTTTATATTTGTTTTTCTAACCACCCAGATGGGATGTATCTCCATGTCTAAAATTCGGCACCATGTTTGAGGGTAGGCAACTCACAAAAATGGAAATGTGTTAATCGTTTCGCCAATTCCTAGTCTGAAGCTGGAGAGAATCATTGATTGGATCGATAACCGGCTGACCCATATGTGCACAAAGTAATGCTAGTTTTGTTCCTCTTTATATGTTTTTCAAGTTCGGTTTGGGTCACTTGCTGATAGTTCATCACCTGTTGCTTGGACCATACAGGTTCCCGGTTTGGCACAAGTACTTCTAAAGAGGGCAAGGAGTATTCATGATCGTGATCAAGCACAAAAATAAAAAAAAAACAAAAAAAAAAAAAAAAATTTTGTGGGATTGATGAGAAAGATGTGATGCTTCCTCTATCAATAGCTTATAGAATGACAGAAGGGCTAAGGTTCCTTATCAATGATATTATTAGTACGTTAACGAAAATTATTGGCCATGGGATAGTTTATTGGCTGCAGCTGTATCCACAATTTGGCCTGTGCATGGAGATTTCTAGTGGTTTGGAAAGAGGTATAGCTCACACACTGAAGAAGCCTTTTGGGAATATGGCAGAGGAGTATAATTGGATAAAGACAAGAGGGTATTTGAAAACAGAAACTTTTATTATTGTGAAACCTTAAATAATTAATTTGAAAACTCTACTATTGTCTTTGTGTATTAACTTGGTTATTTGAATTAATAGATGGATTTACTACATCTTTAATTTTATTGCATTAGATGTTGATTATCATGAATTATATGTATGTTTCTTGTTCCACATATAAAAAATAAATTAAATATAATTCTAAGAATCACAGAAAGAATCAATCATTGGAATAATTAATTAATTACAAATATGCTAGGGTTTAAGATTTACCTCTTATTATTGCAAATCATCAAGGGTAACACATGACATTGTAGATGGAGGGTGAGTTGCCTGACATTGTCAGTCCTGAGAATTCACATCAAAATCTTTAAATATTAGACTCAACAATAGTCCTTTAATAAATGTAAATATAAAGAATTAGACCTGTACGTCCTTTTAATGATAACAAGAGCTGAAAATGTAAAGTAACAAAAATAAGATTATGTTGAGAAGATACCTATTTAAAATTGAAGCAGCACCAGTAATGGTGCTATATCTTTGTCTTAAAAAATTCAACACAAAAAATTTGATTAGTAGGATAGATGGGTGAGTTGCCTGACATTTGTCGTCCCGAGAAGTAACAGCTTCCTCGGATGGATGGCAACCCACGTTTTTCAAAAAATCAAAAGATTGTATTAACTAAATGTGAAATACATAACACCTTTAACATCTTTAATTATCACCATAGTTGAAAAAAATGAACTATTAACACACAATAAGATTAAGGGTAAAAAGATACCTGCTTAAATTTTGAAATCTCATTGCCACTGGTAATAGCTAGATCTTTGTTTTAAAACAATCCACACGAGAAATGGATTAGTAGATAGATTGGTTAAAATTGCCTGACATTTTTTAGTATCTAGCCTGTAAACCTCTTTAATGATTAACGATAAAGATCAAGATAAAGAGATCCTGCTTAAAGTTGAAACAATCCATTATCAGAGCTTCATCGAAGTCGATGTTGTCTTCCTGTAGAATTGTGACGAAGAGCCAATTACACACTCAAGGTTTGGGAATATTTTACTTGTAGCTGTATTATTTACCCCTCTTCTTTTCACAAAGGGAATTCCGTGAGCAATGCTCTTGTAGAAAATGAATAGAAACAAACACTAAGATTAAGGTAAAAAGATACCTGCTTACAGTTGAAATCATCACTGCCACTGAATACGCTAGATCTGTGTTTTAAAAAATTCCAACAGAATACACTGATTAGGAATTGAATGGGTGATTTGCCTGCCATTTTTAGAAGATAACCTGTAACATCTTTAATGATAAAAATAAAGATAGATAAGACGATACTACGAAAGTTGACAATCCCTTATCATAGCTTCAGCAAAGTGACGCTGTTGTCCTTCTTTAGAATGGTGCACTAAGGCAATTACACTCTCAGTTGAAATATTTGTACTTGTAGCGTACTTATTTACACCCTCTTCTTTCGCAAGGGAATTCCATGTGCATTGCCTGTCAAACGGAAGAGTTTCGAGGGAGTATCGAGAACTAACACCTTCATGCAACTTTCCAGATGTTTTTAATCCAACCTGTTTCTCATTTTGATTTTATAATGACAAGCACTGAAACCCTTTCATCCTCCACAGCCCCACATTCATTGTCTGCATAACTCATATGTCTTAAATATTCCTGATATCTTCTTGTAAGATAGAAACTTTGATAGATTCCTTGCCACAGGCCTTGTAATACACCACTTTCAAAGGTTGATCTAATCCTTCTTGTTCCTCATTGTTTTGTTGTGCAAATTTTTTGACTGAAACTTTAATCAATCGGCAATTCATATAACTTATGATTTCCAAGACCCTGATCTCTGCGTCTTTGTAAATTGTTCCATTATTTAACCCATTGAATTTATGGAATGCTTACTGACAAAGTCTTCACGGCCACTTCTGTATGCCCAAATTCAGATTCATCACACCCATGTGATTCCAGAATTTTATCTTTCAGAACGTTCCCTAATTTCGATGACAATTGTTTTTCTGAAAATTTTTTTAAGATTTCTTTGGTTTTTCAACTATCACAGACTCAATCAAACAAATTACGTGTCACTATAACATCTTCGTCGTTCCGATCCCTGTATATCGCGCTTTTTATCAAAATGGCAATTGGTATTTCCCCTCCCATTACTAGATGCATAGGGTTATCGTGGATGTAAATCTCAAAAGGTGTTTAGGATTTTTAAGATCTAATAATCTCTCCATTTTTCAAAACAGGTGCATCAAAAATATCCTGGGAACAGTACAATATATCAAGAACTTTTGACATACCATGTTCCTCATATGTCTAAAATCCACAATCTATGAAAAAGATTACTCATCTGCCCTATGCATGATTCATCAGTGATTGATCTCCTTTAAAACATTGGAAAATACCAACCAATGTAAGCAATGTCTCCAAAATGTTAAGCGGAACACATGTCCCTTGCCCTACACTTCAATGACGGTATTTGTGCATGACACCAACCAATTGAAGGATACTCCTCAACGTAACTCTGCATGCAGGTTCCAACAAAGATATCCATCTATCTCCACATCCTTCAGAAGTTTTTTGCCATCGTAATTCCACCAAGTGCAAAATTTTTGGAACCCGAGAAAATGCTTTGCCATGAACTACAATCTATGCTTATAAAAATGTACTTACTCGTGTGTCCACACTCCCAACTGCCTTAGTGTACAGAGCTTCTTCCAAGGTATCACATGGATCTACAAAGGTCTTATGAGATAGCGTCCTTCTGAATGGAGTAAAAAATCCACCAAAAAACCACTGTGCATGCTGACTGAGATGTATATCATAAGATGATTTTGAAAAATAAGTTTTAAAACATGTGTCATATTCCCACATGATTTTAGATAATCCCTGCTTAATGTCCTTAAGCGTATAATACTTTTTTGGTCAAATTATGGAATATTGAACTCAACTAGAAACACATAGTGCAAAGCATTATAATCCACCATAGTCTAATATAGGTCATACTTTTTGTATCATCTATATGCGTGCCCTTGAAGAGTAGTAGAAAAATGACTTGCTTTTCTATCTGAGGTTGTGATTCTTGTAGCCTATATTTTATCACCAACATCCCAATGCGAGTTGACACATCACTCAGCCTAAACTGAGAGCTCACCTGAAGTGCACAAGGGTACCAAGTTCCTATTTTATGTTAGATTTTTCTAGAAGCTAGCATGATTATACAAATATTCTAGATCTATAACAAATAACAGATTATACTGTAGTGCATAAACCAGATCTAGATCTTAACCATTGACATGAACAATCAAATAAGAATCAACATTAACTTTATCATATAAGAACCATTCAAAGATGTTTCTATAATGAATATCCAACCATAAAGATCCATTATATTAAATACTGCAAAACACAGAAGCTTCATACATCCATAGTATAGTCACCATAGTCATGCGTGCTCACAAACTCATAACATAACACTAACAAAACATGGAACTGTCTAAACTATGTAAATCAATACATATTTAAAGGTAGTGGGGACTTGACCTTCACTGCCCATGCACCTTTCAAAAATAGACTACATGCTAATAATAACCATGCGCCCTTACATGATAAATACAAGAGCATGCAAGGTCGCTAATAATAGATTATCTAATAATACAACAACAGTCTAATCCTATTAATAACCTCAAAAATATGCATAGCACCTGATCTTCTAATCATCCAAAATATCCTTTGTGTGTTCTTCAAGTCTTATACAAAACGTTCTCTACACTTCATGTCCAAAATTATCCCCAAACTACAAAACAACTAAGTCCCAATTTCTAGTTTTCTTGGGGGCACGCCCTATTTCACTATAGTTCCACCCGTATATACGTGCCCTATGCCCGTGCACCCAATCCTTCTATGCCTTTCATATTTATGTTATATTTTATTGGCCCAACATTACCCCACACTAATTTCATTTCCATCCCCAACAATAGGTAATCATAACTTATGTCTCGATGAAAAAGAATAAAGAATGAAAGTGGTGTAGGGGTTATACTTGAATTTGATCTCTATTTATTAGAGCTTGATTGGTTTCCATTCATAATAATAATTTCACAATATCAATGAGCTTACACTTTCTCTAGAAGATTCACATGAAAACCCCTGCTCTGAGGATCATATAACTGAGGTTCTACAACACCTTTGTCTATAAAAACCATCTTGAGGTATATTGAGACCTAGTTCATGTTCATGCAAACAACAAGAGGGCCCTCTTAATATATACTAGAGAGAGGTGATCACTTTGTGATCATAGAGCCAATGTATTCCAAAGGTGTAAAGGAATCCTATACTCACATACAATACTGATTTATGCTACAAATGCCATCCATGAGCTTCTTTACATACCTTTTGAGTCCTTCCTGAGCTATACCATGCCTTAACAATGGAGTACTTATTCCAATTGTGTTACAAGACCATTTTCCATCTGTTTAAGTATGTTCAAACCATCAACTAAAGGATCTTTCATGAACACTCAACAATAGTATGCATTCTTAAGAATTTGCCCCTCAAGACTAAACTAGTCCATAAGAGTCCAACTCAAGACCTGATATGCAATTGCAAGGGATTCCTAGCATGATTATATGTTATTTAGACTTGTATCACCACAAACCAAGTGTTCATGACCTTTTCCCATGTGGTTCTAGAGCCAATTTTGCCAATTTAACTTTCTTATATGCTTTCTTGAGTGCTCTATCACAGTCTTCACTAATGTACAATTACTTTATACTCAATATGAAGGTAAGATCATGACCTAGAATCACTAAAAACATGACATTCATACTTGGATAGGTGTATTCCACCTATCTTGCATTGGTTCTTAGCTTAAATTCTCTAATTTACTATTTGTAACATCTTACCATGACTTGGAACTGTCACACAAACCCTGCACAGTCTGATTTCAGTCAACTAATCACAATTTCTTGATAGATTTCTCCATAAGACCATTGAAACACATCAATTATACTTTATTCTACATTCATGCCCAAGATAAGGTCATAACTTATCAATATAAATGATAAGATCAATCTATTACCTTTTTAATCTATATACTAACACACTTTGCCCTATTTTTCTATATCCATTTTTGCCCAATTTGTCAAGAAACGTTCATTTGATCTTGAGTTGGTGGTTTGCAATTCATCTTTTCTAGTTGAATGCCTTTGAAATTGCTCACATTGTCATGATTTTTCCCTAAATTGAAACAAATTTCCAAGTTCCCCTCTTTTGTGCCCTAACTTCTTCATTTTTTTGGGCTGAGCCATTTTCCCTTTGTCAAATTCATGCAAAAATTAAAGTGGATTGATTCTAAGTTTAATTTAAGGTTAAAACCCTGCTCCCCTAGGTTGAAAATCACTGTAAAATCATGCTTCACTTGATTCAAAAATGAAAATCTTCATTCCTTGTGAAAAAATTTTTTTCAGGGCATTCTCTATATTTTTTACGTTTTTGACGGGTATACGGGTGTCCCCTACCCATCAAAATTATCTTTGCAATATATTGCTAACGTGGCAGGCTCCTATTGGTCTGGGATGTGTCGGGAAAACATTACTAACTTGTCATTTTTGAGTTTTTGCAAAAGAAAAATTTTTGTCCGTGGCCCCGCAGTGCTACAGTGAAATGCCTACATGGCACAATTTGATTGGCTGATGGATCGGTGGGTGGCGGGCCACACTTAGGAATTTTTCTTCCATTTTGGAAAAATTCTTAAAATCAAATTTTTCCCGAAGGCCCGCAATGAATGGGAAGCATGACACGTGGCTGGAGATCAAGTGGACAGCGGGGGAGTTGGAGAAAAAGGACTTTTGATGTTTTTTTGGCTCAAGGTGTCAAGGGGAAAATTTGACCCATGAAGCCCGCACCCAATGGGAAGTGGACACGTGTCTAGGGAGGTCAGGAAGGGGCAGATGACTTAGAAAATTTTTTGTTTTTTTGGCTTCAAAATGCTAGAAGGAAAATATTTTTTACCCTTAAAAGCCCAACCAATTGGAGGAACACACGTGTCCAGGAGGCAAGATGGAAGAAGGGGTGAAGGAAAATTTTGTGAAATTTTGCCTTTGTGTTTGCAAAGAAAAAATTGAAGAATGGGCCCGCCTCCAATGAAAAATGGACACGTGTCTAGGAGGGTCAAATGGAGCAGGCGGGGACTTCAAAATTTTTTGTTGTTTTTGGGCTTAATGTTAAAAAGTGAAACTTTTTCCCAAAGGCCCGTGTTTGAAGAGGACACGTGTCCCAGATTTGGCGGAGGTTTTGGAGCGTGGAGAGAAATATTGGAAAAATTACAAATTTGGCGAGAAATTTCAAAGGGAAAATTGATCCCCGATGGAAAATTGGGAGGTGTCCCCCCACAGCCAATTAGGGGGAGACACGTGGCATTTACAAAGGGACAAAAGGGAGAGCATGGGCCCGTAACAGGTTTTTAGTGCTCGCGGAGGTTTGAAGGAGAAATTGGAGGGTCGGCTCCGCAGCGAATGGGAGACCGCCACGTGGCAGGGGAGAGAGTGGGTGTTCGGGCCCATGCAGAGTTTTTGAGAATTTTTCCTTTTCTCAAAAAAGGGAGAAAATTTCATTATTTTGGCCCGCGAATTTTAGTAGGGCCCACCTAGGGACACGTGGCGTGTCCAGGGGGCATGCGGGGAAAATTTTCAAAATTTTCCCGAGGTCAGAAAAGGTTCAAAATGCATTTTTAAGGTTGGATGCCCGGTCCAATGGTATTTGGACACGTGTCCACCTTATCCAGAAGTCAAAGAAGATATTTTTGAGCCTACATGTCAAATCTCATCAGGACACGTGGAGGGTGGAAATTTAAAGTTGATTTTAAATCAACGGTTGCTGTGTGTTTTCGTTTCTTGGGTGCCATTGGAGCTCCAAGATGCTTGGAATCATCATTTTTGCACCAAATCACATGAAATTTTATATGAAATCACATCCCCTCGACCTTCTGGATGTAATGGAATCATTCATTTGAGCTAATTTGGTGCCCTGTAGTGTTTTTCATGAAATATTTTTCTCAGCCCGTGTAAAAATGTGAAAAGTGAAAAATTAAAAGTTGCAGAGTTAAAAATGATGAGGGAAAAAGGTGGAAAATGATTGCAAAATGCATGCTGGCATGGTGGAATGACAAAAACATGACCCTAGGATGGATAAGGATCTGAATCCATGTAATATTTTAAAATATTTGTGCATCTCTGGCATTTTGCGAGCTGTTTTACAGTTTGATGTCATTTTCATGAAATGGATAGGGTTTTGTAACAAATTTGATCCCTTTGGCATATTCTTTGCTTGGGATGCAAGGATCCAAGCTGGCATAGGGTATATTATGTAATTTGGAGGCATTTTGTAAAGTCTGTTGGGATTTTTGGAGAAAGAGAGAAGAATTTTCAAGAGGAAAACTGGAAGTGTTCCATTTTCTTTTGGAGAAACTGCCTGAGAGCCATTTTTGATTCCTGTTTGCATCAAATGTTCATCATGTTGAGTTGGTTTCAGCTGTAAAGCCATCAACAAGCTTTGATATTGTCTTAATAACATTCCCTTGCTGATATATTTGATCAAATTTATGGATTAACTGGTTTTATCTCTTGGCAAAGCTTGCATACACTTGTATTTCAGTATGTTTTCAATTTGTGTTTCATGCTCATGTTGCAATCTTGTGTTTGGGATATTTATTGGTCATACATGGTCTCATTTCTTGTAGAGGGTTTGAAGGCATCTGCAATCTTCCATTCAGAAGAGCATTCATTTGAGTGAAGATAAACAGATTTAAATTCATCTTACCTTCCTTGTAAATTGAGGGTGTTTGTAAACTTTTGGGTGTACCTTAAGTCATGATCTAACAAGGGTTTCTAAATGCTTCATTGATATTTTGCTTCAAGCCTTTGTGGCAGGTTATCAAAGTTTGTGTGGAATAGTGCAGATTTGGGCCTCCATTTGTGCACACATCCTGGTTGAAAGAGTACTTCAAACTCATTGAAACATCTCTGTTGTTTAGGTGTTGTTATTCATTTTGCAAAGCTTCCCAAAGAAGTGGGTAATTTCTTATCTTGTCTTGTCCCAAACATTCTCCCATCAGAATATCATTTAAACTAACTCATCCTACCTATAATACCCCTACATTTGCATTGTGTGTCCACAAAAGAATTCAATCCTTTCACAAAAATGCACAAAGCATATCAGGGTTTTATCATGTCTTTAGTAGCCCTAGCCTTGTTTTGAGAACATTTCCATCATTTAGTAGTGACAACTCCTTTGAGTTTGGATAATGGATACTTGATCATGTTTTCACAAGGCCTCTTTCATGTCATAATGCAAAACACAAGGATATCTCTACCTCCTTTACCATATAAGGGCTGCAATATAGGTTCTCTTGCCTTGGTTGATAGGCACAACCTAAAATAGTGAGGGTTAGATCAAAACCCTCTATGAAGGTGCTATCCACTCCCTCAAATCTTGAATGCAAACAAGCAGATAGGTGTGCTCCCTAGCTACAAATGACATACAAACCATCTATCTATCCTTGAGTGTCTTGTGCAAGTTCATGATGTTGTTCAAGTTGTGAAGGAGATTAAATTTGGATACCAACACCCGAGTGGCACCGTTGCCAGGGAGTTTCTTTGATTTCTTGGTGGTTTTGAAGTATTTGAAAGGTTTGAGCATTTGTGTGATCAAGTATTTGAGCTGTTACATTCTTGAGATATCATTTCATACTTCAGATCTGCATGTTTTGGGTAAAAAAGGATTTCAAACTCAGCCTTGCTCTTCTCATTTACTAGCAGTTTATATGATTTGGATGCATTGTTTTTGGTTGAATCAAGAAGAAGAAGATCTGATTTGTAAATCCTTGCAAAGTTTTCAGTCATAGCATATGTTTGACAGAATATTTTAGTGCTTTCTTGCACAACTAAGGTGGAAATCCTTAGTGGCGACTCCATGCTGTTTGGATCTTGAAATACCAGTTGTCTTACACATTTCTGTCATTTGAAACTTGTTGTTTAAATCTGTCAAGCTGGAGGGAAGGAGATCCCTCTTCATCAAGGACTCTTCTAAGAAGTTTCTCACCGAATCAAGAAGCTCAGAACTAGAAGGAAGAAGAGTGTGGAAAGTGGTTGGTGATTTGGTTGCAAGGAAAGAGATCCCCATAGTTGAATTTGAAGGAGAGCAGCCTGTTATTGAAGATTATAATTCCTCTTCAAGTAGATCTGATTCAGGCAATCTTCTTGCTGATTTTCATTCTCCATCAGGTGAGGGACCTTCTTGTGTATTTAAAAAACTTACTCCTAGATCTGCTCCTGTGGTTTCTAAGTTTGCTAAAGTTTATCAAGAGAGAGAGCCTTTGGGGGGTTGTCATTTTAAAGATCACTCATCTATTCCAATCAGACCCATTACTACTCCTCACCAGCTTGTTTCACCTCCAAGATCACCCCCACCAAACAATATGGCTCAGCCTAGACCTCCATTTGTTGTTAACACCTTTGGTCCTATAAATTTTGGAGGAATGGATGGTTATCCAAATGCTGTCCCACAAGATGTGAGAAATAGGTTACCAAAATTCCAAGGTAACAATGCCATTACTAGAGATCAGCATCTCAAACTCTTTGTTAACATGATGGAAGATTTTGAGATAGAATTTGAGGATGTGTATATTAAGTTGTTTATTCATACACTTGAGGAAGATGTAAGGGATTGGTACAAAGCTCTACCTGATAACTCTATTGACTCATGGGCAGAGATGAGTAATGCATTCAGATTACAATATGGAGACAAAACAGATCCAAGGTTCCTTCTATCCGAGTTTGAGAACATCAAGAAGAACCCTAATGAGACCGTTCATGATTTTAATACAAGATTTAATAAAACATTGAGAAGGTTTCCTGTCATTTTGAGGCCTTGTGATGAATCTTGCTTGATCAAATATGCAGATGCATTTGATAAAAAGGCAGCCTATTACTTGAGAGACAAAAATCCTACAAACTTGAGACAAGCTTTCACCATGGCACTTCAAATTGAAAATAATATTAAAGCTATTGGTAAACCACTTAAGAGGGATGGTGTGAAGCTGATAAACCCTGAGAAGCCTCAAGCTAGCAAGGGTGCTGATTTAGAAGATGTTGTTCAAGACTTTGGCAGGGGCTGTTAAAGAAATTTCTTACAAGTTAGCCCGGGCTGAGAAAGGAATTGGGCAAAGTTCACAAGGACAGCAAAGAACTCAAAACCATGATAGATTTGGCAATCATCCTAGGGGTGATCAAAGACAAGATGATAGAGGTAAAGGGCCTATTGGATCTGTAAATAGACAACCCCAAGCACGTGAAAATAGAGTGGTGCCTGACCCTCTGACTGCAAGAGTGGCTGTTGTTCAAGAAATTGCTGATATGGATTGGTGTGATAGATGTTTTCTTCCTCATCCTCCATGTGAAATGGACCAACAAGTTATTGAAGATGATAATGAAGATGAAATGGATGATGACATTTGTATGATGGGCAGCTCTTCAGGCTCACAACAAGCAGCAACATCAACAGATGTGATAAGTGCAAGGACTGCTGCAACCTTTTGGGATTGCATAAAGAGGGTACCATTTCTTTCTCTTCCTCAAACTCATGATGTAGATGTAGTTCAGGCCTTTGAAATTCCTAATAATGACTTTGAATATCTAAGGGCTTTAATGATCAAGAAGTATGATGGTGGTATTCCTTCGGAGGAAGATAGACAATTGTTAATGAATGTTGTGGTTGGTCAAGAGAAAGAGTACAATACTAGAAGTAAAGTTGTTAGAGGAGCTGGTCCTCAAGCCAAGCCAAAGACACCCTTGCTCACAAGCATTCCCAAAGACAATCCTAGAAAAGAAACAATTGCCAAGAACCCTGTTGTCCCATGCAAGAATATCAGTCCTCTTCATGCCCAGGCTGCCAAGAACACTTCTCCATCTGATGAACCTTCTTGTTTCCCTTCCAATGTTGTTTTACCAAAGAATGTTCCATATGATATAGCCCAGGTATTGAGCCAAATTAAAGTGAGTGTTCCATCATTGAATTGCTTAGAATACCTGAGCATAAGAAGAGAGCATTCGAGTACTTGGGATTGAAAGAAGAAAAGGTTACCCCAAGTAGAAATATAAATGTTGTTGAGAATCCTCTTCAAAGCATTGCTGGCCTTGAAACACCACCACCAATGGAAGATCTTTGGAGAGGCACCTGAAGTATATTTGGGGACATCCTTGGTTGATTCCCAATTGAATGTTGATCCATTCTTCACAACTTTGCTCATAAAAGATAGGTTGCTTCACAACTGCATGTTTGATTCTGGTGCATCATGTAATGTCATGCCTCTAGAAGTCATGAATGAGTTGGATATCAAAGTGACAACAGCATATGGGAAGTGTACAGCCATGGATTCAAGGGAAGTGCCGGTTGTTGGTTGTGTGAAGGGTTTAGTAGTGCAACTTGCAGCCTATCCGGGTAAGAATTTAAAACTTGATGTTGTAATTGTTGATTGCCCTGCCAAATGGGGTATGCTTTTGTCAAGAAAATGGGCTGCAAGTGTTGGTGGTAGTGTTCAAATGGACATGTCTTTATGCCACCATTCCCATTGAGGGAAGCCTTGTCAAACTCTATGGTGAAAAGAAGATGTTACACTTGATTGAAGATCCCAACAATGCTTCTTATGAAGTGTTGTTTGCTGATGTAGATGTTGATAACTTCATTGGTTTTGCTGATGGAAAAGAGAATAAGATGGAAAAATCAGAGTGCCTTGGTATGGTAGGTTCTCCATGGACATTACTATTTGATGGAGCTTGCTCCAAAGTTGGAAATGGTGCTGGTATAGTGTTGGTTTCTCCTAGTTTGGAAGAATTTCCTTTCTCCTTCAAGCTCAATTTTGAATGTACTAACAACATTGCTGAGTATGAGGCATTATTATTGGGATTAAGGATTGCATGGAAATATGGAGTGAAGGATATTGTTGCTAAAGGAGATTCAGAGCTAGTTGTCAAGCAAGTAAGAAAGTTGTATGCTACAAAAAATCAGCGTATGAAACAATATAAGCATGTTGTTTGGGACTTGATTGAAATGTTTGATTCCTTTAACATTGTTTATCATGATAGAAGTCTTAATGCTGCTGCTGATAAGCTGGCTGTCCTTGGTTCTAGATTTGACAATTGCACCATTTCACCTTTTTGTGAATATAACATTGAAGTGTTAACAAGGCCAACTGTCCCAGATAATGTGAAACATTGGCAGATTTTTGATGATGATGCACAAGTATTGAGATTCTTACAATGCCAAGGTGAGTTTTCTGGTCAGAATATTGATTGGGAACCAATGGTATGCATGAATGAAGGTAAAGAAACTTTGTTTGACAAGGATATTATCCAATTGAAAACAAATACCATTCCTAAAGGTCTTGTTGCACTTGAATCCAATTTTAGCAATGTTGATTGTATCATTAATAGAAAGATGTTTGCTTCAAGGGATGTGGAAGAGCACAACTTGGGAACCAAGGATAAACCAAGGAAGATTTGGTTGGGCAGCCATCTCAGCAAAGAGGAAAAATAGTCCTATGCCCAACTTTTAAAGAAGTATCAAGACTGCCTTGCCTGGTCTTATTCAGAGCTGAAGGCATATAGAGAAGATTTATTTCAGCATGAGATTCCTCTTGAGGCCAAGACTAAGCCATTTAGACAAAAACAAAGGCCTATTAACCCACTGCTTTCCATGAAAATGCAAGAAGAGTTGAAGAAATTGAGAGATGGTGGCATCATTCAGCCTACTAGATACTCATCTTGGGTGGCAAACCTTGTCCCAGTTAGAAAGAAGAACAAAGATATCAGACTTTGTGTGGATTTTAGGAATCTAAACAAAGCATCTATGAAGGAAAATTACCCCTTGCCAAACATGGAGAATATGCTACAGCTTGTAACAGGGTCAGAGATGCTTTCAACTTTGGATGGTTTCTCCGAATACAATCAAGTAGTTGTCAAAGAATCAGAAAGACTTAAGACAACCTTCACTACTCCTTGGGGGACTTATGTTTTTGTAAGGATGCCTTTTGGATTGATGAATGCTGGTGCTACTTTTCAAAGGGAAATGGATGTTGCCTTTGCTGGTTATATCAATGAGTTTATTGTAGTTTACCAAGATGATGTGACTGTTTTTTCAAGGCAGCGAGCAGACCATTTGCACCACCTAGAAAAGATGCTGATCAGATGTAGAGAGTATGGAATTTCACTTAATCCAAAGAAGTGTCATTTTGGCATGCAAAAGGCCAAGTTGTTGGGACATATTGTGTCCAAAGAAGGTGTTATGATAGACCCTGAGAGAGTGGAAGCAATCAGCAAGGTGCCTATTCCAAGAACCAAGAAAGGTATTCAATCTTTCTTTGGCCAAATCAATTTCATTAGAAGGTTTGTTTCTAATTTTGCTGAGCTAACTCTCCCAATCACAAGCATGCTAAGAAAGGATCAAGTTATTAAGTGGGATGAGGCTGTCCATCCAAGATTTTGAAGGAATAAAGGATGCACTCAAGCATGCACCTATTTTGGCAGCTCCAAACTATAAGAGACCTTTCCAAATCTTCTCTTTTGCATCTGAATTCACTATTGCTTCAGTTTTGTTGCAAAAGGATGAGAATGGAGCTGAGAGGCCTATTGCTTTCTTTAGCAAGGCTTTACAAGTAGCTGAACTGAAGTACACAATTATGGAGAAACAAGCATTTGCATTAGTAAAAGCAACAAAGATTTTCAGGCCCTATATACTGAGTTCAAAGGTTGTTGCCTATGTTCCTCATACAATGGTTAAAGACATCTTATCTGACATGGAGATATCAAGCAAGAGATGTAGATGGGTCAAAAAATTACAAGAATATGATATGGATATCCAAACAACAAAGCTGGTAAGAGGTTTGGGTCTTGCCAAGCTCATGGCTGAGAGTAATTTGCAAAATGTAGAAGTGAATCAGCTAGAGGAAGAAAGGGCAGGTCTACTTGACAAATTGATGAATTCTGAATGGTACAAGGATGTGGTCTTCTACCTCAAGCACCTATGTTGTCCTAATTACTTGAATAAAAATAAAAAAAGAGCCCTCAAGCTGGCTTCTCAGAAATATATCATAACAGACCTTGGGCTGGCTTGGAAGAACCCTGAAGGTGTCCTCTTGAAATGCATAACTGAAGATGAAGCTCCCAAGTTGATTGCTGATTTCCATGGGGGAGTTTGTGGAGGACATTTTTCTGGTAGAGTGACAACACACAAGATTTTAAGAGCTGGTTATTGGTGGCCTACTCTTTTTAAAGATGCAAACCAGCTAGTTAGAAGATGTGATAGTTGCCAATGCTTCTCAGGAAGATTGAAAGCTTCAGGCTCCCTTCCTTTGCAGCCTGTATCAATTGAAGCTCCTTTCAAACAATGGGGAATGGATTTCATTGGTGAGATTTCAGATCCTTCTAGTGCTGGTCATAAATGGATCCTTGTAGCAACTGATTATTTTACAAAATGGGTTGAAGCAATTCCATCTAGAAAAGCAACACACCAAGTGGTGATGGATTTCTTGCTGAATCATATCATATGTAGGTTTGGAGTTCCAGTTAAGATTGTATCTGATAATGCTATGTGTTTTAGAGCCAAGCCTTTGATGGCAATGTGCAATGAATATGGGATAAATCTGACTTATTCTTCAAATTACAATCCACAAGGGAATGGGCAAGCTGAGTCAAGTAACAAGAACTTGCTCAAGATTATTAGAAGGACTTTGGAGATCAACAAGAAGAAGTGGGGAGAGCAATTGAAATTTGCAGTTTGGGCAGATAGAATAACTCCAAAAAGAGCAACTGGTAAGAGTCCATTTGAATTGGTCTATGGAACACAAGCATTGCTGCCCTTACATTTGCAATTGTCCACATTTCAGTTTTCCCAGTAGTTAGAAGATCAAGAACATGGCCCATATGAATCAAGGATAAATCAAATCATTGAGCTGGATGAAGAAAGAAGAGCCTCTCATCAAAGGCATGTCAGATTTAGGGAGAAATTGAAGAAGTTGTTTGATAAGAAGGTCACTCCTAGAGCTTTCAGTGTTGGAGATCTGGTTTTGTTGTGGGATAGTAGGCATGAAGACAAGGGAAAGCATGGAAAGTTTGATGCTCTATGGATGGGCCCTTATGCCATTGATATCAGGATTGGAGAAAATACATTTTTTCTAAAGGATTTGGATGGGGATTTGCTGGAGCTTCCTGTTAATGGCAGACATTTAAAACATTTCTTGGATTAAATCCCCATGTGAGGTATGCACAAGTTGTACATTTTGTATAGTCCTTGTTTTTATTTTGTCTTTTTTGTTCTTGTTTGTTGGCTCGTGGTTTGCCCTTTTGTCCTTGGCAACCATTGTTGGTCTGGTTTTCTCGGTCCTTTTTTGGTGAATTTCTGGTTTTTGGGCTGCTCTGTATTTTTATACTCCTTTCCCAATGGATTTTTGGCACTTGGTCTATGTTGTGATCTTGTGGCACTCACTGGGAGTGCCCATCCCCAAGCAAGAGCCAATGTTGGTGCAAATATTCACTTTACACACTTTGCCCTATTTTTCTATATCCATTTTTGCTCCAAAAGAAACATTCATTTGCTCGAGCTGGTGGTCTGCAATTCATATTTTCCAGTTGAATGCCTTTGAAATTGCCACTCATGATTTTTCCCTAAATTGAAACAAATTTCCAAGTTTCCCCTCTTTTGTGCCCTAATTTCTTCATTTTTTCAGGCTGAGTCATTTTCCCCTTTGTCAAATTCGTGAAAAAATTAAAGTGGATCGAATCTGAGTTATTTTGCTTAAAAATAATCCCTAGGTCTAAATCATTGTTAAATCATGCTTCATTGGATTCAAAACAAAAAATCTTCACCTTCCTTGTGAAAAAATTCAATTTTAGGGCATCCTCTACATTTTTTACATTTTTGACGGGCATACGGGTGTCATTTGCCCGTCAAAATTATCATTGCAAGATTATTGCTAATGTGGCAGGCTCCTATTGGTCTAGGATGTGTGGGAAAACATTACTAACTTGTCATTTTTGAGTTTTTTTGCAAAGGAAAATTTTTTCCACGAGGCCCCGCAGTGCTACAGTGATGTGCCTACGTGGCACAATTTGATTGGTTGATGGATCGGTGGGTGGTGGAAGTCACTTAGGAATTTTCTTCCATTTTGGAAAAATTCTCAAAATCAAATTTTTGACCCGAAGGCCCGCATCAAATGGGAAGTGGACACGTGGCTCGGAGATCAAGTGGACAGGTGGGGGAGTTAGAAAAATTTTGATGTTTTTTTGGCTCAAGGTGTCAAGGGAAAATTTTGACCCAAGGGCCCGCACCCAATGAGAAGTGGACACGTGTCTAGGGAGGTCAAATGGAAGAGGCGGAAGTTTTGAAAAATTTGAAGTTTTTTGGCTTCAAAATGCCAAAGGAAAAATTTGCCCAAAGTCCCACCTCCAATTAGAAAGAACACGTGTCCAGGAGGAAGATGGAGAAGGGGAATAGTTGAAGAAAACTTTTTGAAATTTTTCCTTTGGTTTAAAAGGAAAAAAATGAAAAATGGGCTTTGCCTCCAATGAAAACATGTGACACGTGTCCAAGGAGGTCAAATGGAGGGGAAGAAGACTTCAAAATTTGTTGTTTTTGGGCTTCAAAAGGTAAAAGTGAAACTTTTTCCCGGGCCCAATGTCGAATAGAAAGAGGACACGTGTCCTCGGATTTGGCGGAGATTTGGAGCGCGGAGAAAATATTGGAAAATTTACAAATTTTGGTGAGAAATTTCAAAGGGAAAATTGATCCCCGATGAAAATTTGGTGTCCCCCCACATAGCCAATCAGGGGGTGACACGTGGCACTTTCAAAGGGAAAAAGGGAGAGCATGGGCCCGCAAAGGATTTTGTGCTCGCGGAGGAATGAAGGAAAATTGGAGGGTCGGCTCCGCAGCGAATGGGAGACCGCCACGTGGCAGAAGAGAGAGCGGGTGTTCGGGCCCATGGAGGTTTTTGAAGAAATTTTCCTTTTCTCAAAAAGGGAGCAAAATTTCATTATTTTGGCCCGTGAATTTTCAGTAGGGCCCACCTAGGGACACGTGGCATGTCCAGGGGGCATGCGGGGAAAATTTTCAAAATTTTCCCGAGGTCAGAAAAGGTTCGAAATGCATTTTTAAGGTTGGATGCCCGGTCCAATGGTATTTGGACACATGTCCACCTTATCCAGAAGTCAAAAAAGATATTTTTGAGCCTACATGTTGAATCTCATCAAGACATGTGGAGGGCAGAAATTTAAAGTTGATTTTAAATCAACGGTTGCTGAGTGTTTTCGTTTCTTGCCGCCATTGGAGCTCCAAGATGCTTGGAATCATCATTTTTGCACCAAATTGCATGAAATTTTATATGAAATCACATCCCCTCAACCTTCTGAGTGTAATGGCATCATTCATTTGAGCTAATTTCAGTGCCCTATAGTGTTTTTTCATGAAATATTTTTCTCAGCCCGTGTAAAAACATGAAAAGTAAAAAATTAAAAGTTGCAGAGTTAAAAATGATGAGGGAAAAAGGTGGAAAATGATTGCAAATGCATGTTGGCATGGTGGAATGACAAAAACATGACCCTGGGATGGATAAGGATCTGAATCCATGTAATATTTTAAAATATTTGTGCATCTCTGGCATTTTGCGAGCTGTTTTACAGTTTGATGTCATTTTCATGAAATGGATAAGGTTTTGTAACAAATTTGATCCCTTGAGCATATTATTTGCTTGGGATGCAAGGATCCAAGCTGGCATAGGGTATATTATGTAATTTGGAGGCATTTTGTAAAGTCTGTTGGGATTTTTGGAGAAAGAGAGAAGAATTTTCATAAGGAAAACTGGAAGAAGTCCATTTTCTTTTGGAGAAACTACCTGAGAGCCATTTTTGATTCCTGTTTGCATCAAATGTTCATCATGTTGAGTTGGTTTCAGCTGTAAAGCCATCAAAAAGCTTTGATATTGTCTAAATAACATTCCCTTGCTGATATATTTGATCAAATTCTTGGATTAACTGGTTTTATCTCTTGGCAAAGCTTGCATACACTTGTATTTCAGTATGTTTTCAATTTGTGTTTCATGCTCATGTTGCAATCTTGTGTTTGGGATCTTTATTGGTCATACATGGTCTCATTTCTTGTAGAGGGTTTGAAGGCATCTACAATCTTCCATTCAGAAGAGCATTCATTTGAGTGAAGATAAACAGATTTAAATTCATCTTACCTTCCTTGTAAATTGAGGGTGTTTGTAAACTTTTGGGTGTACCTTAAGTCATGATCTAACAAGGGTTTCTAAATGCTTCATTGATATTTTGCTTCAAGCCTTTGTGGCAGGTTATCAAAGTTTGTGTGGAATAGTGTAGATTTGGGCCTCCATTTGTGCACACATCCTGGTTGAAAGAGTACTTCAAACTCATTGAAACATCTCTGTTGTTTAGGTGTTGCAATTCATTTTGCAAAGCTTCCCAAAGAAGTGGGTAATTCCTTATCTTGTCTTGTCCAAACTTCTCCCATCAGAATATCATTTAAACTAACTCATCCTACCTATACTACCCCTACATTTGCATTGTGTGTCCACAAAAGAACTCAATCCTTTCACAAAAATGCACAAAGCATATCAGGGTTTTATCATGTCTTTAGTAGCCCTAGCCTTGTTTTGAGAACATTTCCATCATTTAGTAGTGACAACTCCTTTGAGTTTGGATAATGGATACTTGATCATGTTTTCACAAGGCCTCTTTCATGTCATAATGCAAAACACAAGGATATCTCTACCTCCTTTACCATACAAGGGCTGCAATATAGGTTCTCTTGCCTTGGTTGATAGGCACAACCTAAAATAGTGAGGGTTAGATCAAAACCCTCTATGAAGGTGCTATCCACTCCCTCAAATCTTGAATGCAAACAAGAAGATAGGTGTGCTCCCCAGCTACAAATGACATACAAAACCATCTATCTATCCTTGAGTGTCTTGTGCAAGTTCATGATGTTGTTCAAGTTGTGAAGGAGATTAAATCTGGATACCAACACTTTTTTTTGGTTGAATCAAGAAGAAGAAGATCTGATTTGTAAATCCTTGCAAATTTTTCAGTCATAGCATACATTTGACAGAATATTTTAGTGCTTTCTTGCACAACTAAGGTGGAAATCCTTAGTGGCGACTCCATGCTATTTGGATCTTGAAATACTAGTTGTCTTACACATTTCTGTCATTTGAAACTTGTTGTTTAAATTTGTCAAGCTGGAGGGAAGGAGATCCCTCTTCATCAAGGACTCTTCTAAGAAGTTTCTCACCGAATCAAGAAGCTCAGAACTAGAAGGAAGAAGAGTGTGGAAAGTGGTTGGTGATTTGGTTGCAAGGAAAGAGATCCCCATAGTTGAATTTGAAGGAGAGCAGCCTGTTATTGAAGATTATAATTCCTCTTCAAGTAGATCTGATTCAGGAAATCTTCTTGCTGATTTTCATTCTCCATCAAGTGAGGGACCTTCTTGTGTATTTAAAAAAATTACTCCTAAATCTACTCCTATCGTGGTTTCTAAGTTTGCTAAAGTTTTATCAAGAGAGAGAGAGCCTTTGGGGGGTTATCATTTTAAAGATCACTCATCTATTCCAATCAGACCCATTACTACTCCTAACCAGCTTGTTTCACCTCCAAGATCACCCCCACCAAACAATATGGCTCAGCCTAGACCTCCATTTGTTGTTAACACCTTTGGTCCTATAAATTTTGGAGGAATGGATGGTTATCCAAATGCTGTCCCACAAGATGTGAGAAATAGGTTACCAAAATTCCAAGGTAACAATGCCATTACTAGATATCAACATCTCAAACTCTTTGTTAACATGATGGAAGATTTTGAGATAGAATTTGAGGATGTGTATATTAAGTTGTTTATTCATACACTTGAGGAAGATACAAGGGATTGGTACAAAGATATTCCTGATAACTCTATTGACTCATGGGAAGAGATGAGTAATGCATTCAGATTACAATATGGAGACAAAACAGATCCAAGGTTCCTTCTATCCGAATTTTGAGAATATCAAGAAGAACCCTAATGAGACCATTCATGAATTTAATACAAGATTCAATAAAACATTGAGAAGGATTCCTGTCATTTTGAGGCCTTGTGATGAATCTTTCTTGATCAAATATGCAGATGCATTTGATAAAAAGGCAGCCTATTACTTGAGAGACAAAAATCCTACAAACTTGAGGCAAGCTTTCACCATGGCACTTCAAATTGAAAATAATATTAAAGCTGTTGGTAAACCACTTAAGAGGGATGGTGTGAAGCTGATAAACCCTGAGAAGCCTCAAGCTAGCAAGGGTGCTGATTTAGAAGATGTTGTCAAGACTTTGGTAGGGGCTGTTAAAGAAATTTCCTACAAACTAGCTTGGGCTAGAGAAAGGAATTGAGAAAAGTTCACA
Source organism: Taxus chinensis (assembly GCA_019776745.2). Classification (NCBI taxonomy): domain Eukaryota; kingdom Viridiplantae; phylum Streptophyta; class Pinopsida; order Cupressales; family Taxaceae; genus Taxus; species Taxus chinensis. The sequence continues at coordinate 1,021,457,872 of CM034146.1, read as the reverse complement.
AGGTTAGCTCAAGAACTCAAAACCATGATAGATTTTGAAATCATCCTAAGGGTGATCAAATACAAGATGATAGAGGTAAAGGGCATACTTGGATCTGCAAATAAACAGCCCTAAGCATGTGAAAATAGAGTGGTGCCTGACCCTAGGTGACTGCAAGAGTTGTTGCTGTTAAAGAAATTGTCTGATATGGATTGGTGTGATAGATGTTTTCTTCCTCATCCTCCATGTGAAATGGACCAGCAAGATATTGATGATGATAATGAAGAATGAAATGGATGATGACATTTGTATGATGGGCAGCTCTTCAGGCTCATAACAAGCTCCCAGCAACATCAATAGATGTGATAAGTGCAAGGACTGCTGCAACCTTTTGGGATTGCATAAAGAGGGTACCATTTCTTTCTCTTCCTCAAATTCATGATGTAGATATAGTTCAGGCCTTTGAAATTCCTAATAATGACTTTGAATATCTAAGGGCTATTAATGATCAAGAAGTATGATGGTGGTATTCCTTCACTAGGAAGATAGACAATTATTAATGAATGTTGTGGTTGGTCAAGAGAAAAGAGTACAATACTAGAAGTAAATTTGTTAGGGGAGCTGGTCCTCAAGCCAAGCCAAAGACACCCTTGCTCACAAGACATTCCCAAAGACAATCCTAGAAAGAAACAATTGAACCAAGAACCCTGCTGTCACATGCAAAAATATTAGTCCTCGTCATGCCCAGGCTGCCAAGAATACTTTTCCATCTGATGAACCTTCTTGTTTCCCTTCTAATGCTGTTTACCAAAGAATGTTCCATATGATATAGCCCAGGTTTTGAGCCAAATCAAAGTGAGTGTTCCAATTATTGAGTTTCTTAGAATCCCTGAGCATAAGAAGAGAGCATTTGAGTACTTGGGATTGAAAGAAGAAAAGATTACCCCAAGCAGAAATGTAAATGTTGTTGAGAATACCTCTTCAAAGAGCATTGCTGGCCTTGAAACACCACCACATTAGATGGAAGATCTTGGAGATCGCACCTGAAGTATATTTGGGGACATCCTTGGTTGATTCTCCAATTGAATGTTGATCCATTCTTCACAAACTTTTCTCATAAAAGATAGGTTGCTTCACAACTGCATGTTTGATTCAGGTGCATCATGTAATGTCATGCCTCTAGAGGTCATGAATGAGTTGGATATCAAGGTGACAGTTGGCATATGGGAAGTGTACAGCCATGGATTCAAGGGAAGTGCCAGTTGTTGGATGTGTGAAGGGTTTAGTAGTGCAACTTGCAGCCTATCTGGGTAAGAATTTAAAACTTGATGTTGTAATTGTTGATTGCCCTGCCAAATGGGGTATGCTTTTGTCAAGAAAGTGGGCTGCAAGTGTTGGTGGTAGTGTTCAAATGGACATGTCTTTCACCACCATTCCCATTGAGGGAAGCCTTGTTAAACTCTATGGTGAAAAGAAGATGTTACACTTGATTGAAGATCCCAACAATGCTTCTTATGAAGTGTTGTTTGCTGATGTAGATGTTGACAACTTCATTGGTTTTGCTAATGGAAAAGAGAATAAGATGGAAAAATCAGAATGCCTTGGTATGGTAGGTTCTCCCATGGACATTACTATTTGATGGAGCTTGCTCCAAATTTAGGAAATGGTGCTGGTATAGTGTTGGTTTCTCCTAGTTTGGAAGAGTTTATTTTCTCCTTCAAGCTCAATTTTGAATGTACTAACAACATATAGCTGAGTATGAGGCATTATTATATGGGATTAAGGATTGCATGGAAATATGGAGTGAAGGATATTGTTGCTAAGGGGAGATTTAGAGCTATATCAAGCAAGTAAGGAAGATGTATGCCACAAAAAATCAGCGTATGAAGCAATATAAGAATGTTGTTTGGGACATTGATTGAAATGTTTGATTCCTTTAACATTTGTGTGTGTCATGATAGAATGTCTTAATGCTTGCTGAATAATTGGTTGTCCTTGGTTCTAGATTTGACAATTGCACCATTTCACCTTTTTGTGAATATAACATTGAAGTGTTATTTGGAAAAATGTCCCATAATTATTTAAACATTTAGAGAAGATATTTTATGAATGCACTAGTATGTTGTCAAATCTCATCAGGATGTACATGGAGGGTCGGAAATTTAAAGTTGATTTTAAATCGACAGTATGCTGTGCATTTTGTTTTTTAGCCGCCATTGGAGCTCTAAAGATACTTGGAATCATCATTTTTACACCAAATTCACATGAAATTTTATATGAAATCACATCCCCTCAACATTTTGGATGCAATGGCATCATTCATTTGAGCTATTTCAGTGCCCTATACTATTTTTCATGAAATATTTTTCTCAGCACGTGTAAAAATGTGAAAAGTAAAAAATTGCACTAAAGTTGTAGAGATAAAATGATGAAGGTAAAAGGTGGAAAATGATTGATAAATGTATGCTGGCATGGTGGAATGACAAAAACATGACCCTGGGATGGATAAGGATCTAAATTCATGTAATATTTTAAAATATTTGTGCATCGCTTGACATTTTAAGAGTTGTTTTATAGTTTGATATCATTTTTCATGAAATGGATAGGGTTTTGTAACAAATTTGATCCCTTGAGCATATTCTTTGCTTGGGATGCAAGGATAACAAGCTGGCATAGGATATATTATGTAATTTTTAGCAATGCATTTTGTAAAGTCTGTTGTATAATTTTGGAGAAAGAGAGAAGAATTTTCACGAGGAAAATTAGAAGAGAGTCCATTTTCTTTTGGAGAAACTATCTGAGAGCCATTTTTAGATTCTTGTTTGCATCAAATGTTCATCATGTTGAGTTGGTTTTAGCTGTAAAGCCATAAAAAAGGATTTGATATTATCTTTAATAACATTCCCTTATGTCCCCATTAGTATTTGATCAAATTACATCCTATGGATTAACTTGTTTTATCTCTTGGCAAAGCTTGTATACACTTGTATTTCACTATGTTTTCAATTTGTGTTTCATGCTCATGTTGCAATATTGATGTTTGGGATTCATTTTTTGGTCATACATGGTCTCATTTCTTGTAGAGGGTTTGAAGGTCATCTGCAATCTTCCATTCAGAAGAGCATTCATTTGAGTGAAGATTAATGATATTAACGGAATTCATCTAATGAACCGGTTTGTCCCGTGTCAACCATGTCAGTTGGCAAAGTGAAGGGTGTACTTGGCGGGCGTTTCGCCAATCCTGCTTTACAAAAATCTAACAGGGATGAATGATGATCTGGCAATGACATGTCGTTTGGTAGGGTAGGTCAATGCCCTTTGACGGTAGGTTATCATAACGGTCTTGTGGTGGACCATGGGTGCCTCTAGTGATGGATGTGCGTGGATGGTGGTCCATCCCACATGTTCTTCTCGTTGAAAGAGCATCGTAAACAATCATTGAAACATCTTTGCGAGGACTTAGGTGCCTCTTTTCCTCTGGTTGGTTGGATACCAACTTCGGTGATGATTGTATTGGCAAGCCACTGGTCCCAGAGGCATTTCTCATCATGGGATTTCAATCTTCTAAAATAAATCTTCCTACCTACAACCTTTGTACATCTGTTTTTTGTGTCTCACTAAAGAACTAAACTATTTTTACCTTATCTGTAAAAAGCATATGCAAGGTGGCATCATGTCTTTAGTATGCCCTAGCCTTGTTTTGAGTAAAAATTACATTCAATAGCTTAATAGTGACATTTCAATAGAGTGTGGATAACTGGATACCTTCTAACATATCTCCAAAATATGTTGCCTCTGTCATGCCATAATCCACACCACAAGGATATCTTTTCCTCCTTGTACCATGATTTAGGGCTGAAATATAGGTTCTCTTGCCTTGGTTGATAGGCACAACCTAAAATAGTGAGGGTTAGATCATTGTTAAACCTTATGACATGTTCTCCTGACTTACGCCTTCTCCTCCCATGAAATATTGAATTCATAAACATGTCGTTAGGAATTAGTTTGCTCCCTGGCTACAATATGAAGGAGACAAACAAACTATCAAAATATCCTTAAATGTCTTGTGAAAGAATCGATGATTATATATATATAGTATATGATAGGATATATATATATATAGATAAAAACAGGCATAATTATCCTTTGAAACACCCTAATCGTTACACCATTATAAATTATTTAACTTCTAAAATGTCTAGGTACATCCAGGCATTCGAAAAACCTATTTATTAGGTGAACTATATTATCGTTAAGCGATTTTTTACCTACCAAGCTATACATGAACTATATGACTCCAAATAATTTTTACCCAGACTCACTAAGAAGACTCATACAACTTATCTCCATCATTATAAAATTAGGTGAACTATCATTTTACTTTACCCATGTAAGTCCATAAAATACAACTATATTATCATGAAACATACAATTATAAGTACCTATATTTTAGTTAACTATTTTTAACCCTAATGCCAACTATAAACTCACCTTTACAACTTATTTACCCTATTTACAAGAACATATTCAACATATCTTAATCCAACATATTTCATCTTAACACACTTAGGCAACTTATTATAATGGAACATAAATGACATGGAAGGTGGTTTACACTTGATGCTCACTATCAAATAGGAAGATTAAAATATTCTTTTCAATGACTGCTCATATTTCATGTCGCTACACATGCTATGGTGGCCATTATCAAATAGGAGATTAAAAAGTCTGCTTTCCATATACTGCCCATTCTAAAAAATATCCAAGAACTCAACGAATGGTAATTATATTTATCAATAGAGAAAATAATCCTAGTATCTAAACAATGCGTACATATTAAAAATAGTCATGTAGTCTCACCTGGCATTCTACATGATTTTAAGGGCGAATGTTTCCATGCTTGATAACGTATTTTGTTAATGACATCCATTCAATGAGTTATTAATTTCCAAATGTCGGGACAATTACTTTTACTTCCTAATTAAGGTCCTAGGATTTTACTTTTAGCTTATTGTGTCATGAATTGATCGTTATTTAAAACGTAAAAGACTTGGTTGATATCGAGTGAAGCTTGCGTTTGATTATTTGACTAGCACGTTAATTTAAACAGAATTATCCTTTTAATTAACGGTAACTTTTCTTGATCTGAAACTCAAATCTATTTGCCAGACACATGTTCAAGGAATGCCAAATCTTCTTTCTTTAGTTCATCCTTCAAAGTTTGCAGTATGGACTCGTAACTTGTAATTTTGTGCACAATTGTTGCCTTAGAATTTTGTGCATGTTCTATAGCATCCTTAGGTTTTGGAATTCTTACAGGACCCTCACCTAATACCATATGAACTAAAGTACGTAAGTAGTGTAAAGTAGATGGAAACTCTTGTGTAACTTCATCTTCCAAATCTGTCCTCTTCTTCAAAATATCGTACCCAATTTATTTGGCCATACTAAGTATTGAATGCACCATTGCTTTAGCTATTTCTTTTTCTTCTATTAGGAATTTGATTTCAGCATCCTTATCCTTCTTATCTTCCAAGAGTTCCCGAATAGTTTCCACTTTGTCTACATTTTTGTGTGTAACTTATAAAGACACCTTTGTTAAAGCATTGCTCACCTGTTCATCAGACATCATAGTAGGCTTAACTATGACATGGCATCACTGTGGTTCCTTTTTCAACCTATATGACACACATGATTCCTCATATACACCCAATTTAGGCTCATCCATATAGTCTGCATGCTCCAAGATAGTTGTTTTTGTGTGCACGTAGTTACCATGTATGCATCCATCAACTCCTAGCCATAAAGGTCCTTAGGTTCCAAAGTGATTTGGAACCATGCTCGTATGATCTTGGTTGGGTCATCAATGTACCCAACTATTGGTGTGTCATAAATTTCTTCCTCCTTTCCTTTCCTCGAGCACTTACCTTTATGGGCGTACACTCCCAAATCCAACACCGGTCCTTTACCTGTATGTGTAGTGTGGGGCATGCCTAAAGGTTCACCCTTATTTGTTTCTAACTCTATTTCCTTCAACTCCTCTATTTCCTTCTTCAATTCATTCACTTGAGGCTCTTCTACATCCTCAATATTCCCTAGAGTATTTGGTGCTCTGTCTTCAGATTTATCTTCCTCATCATCCTTCCAAGGAATGTACTTGCACCTTTTTTTCTTTCCATGTTATAATTTCACAGGTGAAGTCCTAGGTGACCTCCTAAGGGTCTATGATGTCCCTGTGCTCTGAGTCCTTATTCTTCTTAGTACTCTTTTAAACTGGGGTTCGTGAGTAGTATGTTCTATGTCCACCTCCATTGTGCTGGTCTCCAACACTTCATCTTCTTGCTGTAGTGGAGGGGTTGCCTTGCACTCTCTTTTCTCTCCAATAGTAGGTTGTTTTCTGCCCCTATGCTCCAATCCACCATTATCTTCCTGAAGTTATTATTCCTCAAGGGGCAAGGTGTCTTCTTCATCTTGTAATGTGCCCAAGGTATGATTTCCCTTGGGTGGTCCAGGGAGGTTGAATTCATTTTTCACATACTTCCCATTTTCCAACCTTGGCTTGAGGTGAATATATACAAGGACTGCCCCAGACTTCTCAATAGAAAAAATCATAGCCTTCACGTTATTATCATCTGAGTTTAATTTTTCAATATATGCAGACTTACTTAGATAAACGTAAGTCTTTTTGAGGGTGTGATAGTCACAGTCTACCTTATTTGTATTAAAAAGCAACTGACACATGTTTGAAAACTTGTGTACAAATTCTTGGAAGTAGCATATGGTGAAGGCATAAGGGAGCTTACACCAAGGGCTCCACTTCCCATCCTTCATCCCAAAGTACCCTATACAAAAGTGCTAATACACTGAAAACTATACTTGTTTATCTAATGCCAAAGGTAGATCCTTTTGTATTATCCATTCCTCCTCAAATGCGGTGCAGAGGAACTCATACAATAACTCTGCTCTCTAATTAAAGGGGCCACTCATGGTCTCATTACATGTGTAATCAAAAAATATCTCTACTGGAGATTTCTTCTCCTTAAGATATTGCCATATTTTATCCTTTGGCCCATTGAGAACTCCAATTTCCACAAATACAAGTGACAAAAGGATCATGCTGAAACTTATTTTCTCACCTTCATGCGCTTCTTCAATGATGGTCTCTGTAATGTAACTAGACAAATTGTAAACCACACTTTTTGTAATATTTTTCGTTATATACAATGCTACCTTTTATACATTTGACTGAAGCTTTTGATTGTTCAACTTAGTCAGGAGGTGCATTGCAACTTGAACAACTAGATACTTCTGTAACTTGGGGATATCCATCCTGCGCCCTCCCTTTTTATATCATCAGATATGGCCATGTCATTCTGTGTCCTCAAATCTATCTTCACTACCAATAATTTGTCAAATTCATCTTTATTATCTTTATTCCTATGGTTATATTCACTTACTTTTCATTGACGAATGCGAGAATCCCAGTCGCGACCCATAAAAACCCCTTCTAGGTATTACATCTCATAAAAATGTCTTTCAGGGGCATCTTCTACTTCAACCTCGAATTCCTCCTACTTCCTTCCCCTTGTGGCTTCTCCAAGTGCTCTCTTAGGTCCCATAGGAATAATAACGGTGCATTCTTTCAATAGATTCAAGATCTATAACTTAAATCCGTGTGCCCTAGCTTGATTCTGTGTGCCCTAGCTAAAACTTGAACACTATCAGATGATTTCTATTCCCCACACACCTTTTCTTTTCTCAAACACTTCTCTCCAATGGAGCACAAGAAAACCCTGTGCGTAACTTCAAAAATCCATTTGGTTCATTTTGATATCCCAACTCTTCACACGTCACAACTCACTCTTTATCTCACTCTTTAACTCGCTTGAATTATCCAAATTGTAAAGTAAAAAATGATTTCACAATACCTTCTTATATGGCTTTTGAAAAATTATCTGCATTTATTTCTTACCACCTACCACCATACTCAACATTAAATTGGTGTGTCTTTCCTTTTTCCACACTGATTTTTCTGTGCTACAATCATAACCTTCTGACATGCCATGCCTACTACTCCTCAACCATAGACCTCCTTTCACTTGCCTTTATGTGTCGAATTACCTATCCACTACACCTTTCACCAAGTAGTTCCCACTTCTGCAACCTCCCTCGTGCTACATTGTGCATCCATCCATCTATATGTGGTTTTCACTCATGAGAAGTATTTCTCTATCCACACCATTACTTTAATCACTTGAAAAACATCTCTCTATGCATACCCATCTTTAGAGTGTAACACCATGTGCTTTCATTATTGTGGTTAAAGGAATGATAGGACAAATGGTTTTATCCTTTGTTGTTGGCATTTTTGCATATCAAAAATTAAATGGAAATTTGATGTTAACTGTGTTAATTTGGAGTATATCTTAATGATAAACTGTTTTCGCTAAGGTGACATTATGACATTTGTAATGTAGTATTTCATAAAATACTTGATTTACGATGTTACTGTTTATCTCTAGTAAATTGCGAGCATAATAGTTTTTTAACTATATATGTTAAGGCTTTTACAACTAGATAGTTTGCTTAAAAAACCAAAATTGGAACTTGAATAAGATTTTATTTCGAATTAGAATTGATTTTGAGCCGACCATTTAGTAGTTTATGTCACCTGAAGGCTAATACTAGCATGGTCGTATTTTCTTGGGTGAATGACTACAGTCGTTAGTCAATAACTTAATTATTTGAATTAAGGGAATCGATTTCCATAAGGCTTGCATAAGCAACTTATGTGATCTACACTAACATATTAACTATTATATATATACACATATATATAGATTACAAAAAGGGAACTTGCTAAGTCTGAAGTAGAAAAATAACTACTTCAGGAGGTTTATTAACTTTGTGTAATCAAGAAAGGGACAATCTAATCTTATAGCATGGTTCTTAACCTAACATGAGAACTTATTACTTGTGAATTTAGAGTTGATGTAACTCTGGATATTTGGAAAGGATGTATAAATATAATTATTTTGATTGAGTCGTTATGCACAAAAGAGATGGGCATGTGAAATTGCTATTTGCATAAGTTTTTTAATTGGTCTTTTAAAAACTATATACAATCTAAAGTTTCAAAATTAAATTAAGTGGTGAGTTGGACACCCCACCGCCAATATATAGTACTGAATTATTTATTGTTTATTTATTGATCTATCAACCAAGTTGAGGGAAATAATATGGGTTAACTAAATTTAAATAGCCTTGCATGGCATGAAGTGTGACTTTGCTAAATTTAAAGAAAAGATAAGAATAGTTGGTTTGTAAAAATTGGTGGCAAACTCCTTCAACCACTGCATTAATGGAATTTTATGTGTAAAAAACTCTCACTTTCCTTAGGATAATGTGAGGAAGGATTGGGGAAAGTAAGGTGGTTTTTTGGGTATCAATTCATTTCATGGCTAGAAAATTGCAGAAGCTCTGCATGCAAAAATTGAACTGTAAGTTATTGCTAGTTTGCATGAGGAAAGCATCAGTGGATTTGATTGTACAATAAGGTTCCTAGAACTCAATAAATAGGGAGGAATCATTGTAATCTATTGGATGAAGGAATTCATTTCAAAGGATTGGGGATTTCTGAAGAATTGTGAGAACATTGCAAGGAGAGAAATACTAGAGTAACATGCATGATACTCTCTGAACCTATCATAATCTCTTGCTCTATTTAGTCATTTCACAAATAGAACTTTACATGGATTGAAATTTGTATTCTTAATCCTTGGTGATGTGAAATAGATTTAATCCTTACTTCTGTAGAATTTATTTGATCTTTGAGTGTGATGAATGCTGTTTGGAAACAAATTAATGGTTGTCGGTTTCAATGTGATTTATTATTGTGATGCGACAACGTATTTCATGAGATGAATAAGGGTTGCAGCTATATTCATCATTAATTTTTGGCTTGACATTTCCTATGTGTTTTGATTTCTTATTTCAATGGTGCGATTGAATAAGGAATTAAACTGTAGAAAACCTTGTTTTAATGGTTACCCATTTCTCCTTGATTATATAAAATTAGCAAGATAATGTGAAATACTGGAAGTTGATGTTTGAGAGGTTTTGTCTGTTAATGACTTCCCTTGTCTGGTAAACGTTATATTTATGGAATTGGGTTTGATTCTTTTTAAAGAAATTTATTCCCATGAAATTGTATTGGTTTTATTGAAGGTATCATGTATGCCTACTAGATCTGGTTTTAATACCAGCAAGTAGTGGTGTTAAGGGTTAATTAGTTATATTTAATAATAACATCTATTTTGGGATAATGAGGGTAGCTATAGTAAAATATTAAATCTATCTCCTTGACCCTTGGATGGGCATTCTGGAATAATGTTAATGACTTAATTTTTGAGCTATGTATGAGTGCTTGACTAGATTTCTAGTTTTTCCCTATCATCAAATCATCGCATTAATCAGGTTGAAAGGTGAGAACAACATTAGGCTAACTGTGTGTTGGTTATTCCAACTCATACTGATCTCCTTTTTGATTCAATATATTCAACACCTTTGGGATTCTAAATGGGTGGTGGTAATGTTATGTTTTAAAAAAATGGGTATTGATAAGATTAAGACCATCTTTTATGATGTAGTCATTCTTGTTTTCATTCCAGTCTTATTAATAGAAATAGATATGCTCCTTGGAAACCCCATAGGATATATTGTGAGCTATTTTTCTATTTAATGTTATTATTATGAACTTGTTAGTTGGGCTACCCTTCCAACACAAAGTTGAGGTTGAAAGTAAAGTTGACCTCGACTAGGAACCTCCATCCTATCGAAAAACTTGTAGTCTACTACTGTTTTAAGGAAATAATCCTTATAGTTAAGCTGACCTTCTAGAAGCTTTTTCATTAGATCTTGAGGTTGAAAAGAGTTGAAACAATTCTCTTTATTAGAAACGTGATATCTAAACAAGCAGGCTGGTTTTGGTAGTTATTTTAATTTGGAGATCTTTATGCTCTAGGCCATGCTTAAGTTCAAAAGTTTTATTGATAACCTTCTTCTTGGATTCAAAAATCTGTAGTAAAGTTGTTGGTTATTTTTCACTAGTAATGACCCATCGTTAACAATTGCTAGAAGGTTTGGGAAACGATTTGGAACAGTTTTATGAGTCTAGCTCTATTTCATTCTTCCTTCAAGATTATGGAGTTCTCATGACATCTAAAAAGTACCTTATCATTTTCTTGTGGGTTTGTCATGAATAATTTGTTATGCTCCAAATTTGTCCAGTGGAATGGATTAGTAGAACTTTTTCATTGTTCTAATAGAGTCCTTGACTCAGTGAGGAGTAATGAAACCTTTCTTTTGAATTTTGTGACGAGAAAAATCATGCATTTATGAATGCCCAATTTGGGCTAATAGGTTAAATTTTAGTCATGTTATCATGACTCCCTTTCGTTGAAACATTTTGAAATTCTTTGGTAATTAATTGGTATTGTTATGTTGATAACCAGGCCGAGGAAAAGAAATTATGTTCTTTTTCCCAGTATTAGAATGTTTAATAAATACTTAAGTTGAGGAAAGCATTGGTCATGTAACCTATTACTTGAATTTTACCTGTTGCTAAATGGAAGGATGCCGTGAATGCTCTCTCTCATCGTTAAAGTAATCTAAAATTGTAATTTTAATTAAATACGCTTGATGTCTTAGTATTATTGCATGGACCTTAGTGGACCTTATGGGTGTATGAAATCCTTGTTGGATCTATAAGAATATTTGAGAAATTGCTTGAATGTGATTATTGTTATATTTATGGTTACTTAATCAATGAGTAAAAATGATTCTAGGCATGCAAATATGGGATTGCATGAGTGGAATCTTGATACTCTTATGAGTAGTCTTTTGATCACTTATGATTATTAGGTACCTTATAATTTAGGTGGCTGTTCTGAGTGACTGAAATAGTTGTATTGAAATGTAAGTTTGAAACTAATTTCTTTCTTAGCTCATGAAAGTGCTTGCTCTTGACATATTATAGAAAGAATTATTATCTTCTTAAGTTATGCAATATTGATTCATAAAAATAATATGAGTTATTTTTATGAAATAATTAAGTAGAGTATGTTGTTATGATGAGTTGAGGCTTATCATGCTCAGTTCTTGTGAACTGACTCGTGCTAATAATTTTGTAGATAAATGCTGTGGAGAAAGAGTAAAGTATTTAGTTTTGTATATTATTTTGATCGAGGAAATTTAAAGATATGACTAACTGGAATGTTCTTATATGAAGTACTTCTCCTTAGAATCGGGAAAGGCCTTGCTATTTAATGTCTCTGTATTATTCATTAAAATGAAAGACTTTGATCATGCTTATAGAAATGAATTGTAATTATCTCTTGAATGAAATTAAGAAAGATTTTTTTGTTGCAATATATTGTCTTATAAGTGATTGATTGGTAAATGATTAGTTAAGAACCAAAAATTTATCAAGATAGGTTATTAGTATCTTTGTCACTATTGTATTAAGCGTTAGTCTTAAATACATAGTAATTACTAGCACACAACATATGTGTGAACGCTAGGGAACATATAAGGAATTATGAGTGGATTGTTTCCTAAGAATATCATGATCTAACGAACCATATGTTAAGCATACTTGGAAATAGTTAAGGTTGCTAATGGATAACTGCCTCATTATAAAATGCAATTTATCAACCCACTTGTAAAGTTGTATTACGTTCTCCAAAGGTTTTGTATAGGGTGTACTCAACCAGTCAAAGATATCTAGAAATATGATTGTCTAATCTCAATGGCAACTTCTAAGTAAGCAGCTAGATTATCATGAAACCATGATAAGGTTATGATAATTAGGTACTTTTGTGTTATGACTATTTTATAAACTCAGGTTATTCTAGCTCATAGAAAATAAATGAAAATGTAATATTGTTTTCTAAGTGAAATAAACATTAAGTCCTATGCATGGATGACACACAGAAGCAATAATAGGAAGGGTTTATGGTAATCTAATATGAAAATATATTGAGTATGGTTTCACTATTTGGGAATTACATAATTGTGATAAATTGAGTCATGAAATATTTTGCTCAATGAGATGAAATGTTTTTATTTAGGGGCTGTCCCATGATGCATCATTATGAGCACATAAGCATGTCAGATGCAATGGAAGTAAGATGGTAACATGCGTACTAAGTTAAAAAGAGCATAGTATTGAAAATCTCATCCCTAGACAATACTGTAATTATCTCTAAAGAGGATTAGAGAGTGATCTTTTAAAAGAATATGACAAGGAAAGATAATTGGGTAAGTGGTTCATAAAAATCTATCATATAGGCTAACTCAGATATATCTTACTTGTTAGTAGATAGTAAAATAAATGAATTCTCTTTATTGAGCTGCAATTAAGAAAGGTGATGTGCTAAACTAGAAGGATGACTGGCATTACTAGCACATGGAACTTAATTCAACAAATGAATCTTACCTAATTACCTAGCTTCATATAAGTACATATCCCTAGAATATGAAGTAAGGAGCATTAGCCTAAATGTTAAAGCCTGGATGGTTTTTCAAACTGTAATAATAGTCATTGACATTGATTGTATTGTTTCCATCAATGGTTAACATGGGTATGAGATATTGAAAGGTAATTAAAATGTTATAGAGATTGGGGATCCTGGGATCAACTCAATCTTGACATTAGGTAAGAACCATTCATGGAGAAGGTGTTGTAAGTCCTAGGTTATTCTATAATGATTACCTTGAAAAAATTAAACACCATGCACCAATATAGAATTATAGGCAGGTGAACTCACTGCATATAATACACATTAATATACCTATGGTGATGATTTTCACCATTAGGATACTATCATTTAGCATCTGTAATGAGTTGTCTCACCAAGAGACTAGATTGTAGTATGGTGTTGTCCTAAGTACAAACCTTGATAGAGTTACAAGACATGTTGGACCTCCTGGGTACACCCCCCTAGATCAACCTATGATGGCTACAGGTAGATATGTGGGCAAGTAACAAGGTGAATTTTTACGAGAACAATTTCTTCCCATAGGCATCGCAGGATGACATAGAGGTACATCTTCGTGTAGGTTAAACTGGTTTGTACCTCATTCAAGGCTTGGAGCTGTTTATAGCATTAACATTTGTGAATCCATATATACTAAACAAGTGAATAAGGTGATATGAAAAGATTCCAACGGCGAGCGTGCCATCATAGAATCAAGCATGGCATACATGACTCAGAAACTTTGTGCAAATTGGTGTAACCTGTTGATTACACTGTCAAGATTTCACCATTATCTAAGATGTAAGATGCCTGTGGATTTCATAGGTGGAACCCAGGTACACACTTAGGGGTTTTCACTTATATATCATATCCTGTTAAAGGGAAACCAAAGGGTTACATTTTATGTATGGCTTGCATATAGCATTGAGGGAGAATGAGTAGGTTTAACATTATCTCATACAGCTGCACAAGGTTCATGATAGTTATCAAAAATGGATAACATTAAGGTTTATGTAGATTTAAATATATGGGTATTTAAATCAGCTGCATAAAGTTAATAATAAAAAAAAATTCTAGAGACGAAGTGACAAAAAGTGGATGTTACATAGAGAACATTCAAACCTGGTCCATGTACCTTGTATATACTCCACCCCACACTAAGGGTATGCATAATCCTCTGTGCATGAAAAAACTTAGATAGTAACCAGCTTCTGGCACGCAAGCGAGCTTATTAAACAAAACACTGAACTAAATTGACAAAGCATTGCAACGATGAAATGAAACAAATATAAAGGAAATGAATTAAGGAAACCTAATCTAATGGAAATATTACTTTATTACAAACACCAAGAATACTTATTTGTAGTAGGGATTTGTCCTATTCCCATTGAAGTAACTAGGAAACTGTGTCCCATCCAATGCCTCTAACTGAAAAGCACCTAAATCAAGTATGTAAGTCACAATATATGCTCCCAACCAATGCAATTTAAGATTCCCAGGGTGGCATAAGAACTTTGAGTCATAAAGAAGAATCATTTGTCTAAATTCAAGCTTATCCTTAATATGTCTATCATGTCATGCCTTCTTCCTAGCCTTTTATGTCTTTTGAATCCATTGTAATATAGTACACCTTTCATACAAATACATTAGTTTATCAATGTGCTCTTTAAGTGCTTGTTCATTAGCCAAACCTCATGTGAACACAATATGCAAAGAAGGTAACATGAATTCCACTGGTAGAACAACCTTTGCACCAAATCCCAAGTGAAAAGGTGTGACCTTATTCAACATATTGTAGGTTGTTCTATATGCCCATAATACAATAGAGACTTTATCATCTTAATATTTCCTTCCAACATCAAAATTTTTAGTAAATGTGTGGTTCAATATCTTTTTAAAAGCCTCAATAGTTCTATTAGCCTAAGGGTGATAAGGTGTTGTTTTATGGTGTGCAACCATAAATTCTACTAAGAGTATCCTGATGGTATCATTAAGGAAATGAGTACGCCTATCACTTGTCAAAATCAATAGGAATCCATACCTACTGATGATTTTTTCCCATGGAAACCTTTCTATTGTAGTTTCTATTAAATACTTTGTAGGTGTCACTTCTTCCCACCTTGTAAGATAATATGTATAAGTTATGACATAGCGTGACTTGGTCCTGCACGTAGGTGGGTAAATAGGACCCACAAAGCCAATTTCCCACTTCTCAAAAGGTTCTGCACTAGCAATAGGCCTTAAAGGAATTTCATCTCTATGCCTAATATTTCTAAGGCATTGACAGTGGTCACATGCTGTGGAATATTATTTACAATCCTTATACAATGTTTCCCACCACAAACCAACCACTAAAATCTTGTGCATGGTGGCATCTCTTACATAATGTCCACCTAAAATAATACCATGAGCCTCCTCCATAATAGCTTCATGCTCATGCTCAACATATAGGTTGCAACACGTATAACAAGTTGCTTATTCTCTATATTCGCGCCACACTTGTTCGTAAAAGGAAAAAAATATATTCAAGTCAGAGGGCATGTGGTTCAATATGAAAATCCATGCATCCAACATTGTATCCTCAATGATCTATACATCCTCTCCTATATTATTCCTTGATAAATGATTTGGTCCAAAATTTCTCTTACCTGGCTTAATCACCACTGTAAAATAAAATTCCTGAAATAACATAACCTAATGACATATGTGCCCTTGTAGAATGAGCTTGTTCACTAATTACTTCAATGATATGTGAATCTGTATAGAAAATAAATGGTGTTTCCAGTAAGTACTATTAAAACTTATGCAACACGTAAATCATAGAAAAAGCCTCGTGCTCTATAGTTGTATAGTTCTGTTCAGCCTGTGTCAACTTCCTACTTGTAAAGAAAATAAGATGATCAAAAATACCTTCTCTAGTATGGGCTAATACCACACCAATGGCCATGCTAGAGGAATCCAAATACACATGAAAAGGTTTAGACCATGAAGGAAAGAGTAGAATAGGTGCCCCAGTAAGCCTTTCCTTCAATGTATCGAACGTGCGTTGTTGTGATTCACCCCAATGGAGCTTATCTTTGCTCTTCAATAATTCCTTGAAGGGCATAGAAATATTAGCATACCATTTGATAAAATTCTAGTAATAGCCCATGTTCCCCAATAATATCCACACCTTGCTCTAGTTAGTAGGTTCCTCTAGACCCAAAATAACAACAACCTTGGCAGGATCCACTAACAAGCCTTCCGTATAGATGATGTGTCCAAGAAAAGTCCCAAAAGGTGTAACAAAAACACACTTCTTGATGTTTAAGGAGATGATCAATTGCCTAAATCTCTTAAACATAAGCCTTAATTTATCATAATGATCTTTCACTAGCCCATACACTATCCAATCATCCAAATAAACCTGTAAAAACTTGTGAATAAAATCCTAGAATTCTTGCACAACAATGCAAAAAAATACTACAGGCGCATTCTTTAATCGAAAGGGTATAACAGTGTTTGTAAAAATTCCCCACTCCATGGTGAAAGTTGTCTTCTCTTGATCATCTTTAGATATTCTTACTTGATGGTATCCAGAAAATCCATCAGTGAAGGGGTAAATCTCGTGCCCTGCAACACCTTCCAGAATATCCTCTGTAAATGGTGTGGGAAAGGGGTCTATTACACATGCATCATTCAACTTCCTATAATCCAGAAAAATTATGATTCTTCCATCTTTCTTAATACTGATCACCATAAGGCTGACCCACTTTGACTCCTCAATGGGCTCAATGATTCTAGAGTTCATCTTCTTATCAATCTCTTCCTTTACCTTGATGCGTAGATTACGATTCATCATGTAGGGCCTCCTCTTAACTAGGCATGCACCTTCCTTTAAATTGATTCTAAACTTGTCCAAAGATTCATGTACCCATTTCAATTCATGATAGCCTCTAGGGAATAAGTCATGGAATTTGTAAAGTAGCTAAATTATCTTAGCAACCTTAGAGTCAGACTAATAATCTCCAATGATGACCTCCTTAGGTTCAACATCTGTCCCAATGTTGAACTTCTTACTTTTCATTAGCTCATGGTAGTTGCATGTCTTCTCATTTTCACTTTCCAAGACCTCATGTGTACCCTTTGTATTTTCCACATCCATATTCTCCACTTATTCATCATCAGTTATATCGACCATCTTACCCCTTTCTTTTTCTAGGAATGCGCACCTAACTTGTTCTTCATCCATATCTTCTTCTTCAAAGCGCACCTCTATGTTTGACTCACCTAGTAAATATTGAATAAGTTACTCAGCCTTTGCACTATCTCCCATAGTCAAGTGGTTCATAACCTATAACACTTCATTCACTGGAGATTTAGTGGAAAAATAGTCAAAGTTTTGAATCATACGTGTAGTCATTTCTTGCCAATTTCCTATATCTCTATTTAACTCTGCATAGACATATCATGCACGTGCATAACCTTGCAAGGTGTAGTAGAGCTTGTGCACCCATAGTGAATGTGGTAAAGCTTCCTACCCCTCTATCCAGAGTCTCTCACACTGCTGAATGTGGTGTTGAACATGGCATTTACCATGGAATTTACAGATCTGAGTAGGTGCACTACTCTGGAGAAATATAGCAAAGAAGGAAATTCTCACTTCTCTCCACTCTAAGAGATTATCCCTATGAACCATCCACCAATGCGCTGCTATCCTGCGTAGAGTATAAAATAACATATTCCTTCTTTCCACTAAATTTCTATTGCACGTAGGAATACTTTAGGATTTCCTTCAACTGTGTACCTTGGTACTCTAGTTACTACCCAAACGCCTAACACAACGCATCCTGCTTATGTGCATAACTACACTCCTCACTTCACACCCAACCATTTCATAAGTTTCATGTGCCCATTTATCACATGTAAACACTTGTAGTATCACTCATGGAATGTGCATCATCCCATTAGAGAATTCATTCCTTTGATGGCTCAATGACTTTCGGATCTCTAATGGTGCAACATAAATTCTATGCAAGTCCTCTTCACTCAAGGCCTCTACATAAGGTACAACTTTCCCGTCAGTGAATGGAATGATGATGCACTCTTGTTCTCAAAACTTATATATCCTTTGCTAAAGTGTAGATCAACTTTGTTTGCATAACACCAAGGGCTCCTAAGTAGTGTTGGAAAATTTTCTACCTCTACAAGCACCAAGACGTCAAAGTCCCCTATAAACTTGGCCCCCTGTATAGTAATAGTAACATCCTTTAAGACTCCAACGGGCATGGATTTAGTCTTATTTTCCATAAAAACACATTCAAAGATGACTGAAATGGTGGTCTCCCCATCTGAATCCATGTGTCCAAAGTGAGTACATTCACTTCTGCACCTACATCAATCAAAATTTTATTGAAGAGCCATCCATAAAAAACAACATTCAGAGTTCTTTGTCATAATCTAGACTATGAGGAGGTAGGTTAACATGCAAAATATGTCTTTCACATTCAACTCCAGCGAGTGATGTCCTATCCCTTAGTCATTCCCCCTATAAAGGAATGATGTTTTCTTGTCACAACATCTTACAAAGCTCCCATATATCATCAACATCCATATGAGGAAGCTCAACTATTTTTATTGTTCTAACTTCCGTGACTATTCTTTCAAACATTGTATCTCACCCTATAAATTCCTAATCACTTCCATGGTTTCTTGATAAAATTCCTTCTGATGCATGGGGTCTGAATAATTTGCATATAGTACCTCCTTCTTTGTAATGATAGGATTCTGATTTGGAACTTTCCTAGTGTGCACAACCTTAGCACACGTAGTGATATTCATAGGTACCAACTCAGGGTCAGGTGATAACTTTGACATCTACTAATCTTCCACAACATGTTTTACTCTAACCATTCCCACACCCTTCTACTGCTTTTACTTCTTACTCAAGTGTTCATAAAATCTCGAGCATTATTCATAGTTATGGTTCTTTCTACAAAAATAAAAAATAATATTCTGAGGGCATTTACATCTGTAATGATCAGGGGATCCACATGTATAACATGTTCCTTGTGGAAAATCACTTCTTCCACCACCACAACCTTGGCCTTTGAATCCTCCATGATATCCTTGAACTCTACATTGGCCACCATTAGATTTCCCTTCATTATGATTATGCTCATGATGCTCACCTTGTTCCTTACAATTATTTGTAACACTAGTTTATCACACACCAGTATCAATGGCATCATGAATCTGATAAATCAACATGTAATTCTTAGTATCATGAATGGTAGACCTAAAGATATTATAGTATCATGGCACATTCTTCCTTATCGTGTGTAGTAACAATGGGCACCTGGTTGAATCATGATCCAAGTGACAAATTTCACAATCCAACAACATGGTGCACACCAATTTACATGGATGACTATCCTTAGTATGTATTTCTACTTCACAATCTATGTACCAAATTTCATTACACCTCTCATGTGCTAACTTAGATGATAAATTCTCTAAGTATTTCACCATTGCTATAATCTGAGCCTCTAAAAATGGGCTAACTCTTGTGTCTATACTCCCAACTACCTCACTATGCATAGATGATTCAAATGCCTCACATGGGTCTATATAAGTATTGTGTGAGAGCACCCTTCTGAAAGGTGTGATAAAACCTCCAATGAACCATTAAGCGTGCTAACTTGGGTGAATGTCATAAGATAACTTTGATAAGAGGGTTTTGAACCATACATCATACTCCTGAACACTCTCAGTTGTGTCCTACTTGATATCATTTAGCACATTGATGCTCTTTTACTCAAACATAGGTATATAAAAATATACTAAGAAGACATCATGCAGTGCAATATAGTCTACACAAGTATGGTTTGGATCAAATTTCTTATACTAACTATGCTCGTGCCCTTACAGTGTAGTTACAAACTGACTTACCTTACATTATGAACCTATAATCTGCTTCGCATGCCATAGTATCTCACACATATGCACATGCTCAACTTCATCTTCTATTCCTCTGTATTATGGAAGACAAAGAGACATCTCTAAAAATATTTTTTGGGGCTGGTGTGGACTGGGACCACTAGTTCCAAAACTTGTATTACCTCGTGTTTCCTCTGCCCCTAAAATAACCATATCCACTAGATCCTGAACTACCTGACCCTCCTGATCCCCCTTTTGTAGAAGGAAATGGACTAGAGGATGCACTACTTTGTGTTCCAATAGTTATGCTAAACTAAACTCCTATAGTCTACGAACTTGTGCTACTTCCAGCTATGACTCCAACGTTTTGTGCACCCATGTTTTGTGTTGATGATGCACCAAAAAACATACCTTCATCCAGACCTCCAAATAACATAGTTGAAGATTGTGCCAACATAGATGAATACGAATACGCTACCTAATTAAATATTGAACTTAACTGAAAACTAACTCTATCTGTCAATACTCTGCTTCCCACACTAGCTTGTTTACTGATAGTTGTCGTAGAAACTAGAAAACCAAGCGCAAGGGCTAGGTCACTAGGTAGGATCATATGTATGCTTGTGGTTCTCAATATTTCTTCAGATGTGCCTTTATCCAAAAATTAAGAGGATTCTATATTATGATTTCCAAAAATGGGGGAGTTCTAGATGCTCTAGCTTCACGTATTCTACGTGAGCTCTAAATCCTTCATGAGCCATCTTTCTCCGCAATACCATTCTTTCTACAATTTCTCACTGCTTCTCCAAATACCTCTCACACACTTCATTAAACTTAATCCACCTTGCTTCTCTCTATCATTCTACCACTAGATCTACCATCTTTCACCACACCTACTCCTAGCCCCGTGCATGGTGGGGTTTAGATATCCATAGGACACTATTCCAAATCCAAGGTCACAATCAAGATCTTAATCACTAAAGAAATACCACACAAATACAATCCTATGGGTTCATGCAAGAACTAGAAAAGAATAAGTAGAAACCACATACTCTAAAATATATCTATTTAGAACACCACTCCACCAATGATATACAAAGCGCGTCCAAGCTAGAACTACATCATACAGAGCTTGGAATTCTTCATGCATCCAAAAAAGTGTTTGAAACCTCCAATTTCTCTTTGATGTGTAAGAAACCAGCCACTCGTACAACTATATAGGAAATATAGTGAAGAATGTCTCATATAGCTCGTGATATAGATTCTATTCAACCCACACGTGTGTATTAAAATCAGGTCCAGTGCTAAATATGTGAGTATAATCTTCCTCAAAATCATCTAACCATTCTTCAATACTGGCCAAAATTAATGGGTACATCTTCATCATGTAACATCCTAGAAAACAACTAAAAAATAGGTCCTTCAAAAGGGAACCAAAATGTAGCCTAGATTTTATCACCAACAGCCCAAGGCGCGCTGACACATCACTCAGCCTAAATTGAGTGCTCACCCAAATTATGTAAGGGTACCAAGTTCCTATTTTATGTCATCTTGTTCCAAAAGTTAGCATGATTATACGAATATTCCATATCCATAACAAATAACCAATTATATTACAATACATAAACCAGATCTAGATCTTAACCATTGACATGAAAAATCAAATAAGAATCAACATTAAATTTATCATATAAGAACCATTCATAGATGTGTCTATAATGACTATCCAACCACAAATATCCATTATATTAAATACTGCAAAACACAGAAGCTTCATAAATCCATAGTATAGTCACCATAGTCACGCGTGCTCACAAACTCATAACATAACACTAACAAACCATGGAATTATCTAAACCATCCAAATCAATACATATTTAAAGGTAGTGGGGACTTGACCTTCACTACCTGTGCACCTTTCAAAAATAGACTACATGCTAATAATAACCATGCACCCTTACATGATAAATACAAGAGCATGCAAGGTCGCTAATAATAGATTATCTAATAATACAACAACAGTCTAATCCTATTAATAACCTCAAAAATATGCATAACACTTGATCTTATACTCATCCAAAATATCCTTTGTGTGTTCTTCAAGTATTTTACCAAACGTTCTCTACACTCCATGTCAAAAATTATCCCCAAACTACAAAATGACTAAGTCCTAATTTCTAGTTTTCCTGGGCACGCCCTATTTCACTATAGTTCCACCCATATATACATGCCCTATGCCCATGCACCCAATCCTTCTATGCATTTACCATATAAAAACCATTCACATATGTGTCTACAATTAATATCCAACCACAAAGATTGATTATATTAAATACTACAAAACATAGAAGCTTCATACATCTATAATATAGTCACCATAGTCATGCACACTCACAAAATCACAACATAACACTAAAAAAAACATGGAGCTATCTAAACCATGTAAATAAATACATATTTAAAGGTAGTGGTGACTTTCCCTTCACCACCCATGTACCTTTCAAAAATAGACTACATGCTAATAATAGCCATGCACCCTTACATGATAAATATAAGAGTATGCAAGCTCGCTAATAATAGATTATATAATAATACAACAACATTCTAATCCTATTAATAACCTCAAAACTATGCATAAACACTTGATATTATAATCATCCAAAATAACCTTTGCGTGTTCTTCAATTCTTCTACAAAATTTGCTTCACACTCCATGTCCAAAATTAGCCCCAAACTACAAAATGGCTAAGTCCTGATTTCCTATTTTCCTAAGCACACCCTATTTAGCTATAGTTCCACACATATATACACACCCTATACTTCCACACCCAATCCTTCTATGCCTTTCATAATTAGGCTGTATTTTATCAGCCCAAAAATTCCTTTAGTGTGCCATAGCAGCTCAAACTTATGCACATGCTCTGCTACATCTTCAATACCCCTATATACTTGCAAGTGAAGAGACATCTCATAGTAAAATTAATGTGGCTGATGAGGGTGTGGTATTTATCCACTAGATCAATAACTAGAGCCCTCAATAGTATTTCCACCACAACCAGAAATTCCTGATCCACTTGACCCCAATCCTCCTAATCCACATGATCCACCTGACCCTCCTGATCCTCTAGTAGCAGGCAAAAGACTAGTGTATGTACTTCCTTGAGTCCCAACATTAGTGCTAAAATGGACTCCCATAGTCTATGAAGTTTTAATACTTCCATACATATTCCTAATGTTTAGTGTGACAATGCTCTATCTTGATGATGCACCATAAATATTCCTCTAATCAGTCCCCCAAACAATGATGTTGTCCTGTGCTGCCATATGTGTATGTGTTGTCTGATGCACTTCTGTATTCCAAGGAAAATGATATCTACTTATAGCTACTGGATCACCTAGACTAGCGTACTTCTCAATAATTACTTCTAGAACTAGAACACCAATTGCAAGGGCTAGGTCACCAGGTGGGATCAGATGTGCACCTGTGGTCCTTAATCTTTCCTCCTCTAACACGTTATCATCAGAAGCTGAAGGGGATTCTCTAGTGAACTTTCCTAAGTGGGGGAGATCCTGATGATCCATCTCCACATATTTCATGTGAGATTCAAATCCTTTGCGAGACATCATCCTCTGCAACTCCACAAAATCCTCAATATCACACTTCTTCGCCAATTCCCTTTCTTGCGCTTCATTATACTTGAGCCACCTTTCCTCTCTATGTATTTATTCCTCCAAGTCTGCCATATTTCATCACACCTGCTCTTGCCCCTGTGCATGGTGGTGGGTTTAGCTAGCCATAGGTAATTTTTCCAAGCCCAGTAACACCATCAAGATCTTAATTTCTAATGGAATAACATGTATGTAAGATCCTCTAGGATCACGACAAAAATTAAAACTCAACAAATTCAAGACAAGAATACGTAGAATTAACGTACTCCAAAGTATAACTGTGCACTACACCATCCCACCAAAAATCTACAACATGATTCCAAGCTTCATCTGCATCAAACAAGGTCTGATAACCTTCCTACGTCCAAACCCTTGGCCTATATCCCCAGGTTTTATTTGATGCATATGATGACACCCAATCGTAGAATTATATTGGAAAAATGCTGAAAAATGTTTCATAGAGCTCATGATATAAATGTTCTTCCACCCACTTGTGCACATTGAAATCATATCCAAAACTATATCTCAGTGCAAACTGATCCTTTCTGTCTTTAACCTAACTCTTAATGCTCACAAAAGTCAATCGATATGGCATATGCATGTAACATCATGACAAAAAGTTTGAAAATAGGTCCTAGAAATGGAACCAAAATGTAGCCTTGTTTATTTCCACTCAATTACCTAGGTCCTTGTAACTTCATTCAGATATATCTGAACGATCACTCAAAGTGCGTGAAGCTACCATGTGCCTCTTTTGTGAAAGCTTGTCAAGATGTTAGCATGAATGTTTAGATTTACCATTATCAAAGCATACATTCCAGTATAAACATCAAATCCATGAGCTCAAATTGGAAACACACATAATAAGGAAACATATAGATTAGATAAGAACCAAGATCATATTCACCATATAAATACCATGATCCATGACATCAATCACCATAATCAAACCAAAATTATCCATTAATAACTAAAATATTACATAACAAAAGCTAAATATATCATAATAGTCACTAGACAATCATGCACGCTAGAACATCAAAGAAACATAACTCTATTACAATCTAGATTCTAATACACAATCTTCAAAACTATTCAGATCAACTAACATATATAAGGGTGGGGACTTGCCCTTCATCACCCATGCATCACACAATAGACTACATGCTCAAAATATCCATGCATTAACAACTGCATGCTTTTACAAGAAGGATAATAATAGATTAATCCATAAATAAAATCTAATTTAATCCTATTATTAACATGGTTCATGCCTAAACTTTGATCTTCACTTTGGTCCCAAAATAATTATTTCTTATTCATGAAGTCTTCTTGCTTTAATCCATTGCGTGATCTACACTCCAACCTGCTTTTCCTATTTTTAGCTCATGACAAGAAAAATTGACTAAGTCCTGAAACTGATCTTTATGGGTGCACCCTACTTCAACTGACACTTACATGTACCTACATGTCCCCTTTGCATGCCCTCTTAATACTTAACAATTTTGTCAACCCAACACATAACACAAACATAATGAGTTTGAGGCATGTGAGATGGAGTAGGGAAGTCCTATCGAAGTATGGTTGGAGCATTGTGGTACTGTATATGATGTGTATGGGGCTTTTTAGATCAGTTCTTATAGGTATGATGATGCTTCATGGTATTTGGGAAGTAAGAAGGTGAAGAAAATAAAGGATATTACAAGTAAGTCACTATGGATGGAGAGTTTCAAAAATATTTGAGCATGGAGGTGAGTTTGGTCAATTATAAGATGTTGTCATGATGCTCCATGACAAGTTTTAGGTCAAAATGTTGAAGGAAAGTCAAGTTATGATCATTTTATTAAAACTGAGTTGAGAAGAAGTAAAATCCAGCTCAAATTGGCAACTTTTTTTGCTCACCCACTCACACACACTTTTCATGGGGCCTAAATATTTTTGGGGATGATTTTACATTGAGCTAAGAGTGTTTAGAAAAAATAATAAGGTAATTTTATCATCAGAATTTTATGAAAAATTGTTAACAAGATAAAGTGGTTTGAAACCCTAGTTAAACCCTCCTTCTAGAGTGATTTGGAAAATTTACATTGTACGATATTTAAATTGTCTTGACACACAAAAGTGATGTATCAGGGATGAAGAGTATTCCTTAGAGCTAATTTTGGTGGTAGTTTGGTGTTCCATATGTTTTGGGAAGAGAGAGAAAGTCCCTTATTTTGTAAAGACTTTCATTATTAAGGTTGAGATGGAGGTTCCAGGATAAAAAACAAACTATTCAAGAATCCTTGGGAGTTTCCCTAAATTTACATGAAAAGTTTCAGGCTGATTTAATGGAGAAAATGGAAGATATAAGTCCTCAGAGTAGCACCATTCTCTTGGTTGAGGTGAGTTTGATGAAATTGCATCTTGTAGTAGTGGGTTTTGGTTATGGATAGTTTTTAGGAACTTGATATGATATGATGAAGTGTTTGGTTTGATATGGTGAAGTTAGTTTTAGTTGAAGACCTAATGGCCTAAAAAGTTCTAATTGGTTTACTCAAGAAGGTGACTGAAATATTTGTGCTAGAGTGAATTTATCCATGTGACATATGCTTTTTAGTGCTTTTACATGTTGGTACACGTAACCTTATGTGTCCCAGATGGTGGTTGAGCTTGGAAGAAGTTTTTAAGGTGATTGAACATTGATTCCTTAGGACCAGTGCTTGAGTCCTTGGAACATGAATGAGTAGTTTCAGATATTAGCTTTGTTTAAGGCCTTCCAATATGATTTGGATTGTAAAGTGAGTTATGAAAATTAGATTCAAATAAATTTCTAATGGTATAATTTTGTGCCTTGGTGAGGTGTTTTGATATGTCAACCAACTTTGTTTGAAGACCTAGTTTTGGGGTCTTGAAGCTAGCTTGAGCAGTGTTAGAAAATAAGTCATTTTAGGGTCTTGTGCCATGTTCTAAAGAGTCTAATGAGTTTAATGAGTTAGGTGACACCAATAAATTATGTTTAGGTGTCACATGTGTCATGATGATGCATTTTTGTGTACCAATTTATTTGGTCTTGGAAGGTGATTTTTAGGTGTTGAAGACCTTAAAGAGATTACTTGCTTCTTGGAGTGTTTCATGATGAAGTTGGATGTTTCAGTTATTATTGAGTTTTTGGAAGGTGTGTATATAATTTTCTTGAGTTTTATGTTTATTTTTGAGCCATGAAAAACTTTTTATAAGACATTGGAGGTGTTTGTGCATTTGTTGGAGCTTGGAGAGTGTATTTTGAGCTTGTTGAGATGTCTTGGTGCTTGTTCATGTTGTTGTGACCCATGACGAGAATTGTGGTCTCTTGGAATGAATTTATATTATATAATTTATATATTTTTGTGTTTATATGACTGAAATACTTGGTCATGGCCGACCTAAGTGAGTTTATGAGCTAGTGTTGTGTATATAAGCTAACATGTTTGGTTCATTTGAACTACATGTGAATGAGAGGATATGAGTGACCTATAGGAGGTTTAAAATGAATGTTGATAGGTTATGTATATATCCTAGAAGATTTATGAATACATGAGAAGATTTAAGAATCATATGTGTAAGGGAAATTGATATATTCAACCCATGAAGAAGAAGAAATGAGTGAGTTAGAGAAGATGACAATTTAAAGAAGGTTTGATGTGTTTGGAGATGAAATTGGATCACAATTAGCTATAGGATCAACATGTCATTGGTGTTCATTCATTTACAAAATATATTATGATGTTTAATATTCATAGGAGTCCTTTTTTGTGAGTCATATCAAAAAAGTTTTAGGGGTTGGTTCTCCTTGTGGGGTTGGTGCCTCAATAATAAAATCTTGCAGGATGTGCAATATTCTTGCAAGTCCTTACTTTGTGTAATATAAGATAAGGTTTCAATGGTTTTCATTCCCCTTGAATGTTTACCACTTACATATGGTGTTCATGTGTTTTCTTCTTTGTTTCATATTATTGTGAAGGCTTAATACACACCTAATGTGCACATATGGTAATGGATGTTAAATGATTGAATTGTGTTGGTGCTCAAAATTGTCTCGCCCCATTTGTGCCCTTGGAAATTTATTGATTTACGTCCTTTGTCATTTTATCCTTCCCCATGTTGTGCTTGGCTGGTATTTTTTGCCATTTTTAGTCTTCCCCTGGGTCAAATATCGTGTATGGGTCCATATTTGTCTCCTAGTTTCTTTGTTCCTCTAGAAAAGGTCTGTATTTTGGGTTCCTCCCGATCTGTCCTTTCAAAAATTCACATTTTCCCATTCCCTCTATTGCCATAGTCATAATTTGTGTTCTTGACATTTCTACCTTGAAATACTTGAAGAAGGATGAGTTGACATGTCCCTAAGGATTGTGTTTGAGCCTTGCAACAATCTGAACTCTTTGTCATTGAAGAAAAAGTCATTTTCAAGCTCAAATGCTCATGTTTCTATGTTTTACAGTTTTTCGGGCATTTCTCCCAGTTAAATTTACATCCTTGCATCTACAGGGGACGTGTCACCTTTTTGTTGGACATGGCTCGGCTAAACACTTCAAAAATTCTATAAAAAGCCTCAACTCAGAAATCTGTCCACGTGGGTGAATGACGTTCGTTTAAAGATTTAATTTTTGGTTTGGCCTTGGAGTAGCATCGGGAGGACACGTGGAGGCTTCCATTACTTGGCCCAGACTTGGGCAAATTTTTTATGTAGTTGGAACAGTTTGGTGGAATAGGACACGTGGTGAGCTCATGCTCATTCATGGTCTCTGCTTTGAGCACCATCTTAAAGAAGTGCCAGGATGACACGTGGAGGCCTCTGCTTGCTTTGTATTTTATTTAGAATTTTCAAAGGCCAAAAGGAGACTACCTCAGAGTATGTCATGTGGTACCTTTTGTTGAGCTTCAAGCATTTGGACAAATCTCGTCAGAACAGGACACTTGGTGAGCCCACGCTTGTTCAAGGTATCAAAATTTTGGGACCACCTCAAGGTGCGCTATGGTGACACGTGGCAGTTTGAAAAGTCAAAGAGGCAGACCATAGAGGGAAACTTGGAAATTTTATCTCTTGTACTCAAATGAATCAAAGTATTAAACTAACCTGCGAGCCCGAGGGTAAAAAGTCAAAATTCATCTGCGAAGTCAATAGCGGAGGTGCGGGATGGTAGAGGAAATGTTAAAAATTTTATTTTGTGAAATATGATTAAAATGTGAAATGAGAGCACTGCCCCTCAACCAATCATATGAGGACACGTGTCCTGTAGGATGGTGGAGCCGTGGAGGAAAAATGAATTTTTTTCCTTTTTCCAAAAGGTTAAAAATGTGTAAAATTGAGCCACGACTCCATATCCAGCCATATTGCACCATGTATCAGGCCCAAATCTCATTAGCGGAGCGGCGGAGGAAATCAAGAAATTGTGCAAATTTTCCAAAAGTAGTAAAAAGATAAAAAGACGTCTCGAGGCCCGTTTTTACCCGGATCTGCCATGTGGAGGGCTTAAGTTTGAAGTTGAGGAAAAAATCGACAGTAGCTATGCATTTCACTAATTTGGCCACCATTTGAGCTCCAGGAAGTTTGGAGATGCATTTTTTACATCAATCTTCATCGATTTTTTTACCAATTCATGTCATCTTGGACTGCAGGGTTTGAATTAATCAATTTGGGGGTTCAATTTGTGAATCTAAGACATTTTTCAAATGAATTTTTACTCTGGTTCATGAAAAATGAGAATTACCATATCCAAAGTTGCAGAGTAAAAAATTGGGAAGGGAAAAGTTGAAATGATGAAATAAAAGGGATCTACATGTGTGGGAAATGAAAAATGTTCTTCCACTTTGAAGAATGATGAAAGTTTTGTAATGATTCAGCTTTTGAAAGAACAATTGAATTTTTTTTGCGAGTTTGTTAAATGTCATTTTCTAGAAATATTGAAAAGCAAAGGTGCTTTGAATATTCCTCTTTTGGAGGGAATATTTGAGGGGAAAAGTGAGTGAGTGAGTGAAAGGTATATATTGCATGAATTTGTCATGCAAATCGTCAGATTTTGAATCCCTAAGAGAAAATTTGAGAAATCTGTCTTCTTGTGAGACCAATCCAAGATAACCTGTTAATTTATTCTGTGTTAGATTTTCTATCATGTCAAGTTGGTTGTGAGTGTACAACCATTGACAAGCTCTAAGACTGTTATGTGTAACTTTCCCCTGCTGATGAATCTAAGCAATTTCGGAATTAATTTGTGTCGAATCTCTAACAATTTTGTGCCTGATTTATTTTCAAAACCTCTGTAAATAGTTTCTTTCATTCCTATTACAATCTTATACTAAAATTTTTGTGAAATCACACAGGATCTCATCCCTGTGACAAACAAATTTAAAATCAATTTAATGTCATTTGTTGATAAAGAATGTCTGTAAGTCTTCAGGCGTACCTTAGGCGTGATTAATCAAAAACTTTAGTGTTTAATTGAGTCTTCCAATTCGAGCCTTCATGTTGGAGTCTCAAAGATTATGTGAAAATGTGCTGATATGGGTCTCCATTGAAGCACACCTTCTGGTTGAAGGAACGTCTTGATTGTTCTCAAGCTTTCTGTTTTGAATTTATTCATTATTGTGAAGTCCCTCCAAAGATCCGGTATAATCAGCTTTATCCTGCTTCATCTCCCACCAAAATCATTCAAAAAACAATTAATCCTACCTTGAACTACCCCTGTTTGATCTGTGTATCAACAAAGGAACAAAATATACTTGCAAAGATATGCATAACAATTAGGATCTCTTAATGTCTTTAGTAAACTTTTCCTTGTGTTGAAAATATCCCCATAATCTGGAAGTGACAACTTGTGAGAGTCAGATTTGGTGTGTTGATCATATTTTCCCCAAGGTCTTCTCTATAAAATTTGTGCAAAAGAAAGGTATCTGCATCTCCTTCAATAACAGAGGTTACAAAATAGGTTCTCTTACCTTGGTTGAAAGGTACAACCTAAAATAGTTAGGATAAGATCACATCCTTTTAAGGTGCTATCCATATCTCCACAAAATTGAGTAATAAAGGGTCAGTTAGATTTCATCCCCGACTACAAAATGATACACATTTATGATCTATCTACCTCTAAGCTCCCTGTTGAATCTGTGTTGTTGCTTGGCTTGAAAAGGAGAATGAATTTGGATACCAACACTAATGGCACCATTGTCGAGGAGTATTTCAGTATTTCAAAGCTCTGGTAATACATTTTATGTGATTTATGTGTAACTACATTACTGAGCATCATTTTCTAATTAGATTTATAAGACTTGAATGCAGAGTATAGTTTTGAGTTTAATATTTTCAAGTGTCTCCAATTTTTTGTTTCAAACTTTGCATCATAGTTAAAAAATTGAATGAAAGAAGATCAGATTTGTTAAAGCTTTGCATAGTGCTGATATTTGTAGTCATTTGATAGATCTTCATTGTGAATTTACACAAACTAGGGTGAAAGTCCTTGGTAATGACTCCTTGCTGTTATATTTTTGATAAATACCAGTACCTTATCATACATTAAGTGAATTTTGTCACATAAAATATGCAAACCTGGAAGGAAGAAGATCTTTCTTTTGGAGAGATTGTTAGTGCAAATTCACAACACCCCCAAAATGACTTATGGATATGCTTTTCTAAGGAAAGTGGTGTGAATGCACAACATTGAGCTTTCCCAAAGTGTGGGACCTTTGCAAATGGGGAAAGCTCTCCAGAGAAGGCTGGTTCATCTTCCTAAACTACCTGCCACAAGCTATTCCAGTGCAGGAAAGCTAATATAATCCTAATCTAACTATGCCAAGGAGACAGAGAGAGAGAAAAGAGGGAAAAATAGAGTCTATACTAAAATTGTGATACACCAGAGAAGGAAAATGTTGAACATCTAACAAAACTGCCATGGAAATAAAGAGAGGTGAGCAATGGAAAGGATGGACAAGTACATCACAAAACCAAGGATGGATTTCACACAAAAAATGTTCCAAAACTTCATGAACATAGCTCTAAAACCTACAATGAACATCCAAACATGCACAAATCCCTGCAATGAAGAGAGGTAAGAAGAAAACGAGCAAAAATGAGCAAGGATGGACAAATGCATCACAAAACACATTTTTTATTGCTCCAGAAGTTTGCACAAAACATCATTTCATGAGTAAGAGGAAAAAATTCTAGTAAAGAGTAGGGGAGGAGGTTCAAACTCCATTTTTGACCCTTGGGGAAGAAAAGAAGGGAGAGGCAGAGAATAATGATGAAAAACTTTTTACAAATGAGCCAGAACTAGCTTTTTTACCATCGATTAGAATGGAAGGAAGGTGAAAACACGAGAAAATTGATTTGTAACTTCAAAAACCAATAATATTCATCTAATTGGCCTAAAAAATGACGGGTTTCCATGAAAAATCCCATACTTCGAAGCACATTGCTTTACAAAACAAAACATAGGTCCATACTTCATTAATTTTGGTGGTTGGAGTCGTCTTCTATGTTTTTTGCATGCCAGAGACTTTTTTCCATTTTTATCCTACAAATCTCCATCAAAATAAAAAATTTAACCCTCCATCATGTAGATAATTTCAACAGCTTTCCAATGATATAAATAACGTGAAAATTTGAGCTCGGGATCGAAAGTTATGATCCTCTGAAGATTTTGGGAAAAAATAGCAATTTTAGGGCAAAATTCGGGTTGGCAGGCTGAAACTTGAAATTTTTCCCCTTTTTTGAATTTGGGAAAATTTCCCCAAAATTATCCACACCCCACTACTCCTTTGACTAGTGGCACTTTCCCATTTGCTGATGGAAATGCGGGTCCAAACCTTACCTTTTTCCTTTGATTTTTTATTGGGTAAAATTCCCAAAAAATTCCCATGCTCTGTCGCTTCGCTGCCACATGTCGATTTCTGGTTCACTTGGCAGGGGCATGCTTAAAATTTTTCCTTTGTGCCTCTGTCACTTTGGCAAAAAACCAAAGTTTCCTCCGTGCCTC
This sequence comes from Taxus chinensis, assembly GCA_019776745.2. Taxonomy (NCBI): domain Eukaryota; kingdom Viridiplantae; phylum Streptophyta; class Pinopsida; order Cupressales; family Taxaceae; genus Taxus; species Taxus chinensis. Next base: position 1,021,424,778 of record CM034146.1, on the reverse strand, counting down.
CGACTCCTGCCGCTGTCAAGGACACGTGTCACCTCCACATTGGCTGCGGGCCTTAAGCCACTTTTCTCCATCCTCCTCCGTGGGCATGCAGGCCTATTTATTCCTTAGTGCCCTTTGCCCACTTTGGAAAATTTTTCAACTTCACTCTGCTGCCCCGAGTTCCACCGCCACGTGGCACCATTTCATTGGCTACGGGCCTGCTTAGGGAAAATTTCCCCAAAAAACTTCGTTGGGCCATAACTTTAAAAATATATGGAGTTAAGAGGAAAATTTTACCTTTCTGGAAAGGTGAGAAAATTCTCTATTTGATGAAGCCATTTCAAGAAAATTTTGGGTCCCTGAAGCATGCCAGAAATTTATTTAAGTGCTAGCAAAGGAAAATGAGGAGGAGTTAGCCAAAAATAAGCATGTGCTTATTTTGGATAACACTTTTGGTGATTCATAGGGGTCATATGCCTGCTAGATGAAGTGATCAACTACCTTGAAGCATCCATTAGGAATGGAGTTATGAGTAGTAGCCTAGAAAATAATATAAACTTTGAAAACTTCCCTCTGAGTCACTTTGAAGCCCACTGAAAACTGAATTGATCTTCACCAAAATGCCATTAAAATGGACTGTGCAAGAGGAAAACCAGCACCACAAAAAACTATGTACAAACTAAAAATCATACATTCTCCAAATGGAACATGCAGAGTGTGCACAAGCACTTCTTCTGCTAAAATCAAACCTACATACTCTACTCTAATTGGAAGTAAAGGTGGGCTAAACAAACCCTGCAATTGGTTGTGCAAAATAGCTTCCTTTATTCAAAATTGGCAGCCATGTAAATGATTTCAAGCTGAGTATGGCTGCTTGGATGAGTGGAAAATAAAAAAGAAGCTAGGTTTCTACCAAAATTAGCAAGGTGTTAGTTGAAAGAAAATTTAATACCTCTTTTAGTTGCTCTACATTTGGATTGAAGAGGTATGACGGCTGATCCTTGGTACTTTGAAGCTCATCCTCATGATTAGAAGCAAGCATGACTAGTTGTGACTTCTCCTTTAGCTCCAATGAAGCCAAATACCTTATTGGGCAAGGTCTGATTTGTTTGATATGCCCATAGCTCTGATTTTCTACTCCAAAAATGGAGTCTTCTTGTAGACCTTATTAGATGGATGGTGTGGAAGAAATGATGGAACTCTTCTGATGTTTTCCTTCCTCTAATGAAGAACATGGAAGATTTAAATTTTGCAATCTTGATTCCAAAGAGCTGCTATAAGATGCAGGCTACTGCAAATGAAAGTTATCCTCCATGAAAACATGCTCAAGTGTTTGGAATGTGGATGATGAAGGAGAAAATGGTGTGATTTCAACTGGTTCCTCTTCATCAAAACAATCTTCCAAATCTGACAGATAAACTGCCTCATTGTTGTCGTGCTGCAAATGCTCAACCTCCCCCATGGTGTTCTTTTGATTTTCAACTTGATCACCATGGTTTCTTTCATCCTCCAACATTGAGTTTGAGAGATCAAACTCTTCTTCAACACTATAATTCGAGAGAGATGAAGTAGAAAGAAGAACTTAAGGTTCTTCTATATCTTGCTTTGTGCTCAAAGCCTTTAGATCTGCACTTTTCTCCCCCACATCTGGAATGTGCTCCTCTTCTTTTAGATTTGGAGTAGATTCTCCTTCCTCTACTATTTGAAGACAATCTTGCTCTTGATTGAACTCTTCCTCTATCATGAAGTTTGTCAAGTCAAACTCTTCAATCTGCTACTCTAGAGGACAAGTTGGGACTGCAAGATCTTCTTCAGAGCTTCTTTCCATGGCTGACTGGGAAACTTGAATTGGATGAACATTTCCTTCAAGTAGAGTGCCAACATGGACACTACATTTTGAGAAAACTAATTGCTGATTTGTTTCTTCTTTTTACTCTTCTTCTGCTATAACAAAATCAGCCTTGGCCACCACTCGTTCTTCAAATCTAACCTCCTCTATTGGTTTCACCATCAAGGGGATTTTTGTAATCCTGAATTTTAGAGCCAAATTTAACAAAATTTTAATCTTTTCATCCTTATTTAATGCTTATTCTTGCTACTATTTTCCTTGACGGGCATTCTGATTTTTATGTTCCTAACATGGATTTGGGAATGCAAGAGGAGGGATGGGTTGTAACTCAATTGATTTTGCAATTTTTTGTGGTGTTGGAGGAGATAGAAAATTTTGTTTATTTATAGGGAGTGGTTGTTTGGAAGGGAAAATGATAGAAGAATTGAGATGGAGTGGAAGACTAGGAGATGGAGAAATGGAATAAACACTTGGGGAAGCATGGTCTAGATTTGGAATTTGGAATTAGAAATGAGATGGTGCTGCTTAAGGAATGGAAAGAGAAAAACCAGATGATGGTGTAGAAATTACCCATTGATAAGGTTGCTAAACACCAATTTTACAGGTCTCTATCTCTAGTGTCCATTGTGTTAGTTAAGGTAGCATATCAATCATGAAGTCTAGCTTCTCCTGAGGGCTGTAATGTCTTGGTAAAGGGCCTCCCCATGGACAGGGTGCTTTGAAAAAAATCTGAAATGCCTTCATTTGTGCTTGAGCCCTTGATTGCACCATGCCAACCTCCATTTTTTGGATTTTCTCCAAAAAATCTGCACTTTCTTCTTGACTGCCCTCATCATATGTGTATCCTTGTGCTTGATGTGCTTCATAGCCAAAATAATTTTGGCATTGCTCATATGGATATGCATACTGATTTTGAATTTGATCAAAATGCTGATCTAGAGGATTTGAAAAGCATGTTGGAGGTGGAAAACATTGCCGTTGTCGTAAATGTGAATTCCATGATGGAAATAAAGTCATGATTGCACAAATTCATGGAATGAAAGAATATGGAAGAGATGGAAAGAAGAATGGATGGAAAATGAATGAAAATGAATGGAAAGAGGGTTTGCAACTTAGAGAATGAGTTATTTACCAAATGGAGTCGCCAAATGTGCCTTTGAATATGCCTCCAAAGCCTAAATCCTTGATAAGAACACACCAACCCATCAAAAATAAAGTGGAAGACCTCTAAGGTCCCATCAGGCATGTGAAAACTATTAGTAAAAATCTACAACACCCCCTAAATGACCTTCAGATCTATAGTTTGGAATTGGGTCATTTAGTGTGATTACACAACATTGAATTTTCTCCAAGGTGTGGGATCTTGCAGATGAGAAAATTATCTAGAGAAAGTTGGTTCTTACTCCTCTGTTTAGGTGTATGCATGAATCTGCAAGGGTTTAATACTAAATCTTACTATAAATTCGAAGGAGACAGAGATAAAGGATGCAAAAAAGAAATAAAACTAAGTAAAATGGTGATACACCAAAGGAGTGATGAAATTCTATATTGCAAATAAACACAAATCATAGAGGTGTAATACCAAGCATGCAAAAATTGTTAGAATGTAATGAAAGACTAGAAAAACACTAATAGATGCATTAGATGATTGAAAAAATCATTCACAAAACATGCATTATCATTCCCAAATTTGATACAATGCATTACACTGATAGAAAGGCAAAAAAATGTGTCATATGTTCCATGGAAGGTATAAAAATCCTCAAATTCATGTGCCAAGGGGAAGAGGGGAGTCTGTAAGAACAAAAATGTCCAACCCTTTACAAATGAGCCAAAATTGGCTTTTAATGGCGAAGCATAAGGAGGGGAAAGCAAAAAACGCAGGTAAAATGGTTTATGAGTTCAACTACCAATCAAATCCCTTCAATTTCACTTGTAAGGTGATAGGCTTCATAGACAGACCCATACGCCAAAGTACATTGCTCTGCAGATCCCAAAAACGACCCATACTTCATTAATTTTGGTGGTTTCATGTCAATTCTATATTTTTTACGTGTCAGAGATGTTTTCTCATTTTTCTCCAACCAAACTCCACCAAAAAACAAAACTTAATAGTCCATCTTGTGGAGAAATTCAATAGATTTCTAATGACACCAAAATCAAGAAAAACCAAGCTCTGGTTCGAAAGATATGGCCATCTAAAGACTTAGGGAAAAATTGGCAAAATTAGGGCAAAAATGGATTCACGGGCTGAAATTTGATTTTTTTCCCTTTTTCTGAATTTGGGAAAATTTCCCAAATATTCCCTACACCCCACCACTCTACTACCATGTAGCATCCTTTGGTTGCTCCGCAGGCTGAAAATAATATTTTACCCCTTTGCGCAAAATTGGAAAATTTCTCCAAAATTCTCTGCGGGCTCACGATCTGCCACTAACTGGACACGTGTCGTCATTTGTTTACTCGACAGGGTTGCAATTCCAATTCTTCCCTTTGCAAAGTTTTCAATTTTGGTGAATTTCTCCAAATCCTCCTGCCACTTCTGACTCCTGCTGTCAACCGAACACATGGCATCCCCACATCACTCGACGGAGATGCACTTTCATTTCTCCCTTTGACACCTTTGACACCTTCACCAAAAAACTCGAAGCCCTCCCATTTCTCTAAATCCCACCTACCACATGGCACCATCTCATCTCCTTGCAGGTTTTCAAGCCAAATATTTCCCTTTGCACCTTTTGACTCCAAAAGGCTAAGTATCAAAGTTTTTCCCGTGGGCCCGCCTTGGGAAATTTTCCTCTCCTAACATCGCCGAGCCATAACTTGAAAAATACAAGGAGTTAGGAGGACTTATTTACCTTTCTGGAAAGGGAAGAAGATCCTTTATCTAATGAAGCAATTGTTAGGAAATTTTGAGTTCCTAAAAATTGAATTTTTTTACTGAGGCACAAAGAACAAAAGAATGAAGGAACATTAGCCAAAATAAGCAGGGGGCTCGTTTTGGATAATAGAGACCCAAGTAGAAAATTATTTCAAGAATTGGGAAAGATAGTTTTAGAGGAAAGAAAATTTTGGAAGGTTGTTGAAGGTTAGACATCAAGCAAAGGAATATCCATTGGTGAGAGAGATCAATCTTTAATAGAGGATTATAACTCTTCTTCTAGTGATTATGATTCAAGAAATCTTATCATAAACTTGTTTACTTCAACTAGTGAAGGTCCTTCTGTAGTACCTAGTGAGTTCCTTCTTCAATCTGTATATTTGTGTTTCAATTCTAGTAAAAATTTCCAAGAAAATCAACCGTAGAGAATACCAATCTTCTGAACCACATTCTTGAGCCCCAAAGACCTCGCACTCCTCATCAGCTTGTGTCACCCCCAAGATCACCTCCACTAGAAAACATGGCTCAGCCTCCACCTAGGCCTCCATTTGTGGTCAATACCTTTGGCCCAATAAATTTTAGGGGAATGGCTGGTTATCCTAATGCTGTGCCTCAAGATGTTAGAAGTAGATTGCCAAAGTTCCAAGGGAATAATGCCATAATATGTGATCAACATTTGAATCTCTTTATTAATATGATGGAGGATTTTGAAATTGGATTTGAGGATGTGTACATTAAATTGCTTATCCACACTTTAGAGGAGGATGATAGGGATTGTTACAAGGCCTTACCACATAATTCTATTGATTCATGGGTTGAAATGAAAAATGTGTTCAGGCTGTAATATGGTGACAAGACTGATCCTGGGTTCCTTTTATCAGAGTTTGAGAATATCAAGAAGAACCCAAATGAATTGGTCTATGACTTCAACATAAGGTTCAATAAAAATTTGAGGAGATTTCTGGTGAATTTAAGACCATGTGATGAATCTTGTTTGATAAAATATTCTGATGCATTTGATAAAAAGGATGCATATTACTTGAGGGACAAGAACCCTAGAAATTTAAGGTAGGCCTTCACCATGACACTTCAAATTGAGAATAATATCAAGGATGTTGGGAAACCTCCTAAGAGAGATGGAGTTAAATTGGTAAACCCTGAGAAGCCTCAAGCAAAAAAGAGTGTAGACTTGGAGGAAGTAGTGAAAACTTTGGTAGGGGCTATTAAAAAGATTTTTTACAAATTGGCAGGAGCTGAGAAGGGAATTGGACAAAATTCACATGGTCAGCCTCAACAGCAAGCACAATATAGATTTGGTAATCACCATAGGAATGAGAAGAGATTTTATGACAAAGGTAAAGGGCCTATTGGATTTGGAAATAGGTAATCTCAGGCCAAGGAAAGTAGGGTAGCGTCTGATCCATTAAATGCTAGAGTGGCTGTTATTGATGATGCAAATTAGATTGACTGGTGTGACAGATGTTTTTTACCCCATTCTCCATGTGGAAAAAATCAGAAAATTGAAGAGGAAGATGATGATTGTAATAGGGATGATGATTCTTGCATAATGGACTGCCCTACAAACTCATGTCAAGGAGCAAAATCCACTGAAGTGATAAGTGTAAGGACTGCTGCTAGCTTTTGGGATTGCATCCAACGGGTACATCTTTTTCCTCCTTCTCATGTTTTAGAAATTGATAATGTACAAGCCTTTGAGCTTCCCAATAATGATTTTGAATACTTGATGGCATTGATGATCAAGAAGTATGATGGAGGTATACCCTCTGAAAAGGATAGGTAGCTACTTATGAATGTTGTGGTGGCCCAAGAGAAGGAGTATAACACAAGAAGTAAGGCTATCAAGGGAGCTAGGCCTTAGGACAAAAATAAAACACCATTGCTTTCTAATATCCCAAAAGAGGTTCCTAATAAAGAAACATCTGCTAAGAGCCCTACTATCCCAAGAAAAAGTTATGCTTCACCCCATGCTCAAAATGTTAAAAACCTTGTGCCATCTGATGAAATGTCCAGCCCTCCTTCCACTGCTATTTTTCCTAAATACATTCCATATGACATTCCTCAAGTTTTGAGCCAAATAAAGTTTAGTGTTCCAATTGTTGAGATGCTTAGATCCCTGAGCACAAGAAGAGAGCACTTGAGTATTTGGAATTGAAGGAGGAGAAGGATGTTGTGAAAAGGAATGTGAATGTTGTAGAAGCTCCACTTTCTATTGTAGAGGTAGGAAAGACAACAACATTGGAATAATTTGATGAACCACCAAAGGTATATTTGGGAACGTCCTTGGTTGATTCTCAGCTGAGTGTTGACCCCTTTCTTCAAAACTTTGATCATCAAGTACAGGTTGCTACATAATTGTATGTTTGACTCTGGGGCATTATGCAATGTCATGCCTTTGGAAGTTATGAATGAGTTAAATATCAAAGTAACAATAGCATATGGCAAGTGTACTGCCATGGATTCTAGGGAAGTGCTAGTTGTTGGATGTGTCAAAGGTTTGGTGGTGAAACTTGCAACCTATCCAGGTAAGAATTTGAAACTTGATGTTGTAAATTGTTGATTGAACTACCAAATGGGGTATGTTATTGTCAAGAAAGTGGGCTGCAAGTGTTGGAGGGAGTGTCCAAATGGATATGTCTTTTGCCACCATTCCCATTAAAGGTATCCTTGTAAAATTATATGGAGGGAAGAAGATGATGCATCTAATTGAAGACCCAAACAATGCATGTTATAAAGTTTTACAAGTAGATGCTGATCTTAACAACTTTGTGAGTTTTGTGGACTTTAGGGAATATGAAAGTGTTGAAAATAGAGCTCCTGAGTATGCTGTATTTTCTGGGAATTTGGGTCTATGATTTAGCCTTGAAAAAATTTGAAGAATGTGACTTAGGCACAATGTAAGAGCTTCAGAGAAAATGGATGGTTTATAGGCTATCCAAAAGTCTTGATAAGAGTCATGGTTTATCAAGGATATCCACAAGTTATGATAAGTGTAATGATTCATCAAAAGTGTCTTATCATTCATATTGTTGTCTTGTTGAGTGTCAGATCATTAAAGTGATCCATGTCATGCCTTAATATGTGTCAAAATGCTTATGCTTATGTTTCTTGTAATTATGGTTCAATTCATGAATGTGTAAAGCTAGGAGTGTATGTGTAGGTCAAGTTCATGAGTGTTACAAAATTCATTTTCTTAGATCCAAGTATGCAATGAAGAATAATTCTGTAACATCTTGTTGTTACCTAAGTTGTAAGCTAGGGAAGTGTAATTTCTAACTGATATCAGTGGCTCTAGGACTGTGATGAGATATGACTAGAAGTATTATGTTATTTCATGAGGTTGAGATTGGCATTCTATGTTTTTAGACCATGTTTCAATCATTTGATAAGAATTATTTCTTATGTTGATGAATTTGTACAAGAAAAGGGTTTTTATATTTAAAAATTAACATTGAGATCCGAGAAGTATATGTGAATGGACATCAAGTTTGTACATAGAATTTAAGGAATGTGATAGCAAGATCATTAGAGGTAGAGTGAAATTAAGCCTTCTAGGTATGTGTGACTTGACTGGGTCTATGTAGTGTGTCTCAGTTCTTGATTGATTCTCTAAGGTATATCAAGTATGTTTTTGCATCATGGAAAATGTGTGGAATTGTTCCAAGTTCTACCTACCATTAAGTCAAAATTATGAAGATCAGGTACAATTAAAATAATGAGGAAGATGATTCAAGTCTAAGTTGACTACTGTGTGATTCTACTGCTCTTATGAATTAGGAATGAACCTTTGGGATCAGAATGAGATAATGACCATGTTTGAAAGTCTATGAGAATGTGACTTATGCACTCCAGGTATGATTGCAAGTAAACACTTCCACTGAGTTTGTCAAAGTTGTTAACAATCATCAAGAAGGACTTGAAAGTTTGGTTGATTAGTCATTAATAGGGTATGTTACTTTTTTATGAAGATTGCATTTTTCCAGGTATAAATGAAGCTCGTATAGTCATGAGAAGTTCCTATGATTGAAGGTGTTCAAGGATGTCATATGCATATTCCCAGGGGTAGTTAGATTCCATGCATCTCTTGAAGTTGTGATCTGTGTCTGCTCTAAGAAGGTGTTTTAAGGATAAAGGATCTTATGGATATTAAGGTTGCATGACTCACTAAAGGTGATGTCTTATGCTTATATGCTCTATTAAAAATTTGTATATGGGTCCCTTAACATGTGCTATAAGGTCTTATAGTGCCAAGAAAGGTATCTAAGGCATGGAAAGTGTAATAGTGGGTTTGAGATAAGAGATTTAGAGGAAGAAAATGCATTCATGATCTTATCCAATTATGTTGAAGTACAGGTTTTTTTATTCTAAAATTATCTATAGGTCATTATGATTGATATTATTCAAAATGAATAGTGAATGGTTAAGGGTTTATTTCATTAAAAATACTAAAAAGATCCTTGAATGAATCATGAGTATAAGAAGGTACATGTACATTAGTGGTAGGGTGCTCTGTATTTGCATCATGCCTAGAAGGGTCTGCATAGGAAGAGATAATGTCACACTTCACCAAGGATAAAATTATGTGCCTCAAGATTGAAAATGAGCCAAGATTGCAAGTTGATTGCAATACTATACCTTGAGTTGGAAGATTGAAAAAGTAAGCTAAAATTATTTTCACATGTCTGTGTATACATTACTCAAGAAGAGCATAGATATGAACATGATTGAAAGCTATATATGGATGTTTGGTGTATCTCAGACTAGAGTATAGGATGATAAGTTTATTTACAAGGATATATAAGCTTGGATTGAAGAGTTAATGCCTGATGAAGGTGTAGACACCTAAATTTGGTATCTATACCTTTGATCACCCGCATGCACATATTTAATCATTTATTTAATCATTGCATCTAATCAAATGCCCATCCCAATCCTTATTAATTAATTAATAATTTTTATTATTGCACATGCCCGATTATCCCATCCACATTAATCCTTATTAATTAATTAATTAATATTAATTAATTAATCTCCTCATGGCCCTAATCAACCTTCTAATTAGGATGCTTTTATCCTACCCATAAATCCCTATGATTTTTCTACCCAATCTTATCTTATAACTACCTTGGATTTATCCCCAAGTAACCTAATCCCGCTATAATGCTTTAAAGCACACGCCCAAGCCATAAAAGTAGAAAACATCTCACCTTAAATAAAAAATCATGGCCATTGGGGAAAAATTTCCCCATAGTTGGCGGCAACCCAGCCTAGTCTCCATTGAACCTCTTTAAAATGAGTGTTTTCTTTCAATTATGGGGAAAGGCAATCGAAAATCAATCAATCAAGCCAGACTTTAGATGTATATATCCTCTCTCGTGCCTGAGCAGCAATGAGACATGTTGGTGCTTGGTTTTAACCTCGCCCCTTTCAGACCAATTTTTTTTCAGTCTACATGGTTTGAAATATTCTCTGTCTTCCTGTGTGGATGCATGAAGTTTTATATTTATCAGGTTGTTGTCGTTAAAAACCTTCTCTATGGATGTGAATCACGTGAGTTCTGTGTCGGTTGCAGTTTCTCTTTTTATGCATACCTATTTGTTGTTTGGTCGTAGATGAAAGATTTTCCCCTTCTTTTATTTCCATGATCATGCCTTCTTTTTTATTTTTGTCCCAGCATACGTGGACACGTGGTCATCTTTAATTGGACGTGGCACGACGGGTCTATTTGTTGAACTTGTCACTTTTGTTACATTTGTAAAAAATAACAAATTGGTCTCATGGCTACGATAATTTCTAATTGTCTATTCAACAATATGAAGTTGTGAAGCAAATTCCTTACTTTGACCTCGAAGATGTGCATGTGTAAGAGGACGAGTGGTTGCGGGAAGGCATGTCCTTTTAGAATTTTGAGGCATTATGGTGAAAGGCGTAAAAGTGTAAAAGGAATGCCTAGAGCCCACAAAAGGACACGTGGCTATTTTTAAGTTAAAAAGTGGGGAGGTGGGTTGCCGGAGGTATTTTTGGAAATTTTGGCTTTGTTTTGAAAAGGTAAAAAGGTGTAAAAATGAGCCATGACTCCACCAGTGCCCTAGGAAAGCCACATGTTAAACCTATATTGAAAGTGGGTGGGTGGGCTAAATTTTTTAAAAGCACACAATTCCTCTGAGTGGCATAAAATGAAAAATGCCTCCCCAGGCCCATCTCAACTAAGATCTTTTCCACGTGGACATCCCAAATTCAAAATTTTAAAAAATAGAGTTAACGACCATAAAGCAATGCATTTAATTTTTCCGCCATTAATTCTCCTATTGTAAACAAAGGACCTTGGGGGATGTAAATATATTCATCTTTTATTGCTAATCTGATGGTATTTCATCATTTTTATCTGTGAAGTTCTTTTGAAATATTGTGGGGCTCAATTTGTGAACCAGAAGAGTGTAAAATTTTCCGTCTAGAATTAGAATTACTAAGGTAACTACAAAAAATTGGTAAGAGTTTGAAACTCCTATGTTTTGTGTTTGTTTCCATCAGAAAATTGGTTGAAGTAAAGTTAGGGTTTTTAAATGGAGACTATGCCATTTTATTCCTTGGGTATGTCAGGGGTCACACGTGACCTCGACAAGATAACAGATAGAGACTTGATGAATGCCAACTTGTATGATTTTCATCAACAATTGAGTAGTACCCACATGAGTGAATCCTTGAAGGCAATTTGTGATAGCCGTATTGCCTTGGTGGGTTCTATTCCACTTTTTGTCCAATGCCCAAAGTTAGTGTGGTATTGCACGATGAATTATGACTCTTAGAAGAGAGAAGTATTAGACATGAGTGGGGATGCAGTGTTAACATTAACACCGGTAGCCATAAGGGTAATTATGAAATTACATGTAATTCTAAACCCCATTACTATTGGTATCAAACTTGCCCTGGAGGATTATGAAGTAAAATTGAAGGGATTTGCAAAGATAATAAACACAAAATGGCTCCTTACAGATAGAAAGGCATCTACAAAAATCCCTAAAATACTGGTTAGGGCTTAATTCATAGAAGATTTTGAAGATATCATTGTGATCTTGAGTCAGATGGCTGGTTTAGAGACTACAAATGAATTTAAAGAATGGATGTCCACCTACATATGGATTATCTTGGAAAGAAAAGGAAATATTTTCTGGGCTACTTTCATTTTTGATGCATTTCATGGTCATATGGCCACCCTGGAAACTAAAATTGAAATGGGGAAGACTACAGACTTGGAGTTTTATGTGATGACTTATCTGGTATATAATGTTGTAGCACATAGGTTTTTCCTGACATTATCACCACAAGATTATGTTAAACAATGCCCAATGCATGAAAATTTCCCCCAATTGCAATTAACTAATTTGAGTGGAAATATCAGATTAGTAAATGATGCTTTCATTGCACCAATTCTTTTCTTGTTCAAACCAGAATGGGGGTAGTATATAATTTCTAAGCATGGAAGGCAAATAATTATGGAGTATGGATGTTACTTCATTTAATACAAGAAGTTCACTTACATCAGAGTTAGTGGTTTTGAAGGAAAACCTTTCAAGTTGCCAAGGTATGTGGATGAGAAGCTTTGTTTATGCAAATTGAAAAGGCAATTAGTGCCTGTACACAAGATAATTACTGGGAGGCACAAAAAAAAATGTTAAATTTCCATTTATAATTGTTAAGTTCTCTTGCCCATACCCATTATAAAAGCTAGATTGATTGGAGAAGAAATGAAGAGCTTGGCTATGGAGACATTTGTAGCTAGGCCTAATTATGACATTCGGTGGGTGGTTAACAATGTGGCTAATAATTTTGAGCATGAGCCTCACTTTGAGGACTATTGGATGAATTACAGAGATGAAGAAGATGCTAGGTTGAGATATTTTTCAAGGATGACTTTGTCACAAGTTGTGGATTTCAAGGTTGCCGTCATTCTAGAAGGACTTATTGATGATTTAAATATAGTAAGTAAATTCTATATTGATCAGAAGGTAGAAAGTCAACCCATAGCTCACCCAAGTTTGGATGAGGAAGATTATAATGATCCTTATATAAGGATAATATATGTCATGACGAGAACGGTGATTTGGTTTTACCCAGATAAACATTGACGTATCAATATAGAACACAAAGATTCTAAATCAATTCAAAAGTCTGGGAAATTTGGATGATGATCTCCCACATCTGAGGGAGCGTGCTGATAAGATTGAACCATTAGGAGGAAAAGCTCCTTTATTTCCCTCTAGAAGGCCTACTATTGGGCTTATCGATGAATGGACAACAACCAAAAGTGAGACATGTACTTCCATGTCTGCCCTCAGGTAGAAAACATAAATAATGCTCTTGAAATCCATGGAAAATGCCCCAATTACTCCTGCAGTGCCACTCCAGGCAAAGGGAAAGGGTTTATATTTGCATGTGGTCCTCCCAAATGTTGTGCTAGAGCAACATAGTACTGATAAGTTAATGAGTTCAGCTATCACAAGTGTTCATAGTTAGCCCAAGTAGTAAAAAGAGGAAAAAAGGGCACCATATGAATTAATGAAGATTTAAAGGGCACATAAGAAGCATACAATTGTCCATCACCAAGTCCTGGTGAGGGTAGGTTCTTATACATCAAAGAAATTCAAACATAGAGATGGGGTAATTGATCCCCCAAAAGCAGAAAATAACGGAAAAATAAGACATACCATTTCCAAGTATGGGGCAGTTAGGTCCTTTAAATCCCTCATTCATTATTTGTGGAGAAAGAAATAAAGGACACTTAGATTTTAGTTCCTCAGGGGGATGTTGTAGTCAATACAATGGAGAACCAATTTGTTTCCTCAGGTATGGACATTGCTGAAGCTCTACTTGTTAGAGATATTGATACACCTCTAGTATAAACAATGAATGAAATTGAAAATATGCAAATTGAGGTGATTGATTGAAATACTATTAAGGGATTTTCTATGTTGGATAAGCTCAAGTTATCCATGGAGGAATCATTTTTAACACCAATAGGTAGTATTGAAAAGGATAAGGGATCAGAAGGAGATACTCATGTGTTGACAAGTGAAGAGATGGTTCAAAACATAGGAACTTCTTTCACAGAACAATTATTGCCGGTATCAAGAAAATCTGAACTAGTGGTAGACAAGGATATGGATTTTGAATTAATTGTAGAAGATATTGTGCCTACTCTTGTTAATGTGGTTGAGAGTGATAATGTTCACCAAGAATAAAAAATGTCTTTTGAAGATAAACTAAAAATGACATAAGACTTAATTGTTGATGAAGAAATTGTCATTGGTGGAGAATCACAGTTTTCAATGGGGAGTGCGGATCCATTTCCATTTGATCAACCTACCATAACATTACTTGAGGTGCCACTTGGAAAAGAGGATAGTGATTTGGAAACTTAGCCAGGCATGGGAGAAAAAGATCCCATTGCCCAATTTTCAATACAAAAGGGAAATGAAGTGAAACTTCATACCACTATGTTTTCAGCTGAAGATACAACAAAGGAGGGCCCTTTGAAAATGGAGGATAATCAGGTTAAGGATTACCAAAATAAAATTCCAAGGTTGGAGGAGAAGCATCCATGTGAATAAAAAGCTCAGATTGAGACAAGTGCTCCAGAGAAGAAAAAAATATTGACACAAAAGGAGCAAGAAGTATCCATGTAGATGATAGTTGCACCTGACAAAATCTAGAAAGGATTTCAAGAAAAACAGGCTGAAAAAGGTTTAAGGAAGGGTTTGATTAGTGAATTAATGTTAAGTGAAGAGACATCCCTTCATATACAAGTATTTTATGTCACTACCTTGTCTTTTCTAAAGGCAATATGAGCCCCAAAGAAAGCTAGAACCATCACAAGAACCCGTATTGATTCATCTGGGGCAAGAACTTTAGAAATAGTAACCACTTTTGAGGGGAAGACAAGAAAAGATATAACTGATGATGATTACAGTATTCAGGTCATACCCTTGGGTAAAACATCAAGGGAACAACTAAAGTAGGGAGTGTCTGAAGCCGTAAGCAGTCTTCTATAAAAGGTAGATGAGAATGGAATAACAAAGAAACAACTTAAGGAGCAAGTTAGAGCCTTAAATTCATGTTTTCAACAGCTGAAAAGGAAAACCAGTCAGGAGCTAGTAGGTTCCTCAGTGAACACCCTTGAAGGTATGAAAAATTGAATAATGCTCTTAAAAATTTCCAAGTAGTGGACACTTGGGTGGGGTGATTAACTAAGAAGGGAAATGAAGTTATCACTGAAGGAAGGACAAGATATGAAGATCTCAAAAGTCACTTAGATGAAATTGATGGATTAATTGAGGACTGTGACATTGAGATATTTTACTTGGAAGGAATTCTCCCCAAGCTTGACTGTATAACAAGGCTCAACAAGGAATTTGTTGAGCAAGAAGACATTATACCAATAGAGCACCAAGGGAGACAATATGCTCTTGAAGAGTTGACAAAGATCAGATTTGATACCCTAAAAGAAATCAAGAAAAAAATTGAAGTCAAGAAAGACTGGGTTGATGATTTACTTTATACCATTGATAGAAGGCTAGAAGACATGGCGGTAGATAAATTTAAAAAGAGTTATGGATATTTGAAATTAGATTTCTTTCTTGGTTCTTTTGAAAGTAATATCTAGGAAGATGACTTCTATTACACTATTGGAAATATGATGAAAATTGAAAATAGGATTGAGGAGTTGAAGGCAAGGCCATTTGAATACAAGCAAAAAATGGCTGTTGGGCCCCTAAAATATTGACTAAGTATGAAGGCACATGGGCATGCAGGTCCCCAGTTACAGGATGCTGCACGAGGCAGAAGCGTGCAAGAGAAAAGGCTCAAGGAAGCATATAACACGCAACACGTGAAAAGAGGTTCAGGTCTTATCCGATTAAAGCAACAAAGGAAGAACATGTGAAAAGCGTGATCAGTTATGTGTGGATAACATGCTAGCCTGTCAACAGGTGTCCCAGGAAAGAGCATGACAACAAAGGAATATTCTAGAAGATCATCATGATATGGAGTGGAGAGATAAGGCATAAGGAAACCTGCTCACTAAAGGAACACATTCGACACTTGTCAATGGATTTGAGGGCATGAAAAGGTGAGTTGGTAGTGTGGGAAGGTGATAAATACAAGTTCCTATGGACCAAGAAAGAAGAGGATAGAGATAGCAAAAGAGATATAGACATAAGAGGAGAAGATATGAGAGATACACATAGAGAGATATAACATGGGTAAAGCTTTGTAGGATTACTGCGAGTAGGGCTCTGATGTATTGAGCTCAACATTGTAATTTCTTTTTAGTTTTTGCATAGTTATACAAGCCTAGTGGTGTGCATGACTGCAGTCTACCCTCTATGGCTCTTTGTAATGAACCAATGAATACAATGAGGTTACTTATTACAATTAGATATGAATATCAGTGGGTTTCATGTATATTTCATTCCTAGAAGTTCTCTTTCTTTTCATGCTATGAATGAATGGTTGTAGATTTCTTTCTATTATATTATGTGTTATGGAGTCTTTTAAAACACATAGTCTGAAGAAACTACAAGGATATAGATGCCATCTTGAGCCCTGTAGTCCTTTTATGTCTAAAATTCTTTCCTGAATACTCCTATACTAATCATTGATGAATGCTTCCCACTAAAAAATCACATAAAAGAGAGACTTGGCACCCACGCATGCCTCAGGTGAGTGCCCAACTTCTGCTGGGTGATAGGCCGGTGCGCATGGGATTCCTTCCTCTTATAGTGGGAGTAAAATTGACTACATCTTAGTTCTATTTCTAGAAATTCTTTTCGAAGTTGTAGTGGGATATAACATGCATCATGATCTATGTAAAGAGTAATGATGGATTGATTAACATTAGAAAATGTTGAATCATGGTTCAAGAGCACAGAGGATGAATTTTTCCTAGAGATTCAACACTAGACTTGAGTTTGATACACATAGATGGGTAGAGGAGAATCTCTACCATGATCTATATGAGACTTTTTTCTGTTTCTTCCTAATAGAGTTATTTGGGTTGCTTTCAGCCTATGCATCTAGATCAAGTTGGCGTTATGGACCAAAGAAGACTACCAAAGGTTGCAGGATGCAGATATGATGTGGACCCATGTTGTAGATCATTGGTGGGGAGGAGTACTAGCTAGCTACAATCTAGAATATGCCATTTCCACTTATTCTTTTCTAGAGGTTGCTAAGTTCAAGTTTCTACGAGAACCTAGGGGATAATTTCTACGTGCTATTCCTCTAGCTATAAAGATATTGATGGTTACCATGAGTCTAGAAGGACTCCCAATGGCTAGCTAAACCATTCTGAGTGATGGGTAAGGAAGCTCGGGTGGAGTAAGATGGTAGACGACATGATAGAAAAGGAGAGGGAAGAAAGATGGCTCAAGTATGGTGAAGCACGTGAAAGGGAGATTACTAGATGACACGAAGTTGCTAGTGTGATGGATCTATAGAGACAAACGTTGCAGGAAGGAATTGAGGTTCATGCAGAGGATGTGGAGCCTGAGTAGTTTGTGCTACCCCATCTTGGAAAGCATGTGAGGGAGACCCCTTTAGCTTCTGGTGAGAGTTCGTAGCATGGAGAAAGGAGAGTCATTGGCACATATCTGAACCCACCCAGTGACCGAGCCTTGGCACTTAGTTTTCTCAAACTAGGAAGAAATATTGAACTAGTTGAAACTTGTGGAAGAAACAAATCCATACCTAGGAGATATAACTTTACATTCCCTTCTTCTATGGTTGCACATATTCCAGTATTTGGAGGAGTTTTTAGACAAGGGGAAAGTGTACAAAATTTTGGTCTCGCACCAGGGAGTGGTGCTGGAAAAAGTAGCGGTGGTGGGGCACCATCACAGACTATCAGCACATAATTTAGTGGGACCATGGGGGCACTTAGCACAGATCCTACAAGCCCTATTAGACCCAGTAGTTCTGGTGGATCTGGTGGCTCTGGAGGTATAGGACCCGGTGGACCTGGTGGATCAGGCAGTGGAGGAAACACCAGAGGGAACCAAGGCTCTGGTTCAGGACAAGGACCCCAGGCACCACCTCAAGTTTTCTTTGAAATGTCTCTACACTTACCAGATTACAGGGGCATTGAGGATGCTACGGAACATGTTCACAAGTGTGAACTGCTATGGCACGTGAAAGGTATAAAAAACCCCAAAATGAAAGGCTAGTTAATTTGTAACCACGTTGCAAGGGCACGTGCATAGCTGGTATAGAAAGTATGATCCTCATCAAATAGTGGTGGATTACAATTCCTTAAAGAATGCATTCCTCGTAGAGTTCCACATTCCTGAGTTCGAGCAAAAAATCATTAACACTTTGAAGGAGATACAATAAGGAATGGCAGAGAGTGTGCGGGAGTATGATGCGTGCTTTAAGACTCTCTTGTCTAAATTATCATATGATATACATCCTTCTTAGAATGCACAGTGGTTTGTTGGAGGATTGATCACCCCTTTTAGAAGGGCCCTATCTCATAAGAATTTCACAGACCCACACGAAGCATTAGAGGCTACCTTGCACGCCGAAGCCATTGGTAGTATTGATACTGGCATTAGCCCATTCTTGGAGGCTCATATTACTACTATGGCTAAATAGTTGGAAAAGCTATTTGCTAACTCAGTCCATGAGACTCACAGTGGTTTGTGGTGCACATATTGTGAGATAGAGGGGCACGTTAAGGATAATTGCCCCTAGAGGGTGGGTACATGCTGTAACATTAGATTGTGAATTTTTTCATAGGGACCATGTAACGCCGCAAAAATGACGACGTTCTAGGAACTTGCTTCCACTAAACACATAACCGAAACTACGACTAATTTTTTTTTTGTTACAATACAAGAATAACGCAGGGGTTTTCCAACTTTTACAATTCATTAACTTACTTGCATTACTTAACTTAGGTTCAAGATTGATAAACTAGATTCCAGGTAAGGAGTATGTATTAACACAGTACTTTCAGGGTTCATTAAACAACCGTTCTAAGAAAGATGACAAGGTTAAAATAATTTAACAAAGGTTTTCTATTCTTTCCATTAAGCTTAGTTATTACATGGTTAACCTTGAACTATATTAAAAATAATACATTTTTATATTTTGGTGTATGATAATTTATTTAAAATTAATTTTAGGATATAATTTGTGTTAATTTTTATAATTAAAATTTTAAAATAGAAATAATGATGAATCCAGCCCATATGTATTCCGATCATATTAGTTTCCTCAATTGTCCAGTATTTTGATTTGCATGGCATATGAACTTTTAGGAAAAGAAATTATACCATGGCATATGGCATTTTCTCTTAAACTCATCTTTATGAATATTTATTGGTGTATCCACACTCAAGTTTGTACACTATGCCGAGTCCTTCCTTTTTTGATAATAGGAGATAGTATTGAGCCAAAAGACCAGTTTATGAAAAAAACATTTAAATCGGGTCACTTTGTTATTGTGTCTAGGACTGGATGCTGAAAATAGAGTCTAGTTAGGTCACATAGAGCCTCCATATTGTTCTTCTTGGCACTAGCATAATCATCAAAGCTTGAAGTCATGAGCCAGTTACTATCCAATGAGTCATTTAATCTTGCCTCTAAATAATCATTAAGAGCAGAAGTCGGTGTAATAATTATTCTCATGTCATGATCGTAATTCTACAAATGAACATTAAGGGGGGTGATTAGGTACTCATCATTATCTATTAATTTTTTATTTAGTATAAAAGGATTGAATTTGAATTTCAAAATTAACAATGAAATATGTATTTTAGCAAAAATTACATTATGTAAATCTATATGATTAAACATAAATTTGAAATTATGGTTGGGGGTGGGTGGCTTTAATGGCCACCTGCCATAACATTAAAATTCCCTCCCCTTGCGTGTTGAACAACTCCTTGCTGGGTCGCATACCTCTTCATTCATTGCATTGTGGATCCGCAGATCTTGTGCCTCCCCCGTTTGGTCTGCCTACTGTTCTTACTCTGCCCTGGCCGCGCAGGTTAGTTAAGGTGGTTATAGATGAAGCTACAGGCGAGTGAAGCAGGCGTGTTACCTCCACTTTCATTGGGTGCTGTGAGGTGTGTTCTTGGCGGGATCCACAGTCCACGGCCTGCACACTGTATGACAGCCAGGCAACAGGCAAGTCGCAGGATGGAGAAGCCTTTTGGGCACTTCCAACAAGTAGGTTGTCCAACTATGTTGTTATCTGCTCAGTATCGAATGCATCCTCAAATTCGGGATTCGCCTTCAAGATATTTTTATCAAAATCGATTAAGGGACAGTGAGAGTGTTACGAGGAGACCTGATGAAATTTATTACAAAGATCTTCCATTGAATTACCTGTTTTATGAGGCAGCTCGTAGGAAGATGAATCTCATAGAGGTGGATCTGTTTCCTAACAGAATATTCACGAAACACAGTTCATTTTGCATTTATATGCACATCTCATACGTGGGTTAAATCAATGCATGCCCAAAATAAAACTACTATAGCCATTTATCTATCACTTCGGTAGTTATGAGCTACTTCTTACTCCTGCAAATGCAATTCATATCAACAGACATTTATCATTTATTTTCACTTGGTGCTTGATATATTTTATTGAGCCATGCAATTGTTTGATGTGTCATTTTTGGATGACAGACTAGGTTTGAATTATGAACAATTTTTACCTACGAATATGAAGCTAAGATTTCAATTTTTTTTTCTCAACTTCATCAATATAGATCTTGTCATAGATTGGCTACGAGTTTTCTTATCTGCTTCTTTTTTTTGTGCAGTGGGCAGATTCAATTTCAGAGAATTCAGGTCATGGGAACCTTGAATTGCTAATTGACAATTTTAGAATTACAATGTGGTTCTAAATGACATATATGCTTTTAGGACTTTTGAAAATAGAATTCTACACTTGTAAAATGTTGATGTAAATATCCTAAGTCTATGTTTAAATTAGAGTAATGAACTTAATAAGTTTAGAGCTTTTGCATTAAAATTTCTTCCTACACAATTTAAATAGGCATTGTACGGGATTTCACATAGATTTGATTTTATTTCCCTTACTAATTTGCAAATAATTTTACAATGAATTCTTAAATGAGGAAAAACATAATAGAGCTAGAACTTAAATTACTTCATTGGCATATTGAAAACTATTTAAAACTTAAGTCTTTCCATCAACAATACAAGAAGAGAAGATGCACTACTAATATTCTTTTAAGTAACAACGAAATTTAATAATTTTTTTTTTTGTAAATCCCAACACATTTCTCATATGAGGTTCCAAGCCAAGTTAAAGGAGAATAAATTGTCTTTCCTTCAACTTTCAATTCCATCCACATTACAACCTTAATAATGAAGATCAATACAACTCTCCTTCAAAATCTTAATACAACATTTTCCACTTAATGTGGGAACAATTTACAATAATGGAAGCTAAAATACAAAGCAATATTACACTTTCTTCCACTCTAGGTGGGCAAAATACAAGGTAGTTTCACATTGTCATCAACAAGGCTCCAATGCTACAAACATCAACAAGGTAGCTCCTCCAATAGTTTTCTTGATTCACAACAAAATAAGGGGAGAGGACAACGCTCTCCTCCCAACCAAGATACCCAATGGAGAAGAGAAGCCATCCTCTCCATTGGCCCCCGAGCCCCAACCACATTACAATGGGAGAAAATCCAACTCATGGCAACTACTAGCTTCCACATAACTTAACATAAAATTTCACATTCATTCCATAATCCTTCAAAACAAAATCAACAACTCAACAAGAGGGAAACAATCACAACAACAAAGTCACAAGGCTTATCAAGAAAGCCATAAGAGTAAGACCTATGGGGAGGCCACTTATGCCTCCCAATGGGAATGGGTGCCACCTAAAAGCCTCCAATGCAAAACACAATACCCCTAACAACTCTTATGCCTCCCTCAAGTACCCCTTATCCCTCCATCCACTCTTATGCCTCCCTCACCTCTTATGGCTCCCTCAAAGTAAGAACAAGGAGAAAATGCAAGCATTTCTCATACTAGGTGGGCACCCAACCCAAACTCCCTCCTCAAGAAAATGATCTCTTATGCCTCCCTCAAATAAACTCCCCATAGTCTTCTCCCACTCCCAACTTAGGCATTCTACCCATTCCCAACAAGCATTTCAAACAACAACATTCAACACAACATATATACACATTCATATAACAAAAAGAAAAAACATAATACAAACAAAGGTGAAGCTCCTACCTTTCCATGGTAGAGCTTGTTCCAAGTATGAAGTCTCAAATCCCTCCAAAGGTCAAGCAAGCATCCACAAGCTCCAAAAAAATTCCCACAAGTATCAACAAGCTCCAAAAATCCACAAACTCCTTCCAAATCCTCTCCTCTCCAAAAATACAAGAGACTAAAAAAATGAAACCTCCAACCCCCAAAACAAACAAAAGGATCAAATAAATAGAGAAAAGAGAGGGAGGGATGATGTGGCTCCAAGTAGGATGCCACCTCCTTTTCCCTCCACTCCACATCACTTGGTCAACCTCATATTCCAATGCACCATTAATAAGTGGTTGAAAGAAAGGCAAGCACCTTACACACTCCATCTAAGCCCACTCCCCCAAAGGACAAAATTAAATTTTTGAAAGAAAGTGCAATTAATATTTTACCCTTTTTATCCCCCCAAAACACCTAAAAGACCCTAAATTTGGCCTTCCAACCCATAGGTAGGGTTGGCATGGGGTTTTAAGAGGTGTGGGACAAGTTTGACTTGTCCCACAAGCTTTCAAATTTGGCCTCTAAGGCCAAATTCGAGTTTCCCATGTGGGGTAGAGTGTGCTACACTCAAAACTCAAACACACATCATTCCACACAAAATCCAAAGTAAATCAAGCCTAATAAATGAACTCTCTTTTGGTCATATCTTTTAATTAGTTTAGGACAAATTCAAATTAACTTAATTAAGACACTACAACCCATGACTAATAAAGGGGTAAACACCAATCCAAAGAATATGAATAATAACACAAGTAAAATTTCACTTACTAAGAGAAACACATACTAACATAATAGAAAGGGAAAATTAAAACAAAACAACACATGACCCCTAGGTCACAATTTTCCCTCTAACCAAATAATTCTAACACACACACAATTACTTGTTGCCATGGTGACCTTAGTTGGATTCTTCTCGAATTCCGATGTGGTTGGTCTCCACTCCCCAATATTGTTGTGAATATAATATACCTGCAGAACAGAGAATACCTCCTTCGGCCTGTTGGCCGCATTAAAACATTCATGCCAAATATACAATATAATCTAAAATAAACGACACATGATTTACCATCATCTATGCAAGTACGATATCACTTACACTTTCTAGCACATTTCTATTCCACATTTCATTTATGTCAAAACGATCATCACATTAGTCCAATTATCAAGTTCTACTCAATATGATTAAATATATCACATGTCATAATTAAAGATAAATAACCATGTCAAAAGTATACAAATATCATCATCAAATGTCCACCAGTAGACCATATGCATCATATAAAGATCAAATCAATAACAGTCCAGTGTCTATGATATCTACTAGCATGCTAAATAAGAAGCCATAATAAATCCATAAGTGAAGTAATCAGTCTCGAAAAAAACAAAACAAAAATGGTGTTGAAGGGAAGTGGGCACTATAGACCATGATGCCAATAGATGTCCCTTGCTATAAAGCATGATCAGAAATAATGTATTGTGTTATTACAAGATTTTCACCTCCACAACCCATGATACTAAATACTGTAGACTCATTGATCAAATACATGAGGCCATTGATCAAAGGGTGTGCCAAACTAGCATTGCCAGTAGTTCTAAGAATGATGATCACCATTATGAGGAGCGCGCAAATGGAGGCACGCAAGGAAAATGTTTTTTAGGAGGATTCCGTGGATGAGGTAACTATGGAGGAAGGAGTGAGTTCCCATGAGGGACATGTTTCAACTATGGATCTACAGAACATTACAAGCGTGAGTGCCTAGACTTGTTGCAGTGCTCATGGTGTGGAAAGAAGCATAAGTATGAGGAGTTCCTAGAGTTATATGAGCCTATGAATTAGCAGCACCGAAAGGAAAAAGGTGCTGTGATGGTCAACATTAAGAAGGAAGACATATAATGGATGCCTTAGGTAAAATGAGATGAACGTTTGGAGCCTATTTTGGTAATAAGGGAAGAATCCATGCGCAAGAGAGGTACCAAGATAGAAGAGCCTCATTTCAAGAGAAGAGGTCATTCATGGAAAGTACCGGAACCCCATGCATCAGAAGGAGATATATCAGGACACCATGATGTTATTTGAAGCTTGTAAGGGGAGATCCAGTGTCTTAAGGAGCAATCTAGGAGGGTGGAACAAGGAAGGAGGATCAAGGCATAGGAAGATGACCTGGATGAGGTCAAGGAGGTGTGTAAAATGATAAGGTAGGAGAACATCATTCCTTTTCTAGGATCCTTGTTGAGAGAGAAGGTACCATGAACTAGAGAAGAGTGCGAGAGACAGGTATTGCACGTAAACCTCCCCCCTCATAGCCTCGACTATGACAAGGAGATTACATTAAATGTAGTTGTGGATGGATGGCTCCTCAGCAATATACTCATTGACATTGGTGATGAGGTTAATGTTTTTACTTTGGATGTATGGAATCAGATGGGGAGACCTACGTTACAGTCATCTTCAAATGTGTTGTATATGGAAAACAAGACTAACGCAATGCCCATTGGTGTCTTGAAGGATGTAACTATTACTATCCAGGGAGCCAAGTTTACTGGGGACTTCGAAGTCTTGGTGCTCACCGAGGCAGAAAATTTCCCATCATTACTTGGATGCCCTTGGTGTTACAAGAACAATACAGACCTCTAGTTCAAAAAATGGTACATCAGTTTTGAGAACAAAGAGGAGCGGGTCATTATACCCCTGGTTGATGGGAAGTCAGCACCCTACATTAAACCGCTAGGAGAAGAGGTTTTGGACAAGATTTATGTGCACTCAATCAAAGACCCTGAGATGTTACACCCTATTAATGGGATTATCTAGTTTGAGGATGCTTAGTCAGTGAGTGATACCACTAGCCTGACATGTGATAATTGGGCACATGAGACTTACAAATTAATGGGACAAAAGTTGAGAGGATTAGTGACCAAGGTAACTAAGGTACACATGGTTCGGTGCCTTGGGGGGAAAGAACTGCCCAAGTACTCTAGAGGAGCCTTCCCTGAGGTCTTTCTGTAGGAGATAGAAGCTTAGTGGATAAATGAAAAGGAACAAAGGGAGATGTTGAGTTACATCTTGCTTGGCACAACAACTCGTTGGTGGGACACACATCAGGAGATCCTTTTATAATGGTGTGAGGTAAGAATTGCTCTCTCTGTCAATTTTTCTAGAAGTAATATACCCACCATCATCAAGGAGTACCATGGGAAGGAGCTCACCTATTTTCATATCCAGGAGTGAATGGGTCTAGAGAGAAGGCATGGAAACCTTGCCATACCTTTGGGTGCACAATTTATATTCTACACTGTAGGGTTGTGTGCACACATGGTACATTCATTCAGAGACACACCACCAAAAAAGGAATTTGCAAGAGCTTGCAGCTGATATTATTCAAGTATTTGAGTATCAGAGTACCAAACCATCAGTTGATAAGGCCTTGTAAGGTATCAAGTGCCTTATAATGGGGGATAGTGCTAGAATGGAAGATAGGCCATTGGAACTACTAGGTGAATCAAGATTAGAGGTGTGTTTCAAAGAGATTAAAGAAACAGAAGAGTTACATCTTGAGCACATGTGTTTGGAAAAGGAAAAAGGAAATTTAGTATATGTGATTGATGGAGAGGAACCAAAGATTTTAAATGTTAGCCATTTTGTGGGGATGCGTGAAGTGGTGGGCAATGTAGATGCTCACACACATGCCTACCATGAGCCTTTAAAGACAAAGAAGGTTAACATCGGTTTAGGAGAAGAACCTAAGGAAGCTATTATTAGGGATTATTAGATGGAGAAGGAAGTATCAAAGATCATTGATTTGTTTCATGAATTCAAGGGTTTGTTTCCACGCGGGTACCATGAGTTAAAAGGCGTCCACCATTCCTTGGGGGAGATGAGGATAAAACTGAAGGAAGGTGTACGCCCAGTTAGAAAAAGGCCCCACTGGATGAATCCCAAATTATGCATGAAGGTTAAGGAGGAGATAGATAAGATGATAGTTTCTGGGATCATTGAGGTAGTAGAAGAATAAGAATGGATAAGTCTGATGGTAATTAGCATCAATAAGGATGGGTGGATTAGAATTTGTGTGGATTATAGGGAATTGAATGTAGTTTTTGTCATTGATCCATTTCTGACCCCCTTCACTGAAGAAATTCTGGAAGGATTCACTGGGCACGAAATCTATTCCTTTACGGATGGATTTTCAGGATACCACCAAGTCCGGATTGCAAAGGAAGACCAGGAGAAGACCAATTTTTCCACTGAGTGGGGAAGTTTTACATACACAGTCATGCCCTTTGGGTTGAAAAATGTGCATGCTGTCTTTTTGAGCATAGTGGTGCAAGCATTCCAAGACTTCATTCATAAGTTTCTTATGGTTTACTTGGATGATTAGATAGTATATGGTCTGGTTAAGGAACATTGTGACAACTTGAGATTAATGTTTGAAAGGTGTAGGTAGTTGAGGATATCCCTCAACATTAAGAAGTGTGTGTTTTCTTCACCCTTTGGGACTTTATTGGGGCATATCATATGTAAGGAGGGTTTATTAGTAGATCTTGCTAAGGTTGTAATTATTGTGGGGTTAAGGGAACCTACTAGCCAGAGCGCAGTGCACGGATTCCTTGAGCATACGGGATATTACAGAAAATTCATTAAGGGGTATGCCACGATCACTACACCTTTAGAGGAGATCCTTAGACACAAAAGTACCTTCCATTGGGGAAAGACGCAACAGAGGGCGTTTGGTACATTAAAATATAGGCTTATTACCATGCCTATTTTGTGATTTCCCTCTTAGGAAAAGCCTTTCCATGTCCATGTAGATGCCTCAGGAACCACCATTGGAGCAGTACTTACACAACTAGGTGAGGGGATTGTTTATCATCCTCTCTATTTCACGAGCAGGAAGTTAACACCACCAGAGCAAAATTATACCACAACTGACCGTGAGGCATTGTGAATGATCTATGCACTTTTCAAATTTTGACAGTATCTGCTAGTGACACCTTTTGTATTCTACACTGACCACATGGCATTAAAGTATTTAGTAAACAAGCCCATTCTTCAAGGGTGCATATGTTGATGGGTGTTGTTGTTTCAAGAGTTTGAGTTCACCATTGTAGTGAAACCCGAAAAAAGCAATTGTGGACCTGATCATCTATCAAGAATTGATTCAGAAGAGGACACACAGTATTGAGGAAACAATGCCAGATGCACAACTGTTTAGATTACAGCGCATGCCCTTGGATTTGGAAGAGATTGTTATATTTTTAAAATAAGGTGTGGTGCTGGATGGAATGAAGGCATTAGAGAAAAAATAGTTGGCCATACGTGCCGCACCCTATATGTTGATTAGTGGAGACTTATAAAAATTGGGACGAGATGAAGTTTTACGCAAGTGTGTGTTAGAAGATGAGCGCTTGTCCATCATGGAGGAAACACATGGAGGAAGTGAGGGTGGGAATTACGTAGGTGATGCCACTGTGCGTAAGATTTTAGTGGCAGGTTTATGGTGGGAAACCTTATACAGGGATTGTAGAGATTATTGTAAAGCATGTGACCAATGTTAGCACATTGGCAGACTAGGAAGGAGGGATGAAATGCCTTTAGGGGAGCCTTTTGAAAATTGGGTGATAGAATTTGTAGGACCTATTGCACCGGAAACGCGTAAGACTGGGTCACATTATGTCATCACTTGCATAGATTATCTTACAAGGTGGGTGGAAGCAGCCCCAACTAAAGATTGCATGGAAGCAATGGTGGAAAGGTTCTTATGGGAGAACATTATCACAAGGTATGGATGCCCTTTAAGTTTGACTAGTGATAGGGGTACACATTTTCTAAATGAGACCATGAGGATCCTACTATCTGAGTTCATGGTAACTCATCATAAGACTATGCCCTATCACCCTCAAGTAAATGGAACCATGGAAGCATTCAAAAAAATACTAAGTCATACCTTGACCAAGATCTATGATGTTGGAAGATAGGATTGGGATGACAAGGTATCAGTAGTTTTATGGGCTTACAGGACTACATATAAGAGACTAAATAAAGCCACACATTTTCAATTGGTGTTTGACTTTGAAGCTATTTTACCGGTTGAATTTATGTTACCTTCTCTGCAAATAACATGCACAAGAGGATTAGCTGATAAACAAGTGCTGGCAGAAAGAATTGATGAACTAATGAAACTAGATGAGAGATGATCACTTGCTTGTTTAAGCCAAACAATGGAAAAGGAAAAGGAAAAGGCTTGGCATGATCACCATATTAGAAACAAGAAGTTTGAGGTTGGGCAGATGGTGTTACTGTATGATTCTAAATTTTTGTGCCATCCTGGGAAGTTAAAAGTCCATTGGTTAGGTCCCTACACAATCTCATACATCCTTGAGTCGGGCGCATGCCAGTTACAAGCTCTAGATGGAACAAAGTTTCCTGGACACTTCAATGGTAGTAGGCTAAAGCCCTACTATAAATAAGCCTTCCTGGTGTTTGTAAATAAGGTAGTTTTTCCAGTTAATCTAGAATTTTCCCTTACGCATTTTCTTTTCCTTATGTTTCCCTTTCCCGTCGTTGTTTTATTTTGTGCCTCAGGCGTTGGTAACCTTATTGCTATTTTTGGAGAATTTATGAGTATGAAGAGGACCGCACATCGTTTAAGTGTGGGGTAGAGAAAAGTGAAGAAGCACATGATTAAAAGTACCAAGGAAGTTGTATTGAAGAGCCTTGTTGAGTAGCCCGATTAAAAGAGAGATGAAGAGAAAAGATATAATGGTTGGTGTTAGGGTAAAGCTACTCATAGATCCCACGTACAAAGGAAAATGAAGCACATTTAAACCAACAAAAGGTAGGTGAAAGCAAGAATATAGATAGAAGAAGTTCCTTCGGCGTGGGCTAAGTGCACATAAGAGTCTCTTGTCAGGTTGGTTTGGTTGTGCACCAAAAGGTTGGAGGAGTTTTCGTGTAGGAAGGGCGCGTGAGTGAAGGTGCTGAAGACGGGTTTTGTTTTAAAAATCCGTATTAAATGAACAAAGTATGGGGTAGGTAAAGTAGCATTTAATGACTAGAAAAAGGAAAAAATATAAATAGAGGGTCAGGGCACTCTCATTTTACTTTGCGAAAACAAAGAGTTGGAGATATAAGTGAAAGATATAAGCTAGGACCTTTTCAGATTCAATCAGAGAGAAGATCTATGTGATAAAAAAATAAAGATCCAGTTTGAGATTGCGAACCAGAAGGAAGGAATTACACTGGCTTGGAATGAAATGAAAATACATTGTTCTGTGAAGAATTTCTCGAAGTTAGGGTTTGGCAAACTAGGGCACGGGTTTAGGAGATTTATATCACGGATCTGAGATCGAAGGTTGGGAGAAGGAAAGTAGAGTAATAAGGAGAGGACTAGAGTAATACAATTACCTTGACCATGACACTGACGAAAGGGAAGGGCAAAGTGAAAGCTAAACAACCAGAACCTGAGGTAGAAACAAACGAAGAATGGTATGCAGAAATGTAGTACCCTGATGGAGTGATGATGGGAAAGGAATGGGAATCCCATTTGAGAAACATACCAGTTAGTGACTATAATCACCACACCAACACAATAGAGAAATAAATGACATTAGAATTGGTATGCCCAACCAACAAGTGAACACCTGAAGGGTTGCCTATCTATAATGATGATGTGAAGGTCAAGTTGGTGAAGTCAGGGTTGTTACAACTCTACGAGATGCCTTATTTTGGGAATCCAGATCACTTGTACTAGTAACCTTGATGTCTTAGGTGTATGAGGACTACTTCCACTTCACTGGGCATAAGATGCACGTAACTCCCCAGTTGATTACACAGTTTACAGGCCTCATATATGAGGGAGATAGCCTGGAAGATGACCTTGGAGACAAGGAAGCTATTCAAGAGACCATCACAGAGTATGCCTACAAGAAAGGGTCGTAGTATTACGAAATCTCAAACATCAAGGACCTAGTTATGAGGATGGCCATGCACTTGGTAACAAAACTGAATGACCAAGAAAGGTGGATGCAAGTCAACAAGCCATGGTTGCATGTCTGTAGGAAGATTACAGAGGGGACTATTTACAACTTGTCCGCATACATTGCCGAGGAAATTGTAAAGTGCCCAAAGGAAGGGGATAAGATCCTCTTTGGAAATGTCCTACTAACCATAGTATTTACAAAATTTGGAGTGCCAGATGCACCAGATAAGTTTGTGTGGGAGTACCCAGCTGAAGATCCTTCACCCGTAAAGAGGTTTGAAAAGTATGCATGTGATACAATGACAGATCCCCATAAAGCGCAGCTCAAAAAATGGTATACATGCTTGAGAAATGATTTTGGGGAAGAGTGGAGGATCCCCGAACAACTCCTAACAGCCACACAAGGAGGAGCCGAGTTCACGGTGTACCAGCACTATTGCTTGGGCATGTTCAAACTTGTTAATGAATCATAGAGCACTTGGTGCAAGCTCCCTTTTGCGTTCACTACTTAGTACTTACAAGTGGGAGTGAACATATTTAAAGAGTCAAAAAAGCTAAGGCTGGAGCTAGGAAAATTAGACCAGGAACACAGGGATATGAGGAGAGAGAACCTCTCTGAACCGGATACTACTTGCAATATTTGTTCCATTGAAGGAAGTGGGTAATGATCTTTGAGAGATGCCCTGTTGAGGTCTCGGAAATCTACACACAACCTGATTTCTCCACTCTTCTTCCTGACCGGAACCAAGTTTGCAACCCAGCTTGAGTGTTTGATCGGGAATATAATGCTTGCCTCTATCAACTTATTTAGCTCTTTCTTCATTAGAGGCTCAATGTGAGGGTTGACCGGTCTCTGTTTCTGCCTGACGGGATTAACATCTGGATCCAATTCTATGGTATGTTTTGCCAAATTTGGATCGAATCCTCTCAAGTCTTCATAGCTCCAAGCGAAGACATCTGGAAATTCTCAGAAAAGTTGTATGAAATCTGATTTCTCTTGTTCAGTGGCCATTTTGCCAATTTGAAGTGTTTTGTCTTCCCCAACCGGAATTGGCTCTGAATCTTCTCTCTTGACCTGTATGTTTGCCTTTTCCTTACGAAACTGGTTGTTAGGGTTGAAGATAGACTCCAATGTTACCAAACCCTTAGGAAGCTTGTTTGTCCGCAGCTGTACTACTTGATCCCCATACTGCTGCTCTAATCTGTCCTGATTCCTAGCTGAAAATTCAGCCTCTTCTCGTAAGAAATTGACGATCTGTTGATCGTTCTCAAACACCTGCCAGCTTGTGTTGTTATCTGGAACTGCTGGCCTCACAACCACATAGATGTGTGGCTGCGTTTTTTCTCTCCTGATGCTGTCAACCACATCAAATGTCGCTCCAACTGCTGCGAGCCTATCTGCGGCTTCATTTTTCTTCCTGGGTATGGATACAATGTTGAAAGCTTTGAAATCCTCAATGAGGTCCCATACCCTATTCTTGTAGCTCCTTAGCAAGTCGTTCTTTGTAGCATGTTGTCCCCTAACTTGGTTGACGATTAGCTCGCTATCTCCAAACACCTGCAAGTTCTTTATGCCCCTTTTCTTGGCCCAATGAATTCCATGAATCAATGCTTCGTATTCAGCCGTGTTGTTTGAATAGGAAAACTGGAAACGAAAAGATGAAAAATATTTGATGTCTTGTGGTGAAATCAACATTGCACCACCTCCAGCACCTTGTCTGCTTCTCGAACCATCGAAAAATAATTTCCAAACTTTGTTTTCATCCTTTTGTTCAGGCTGAATGATGCCAGGAATGGGTGAATTTTCTTCATGTATACAATACACGCCCAATTCAGATTCTTCAATTTCCTTGTATGGGTCAAATTCATGACTCTTGTTTTCCCATTCATCCAAAGTTAAATCAAGAATTCCCTCGACCTTAGTACCTGTTTCTAGATCACTTGAACACTCCCTCCTGATCAAAAACCGAGCAATTTGCATTGATAGGATTTGGTACATGAGGCTCAATATGGAAATGGGCAATTGGTTCTGACCTGATTGTTGCTTTGGCTCCATACCTTGTCCTAAAAATCATGTGCGACCAATCTGCAGATAAATATCCACCGATTTTTGCAGTGAAGTCTCTTGATAGACACAACGCAAAGAGTGGCGGAAGGTCAATCACAGACACATCTTGTAGAACTGTAACATTAGGACAAGAATGTAGTGTTAGGCTTAACCCTTTGATGACCCCAACTGTTCCTACTGCCGTTCCATCTAGCTGTACTACTCCTTTCAGCACTGGCTCATATTTCAAACCCAGCTGATCCGCTATTTGCTTCGGCATCACTGAACTACTTGCCCCAGAATAAATCATGCAGTTGTGTACCAAGTGGTTTCCAACAATCAACGAAACATAGAATGGTGGAGGCTTCAAATTTTTCCTTATTTGACCCCTATCATGTTGCACTGCATTAGTGAGAACTTTCTCATGTCCCTGGTTTGATACATTTGTGGCAGACCAATTAGCCATTGCAGCTTGCAATAAATCTCATTGCCCTGGGATCGTCAGTGATTCCCACATGGAAATGTTCACATGTGTCTTCTTCATTTGATCGATGATGTTGAAGGGGGATGAATTGTCCTTTTGCTGTCCCTTGCTTGGCGCAACCTTTTCTGGAGCTTGAACAGGTGCATGTGTTGCTACAACAGGTACCTTAGGTTGATTCTGCACATTTGGAGCTACGTTTGGTCTACTGACCCCTTGTTGTGTAAGAGTGGGTTGAGAAACAACTGGATTACATGGTTGTCCCTCTCCTATATTTCTCTTCTTTGACCGTGTGTTGGCAGCCACGCCTTGAAAAGGCTGTTGGTTAACTCCACAGAAGTCTTCCGTTTGCCAATTTGCCAATGTGGTTTCTGTTGGAGGTCCTTCTTGTTGTGTTTGTTGCTGTTGATTCTCCTCCTGGCTTGGTTCTTGAGCAACACCAATGGTTTGCACCATCAAGGCCTGATTCAGTGCACCATTGAAACATGCTGACTGATTGTGAGGTAGATTGCAAGGGTAACACCAGTCGTACTCCTGTGCCATGTTATTTTGTGTTGGAACCAAGGCTCTTGAGGACGTCGTTGCATTTGGATCATACGGTCGAAATGGCCTGGCAGCTTGAGGCTGTCCTTGGTTCTGGTTTTGATTTGCAGCCTGAGGTGGTGGTCTATTTTGTTGGTATGGGGGCCTAGCTTGGTACTGTGCTTGAGGCTGATACGGTCTAGCACTTTGAGCTTGCTGTCTTTTGATAGTCACAAGCTCATTTCCAAGGTTCTGCAATTGTTTCATGACCTCCTGCAATTCCTTTGAAGTATTCGAAGAAGTCGACGCCTCATTATTGCTTTGATTTCTAGGAGTTGGAATGGGATTCAACTCTGGTGCTTAACTGGTTGTAGGATTTCCCATGTCTGGATAGAGAGGCATTGGTGGCCTTGGTGCAAGCTTTCCAGCTTGGATCAAACAGTTCTCTGCTCTGATCACTGTGTCATAGGACCTTGGCAGCGTTGTCCCTCCCATTGATTGGATCATCATGGCTATGTCTGAATTTATAGCCTTTAAGAAATAAAGGAATGCTCCTTCAGCAGTTGGTCTAACAGCTATTGGGATCCTGTCCCATGTCCGTTGGAATCTAAAGTTGAAATCTGCCATTTGTTCGTTAGGAGCTCTTTTGATTGTTGTCAGCTGTTCTAATAAAGATAAATTGTCCGCCCTCTCCCCGAATTGGCTACAAAGAGAAGAACAAAGTTGGTTCCAATTCGTAATAGAGCCTGCTGTAAGGCTCCTAAACCATTGTAAGGCTTTTCCTTTGAAAGATGAAGCCAACAGCTTGACTGCAACATCCATTTCATTTATTTCATGGATTGCACATGCATTAGCAATATCCTGGATGTGATCAATAGGAGTAGTATGATTTTCTCCTGTGAAGTAGGGGATATTCTTTAGCGCTGCAACTGGAATTTGATTATGAGCATTTAGGGCAAGTGGACTACTACCCATGAAATTGACAAAGGGATTTGGTGGTAGATGCGCCATTATGATTGGCCTAAGAACCCTGGTTGATGCGAGAAAAGGCCTACCAGGTGGAGGTGTAGACAAAGTCCTGTTAGGCGGAGATGGTGATCTTTGTGATCTTCTTCCTCTCCTTCCTCTGCCTGGTGATAGTTGCAAGTGGAAAAATAGCCCTTCTTCTTGAGTATTGGACCTGGTTCGAATTTTTCTCATGTGCCTAGGCAACTTGTGCTGCTACACCACTGAATTCTATCCCTTCGGAGTCGCCAGATGTGTTAGAGAACAAGCCTCAAAAGACTAGATTTTGCCAAGTTACACACCAAAACCTGACAATATTTAAACACAAAATTTTTTAAAAGACCTGCACATTTGAGATTTTAGGGTTTGGAATTTGATTTGGAATGACAGTCCCGAAAACCCAAAAAACGCCAGATTTCTGAAAACCTGAAATCCGAAATTCAAAAAACCATGAAATTTTGAAAGTCAAAATCTCAAAATTCTAGGAATACCCTTTTGAAGATTGCCCCTCGATCTATCAACTGATGAAATTTTGACTTGTTTCGAGCAAGTTAAGTCCTTGAAAATCAATTTCAAAGTTCAGCCTGGAAGGTGAAAAATCTGGAATTGTAAAACCTGCAATTTTTTGGTCCGAATTTCATGAAAACTCCTTCAAATCTATGGAATGACCTCTTGGTCCCACCGGGCATGCCAAAACTGTTGTTGACGAAACGCAGCACCCCTGGGACTCTGCAACTCGATGGGTTGAGAATCTCAGTGCGATTGCACAACATGGAGCTTTTCCCAAGTGTGGGACCTTGCGAAATCGGAAAAGCTCTCCGGATGAAGGCCGGTCCCTATTCCTCTGTTCAGATGCACACGTAAAATTGCAGAGGTCTACTCAAAACCTAATCTAATTTTCCAAGGAGACAGGGGGAAGAAAATGCAGAAAATAAAACCTAAACTAACAGAGGTGATGCACCGAGGAATGAAGAACACCTGTCTTGCCAATAAACACAGACCAAAAAAAATGTAATGCAAGATCATGAACAGATAACCAGATTTACAGTGAAAGATCAAGAAGAAGCAAATAAACACTGAGAGGGTTGATAATCATCCACAGACATGCATTAATTTGCTCCAAAGATTGATACAACACACTGCAAAATGCCAAGAGGCAAAGCTGCATTACAGTTTTAAATGGGAGGTTTTAACTCCACAGATTCACCTGCCAAAGAGAAGAAGGGAGGGGCAAAACAAGAATGTCCAACCTTTAGAAAGAAGCCCCTCCTTACAATTTATAGGAAGAATGAGAGAGAGAAGAGAGAGAAAGTCCAAATCTACCCCAACCACCTTAGGTTGTATCTAATTCATCTCATTATGGTGGTAGGTGAGGACCATATCAAACCCCAAAAGTGGTAAACTGTATTTTGCATTTTTAAGAACTTGTTCCCACCCAATTAAAGATATCCAGTTGTAGCTAGGTAGAGGACACCGTAGGCTTTCTGAAAAGTCCAACCTTGTGTGAATCGGAGCTCCCAGTCAAAAGTTATGGCCATCTGAATATCTGGGTCAGGGTCTGCTTCCTGTCAGCGTTCAGAATGTTGCACCTCCTGAAGGTGCACCTTGGCGCATCCATATGCATGTTGACAATCCTTTTCAGGCACCAAAGGTGCAAATATGTTTGTGTCAACAACCCTTTTTGTGCGCCAAAGGCGCATTCATTTGCATGTCAACACTCTTTTCTGTGTGTCAAAGGCGCAAATATGTTTATGTCGACACATGTTTACGTGCGCCACTTTACCTGCGCCAAGGGCGCAACTTTTCCTGTGTCAACATTCCTTTCTGTGCGCCAAGGGCGCGTCTATTTCTATGTTGACATCTTCTTCTGTGCGCCAAGGGTGCATTTACATTTGTGTCGACATCCTCTTATGTGCGCCAAGGCGTAACTTTTTCCCTGTTGACACTCATTGTCGTGCGCCATTTCTGTGCTCCAAGGGCACATCCATTTTGCTGTCGACACTCATTGTCGTGCACCCCTTTTTTGCGCCATGGGCTGAGGTTTGAATTTCTTTGGTTTCCATATTCTTCCGCTTGTCTATATCTACCTGGGGGGAAGATATATACAACATTTACCAAGGAGCAGATAACCAAAGTGGTAGAGCGAGAAGTGAAGAAGATGCTCAAGATCCTTGTAGATTAGGAATTAGAGTGGAGTGTAGACATAGTGCTAAAGGAAGGGAGGGAAGAGAGTGGTGAAAAGGGACATAACAACGTAGGAGGCTCCGCTCTAACAGTCAGCTTCCCAAAAGATGCGCGCTTGGGTAGAAGATCTCTGGTTGCAGAACAAAGGTAGATGATGGGCTACGTGGATGAATCAAGGAAGGTGCTACATGCATGATTCTAGAGCACGGTACCCACCGAAAGACTTATAGCCATGGGATCATTCGAGAAGGAGGGCACATACCCTACCAAGAAGATGATTTCTTGGGCATTTGAATCCCACGTCAATGAGCCAGACTTTGAAGTTTTCCAGAAGGTGCTTATCACGCTGCCAGAGTCTAAAGGAGACAACCCCTTAGTGAATTCCTAGGAGCTCACATATGAGCAAGTATGTAATTCTCTAAACAAGGTCGCGGTGGAAACAAAGGCAAGAATATTTGCATGGAATGATAGCATACGAGATCTAGAGGGAAAGCTGGCCAAGAAGGAGGAAGAGTTGGCTAAGGTGGCTAGGAACTTAAAATAAGAGGAATTAATTAGTGCACAACTAAGGCATGAGCTCAAGGAGGAAAAGGAAAAGGTGTAGGACGTCTACAAGAAAGTAGACTCGATAAAAAGTGCCATCATCTTGAAATACCCAGATCTAACACCTATCCCCCAGAGGTATACATCAATGCTGGAATGCCTAGAAGACTTGACACACATCCTCACCATGGAGAGGTGAACCTTGGTATTGGAATCTATGGAGGAAGTAGCCGCGCACCTAAAGGAGGAGGACCAGTTAAAGGTGATAGCACTAGTTGCCGAGTATAGAAAGGTACTCACATATGTAAAGGTTTCTTCCCAATCTACTGAGACCACATATGACACATGCATGGATAGAGATAAGGTGGCAAGCTCCTTGGTCACCACACTCGAAGTAGAGCTGAAAGAGTTCCAAGATAAGAATAAAGGAAACAGGGTAGAGCAGGATAGAGTCCTGACGGAAGTAGAAAGAAGATCCGAGGAGATTAAGGCATTAAGGGGCTCAACCAAGACATGACTAAAGGAACTATATCCTCAAATTACCAGGAGAATGGACTAGTTTGTAGACCTGGGTAAAGATATGGAGAAAATTATGGACACTTTGGGTGCCTAGGGAGCTGGCCTAAGTTTTGATGAGGTAAACCTCCTGGTTGGCAACCTCTATCAGAAGGTGCAGAATGAGGTTAATACATGCAATAAGTTGGAGGCAGGCTTGCGGAAGGACTTCCCCAACCTTTTGGTTTAGTGTTTGCCCCCATTCTTCATTCTTTCCCCTATTATTTCATTCCTTATTCATCTTTGCAATATTTATCTACATCTTGGTTCCATTCAAACCAACTTGCACCTTGGTCAAGAAGAATGTTTCCAAGGGCGGAGAATAGGTGTAGTGTGGGGTGATGTTGGGCCCCTGAAATATTGACTAAGTATGAAGGCGCATGGGTGCACGGGACCCCAGTTATAGGATGGTGTGTGAGGAAAAAGCGTGAAAGAGAAAAGGATCAAGGAAGCATATAGCGCGTGACACATGAAAGGAGGTTTAGGACTTAGCCAATTCAAGCAACAAAGGTAGAACAAATGAAAAGTGTGATCGGTTGCGGGTGGATAACATGCCAGCTTGGCAACAGGTGGCCTAGGAAAGAGCATGCCGGTAAAGGAATCTTCTAGAAGACCATCATGAGATGGATTGGAGAGCTCAGGAATGAGGAAACATGCTTGCTAAAGGACCACATTTGACACTTGGTGACAGATTTGAGGGTGTGGCAAGGTGAGTTGGAATCGTGGGAAGGTGATAAATACAAGTGCCTACAGACCAAGAAAGAAGAGGATAGAGATAGAGAAATAGATATAGACATAAGAGGAGAAGATAGGAGAGATACACATAGAGAGAGATAACATGGGTAAAGCTCTACTGGATTACTGTGAGTGGGGCTTCTGATGTATTGAGCTCAACATTGTAATTTCTTTTGTGTTTTTTGTAGTTATACAAGCCTAGTGGTGTGTATGACTGCAGTCTTCCCTCTTTGGCTCTTTGTAATGAACCAATGAATACAATGAGGTTACTTATTACAATTAGATATGAGTATCAATGGGTTTCATGTATTTTTTGTTCATAGAAGTTATCTTTCTTTTCATGCTATGAATGAATGGTTGTAGCTTTCTTTCTGTTATATTATGTGTTATGGAGTCTTTTAAAACACACAGTTTGAAGAAACTACAAGGATCTGGAGGCCATCCTGAGCCCTGTAATCCTTTTATGTCTAAAATTCTTTCCTAAATACTCATATACTAATCATTGATGAATGCATCCCACTAAAAACTCACATAAAAGAGAGACTAGGCACCCGCATGTGCCTCGGGTGAGTGCTCAGCTTTTGCTGAGTGATAGGCCGGCGCGCATGGGATTCCTTCCTCTTATAGTGGGAGTAAAATTTACTACAATGGCTCAATTTTTGGATGTAGTATCAAGACAATCATTGATTTTCCATCACCACATGGGACCAGATGAAGATGAAATGAATGAATTGGTAAAAAGATATGATGCTTATGTGGCCAGATTTCTAGAGGATCTGGATGTAGAGGAAAAGGATGAAGAGAAGGAGGCTACAAATATAAAAGAAGAGGAACATGCTTGAACTCTCTCTTCCTCATTTTATATTTTCTTTTCATACTTCATTGAACTGATACTATGAATTCATGTTTTTGCTACATTAAATGTAGTTATTTCTTTGAATTTTTATTGTTTCTTTGTTTCAATTGAAAGTAAAAAATTCATAATAGATCTGATTAAAATCTCACATACATTTGGAAAAGATATGTGAACTATTGACATACTTGTATTGATTGCAATTTGAACAAAAAACAAGACAAGGTTCTATAGGGGCCCTTTCCCATGACAAAAAAGAGATGTACATACATCTGAGGTCAAAACAATGGAAAGAGAATAGTACTCAAACATCCTTTAATCCTACTTCATAGCTTCCCCTCAGTAGGGGAAGTCTATTCAAAGGTTCTCTTCATAGGTACAAACTCATCAGAACCCCATTCTATTTGTATAAATATAATCGACCCTTCCAGGTCCTTGAACATCCCCATACCCATTAATGAATCCAAGGTCATCTTAGGGAAACCCATAATCTCCTCAAGCTCGACTTTCATTTGATGGGATGGTACCCAATCTAGGAGGTCTAGACCACTTAAAGG
This sequence comes from Taxus chinensis, assembly GCA_019776745.2. Classification (NCBI taxonomy): domain Eukaryota; kingdom Viridiplantae; phylum Streptophyta; class Pinopsida; order Cupressales; family Taxaceae; genus Taxus; species Taxus chinensis. Next base: position 1,021,385,280 of record CM034146.1, on the reverse strand, counting down.
AAATCTATTTTCCCCTTTCCCTTGTAAAGGGTCAACGTGTCATGATTGTTCTGAAGAGGGGTGTTTTAAGTGTTGAGAGGGGCAGATACTGTAGGTTGGTGATTGGAAAAAATGTGAGGTTTTGAACTGGTTCATGTTTCCCACTTCCTAGAAAAGGGTGGATTTTCCCTTGGAGAAGGAATTAGTTGAGAGCTTGAAGTTCCCATTCAGAATGAGGGAAAATCATGCATCAAATGCATAGATAGCCAAGTTACAAACCTTCCTCTGCTATTCCAAGCTGATGATTGTGCTACCCTCGAATGGAGAGAAGAGATAGACTGGTACTCTTCTCCATCCAAGATGATGACAGGAGAGTGAGTGTATTTCACCCTTCCTCTTGCTCAAGGATGATCCTGATAATGGACATGATGGGAAGGGCACATTTTCTTCCTGTTTCTTTTCCAAGAATTGAACCCTCTTCTCCAATTCACTCACTTTGTTGGAGATGGTAGGCACTGTATTAATGTAGGTTTTGTCATACAATATGTATGTCTCTTTAGGGATTTCTTTTGAAACAAACTCTTCATTGCATAAAAAGGGACATTGAAAACTAGTTTTCTAAGATACTTGAGGCCTCCTTTCAAACCAATATCTTTTCAAATCCTTTAGGCGTTTTCATGTGCTCTCATCTAAAAAGATGGAAATACATGACTTGGAAGGATGCAAACACATGATTGATTATGATCAATTTAGTTAAAAGTGCTATACAAACCCGTTGATATGTCAATGGTCCTTTGGTGTCTCCTACACATTCCACTTTAAAAAAGGCTCTAACAAAAGCTTCATCTGGGCCACTCAGGTCAAAAATATGATTCAAATCTTTTGAGGAAATCTCCTTCAGGCTGTGTGCCACAAGTGTCTTTACCATTTCTCCTCATAGAATCTTCTATACTGCTAGAGTTATGAAAGAAATACACAACTGCAAAGGAACAAAACTACTTTTTATAACACAAAGGAGACACATATTTCAATTTGGAAAAATATTTCCCTTGAGGTAAGAGGGATCTTACTCAGTTTACACAAGGGAAATTTAAAGACTGAAGGAAACTATAAACGAGAAGAACTGGTAAATCATGGAAATTTGATAGACATCCTGTATAGTATTTAAGCCAGTAAGATGAAAAGTGAAGTGCACTGAGACTGAGAAGGTTTTTAAGAGATGAGCAGTAGGTGTGTGTCATGTCAATGAACATCTAGAAACACTCAATGATCATTTGAGATGATTACTTAATCAATATCTGAGGGGGACGGTTCAAGTAACCTATTAAAAGCAATAACTAGACATCCCAGTTAGATATAAGTGGAGCCCATCAAAATGACCCATGTTTCAAACACCTGGTAGTATAAGATGAAGTATATGAATACCATTTTTAGAATGAACATGTAACAAAGAAGTATTCCCTCAAATATTCTTGTTTTTGGGGGGAAAAATATTTGAATTGAAAAGGGTCATATAAAAGCATGTAAAAGTGATAAGAGAATAGGGGGGGTTTAATATTTATGAAAAAGTTGGAGAAATTTATCTTCTTGATAAACTATATGAGAAACCCATTTATTTCATGTACCTTTAAATTTAATCGTGTCAAGTTGGTTGCAATTGTACAACCATTGACGAGCTCTGAGATTGTTACAAAGCTTTCCCCAGTTGATGATTTTAATAAATCTTGAATTAATCTCTGTTGTTCATGGGCATTATTGCGTTTGCTTCATTTCAGAATGTTTTCAAATAGTTTTTCTTGTTCCTGTTGCAATCTTATGTTAGAATATCTATAACTCACACAAGATCTCATCCATGTGTTAGTATTGTGGCATTTGCAATTTCATTATGAGAAGAGCTTTCATCTTGTAATGTAAATAAACAATTTAAAATCACTTTACTTTCATTATGTTGATAATTATTGTTTGTTAGTCTATGAGGGTATCTTAGACATGATGAACTAGGGGTTTCTAATGTTTAATTGAGTCTTTAACATGAGCCTTTGTGTTGAATTCTTGAAGAGTGTATGTAATCTTGCACCTCTGGGCTTCCATTGTTACACACCTTCTAGTTGAAGGAATATTTTTGCTATCTCAACCATTATGTTTTGTGAATTTTCCAATATTTGTAAAATGTTCTCAAAGATCTAATATAATCAACTTTATCCTTTCTTAACTTCCCATCAAAAAACATCTTAAACAATGAATTCTACAAGAACTACCCCTATTTGTACTGTGTATCAATAAATGAACAAATTCTAATGCCAAAATATGCAGAAAAAATCAGGTTTCAATTAATGTCTCTAGTAACCTTAGCCTTGTCCAGAAAATATCTCCATTCTCTAGAAGTGACAACTCATGAGAGTTATACTATGGTATATTGATCATATTTTCTCAAGGTCATCTTGAAAAACTATGCAAAGAAAGATTTATTGATATTCCTTCATCAATATAGGTTACAGAATCGGTCCTCTCACCCTGGTTAAAGGCACAACCTAAAGTAGTGAGGGTAGATCAAACCCTTACTATGGTGCTATCCATTTTTCCAACATTTGAGTGACAAAGAGTCATCTGAATTTCATCCCTGGCTACAAAATGAATTATATTATGATTCATCTATCTCTAAGCATCCTGCTTGATCCCATGATGCTTCTCAACACCTAAGGGAGAATCAATTTGGGTACCAACACCAATCTGGCACCGCTGCCGAGGAATTATCAGCATAAATGCATACACAAAATGACCCTGGTAATGCTTCTTGCATGATTTCAGTGCAAATATGTTGACAAATGTCATTCGTTGTTAAGATTTGTAAGAATTGTGTGAGATCACAACTTTATTGTGTAATATTTCCAGTTTCTAGTGGTTATCGCACTAACTTTGTATTGTCAAGTGATAAATATGGGTAAAGGAAGGTTGGATCTGCTAAGCTTTGTTGGAATTAAGTATTGATAGACATTTGACAAGTTTCTTATAGTGCATTTTTAAGGTGAGAATCCTTAGTGGCGACTCCATTTTGGTTTGAAATTTGATAATTACCAGTGTCTTAACCCATGTCAAGTGAAATTTTTCATTAATCTTTGCAAAGATGGAGGGAAGAAGATCTTTCTTCACTAAGGACCCTGTTGGTACCAAAATTTGTTCTCCTTTTCAGTCTGAGGAGCATCTGAGATATGTCATGAAGCTTGAAGCCAGATAGATCATGTTGTGTGTTGTTTTGTAGCCGGGGATGTGATCTAACTGGCACTTAGATTTGTAGAGAGATGGATAGCACTTTGAAAAGGATTTGATCTGACCCTCACTATTTTAGGTTGTGCCTTTCAAGCAACGTAAGAGAACCTAGATTGTGACCCCCAAATGGTGAAGGAGATGAAGATATCCCTCAATTTATGCAATTAGTATGAAAAGGACTTGGGAAAATATGATCAACACTCCAAATATGACTTTCACAAGTTGTCACTCCCAGATTATGGAGATATTTTCAATGCAAGGCAAGGGTTACTCGAGACATTGTATAATCCTGATTTGCCTTGTGCATTTTTGTAAATGGATTGTATTATTTTGTTGACACACAATGCAGATGCAGGGGTAGTATGGGTAGGATGGGTTGTTTAGATTAATTTTTTGGTGGGGTATTGATGAGACAAAATGGGATATATCAGATCTTTGAAAACCTCTACAATATTTGAAAACAACTATCAGAAAAAATGCTTCAAATAATCAAGACATTATTTCAACTAGAAGAGGCATAAATGGAAGACCATGCAACACTCTTCACACAATCTTTGAGAACTCACCACAAAAGCTTGAAGTAAAGAACTCAATTAAACACAAAAATCCTTGATCAAACCATGCCTAAGGTGCCCCCAAAGGCTTACAAGCAATCTTTGCAGTCAAGGAAGGTAAAGTGATTTTAAATTTGTTTATCTCCTTATCAGATGAAGGCTCTTCTAAATATGAGATTGCAAATGCCACTAAACTATCAACCAGAAATGGAGATCCTGTGTGATTTCTAGAGACTTTCAATGCAAGATTACAACAAGAACAATGGAAACTATTTACAGGCATTTAAAAATGATAACAGACTCCATATTGCCTAGAAAAACATAGATTAACTCAAAATCTTGTTAGATTCATCATCAGGGGAGAGTTCATGAACAATCTCAGAGCTATGTGATGGCTATACACTTGTAACGAACTCACATACATGAAGATCCAACACAGAAGAAATCATCCTGGATCTTTGATGGGTTTCTCAGAAGATGAGATTTCTCTCAAAATTTTCTCATGATTTTTAATTTTTTACCGACACCCTTTACAAATCTCAAAATATGCATTATATATCTCTTACCACATTTGATCCTTCTTTCACAAGCAAATAATATGCCATGGGATCAATTTTGTTACAACAATCCTCATGATTCAATGAAAATGACATCAAATAGAAAAACACTCGCAAGTTGCCAGGTGTGCCCAAAAAGATTAAATCATTACAAATATCTTGATCATTATCCTTCCTAGAGGCATGTTTTTCATCATTGAGGCATGTAAACACCTTTTACTCATCATTTTCACCTTTTTACCTTTTCAAATTACCTTTGCAACTTTTGATTTTGTCATTTCACATGTTTGCTTGGGTATGGGAAAATTCATATTACAAAAACACCTCAAATCAAAGAATTGAGTCATGAAAGTGATGCCAATGATCATGGAAGGCCAAGACAACACAAAATCCCTATAAATTTGATAAATTTTGATGCAAAAATTGTGATTTCAAGCTTCCAGGAGCTCCCATGGTGGTCAAAACAAATGGATGCACAAAAACTGTCGATCTTATCCATATTTTAATCCTATCCCTCCATGTGGAAGATGCGGATTTAGAAATAAGCATGAGTTACCTTTTTAATTTATTGGATAAGGCCATACATGTGTCAAAAAATGATTGGAAACAAATTCAGGCTCATTTTTTTATTTTTCCACATTTTTGAAAAAATGGAAAAATTTGACTTCTTCCTCTGCCCCTCTGCCTTTGAATTTTGGAGCTAACACGTGGCACATGGTGGGTTCCATTGAAATCACGCTTCAATTCTACGCATTTTGACCTTTTTTGGAAATTGGGAAAATTTTCACTTTTTGCCCCGTGGGCCCGCACCTCCAATTTTTCCCTCACCACGTGTCTCCTTGTGATTCTCTAGTGGGCCAGTGCTTCAAATTTTAGTTTTGAGTCTTTTTGGAAAAAGGGAAAAATTTCCCTCCTACCTCCGCTAACCTGCACGGACCCGCTCTTGTCCACTCTGCCTGCCACGTGTCACTCATTGATCTGATTCGCCGGAGGACCTACAGACTTAATTTTCATTGCCTTAACTCCTTTTAAGCTAAGGGAAAATTCTCAAATTTGTCATCCATGGGCTCCACAGCCTCCACACTTATCCTCTGACCTAGTCGGACACGTATCCATCTGTGATTGGCTACATGGGGCCAGCGCTCCAAACTTTTAATTTTAAGCCATTCGAAGTTTCGCAAAAGGGAAACAATTCACCTTTTTCCTCCACTGGCCTGCTGACCCACTCATAAATTGATGGGCACATGTGTCCTCGTCTAATTCGTCACGGAACCTGGGGGAAAAAGTGACCTTTGAAACCATTTATAAAAATAAAGCTAAAAAACTCTAAGTCCCCACATTGGCACGCTCCTCCCTTTTTGGTCTTTTAGGAAATGTATCCACTCCTGATTGCCTGCGGGGATTCATGGACCATTTTGTGACATTAACATTTTTGTAAAATAAAGTCTAAAAACCTTAAGGGAATCTGACCACCCACCATCCCCCTACCAATCAGAACATGCCACGTAGAAAAATTTAACACCTTGAGCCCGAAAACCAAAAAATCTTTTGCCACCCTACATCCCGTCAGCCAATGAAAACCCTCCACGTTGCCAATGCCTTCTGAGGATGAATTTAATGTGCAAATGACACCTGTCTGACTATCAAAACATAAAAAATTCCAGGGATGCCTTAGAATTCAATTTTTTCACCAAGGATGGCAGATTTTTTGATTCTAAATCAACTGAAGCATGTTTTTACAACATTTTCAACCTTGGGATAGGATTTTCAATTACAAACAAGTATGAATTGATCAAATTTGATTTTTCCATGATCTAGCAAAGGGAAAAATGACATAGCCCGTGAAATTGGAAAAACTAGGGCACAGAAAAGGGAAAACTTGGAATATTCATTCAAATTAGGGTAAAAGTGAGGGGAAGAAATTTAGACCATTAACTCAAAGGGTAAAACATTTTTGAGCAAATATAGATTTGAAAACTTTAGGGCAACATGGTGCAATCTTAAAAATGGCACCAACATCAGCTCTTTCTTGGGGATGGGCACTCCCACTGAGTTCCACAAGGACAAAAGGTAGACCAATTGCCAAAATGTCCATTGGGAAAAGGAGTCAACATGCAAGGCAGCTAAAAAACTAGTACCATCCTTCAAAAACGAGCCAAGAAATCGACTAGAATGGCTGCTAAGAACAAGGGCAAACCACACACCAACAAAATAGTAAAAAAAAAGAAAAAAAAAAGACTATATAACTGTACAATTGGTGTATACCTAAGATTTGGGGATTAATCCAAGAAATGCTTCAAATGTCTACCATTAACAGGAAGCTCTAACAATTCCCCATCTAAGTTCTTGAGAAAGAAGGTATGTTCACCAATTTTGATATCAATGGCATAAGGGCCCATCCATAATGTATCAAATTTTCCATGCTTTCCCTTGTCTTCATGCCTAATATCCCATAACAAAACCAGATATCAAACACTGAAGGCTCTAGGAGTGACCTTCTTGTCAAACAATCTCTTCAATTTTTCCCTAAATCTGACATGCCTTTGATGGGATGCTCTTCTCTCCTCATCAAGCTCAATAATATGATTGATCCTTGATTCATATGGGCCAAGCTCTTGATCTTCCAACTGTTGGGAAAACTAAAATGAAGATAATTGTAGGTGCAATGGCAACAAAGCCTAAGTTCCATATACCAATTCAAATGGACTTTTACTTGTATCTCTTTTAGGAGTTATCCTATCATCCCAGACTGTAAACTTCAATTGTTCACCCCATTTCTTCTTGTTTTCTCCAGGGTTCTTCTAATGATCTTCAACAAATTCTTATTGTTGGACTCAGCCTATCCATTACCTTGGGGGTTATAGTTTGAAGAATAAGTCAAATTGATTCCATATTCATTGCACATTGCCATTAAAGGTTTGGCTCTAAAGCACATGGCATTATCAGCTACAATCTTGAATGAGACTCTAAATCTACATATGATTTGATTCAACAAGAAGTCAGTAATTATTTGGTGTGTTGCTTTCTTGGTGGGGATTGCCTCTACCCACTTTGTAAAGTAATCAGTGGCTATAGGGATCCACTTATGGCCAACACTAGAAGGATTTTAAATCTCACCAATGAAGTCCATCCCCCATTACTTGAAAGGAGATTCAATTAATGCAGGCTACAAAGGAAGTGAGATTTAAGCTTTCAGTCTTCCAAATAAACATTGGCAATTATTACATTTTTTAACCAGATGGGTTACATCTTTAAAGAGAGTAGGCCACCAATAACTAGCTCTCAAAATATTGTGCTGTTACTCTTCCAACAAAGTGTCCTCCACAAACTCCCCCATGGAAATCAGCAACTATCTTGGGAGCTTCATCTTCAGTTATGCATTTCAAGAGGACACCTTCAGGGTTCTTCCAAGCCAGCCCAAGGTCTATGATGATATATTTTTGAGAAGCCAGCTTGAGGGCTCTTTTCTAATTTTTATTTAAATGATCAGGACTGCAAAGGTGTCTAAGGTAAAAGATTATATCCTTGTACCTCTCAGAACTTACCAATTTCCCAAGAACATTTTCCCTTTCTTCTTCTACTTCATTCACTTCCATAGTCTATAGGTTGCTCTCAGCCATGAGATTAGCAAGACCCAAACCTCTTACTAGCTTTGTGGTTTGGATGTCCATATCATACTCCTGCAGTGTTTTCACCAATCTACATCTTTTACTTGAGATCTCCATCTCTGATAAGATGTCTTTTACCATGGTGTGGGGAACATAAGAAACAACTTTTGAAATTAAAATGATTGTTTTAAATAAAGAAGGCAATAGGTTTCTCATCCCCATCTTCATCCTTTTGGAGCAAAAAAGATGCAATAGTATTTTTAAAAGCAAAGGAGAAGATTTGGAAAGGCTTCTTTTAATTCAGAGCTGCCAAGACAGGTGCAAGTTTGAGTGCCTCTTTGATTCCTTCAAAAAATTGAATGATAAATTGGTCCTTCTTTAGGAAGCTTGTGATTGGAAGAGTCAACTCAACAAAGTTGGAAACAAACCTTCTAATAAAATTAATTTGACCAAAGAAAGATTGGATGCCTTTCTTGGTTCTTGGGATAGGTACTTTGCTAATTGCTTCCACTCTCTTAGGGTCTATCATAACACCATATTTTGACACAATGTGACCAAACAACTTGGCCTTTGCACACCAAAATGAAACTTATTTGGATTAAGAGAAATTCCATACTCCCTACATATGATCAAAATCATCTCTAAGTGCTACAAATGATAACCTCTCTGCCTTGAAAACACAGTCACATCATCTTGGTAAACTACAATGAACTCATTGATGTAACCAAAAAAAGAAACATCCATTGCTCTTTGAAAAGTGGCACCAGTATTCATCAAACTAAAGGGCATCCGAATAAAAACATATGTTCCCCAAGGAGTAGTTAATGCTATGTTAAGTCTTTCTGATTCTTTGAAAACCACTTGATTATATTTTGAGAAACCATCCAATGTAGAAAGTAACTCAGACCCTGTCACAAGCTGCAACATATTTTCCATATTTGGCAAGGGATATTTGTCCTTCATGGATGATTTTTTTAGATTTCTAAAATCCACACTAAGTCTGATGTCTCTGTTCTTCTTTCTGACTGGCACAATGTTTGCAAACCAAGATGAATATCGAGTGGGCTGATTAATACCTCCATCTCTCAAATTCTTTAACTCATCTTGCATTTTCATGGGGAGAAGTGGATTAATTGTCCTTTTCCTCTATATAAATGGTTTGGCATTTGTTTCAAGAGGGATCTCATGCTGAAATAAATCTTCTCTATATGCCTTTAGCTATGAATATGACCATGTAAGATAGTCATGATATTTCTTTAACAACTGAACATAAGACTGCTTCTCCTCTTTTTTTAGACTACTGCCCAACCAAAATTTTCTTGGTTTTTCCTTTGTTCCCAATTCATACTCTTCCACATCCCTTGAGGTAAACATGTTTCTATTTATGATGCAATCAACATTGTTAAAATTTGACTCAAGTGTAACAAGACCTCTAGGAATGGTGTTTGTTTTCAATTGGATGATATCTTTTCCAAACAAAGTCTCTCTTCCTTGAGTCATACACACCATTGGTTCCCAATCAATATGCTGATCTAAAAACTCACCTTGATTTTGCAAGAACCTTTGCACTTGAGAATCATCATTAAAAACTTGCCAATGCTTGATGTTGTCAGGGACAACTGGCCTAGTCAACACTTCAACATTGTACTCACAATAAGGTGAAAGGGTGAAAAATCCAAATCTTGACCCCAACACTACCAACTTGTCAGCATCACCATTCAAACTCCTATCATGGTGCATAATATTGAAGGAATCAAACATATCAACTAGATCCCAAACTGCATGCTTATACTGCTTTATCAGTTGATTTTTTGTAGCATACAATTTTCTTATTTGTTTGACAACTAGCTCTGAATCTCCCTTTACAATGATGTCCTTGACACCATACTTCCATGCAATTCTCAGACCCAACAACAAGGCTTCATACTCAACAATGTTGTTAGTACATTCAAAATTAAGCTTGAAGGAAAAAACAAATTCTTCCAAGCTAGGAGAAATCAGAATTACACTAGCACCATTTCCAAATTTGGATAAAGATGCATCAAATAGCAAGGTCCAAGGAGAACATACTTGTTCAAGGAAATTTGACTGATCCATTTTGTGTTCTTTTCCATCAGCAAAACCAATGAAATTATCAGCATCAACATTAGCAAATAATACTTCATAGGAAGCATTATTTGGATCCTCAATTAGATGTAACATTTTCTTTTCTCCATAGAACTTGACAAGGATGCCCTTAATGGGAATAATGGCAAAAGACATATCCATTTGGACACTCCCTCCAAAACTTGTAGCCCACTTTCTTGACAAAATCATACCCCATTTGGTAGGGCAATCAACAATCACAACATCCAATTTTAAATTCCTCCTTGGATAAGATGCAAGCTGCACTACCAAAACTTTCACACAACCAACAACTGACACTTCTCTTGAGTCCATGACAGTACAATTTCCATAGGCTGATGTCACTTTTATGTACAACTCATTCATGACTTCTAGAGGCATGACATTACATGATGCACTTGAATCAAACATACAATTGTGAGGTAGCCTATCCTTTATAATCAAAGTTGTGAAAAATGGATCAACATTCAATTGGGAATCAACCAAAGATGTCCCCAAATATACCTCAGGTGTTTCTCTAAGATCATCTACTACTGGTGGTGTTTCAAGGTCAGCAATGATTTGAGGAGGAGTCTCAAAAACATTTAAATTTCTCCCTGGAGTGATCTTCTCTTCCTTCAACCCCAAGTACTCAAATGCTCAGGAATTCTAAGCAACTCAATGCTTGGAACACTAACTTTAATTTGGCTCAATACTTGGGCTATGTCATAGGTAACACTATTTGGTAAAGCAACATTAGAAGGGAGACAAAAAGATTCATCAGATGACAACGGATTCTTGGTAGATTGGGCATGAGGAGGACTATAATTTTTGCATGGGACAATAGAATTATTAGCAAGTGTTTCTTTCATAGGAGCTTCTTTTAGAATGCTAGTGAGAAAGGGTGTTTTAGGTTTGGCTTGAGGCCCACTTCCTTTAACAATTTTTCTTCTAGTGTTATAATCTTTCTCTTGAGCTACAACAACATTCATCAACAATTGTCTATCTTCCTCCGAAGGGATACCACCATTATACTTCTTAATCATCAAAGCTCTTAAGTATTCAAAGTAATTGTTAGGAATTTCAAAAGGTTGCACTACATCAACTTCAAGAGCATGAGGGGGAAGAAATACTTTTACCCATTTGACACAATCCCAAAAGGTTGCAGCAGTCCTAGCACTTATTACTTTAGTAGATGTTGCTCCTCCTTGTGAGATTGAAGAACAAACCCTCATGCAAATATTATCATCAGTATCATCATCATTATTAACTTCACCTTCTTGCTAGTCTACTTCAGATGGAAGATGGGGTAGAAAACACCTATCACACTAATCAATATTAGTAACTTCATCAACATCAGCAGTTAGAGGGTCAAGAACCAATCTATTTTCACGTGCTTGGGGTTGTCTATTTCCCCCTCCCATAGGTCCTTTACCTTTATCATGTTGTCTTTGATCACCCCTAAGATGATTTTCAAATCTATCTTGTGCTTGCTGCCTAGGCTGACCTTATGAAGTCTTCCCAATTACTTTCTTAGCTCTAGCTAACTTGTATGATATTTCTTTGATAGCCCCTACCAAAGTTTTCACAACTTCTTCTAAATCAACACCTTTGCTAGCCTGAGGTTTTTCAGGGTTTATCAATTTTACACCATCTCTCTTGAGAGGTTTCCCAACAACCTTGATACTATTTTCAATTTGAAGTGCCATGGTGAAAGCTTTTCTTATATTGGTAGGGTTCTTGTCTCTTAGGTAATAGGCTGCATTTTTATCAAATGCATCTGCATATTTTATTAAAAAAGATTCATTACAAGGCCTCAAAACAACAGGAAAACTTCTCAAATTTTTGTTAAACCTTGTGTTGAAGTCATAGACTGATTCATTAGGGTTCTTCTTAATATTCTCAAAATTAGACAAAAGAAATCTAAGATTAGTTTTATCACCATATTACAACCTAAATGCATTCTTCATTTCAGTTCATGAATCAATAGAATTATCAGGTAGAGCCTTGTACCAATCCCTAACATCTTCCTCTAGTGTATGAATAAACAATTTGACATACACATCCTCAAATTCAATCTCAAAATCTTCCATCATATTATCAAAAAGTTTGAGATACTGATCCCCAGTAATAGCATTGTTACCTTGAAACTTTGGTAACCTATTTCTCACATCTTGTGGGACAACATTTGGATACCTAACCATTCCTCTGAAATTTATAGGACCAAAGGTGTTAACAAAAAATGGAGGTCTAGGCTGAGCCATATTGTTTGGTGGGGGTGATCTTGAAGGTGAAACAAGCTGATGAGGAGTGAGAGGTCTCTGGGGAATGGGAATGAAATCTTCAAAACATATCTCTCTTAAGGGCTCTCCTCCTTGATGATCTCCAACAAACTCAGAAAATTTAGGAGCAAGCCTTTCAAATGCACAAGAAGGTCCCTCACCTGATGGGGAATTTAAATCAGTAATAGGATTGTCTGAATCAAATCCACTCTAAGAAGAATTATAGTCCTCAATAACAGGCTGCTCACTTTTAAACTCAACAATAGGGATCTCCTTTCTTGCAATCAAGTCTCTAACAATCTTCCACACCTTTCTCTCCTTTAGCTATGAGTTTCTTGAATCTATAAACAACTTCTTAGCAGAGTCCTTGATCAAATCAACATGGAGTTGCCACTAAGGAATTTCACCTTAGTTGTGTAAGAATGAACTTTAATAATATATCAAATGTTTGCTAGTACTGAAACCTTTGCAAGGATTTATAAATCATAACTGCTTCTTCTTAAATCAATCAATCACAATGCACCCAAAGTGTATGAACTGCTAGGAAATGGAAAAAGGGCAGACAAAACTTGAAACCCTTGTTTAAAACTTGCAGATTTGAAGCATAGAATGATATTTTAACAATGTAGTAGCGCAAATACTTGAATACAAAAATGAAAAAAATTATTCAAACACTTCAAAAACACCAAGAAATTCCAAGAAGTCCTCGGCAACAACACCAGAAAATTGTTGGTAGCCAAATTTGTTCTCCTTTTCAGTCTAAGCAGCATCTGAGATATGTCATGAAGCTTGAAGCCAGATAGATCATGTTGTGTGTTGTTTTGTAGCCGGGGATGTGATCTAACTGACACTCTAATTTGTGGAGAGATGAATAGCACTTTGAAAAGGATCTGATCTAACCCTCACTATTTTAGGTTGTGCCTTTCAACCAACGTAAGAGAACCTATATTGTAACCCCAAAATGGTGAAGGAGATGAAGATATCCCTCAATTTATGCAAGTAGTATGAAAAGGTCTTGGGAAAATATGATCAACACTCCAAATCTGACTTTCACAAGTTGTCACTCCCAGATTATGGAGATATTTTCAATGCAAGGCAAGGGTTACTAGAGACATTATATAATCCTGATTTTCCTTATGCATTTTTATAAATGGATTGTATTCTTTTGTTGACACACAATGTAAATGCAGGGGTAGTATGGGTAGGATGGGTTGTTTAGAATAATTTTTTGGTGGGGTATTGATGAGACAAATTGGGATATATCAGATCTTTGAAAACCTCTACAATATTTGAAAACAACTATCAGAAAAAAATGCTTCAAATAATCAAGACATTATTTCAACCAAAAGAGGCATAAATGGAAGACCATGCAACACTCTTCACACAATATTTGAGAACTCACCACAAAATCTTAAAGTAAAGAACTCAATTAAAAACAAAAATCCTTTATCAAACCACACCTAAGGTGCCCCCAAAGGCTTACATGAAATCTTTGCAATCAAGGAAGGTAAAGTGATTTTAAATTTGTTTATCTCCTTATCAAATGAAGGCTCTTCTGAATATGAGATTGCAAATCTCACTAAAATATCAACCAGAAATGGAGATCCTGTGTGATTTCTAAAGACTTTCAATGCAAGATTGCAACAAGAACAATGTAAACTATTTACAGGCATTTAAAAATGATAACAAACTCCATATTTCCCAGAAAAACATAGATTAACTCAAAATATTGTTAGATTCATTAGTAGGGGAGAGTTCATGAACAATATAAGAGCTTTGTGATGGCTATACACTTGTAACCAACTCACATACATGAAGATCCAACACAGAAGAAATCATCCTGGATCTTTGATGGGTTTCTAAGAAGATGAGATTTCTCTCAAAATTTTCTCATGATTTTTAATTTTTTACCGACCCCCTTTACAAATCTCAAAATATGCATTATATATCTCTTACCACATTTGATCCTTCTTTCGCAAGAAAAGAATATGCCATGGGATAAATTTTGTTACAACAATCCTCATGATTCAATGAAAATGACATCAAATAGAAAAACACTCGTAGGTTGTCAGGTGTGCCCAAAAAGATTAAATCATTACAAATATCTTGATCATTATCCTTCCTAGAGGCATGTTTTTCATTATTGAGGCATGCAAACACCTTTTACTCATCATTTTCACCTTTTTACCTTTTCAAATTACCTTTGCAACTTTTGATTTTGTCATTTCACATGTTTACTCGGGCATGGGCAAAAATTTATTACAAAAACACCTCAAATCAAAGAATTGAGTCATGAAAGTGATGCCAATGATCCTGGAAGGCCAAGATGACACAAAATCACTATAAATTTGTTGAATTTTGATGCAAAAATCGTAATTCTAACCTTCCTAGAGCTCTCATGACGGTCAAAACAAATGGATGCACAATAACTATTGATCTTATCCATATTTTAATCTTGGCCATCCACGTGGAAGATACAGATTTAGAAATAAGCATGAGTCACCTTTTTAGTTTTTTGGATAAGGCTGAACACATGTCAAAAAATGATTGGAAACAAATTCGGGCTCATTTTTGACTTTTCCAAATTTTTGAAAAAATGGAAAATTTGATTTTTTCCTCCACCCCTCCACCTTTGAATTTTGGAGCTGACACATGGCAAATGGTGGGTCCCAATGAAATCATACTTCAATTTTGCACATTTAGACATTTTTTGGAAATTGGGAAAATTTTCACTTTTTTCCCCGTAGGCCCGCACCTCTGATTTTTCCCTCACCACGTGTCTCCTTGTGATTCGCTAGCGGGCCAGCGCTTCAAATTTTGGTTTTGAGTATTATTGGCAAAAGGGAAAAATTTCCCTCCTGCCTCCGCCGGCCCATGGACTCGCTCTACCCTCTACCACGAATCCATCTCTGATTCACCAGAGGACCTGCGAGCTTAATCTTCATTTTACTCCCTTTAATCCAAGGGAAAATTCTCAACTTTGTCTCCACAGGCCTGCACCTCTGAATTCTCCCCTACCACGTGTCCATCTTTTACTCGTTGCAGGGTTTCAGGCCAAAATTTGACTTTAAACCATTGGAAGTTTAAAAACTTCAAAATCACCAAAACCTCCGTTAGCCCGCCGACCCGCTCGTAAATTGTGGACACATGTCCTCTTTTGATTCATCACAGAACCTCAGCCCAAAATTTTCCTTTTATCCATTTTTCCAAAATGGGGAAAAATTCCCCACTTCACTCCATAGCCCACACTTCCCTCTGACCCTTTGTGGACACGTGTCCACATGCGATTGGCAGAGTGCTTGCGGGCCAAAAATTTACTTTAACACCTTGAGCCAAAAAACCAAAAAATCTTCCACCACCCACATCCCCTTGGCCAATTAAAACCTACCACATTTCCAATACCTTATGAGGATGAATTTTATGGGAAAATGATGCCCATATGACTGTCAAAATGTAAAAAATTCCAGGGATGCCTTAGAATTCAATTTTATCACCAAGGATGGCAGATTTATCGATTCTAAATCAACTAAAGCATGTTTTTACAACATTTTCAACCTTGGGATAGGATTTTCAATTACAAACAAGTATGAATTGATCAAATTCAAGTTTTCCGTGATCTGACAAAGGGAAAAGTGACATAGCCCATGAAATTTGAAAAACTAGGGCACAAAAAAGGGCAAACTTGGAATATTCCTTCAAATTAGGGAAAAATTGAGGGGAAGAAATTTAGACCATTAATTAAAAGGGTAAATTTTTTTTGAGTAGATATAGATTTGAAAATTTTAGGGCAACATGGTGCAAGCTTAAAAATGGCACCAACAGACCCTACTAGGAAGTTATTTCTAGAGCTGGGAAAGGAAAATTTAGAAGGAAGATGAATTTGGAAAGTAGTAGGAGATCACGAGTAAGGAAAGGAGATTCCAATTGTGGAAAGTGAAAAACCTATTGTTGAAAATTACTATACATCTTCAAGTGACTCTGAACCAAACAGTCCTTGTGTAAATTTGAATTCTCCAACTGGAGAGGGCCCATCATTTGTGTCTAAAATGTGTGCCTCTCAGTTTTTTCCTATGTCCTCCAAAGTTGATAGGGCTTTCCATAAAGTTGAGTCATTAGAGAATATCTATTTTGAAAGCAATACTCCTGTGCTCCAAATACCCCTCATTCCCTATCATTTTAATTCTCCTGTAAATTCACCGCCTCAAGGCAATATGGCCCAACCTCCACCTAGACCTCCTTTTGTTGTCAACACTTTTGGACCTATAAATTTCAAAGTTATGGATGGATATCCTAATATGGTGCCACAAGATGTCAAAAATAGGTTTGCAAAATATCAAGGGAATAATGCCATCACTGGTGACGAACATTTAAAACTCTTTGTCAACACGATGGAAGATTTTGAAATTGAGTTTGAAGATGTGTATGTAAAGTTTTTTATTCATACTTTTGAGGAATATGCACATGAATGGTACAAGTCTTTACTAGATAATTTGATAGATTCATGGACTGAGATAAAAAATGCCTTTAGATTGAAATATGGGGACAAGACAGACCCCCGGTTCCTTTTATCTGAGTTTGAATATACAAATAAGAATCTAAATGAATTTTTCCATGATTTCAATACTAGGTTCAATAAAACCTTGAAAAGGTTACTTATAATCTTAAGGCCAAGTGTTGAATCTTGTTTGATCAAGTATTCTGATGCTTTTGATAAAAAGGTTGCTTATTACTTAAGATATAAAAACCCAGGAACATTGAGGAAAACCTTCACTATGGATTTACAAATTGAGAATAGTATCAAGGCAATTGGTAATCCTCTTAAGAGGGAAGGTGTTAATTTGATCAATCCTAAAAATCCTCAGTCAAGAAAGTTTGTGGATCTAGAAGAGGTTGTAAAAAATTTGGCTAGAGCAGTTAAAAAGATATCCTATAAACTAGCCAGAGAAGAAAAGGGGATAGTCAAGAACTCCCAAGGTCAACATAAGCCACAAGGTTAGGAGAGATTTGGAAATAAACCCAAAGGTGATCATAGACCAAACGACCGAGGAAAAGGGTCCATGGGGTCAAGAAATAAACAACCTCAACCCCAAGAAAATAGATTGGTTCTTGATCCTTTAACTTCTAGGGTCGCTACCATGGAAGAGGCCCGTGTTATGGAATGGTGCGATAGGTGTTTCTTGCCACATTCTCCATGTGATGTAAACAAGGAAATTGAGGAAGTAGTTGATGATGATGAAGCATATGGTGATGTATGCATGATGGAGTCCCTTGTAAGCTCACAACAAGGGGCAACATCAACTGAACTGATAAGTACAAGAACTATAGAAGACTTATGGGATTGTGCCCATCGGGTATTACCTCTCCCCCCCATTAATACTTTTGAAATTGAAATGGTAGAATCATTTTATTTTCCCAATCATGATTTTGAATACTTGAGGGAATTGATGATTAAAAAATATGATGGGGGAATTCCTTCAGAAGAAGACAAGCAACTGCTGATGAATGTAGTAGTTGTTCAAGAGAAGGAATATAATATTAGAAGTAAATTTTTCAAAGGGGTAGGGCCACAAGCCAAGAAAAAGATTCCAATCCTTACCAATATCCCAAAGGGAGACTCCTAAAAATGATACATCTGACAAAGGCCTAATTTCCCCAAATAGAACTTATACTCCTCATGCCTAGACTGTCAAAGCCCCTATACTGTCAGATGAAATTGTAAACCTTCCTCCTAATACTACCCTACCCAAATATATTCCTTTTGACATAGCTCAAATATTAAGCCAAATCAAGGTTACTATCCCAATTGTTGAATTACTTAGGATCCCTGAGCATAGGAAAAGGGCATTTGAATATTTTGGATTCAATGAAGAAAATATTACCTAAGGAAAAAGTGTTAATAATGTGGAGGCACCTCATATTATTGTAGAATTGGAAATACCTCAAGCATTGGAAGAATTGGGTGAATCACCTAAGGTGTATCTAGGAACTTCTTTAGTTGAATCTCAACTCGATGTTGATCCATTTTATACCACTTTGATCATTAAAGATAGGCCAGTACATAATTGTATGTTTGACTTAGGATCCTCATGTAATGTAATGCCTTTAGAGGTGATGAATGAGTTAAATATCAAGGTGACAACGGACTTTGGAAAATGTACTGCTATGGATTCAAGAGAAGTTCTAGTAATTGGATATGTTAAAGGATTAGTAGTGCAATTGGAAACTTATTCAGGAAAATGCTTGACCATGAATGTAGTTATCGTGGAATGTCTTGCCAAGTGGGGGATGTTGTTATCAAAAAAATGGGCAGCTAGTGTGGGTGGAAGCATGCAAATGGACATGTCATACACTACCATACTAATTGAGGGAAATATTATGAAGTTATATGGTGAGAAGAAAATTCTACATCTGATTGAGGATCCTAAAGATGCTTCTTATGAAGTATTGTACATAGATGTTGATGTCGATAACTTTGTGGGCTATGCTAATTGTAAGGATCATAGAATTAAGGAGTGCAAGTATCTTGAGCAGGTGGGTTCTCCTTGGACTTTGATGGTTGATGGGGCATGTTCTAGATTTGGTAATGGCACTGGTGTTGTTTTGATATCTCCAAGCCAAGAGGAGTTTAACTTTTATTTTAAACTCAATTTTGAGTATACAAACAATATTATAGAGTATGAAGCACTGTTGTTGGGTTTAAGGATTGCTTGGAAATATGGTGTCAAGGATATTATTGTTAAAAGGGATTCAAATCCAATAGTCAAACAATTTAGAAAGATGTATGCAACAAAGAATCAAATAATGAAGTAGTATAAGCATACAATTTGGGACTTCATTGAAATGTTTGATTCTTTCAATATAATACATCATGATAGGAAGTATACTACTGTAGCAGACAAATTAGCAATATTGGGATCTAGGTTTGAAAATTGTACAATGTCTCCCTATTCTGAATATGATATTGAAATATTGACTAGGCCATCTATCCTTGACAATATCAAGCACTGACAGGTGTTTGAAGATGATGCCCAGGTCTAAAGGTTTCTACAGAATAAAGGAGAATTTTCCAATCAAAGTATGGACTAGGAACCAATGGTTTGTGCAAGTGAAGGAAAAGAGACCTTATTTGGCAAGGAAATTATCCAATTGAAAAATAATACTATTCCCAGAGGTTTGGTTGCACTAGAATCAAATTTTGATAATGCTAACTACATTATTAATAGACACATGTCAACTTTGAGGGATGTTGAGGAACATAACCTAGGCATAAAAGATAAACCTTAGAAAATATGGTTAGGTAGAAATTTGAGTAAAGAAGAAAAGAAATCATATATCCAATTATTAAAAAAGTACCAAGATTGCTTGGCATGGTTATATTTAGAATTGAAGGCATATAGGGAAGACCTCTTTCAACATGAAATACCCTTGGAAGCCAATGCCAAGCTATTTAGGTAGAAACACAGACCAATTAATCCCCTCCTTTCCTCCAAAATGCAAGAGGAGTTGAAAAAGTGAAGGGATGGAGGAATTATATAGCCTACAAGATACTCCTCATGGGTAGCAAACCTAGTACTTGTTCGAAATAAAAATGGGGATATAATATTGTGTGTTGACTTTAGAAATTAAAATAAGGCATCAATCAAGGATAGCTATTCCTTTCCAAATATGGCTAAAATGTTGCAATTAGTTAGTAGTTCTGAGTTGTTATCCACTTTGGATGGTTTCCCTGGGTATAACCAAGTGGTTGTGAGGTATTCAGAGAGAATTAAAACCACTTTCACCACTCCATGGGGAACCTATGTGTATGTCAGAATTTCATTTAGCCTGATGAATGCCAGAGCCACATTTCAAAGAGAAATGGATGTAGCATTCTCTGGATATATAAATGACTTTATTGCCATGTATCAGGATGATGTGACAATTTTTTCAAGGAAAATAAGTGATCACCTACAACATTTAGAAAAGATGTTGTTAAGATGCATGGAATATGGTATATCAGTGAATCCTAAGAAGTGCCATTTTTGGGTTCAAAAGGCAAAGCTGCTTGGACATATTATGTCAAAAGAAGGGGTCATGATTTATCTCGAGAGAGTGGAAGCCATTAGTAAAGTTCTTATTCCAAGAACCAAAAAGGGAATTCAATCCTTTTCTAGGAAAATAAATTTTATTAGGAGATTTATTTCCAACTTTGTCGAATTAATTATCCCAATCACTAGTGTGTTGAAGAAAGATTAGAGTATCAAATGGGAAGAAGCAGCTGTTCAAGACTTTATTGGGATTAAGGAAGAATTGAAGAATTCCCCTATTTTAGCAGCTCCTGATTATAAAAATGCTTTCCAAATGTTTTCCTTTGCTTCAGAGAATACTATTGTATCTGTGATTTTACAAAAGGATGATGAAGGAGTTGAAAGACCAATTTCTTTCTTTAGTAAAGCATTAAAAGGAGCATAATTGAAGTATACTATCATGGAGAAACATGCCTTTTCTTTGGTCAGGGCCACAAAAATATTTAGGCCATATATTTTGAGATCTAAAGTCATAGCTTATGTTCCCCATACCATGGTTTAGGATATCCTATCAGAGATGGAAATTTCAAGTAAAAGATGCTGATGGACAAATAAATTACAAGAATATGATATGGACATCCAAACTAAAAAATTGGTCAGAGGATTAGGCCTAGCAAAGCTAATGGCAGAAAGCAACCTGCAAACAGTTGAGATAAATGAGGTTGAAGAAGAAAGATTGAATATTCTTGAGAAAATGAAAAATTATGAATGATACAAGGATATTATTTTTTATCTCAAACATCTACAGTGCCCTGAGTATTTAAGCAAAAATCAAAAGAGAACTTAATTTAGCCTCCCAAAAGTACATCATCACTGATTATGGGTTAACTTGGAAGAACCCTAAGGGAGTTCTCTTAAGATGTATCATTGAGGATGAAGCCCTGAAAATAATTGATGATTTCTATGGAGGAGTTTATGGAGGACATTTTTCTGGAAGAGTCATAGCCCATAAGATCTTAAGGGCTAGTTACTGGAGGTGAACTCTTTTTAAAGATACAACTTTGCTAGTAAGAAAGTGTGAGAGTTATCAACATTTTTCAGGAAGATTGAAAGCTTTAGGCTCCCTCCCTTTGCAACCTGTATCAATTGAAGCCCCATTTAATCAATGGGGAATGGACTTCATTGGTGAGATTTTAGATTCTTCAAGTACAAGCCAAAAATGGATATTAGTGGCCATTTATTTGACCAAATGGGTGGAGGCAATCCCTACCAATAAAGATACCCACAAAATTGTTATGGACTTCATTCCGAATCATAAATTTTTTAGGTTTGGAGTGACTACTAAGATAGTTGCTGACAATGGTATGAGTTTTCAAGCCAAAATTTTAGTAGTCATGTGTAATGAGTATGGGATTAACTTAGCATATGCTTCAAATTATAATCCCCAAGGTAATGGACAAGAAGAATCAAACAACAATAATTTGTTGAAGATAATCAGAAGGACCCTGGAATTAAACAAACAGAAGTGGGGTGAGCAGTTGAAATTTGATATTTGGGCTGATAAAATTACTGTAAAAAAAACTATTGGAAAAAGTCCATTTGAGTTGGTGTATGAAACTCAAGATCTACTTCCCCTGCATATGTAATTATCTTCTTACCATTTATCCAAAAATTGGAGGACTAGGAGGTCAGTCCCTATGATGCTTGTATTAATCAAATTGTTGAATTAGATGAAGGTAGAAGAGAATCTGACCAAAGACATGTGAAGTTTAGGGAGAAATTAAAGAAATTATTTGATAAAAAGGTAATCCCAAGAGATTTCAGTGTGGGAGGTCTTGTGTTATTATAGCATAACATACATAAGGATAAGGGAAAACATGGATAGTTTGATGCATTATGGATGGGCCCTTATTCTATTGATATTAGGATTGGCGAGCACACTTTTTTCTTACAAGACTTAAATGGGGAATTGCTTGAGTTTATTGTTAATGGAAGGCACTTGAAAAATTTCCTTGATTGATTTCTTAGAATCAAGGTACGCATCATTATATAGTGTATAATCTTTTGTTTTTGTTCTATTCTCATGTTTTTCTGTTTCAATTTGTCCTAGTCCCTGGTGACCAGTTTTTGTTGGTTTCTTGTTTCGATCTTGGGAGGTTGGCTATTGTTTCTTTTCTTTGGAGGTTGGTTCTTGAATCTATGGCCTAATAGATTTTTGGCACATGGTGTGCTGTATTTGTATTATGTTGTTCTTGTGGCACTCACTGGGAGTACCCATCTTTGAGTCGGAGCCAGTGTTGGTGATCAGTTCTAACCTCACCCCTTTTGGACCAGAATTTTTTTCAGTCTGTGTGGTTTGAAATATTACGTCTTCCTATGTGGATGTAGGAAGTTTTATATTTATTAGGTTGTTGTCGTTAAAACCTTCTCTATGGATGTAAATCACGTGAGTTCTGTGTCGGTTATAACTTCTCTTTCCATGTGTACATGTTGGTTGTTTGGTCATACATGATGAGTTTTCCCTTCTTTTATTTTCCATGATCATGCCTTCTTTATTATTTTTGTCCCAACATCCACATACACGTAGTCATCTTCAATTGGATGTGGCACATCAGGTCTATTTGGTGAACTTGTCACTTTTGTTATATTTGTAAAAAATGCCAAATTGGTCCCGTGGCGCTGATAATTTCTAATTGGCTATTCAAAAATATGAATTGGTGAAGCAAATTCCTTACTTTGACCCTGAAGATGTGCACATGTCATAAGATGAGTGGTTGCGGGAAGGTGAGCCCTTTTGGAATTTTGAGGCATTATGGTGAAAGGCGTAAAAGTATAAAAGGAATACCTAGAGCCTGGAAATGGACATGTGGCCATTTTTAAGTTAAAAAGTGGGGAGGCGGTTCAATGGAGGTATTTTGGAAATTTCAGCTTTGTTTTGAAAAGGTAAAAAGGTGTAAAAATGAGCCACGTCTACAACAGCGCCCTAAGAAAGACACGTGTTAAACCTATATTGAAAGTGGGTGGGTGGGCCAAAATGTTTAAAAAGACACAATTCCTCTGAGTGGCATAAAATAAAAAAGGAATCCCTAGACCCACCTCAGCTAAGATCTTTTCCACATAGAATTAATTCTTCCTCCATTAATTCTCCTATTGTAAACAAAGGACCTTGGGGGATGCAAATATATTCATCTTTTATTTCTAATTTGATAATATTTCATCATTTTTATCTATGAAGTGCTTTTGAAATATTGCAGGGCTCAATTTACGAACCAGAAGAGTGTGAAAGTTTCTATCTAGAATCAGAATTGCTCAAGCACCTACAGAAAACTAGTAAGAGTTTAAAACTCATGTTTTGTGTTTGTTTCCATTGGAAAATTGGTTGAAGTAAAGTCAGGGTTTTTTAAATGGAGACTATGCCATTTTCTTCCTTGGGTATGTTGGGGGTCATAAGTGACCTCGATAGGATAACAGATAGAGACTTGATGAATGCCGACTTGAATGATTTTCATCAATGATTGAATAGTACCCACATGAGTGAATCCTTGAAGGAAATTTGTGATAGCCGTATTTCCTTGGCGGGTTCTATTCCACTTTCTATCTAATGCCCAAAGTTAGTGTGGTATTGCTATTAGGAATTAGCTTGTTATTGTGAACATTAGATATTTATATATTTGTGTGTGTGCAAATATATATTATATATTGTGTGAGTAAATAATGTGAGTTGTAACTCACGTAGATAAGAGTTGTTGAGATATGTTGAGTGATTAGTGGATCATGAGATATTCTAGGGAATTGTTTGAGATTGAAGTTGACTCCTTGTATTAAGGAGATCAATCTTCTATATATTGTAATCTCCCTTGTCTAATAAAATATCCTAGATGTTTTGAACAATTATTATATTATTTTTGGTGTTTTTAATAATATAATCTCTTTCATTTTCTAACAGTGGTATCAAATTAGGTTTTATCATGTTCTCGTGATGGAGGAGTAATAATGCTGAGGGATAATTCTGTAGCTTGTAATATTGTCCCAAATTTATGTGCAGAGGACTCATGAAGATCTATGTTCCATCGTATACAAGAATATTGTGATTAATTTCACATATGTTTGCCATCGAACTCAGCTGCATTACTCAAAGCTGGATTTGCATTATATTACATTTGGCCTGTTGTCTTTACATGGTTGGATTTGCATTCAGATCATTTTTGGTTTGAGAATTCACATTTCCCACTCATTGAATCACTGGCTACAATAATTTGGTGGAATAGATTCATGCTACCTTGTTTTTTGAATAAATATTCTTTAAAATCTGTGTGTTCTTTCATTATTACTTTAAACGATTTCACCGCTCCATTCCAGATCTCTTCCATTCATAGCAGGCATATTGATCCACCAAGGATCAAACATCAGGTGTATATAGATAGATCAAAGGTGAATTAGAGGTGGCATCCACTATTGGTTTTTAGCATTTCTATCTTGCCTGAGAAGTAGTCAAAGTGGCCACATCCCGTATAAAAAGCTAAGTTACAGACATTTTAGGAGGTGAGACCTGTGGTGAGATATGGATTATTCAGGAAAGGAAATTTTTGTTGGGTGCATACCTCCAATAGTCAACCACGTGTTAAATTTTTATATTCATGTATGTCTTCACTTCTATGTGTTGATCTGTAGCTTTTTTCATTTGTCATCTATCTTTAAAAAAAAATGATTAATCATATTTTTCTTTTATTATTCCACATTTTCTCCAAGTCTATTGTCTTCTCCAAGTCTCCACGTATTTCTCTATCCATGCACAGTCAAAATTCAGTTCTAATATATTATTGTGTAATGACTTAAGTCTCTAGCCTTCATTTTTTGTGTGTCATAAATGTCCTTGTCGATTTTAGTATAAAGTTAAGTTTTTTATAATATTTAAAAAGTAATTTTCTTCTATTACTTTTTAAATTGTGTGAGTGTGGGTCAATAGACATTGTCAAATAGAGTCGAAATATTTGTATCATCCTTATTACAGTCATGGCATGTCAACGTCATTGTTGTGTCAAGTCAAGAGTCTAAAGTTGTATTGTCAACATTGTCAAAATTGAGGATTTTCTGTCATCTAGAGTATATCATAAAAGTCATCAAAATTGTATAATAATAATAATAATAATAAAATTGCCTTACGAATGCATTTTCAATGGAATATGATGTTCGATTAAGGTTTGTGAGACTTGAGCCTTAAAGCAATATTTTCTAAGTAAGTAGCATCTTGATGGAGGCTAGAGGAAAAAGAGGCAAGAGGACAATCAACGACCTCTCATTAGGCACCATCAATGAGGCCACGACACAAATTTGGTGGCCATGTTTTTTTAGTTGTGTGATGAGTGTTTGCTTTCAGTGTGCAATTGTGAAAATAAGAACAAATTATTGTTCAATTGTAATGTATAAAATTCCTGAATGTAACTCCTGATGAAATGAAATAGGTGAACAAAAGCACCACAATAAGATAGTTCATGGATCTTGAAAAGGTTTGTGGGAGATCCAGAAAACCACATGAGGTGGACAGGCGATGGATCTGTTACACGTCAAAGTTTGTGGTAAACTTGTAAAACCATAGAAGGTTGAGCATTGCTCCCTTCATTAGTATCAAGGTCATGAGTCACAGAGTTTGACATGCTCCATAGAGGAGAGCATACTGTAGATAAGAGTGTGTATGTTTTTCCCATGTTCACACTAAGGGGGTGAATGTTAGGAATTATCTTGTTATTGTGAACACTAGATATTTATATATTTGTGTTTGTGCAAATATATATTATATATTTTGTGAGTAAATAATGTAAGTGAGTTGTAACTCATGTAGATAAGAGTTGTTGAGAAATGTTGAGTGATTAGTGGATCATGAGATATTTTAGGGAATTTTTTGAGATTGAAATTGACTCCTTGTATTAAGTAGACCAATCTTATATATATTGTAATCTCCCTTGTCTAATAAAATATCCTAGATGTTTTGAACAATTATTATATTATTCCTGGTGTTTTTAATAATATAATCTCTTTCATTTTCTAACAATTGTGTGATGAATTATGACTCCAATAAGAGAGAAGTATTAGACGGGAGCACAGATGCGGTGTTGACATTAACACCAACAACCATAAGGGTAATTATGAAATTACCTATAATTGCAAACCCCATTACTATTGGTATCAAACTTTCCTTGGAGTATTATGAAGTAAAAAAGAAGGAATTTGCAAAGATGATAAACACAAAATGGCTCCTTATAGATAGAAAGGAATTTTCCAAAATCCCCAAAAGACTGGTTAGGGCTCAATTTGTTGAAGAGGTTGAAGATATCATTGTGCTCCTGAGTCGAATGGCTTGTTTAGAGACTACAAATTAATTTAAAGAATGGATGTCCACCTATATATGGATTATCATGGAAATAAAAGGAGATATTTGTTGGGAAAATTTTGTTTTTGATGATTTCATGATCATATGGCCACCATGGAAACTAAAATTGAAATGGGGGAAACTAAAAACTTGGAGTTTTATATGATGAATTATCTGGTATATAATGTTGTAGCACATAGGTGTTTCTTAGAATTATCACCACAATATGATGTTAAACAATGCTCAATGCATGAAATTTTCCCCCAATTGTAATTAACTAATTTGAGTGGAAATATCATATTAGTAAATGATGCTTTCATTGCACCAATTATTTGCTTGCTCAAACTAGATTGGGGGTAGTATAGAATTTCTGAGCATGCAAGGAAAGTAATTATGGAGTATGGATGTTACTTCATTCAATACAAGAAGTTCATTTACATCAGAGTTACTGGTTTTGAATGAAAACCTTTCAAGTTGCCAAGGTATGTGAATGACAAGATTTGTTTATGCGAATTGGAAAGGAAATTAGTGCCTGTGCACAAGTTAATTGCTGGGAGGAAAAAAACAAATGTTAAATTCCCTATTAGAATTGGTAAGTTATCTTTCCCCTCCACTATAAAAGCTAGATTGATTGGAGAAGAAATTAAGAGCTTGGCTATCGAGACATTTGTAGCTAGGCCTAATTATGACATTCAGTGGGTAGTTAACAATGTGGCTAATAATTTCAAGCATGAGCCTCACTTTGAGGACTATTGGATGAATTGCAGAGATGAAGAAGATGTTAGGTTGAGATATTTTTCAAGGATTACTTTGTACAAGTTGTGGATTTCAAGGTTTCTGTCATTCCAGAAGGACTTGTTGATGATTTAAATATAGTCAGTAAATTCTATATTGATCAAAAGGTAGAAAGTCAACCCATAGCTCCCCCAAGTTGGGATGAGGAATAATCTGATGATCCTTATATAAGGATAAAAAATGTCATGAGGAGAAAGGTGATTTGGTTGACCCAGATAAAGATTGACCTATCAATACAAAACACAAAGATTCTAAATCACTGCAAAAGTCTGGGAAACTTGGATGATGATCTCCCACATCTAAGGGAGGGTGCTGATATGATTGACCCATTTGGAGGAAAATCTCCTTTATTGCCCTCTAGAAGGCCTACTACTTGGCTTATTGATGAATGGACAGTAGCCAAAAGTGAGATAGGTACTTCCATGTCTACCCTCAGGTAGAAAACTTACAGAATGCTCTTGAAATCCATGGAAAATGCCCCAATTAATCTTGCAGTGCCACTCTAGGAAAAAGGAAAGGGTTTAGCTTCACATGTGGTCCTCCCAAATGTTGTTCCAGAGCTACATAGTACTGAGAAGTTAATGAGTGTAGCTATCACAAGTGGTCATAGTCAAAGAGGAAAAAAGGGCACTACCTGAATTGATGAAGTTTGAAAGGGCACACAAGAAGTCTGAAATTGTCCATCACCAAGTCCTAGTGAGGGTAGGTGCCCATACACCAAAGAAATTCAAACATAGAGATGGGGTAATTGATCCCCCAAAATTAGAAGGAATAGATAACAAATAGAAACAACAAGACATACCATTGCTGAGTATGGGTTAGTTAGATCCTTTAATCCCTCATTCATTCTTTATGGAGAAAGAAGTAAAGGCCACTCATATTTTAGTTCCTCAGGGGGATGTTGTAGTCAATACATTGGAAAACCAATTTTTTTCCTTATGTATGGACATTGCTGAAGCTCTACTTGTTAGAGATATTAATAACCTCCGGTACAAACAATGAATAAAATTTAAAATATGCAAGCTGAGGTGATTGATTTAAATACTATTAAGGAATTTTCTATGTTGGATAAGCTCAAGTTATCCATGGAGGAACCATTGTTAACACCAATAGGTAGTATTGAAAAGGATAAGGGATCTGAAGGAGATACTCATGTGTTAACAAGTGAAGAGATGGTTCAAAACACAAGAACTTCTTTCACAGAAAAATTATTGTCGGTATCAAGAAAATATGAACTAGTGGTAGAAAAGGATATGGATATTGAATTAATGGTAGAAGATATTGTGCCCACTCCTGTTAAGGTGGTTGAGAGTGATAAAATTCAAAAGAAGAAAAAATGTCTTTTGAAGATAAACTAAAAATGACACAAGACTTAATTGCTGATGAAGAAATTGTCATTAGTGGAGAATCACAGTGATCATGGATGGTATATCTAAACTCAAATATGATTTCATATTCATATTCCTCTCAAAAAATTATGCAAGTTAAAAAAAATGGCTTATCCAATTTGTAATAATGAAGTGGTAGAATTTCTAGTTAACTCCATCCATATTCAGGGATTTCATTAGAGCCATAATAAAAACTCACTCATAATAAATCCACCCATCCAAATTAGTTTTCATCCCATAATAAAATTCAATCCTTGAACCATATCCATTAGAAAAATTTGTTTTCATGTCTTTCAATTTCTTCATTTTTGTATATGCTTGTATAACATTAAGAAGCAATTATGATGAATATTAAGGAAATAACTTTTTGTGTACTAACATATGAGGACTAGATCTATAGGAATTTCCAGAGTTGTTCTTGGTACTAACATGCAGATTTTGGAGCACCAACAATATCAACCAAGGAGTATGAAGATTTTTAAGGGACACACAGATACCTTCACTCTCTCTTTTAACAACTATCCATCTCTTGAGATCACTAGTCCGGGATTTGAAGATTACTATGGTGATTCTGATAATGCACAATTCAAGATGGGCTTTGAAGACCTAGAAATTGTATACATAATTTTTGAAAGTATTCTTGGAGTTACTAAGTATGCAAAAAAGTTTTTATGAGATCTCAAACATTGCTTCCTATTTTGCACAAGTTGTACTTTGATGAATATAGTCTGATGATGGATCAAATTTTTCTCTAATCCTTCTCATGCTATCATTTCAAAAAAAAAAAAAAAATCAAAAAGCTTTGATTGGAAAACCAGCTTGTTGGCCAATCAAAGGCAAAAAAAAAAAACTTTGATTGGAAAACCATCTTGCTGGCTAATTAAAGACAAAAATGGTGGCTCTTCTTCAAAAGCAATCAACTATTACCTGGTGGCTTCTTTCTCAACACTATTTGACCATGTTAATAATAGGATGACAAGGAAAACTAGAGGTATGATCAAGTTATTTTGTTCTACTATTTTATTTTTAAGCTTTATTGTAAGTTTTTTTTATTATAGCTATATCCACTTTTAAAATCTCCAAGGAAGGCAAGATAAAATTCATATCTCCCCTACTTATATGAAAAATATGTGCACCTCTTTGTAATCAAAATTTTAGAGTCTAATTTATGGGTAGCCATGAATAAACAACATGCATGAGGACATGCATGAGATTAAGTATGGGAGAGAAGGAGAAGCCCAAGGTATGCATTTTGATTTTAGATATGAGACACAACAGAAGGAGATCCATACAAGAACCTGCTGTACAAGAAAGGAAATCAAAAGTAGCAGAAGGATCTCCACACAAGAATCTACTGCAAGAGAAAGAAAATAAAAAAACATTAGAAGGAGATCCATACAAGACCATGTTGTACAAGAAAATAAAAAACAACAGAAGGAGATCCACACAAGAACCTGCTGTACAAGAAAGAAAATAAAAAACAACAGAAGGAGATCCACATAAGAACCTGGTGCAAAAGAAAGGGAATAAAAAACATCAGAAGGATATCCACACAAGAATCTGTTGTATAAGAAAATAAATAAAATTGAAGGAGATCCACACAAGAACCTGTTGTACAAGAAATAAAATAAAAAATATCATAAGGAGATCCACACAAGAACCTGCTACAAAAGAAAGGAAATTAAAAACAGCAGAAAGAGATCCACACGAACCTATCTTTAAACTATATATGGAATGCATACTTGCATAAGCTCAATGCAGAGAAGACTCTAAGAAGAGAAGATAATAATATAATGCATGAGGACATGCATAAGATTAAGTGTGGGGAAATGATGAGGCCATAAATTACCATTATTTTGTCCTTCCAAGTTACCTTTGAAAGTGGATTTAAATGTAATCTAGGAACTTATAGTTTGCTTAAGATATAATATAGGATATATATCTTTTCCATTCTTTAGAAATATTTTGTTATCTATTTTGTTGACTAATTTTATTGATTATTTGGGAAAAGATGCAAAGTCTTGTGTATGCAGGCCATAAAGGAAAGAGAATGATAGTATTGAGAAAAGTTGAATTGATCATGGATGGTATATCTAAACTCAAATCTGATTTTGTATTCATATTCCTCTCAAAAAATTATGCAAGTTCAAAAAAAGAAATCATCTCAATCCAAGATCGTATACAAAATTTATAGCTATTTTAAGTTCACGAGATTAGTTTTAGAACTCACAAGATTAGTTTCGGAACTCACAGAGTTAGTTCCGGAACTCGCAGGCTTAGTTTTGGAACTCACAGGCTTAGTTCCAAAACTAAGCAGATTTCAATTTTTTTTGAAGAATTGTGAAAGATCAGAGAATCCAATGGAAAATTTGAGAGAGTTTTTTTTTCATAGTAATGTGATTAACAAAAACCTCATTCATATTTGGTACAAGTTTTACCAATAAAGAGAGATCTAACTCTTAGTGAGATACAGTCTGAGGAAAAGTGTATTAGACGAGCGTTAAAAGTTCTATAAAAAGAAACAGAATAGTCAAATGGAAAATATGAGAGAGGTTTTTGTTCATAACAATGTGATTAACAAAAATATAATTTAGATTTTCCACATGTTTTAGCAATAAAGAGAGATATAAATTTTAGTGAGCTGCAGTCCGAGGAAAAGTGTATCAGACAAACGCTAAAAGTTCCATAAATAGAAACAAAAAATTCAAATGGAAAATCTGAGAGAGGTTTTTGTTCATAATAATGTGTTTAAAAAAAATTCATTCAGATTTTCTACAAGTTTTACCAATGAAGATAAATTTAACTTTTAGTGAACTGCAGTCTAAGGAAAAAGAGTATCAAGCAAGCGTCAAAAGTTCCACAGTTAAAAACAGCAAAGTCAAATGGAAAATCTGAGAAAGGTATTTGGTCAAAATTATATTTTGAGAAAAATCCTCCTTCCAATAATTTAGAATAATAAAATCATTATGATTCTTGTTATCGAAAAACAAGGAGAAGATTTGGGAGCAAATCTTCCTAAAATGAGTAAGATAAGACTTGACCCCAATAATATCTCTCTCTCCATATTTTGTGGAGATGGAGATCTTAGTTGTTAGGATTGGAATAAATATAATATCATATTGTATTTCCTAAAATAAGGAGTTGGTTGGATGCATGAATTATAAATGCAACCTTCCACACTTAGATAGGTAATTCTTTCTCCCAAGAAATAAAGATCTGTTCTTTCTTTCCAATCTTGTGAAGTAGAGTTATCCTACAAGTTTTGAATTAAAAATATGAATCAATTCCTCTTCCAATGAATGAGCTGGCCACTCATTCCAAAGAAGATGGATCAATGTGTTAATGTTTTTTTCTTTATTTATGCAGTTTTCCTTTTGTTGTAAAGTTTTGATTTCATGTTATGTGATCCTTTTTCAGTATAATTTTTGTTGTGAACATGCAGGTGTCTTTTAATCTTTCAGTTATTTTTAATTTAGCAATTTAATTTACGCAAGTTTCATTTCTTTCATGCAACATTTATTTATGCAAGTGTGATTTCCTTTATGCAAATGTGTTTACATTTCTGCAAGTGTGATTTTAAATTTTTGCATGTGTGATTTATTTTATGCAAGTTTGGATTGTGTTTAAAGGAGCCACTTTCCGATATTTTCTTCTCTTAATGCATACAACCTTCGGAAACCAACCCAGATTAACATTATTAATGGCGAGGATTGACGACCCTCATCACACATTTTTCAACGAGGAGTGTAGATCCATTTCCATTAAATCAACCTACCATAACATTACCTAAGGTGCCACTTGGAAAAGAGGATAGTGATTTGGCAACTCAGCCAATCATGGGAGAAAAAGAGCCCATTGCCCAATTTTCAATACAAAAGGGAAATGAAGTGAAATTTCATACCACTACGTTTTCAGCCAAAGAAACAACAAAGGAGGGCCCTTTGAAAACAAGGCTAATCAGGTTAAGAATGACCAAAATAAAATGCCAAGGCAGGAGGAGAAGCATCTAGAGAAATCAACAACTCAGATTGAGATAAGTGCTCTAGAGAAGACAAAAATATTGACACAAAAGGAGCAAGAAGTATCCATACAGATGATAGTTGCACGTGACAAAATCTAGAAAGGATTGCAATAAATAAATGCTGAAACAGGTTTGAGGAAGGGTTTGATTAGTGAATTAATGTTAAGTGAAGAGACAACCCTTCCTATACAAGTAGTTTACCTCACTACCTTAGCTTTTCCAAAGGCAATAAGAGCCCCAAAGAAAGCCAGAACCATCACAAGAACCCTTATCGATTCATCTAGAGAAAGAACTTTTGAAATAGTAACCCCTTTTGAGGGGAAGACAAGAAAAGATATAACTGACGATGATTACAATATTTAGGTCATCCCCTTGGGTAAACCATCAAGGGAACAACTAAAGTAGGGAGTTTCTGAAGCTGTAAGAGGTCTTCTACAAAATTTAGATGAGGATGGAATAACAAAGAAACAACTTAAGGAGCAAGTTAGAGTATTAAATTCATTTTTTCAATAGCTGACAGGGAAAACAAGTCAGGAGCTAGCAGGTGCCTCTGTGAACACCCTTGAAGGTATGGAAAAATTGAATAGTGTTGTTAAAAAGTTCCAAGTAGTGGAAACTTGGGTTGGGTGATTAACTGAGAAGGGAAAAGAAGTTATCACTGAAGCAAGGAAAATATATGAAGATCTCAAAATTCACTTAGATGAAATTGATGGAGTAATTGAAGACTGTGACAATGAGATCTTTTAATTGGAAGGAATTCTCCCCAAGGTTGACCGTATAACAAGGCTCAATGAGGAATTGGTTGAACAAGAAGACATTGTACCAATAGAGCACAAAGGGAGCCAGTATGCTCTTGAAGAAATTACAAAGATCAGATTGGATACCCTAAAAGAAATCAAGAAAAAAATTGAAGTCAAGAAAGACTGGGTTGATGATTTACTTTATGCCATTGATATAAGGCTAGAAGACATGGTGGTGGATAAATTTAAAAAGATTTATGGAGATTTAAAATTAGATTTCTTACTTATTTCATTTGAAAATAATATCTAGGCGGATGACTTCTCCTATGACACTATTAGAAAAATGAAGAAAATTAAAAATAGGATTGAGGAGTTGAAAGCAAGGCCATTTGAATACAAGTAGAAAATGGCTCAATGTTTGGACGTAGTATAAAAAAAACATTGATTTTCCATCACCACCTAGGACCGGATGAAGATGAAATGAATGAATTGTTCAAAAGATATGATGCTTATGTGGCCAAATTTCCAGAGGAGTTGGATGTAGAGGAAAAGAATGAAGAGAAGGAGGCTACAGATACAAAAGAAGAGGAACATGCTTGAACACTCTCTTCCTCATTTTATATTCTCTTTTCATACTTCATTGAACTAATACTATGAATTGATATTTTTGCTACATTAAATGTAGTTATCTCTTTGAATTTTTATTGTTTCTTTGTTTCAACTGAAAGTAAAAAATGTAGTAGTTCATAATAGATATAATTAAAGTCTCACATACATTTGGAAAAGATATGTTAACTATTTACATACTTGTATTGATTGCAATTTGAACAAAAAACAAGACAAGGTTCTATAGGGGACCTTTCCCATGACAAAAAAGAAATGTACATATATCAGAGGTAAAAACAGTGGAAAGAGAATAGTACTCAAACATCCTTTAATCCTACTTCATAGCTTCCCCTTAGCATGGGAAGTCTATTCAAAATTTTGTTCTTCTTAGGTACAAACTCATCGGAGCCCTGTGCTTTTTGTATAAAGATAATTGACCCTGCCAGGCCCTTAGACATCCCCATACCCATTAATGACTCTAAGGTCATCCTAGGGTGACCCATAATCTCCTCAAGCTCAACTTTCTTTTGATGGGATGATACCTAATCCAGGAGGTCCAGACCACTGAAAGGAAATCTATTTTCCCTTTTCCCTTGTGAAGGGTCAACGTGCTAGGATTGTTCTGAAGAGGGGTGTTTGAAGTGTTGAGAGGGGTAGATACTGTAGGTTGGTGACTGGGAAAAATGTGAGGTTTTGAATTAGTTCATGTTTCCCACTTCCTGGAAAAGGGTGGATTTTCCCTTAGAGAAGGAATTGGTTGAGGAGGTTGAATTTTCCATTCAGAATGAGGGAAAAAATGCATCAAATGCTCAGATAGCTGAGTTGTAAACCTCCCTCTACTATCCCGGGATGAAGAAAGTGCTGCCCTCAAATGGCGAGTAGAGATAGATTGGTTCTCTTCTCCATCCGAGATGATGATAGGAGAATGAGTGTGTGTTTCACCCTTCCTCTTACTCGAGGACAATGCTAGTAATGGACATGATGGCAAGGGCACATTTTCTTCCTTTTTATTTTCTAGGAATTGAACCCTCTTCTCCAATTCACTCACTTTGTTGGAGATGGCAAGCACTGTATCAATGGAGGTTTTGTCATACAATATGTATGACTCCTTAGGGATTTCTTTTGAAACAAACTCTTCATTGCATAAAAAGGGACATTGAAAATTGGTCTACCCAGATACTTGAGGCCTCCCTTAAAACCAATATATTTTAAAATCCTCAGGTGTTTTCATGTGCTCCCATCTAAAAAGATGGAAATACATGACTTGGAAGGAGGCGAACACAAGATTGATTCTTATCAACCTGGTTAAAAGTTCTATACAGACCCATTGATATGTCAATGTTACTTTGGTGTCTCCTACACATTCCACTTTGAAAAAGGCTCTAACAAAAGCTTCATCCAAGCCACTCAGGTCTAAAATATGATTTAAATCTCCGAGGAAATCTCCTTCAGGTTGTGTGCCATGAGTGTCTTTTCCATTTCTCCTGCTAGAATCTTCTATACTCAGAGTTATGAAAGAAATACATATCTGTAAAGGAAAATAACTAAGTTTTATAGCCCAAAAGAGACACATATTAATTTGGGAAAATATTTCCCCTAAGGTAAGAGGGATCTTACTCAGTTTACACAAGGGAAATTTAAATACTGAAGGAAAGTATAAATGAGTAGAACTGGTAAATCGTGGAGATTTGACAGAAATCATTTATAGAATTTAAGCTAGTAAGATGAAAAGTGAAGTGCACCGAGTCTAAGAAGGTTTTCAAGAGATGAGCGTAGGTGTGTGTCATGTCAACAAACATATGGAAATACTCAGTGATCATTTGAGATGATTGCTTAATCAAGATCTGAGGGGGACAGTTCAAGTAACCTGTTAAAAGAAATAACCAGACATCCTAGTCAGATATAAGTGGAGCCCATCAAAATGACTCATGTTTCAAACACCTGGCAGTACAAGATGAAGTACATGAATACCATTTTTAGAATGAACATGTGATAAAGAAGTATTCCCTTGAATATTCTTATTTTTGGGGCGAAAAAATATTTGAATTGAAAAGGGTCATATAAAAAGCATGTAAAAGTGAAAGAGAAGAGGGGGGGTTTTAAATATTTATGAAAAATTTGGAGAAAATGATCTTCTTGAGAAACCATCTGAGAAACCCATTTATTTCTTGTGCTTTAAATTTAATCATGTCAATATGGTTGCAAGTTTACAGCCATTGACGAGCTCTGAGATTGTTATGAAACTTTTCCCAGATGATTTGAATTTAATAAGTCTTGAATTAATCTCTGTTGATCATGGGAATTATTGTGTTTGCTTCATTTCATAATGTTTTCAAATAATTTTTTCTTGTTCTTGTTGTAATATTATGTTAGAATCTTTGTAAGTCACACAAGATCTCATCCATGTGTTAGTATTGTGGCATTTGCAATTTCATTATGAGAAGAGCTTTCATCTTGTAATGAAAATAAACAATTTAAAATCACTTTACTTTCATTATGTTGACAAAGATTGGTTTTTAGTCTATGAGTGTATCTTAGACGTGATGAACCAGGGGTTTCTAATGTTTAATTGAGTCTTTAACATGAGCCTTTGTGTTGAATTATTGAAGAGTGTATGAAATCATGTACCTCTGGGCTTCCATTGTTATACACCTTCTAGCTGAAGGAATATTCTGGCTATCTCAAAGCATTTTGTTTTGTGAGTTTTTTAGTATTTATTAAAGGTTCTCAAAGATCTAATATAATCAACTTTATCCTACTTAACTTCCCACCAAAAAACATCTTAAATAATGAATTCTACAAGAACTACCCCTGTTTGTACCGTGTATCCATAAATGAACAAATTCCAATGCCAAAATATGTAGAAACAATCAAGTTTCAATTAATGTCTCTAGTAACCTGAACCTTGTCCAGAAAATATCTCCATTCTCTAGAAGTGATAACTTGTGAGAGTTAGATTATGGTATATCGATTGTATTTTCTCAAGGTCATCCTGAAAAATGTGCAAATAAATATTTATTGATATTCGTTCATCAACATAGGTTACAGAATGGGTCCTCTCAACCTAGTTGAAGGCACAACCTAAAGTAGTGAGGGTAGATGAAACCCTTAATACAATGCTATCCATTTTTTCCAACATATGAGTGACAAAGAGTCAGCTACAATTTCATCCCTGGCTACAAAATGAATTATATTATGATTCGTTTATCTCTAAGCATCCTGCTTGATCCGTGATGCTGCTCATCACCTATGGGAGAATAAAATTGGGTACCAAAAAGACATCCAAAAACCTCTTCGACATCCTTCCAGCTTTCTTACATGGCTCATAATCATTGTTCATGAGATCTTCTTATTGTTATCACATTATCTTAATCATATTATCATATATGATATGCTTCTAACATCTTGCAAGTATAGAACAGTTTCAAAAATAATCAACAACCCTCTCCCACAACTACTTTTTCTTACAAGTTATCCATTTTCATCCTTTTATTCTTCGACTTTATATTTTTCTGGTACAGTCATTTCTGATCCCTCCCTGGTCACCATTGACCAAGTTCCTGTCTATTAAAAAATCTATCTAAATCCTCATTTTTGTCATTTATCCTAATTCTCTTCTTCTGGTTCACTCCTATAGGCCCCCTTTTACAATAGTTACTGGTCCTCATCAACTTTAGATCACTCTCAGGACCTTGCAGGTCTACATATCTTGTCTACAACTTCAGATCCATCCTCCCAGGTTGTCATTGAATTGCATGTGCATAGTATGGGTCACCGTCGATCCAAACCAGGTAACACTTAATTTACAGTTATTGTCATCTAAATAGCTTTAGACAATTTTTTTCTATTTTCCTGATTTAGTGATAGCTCTTTTTCTGTATGCTTTTTCTTTTACATCCTTTTGTCTAACAAATAGGGGCTGACACTCCACCAAGGAAGTTAACACTTCTCAGGTCCACTTTGTTGGGCATCCCCCACCCCTATCTATCTAATCAAATCCCATTTTAGTCTTACTTGCAGGTTTGAAAACAACAACAATCCATCATTCATCGGCCATATCAAACAACATCAAGCATCCGAGGTAACATAAACCCTCTATCATTTCTGAGTTGCTAGTTTCCTTAGTAGCTAGTGTATTACATTTGATTAACCAATGATAAATTTGGACAACAACAGGCCTGCGTAATTTGTGCAAATAAATATAAGCTAAGGTATGTCTTTGATTTCATTCTTACAAGGGAAAGTATACACTATCATAGTTTGCACATTAAAGATCATGATGGTTTCTATAAATACAATGTGATGAGATGGATCTTGAGTTCTCTCAAACCCTTGAAAATAAAAAATATGATTGTTGCAGGACTTGTGTAATTTTTCACTTGAATCATAACTGAAATTATACTATTCCAAAGTACTATAGGTTTTTTTACACTCTAATGATGAGCTAGAGGGACTATGGAGGATTCTTAAAGTAGGGGAATTTAATAATAATCCTCAATCAGGTCTATTAGGTGTCAAGAAACTCATTAAGGAAGAAGTATGGTTGTTTGAAAGCTCAATTGTAGGAGAAGTCATTCAAATGATCATCTCAAGTTGCGATGGCATGGAAAATGGTAAAAAAACATTGCAATGTTATTTCAGGTCTATGTTATTCATGTTGACCCATCTCCATGACAGTTGGGGAAGGTAAGTGATCTCAATTTTGTATTAATAGCTAGTATATGGTGGTATAACGACACAGGAGATACAAAATGGTGTTTCATGAGTTGTGCTTGATCCTAGAACATTGATAAAGTTTGCAACAATAGATTGAAAGTGTGCTTTAGGAATTTTAGTCCTACATGGTGATCATTGTTAGTACTTAGAGGATTTTTTTTTGACATGTTACAGTCCTAAATGGTGATGTAAAAAAATTTTAGAGAAAAAATTTGATGGATATATTCTCAGGGGGAGCTATTTGCATAGTTATTATAGGTCCATGGATCATTTATTGTTGCCGATGAAGACAAAAAGAGAAAGTACAGTCCAAGGGGGGAGCTAGTGAAGCATGTAAGTCATTATTTTCATTGTGTTTTGTCTTGTGTTGTCATTTCTCATGTTGGGTCCATCATTGTATCCCTTTTTTATAGATTTCAAAGGGGGAGTGAAGCATTTGAAACATGGAAAAGAGGTCTTGTAGGCATGTTTAATTGTGTTGGTTGTCATTAATGTTTCTGAAGGTGGTTTCCATCAATGACAAAGGGGGAGATTATTGGTCATTTTGTCTTGGTGTTTCCATTAATATCAAATTTAATTAATGAATAAATGTGTATATATGTCATATGAGTCTCCATGAGGTATCGTTCATAGTCAAACATGAAGGGTTGACTGGTAGTATCTAGATTTGGGTCAAGCTATTATGGTGTCTAGGCATGGTGCAAGCATGGATGGTCATGGGATGATTTAAAAAGGTTTTTCATAAGGTCATACATGGTCCTAGAGGTGTTTTACAAGTGTCTAAGTATTTGAAATGAGTCATCACGGTCAGTTCCTGGGGTTTCATGGTTGAGTCAATTCATTCTAGGCTTATTCCTAGTCATAGCAGAAGCAGAATGAGTTGGATGCAGGAGATATGGAGTAGGGAAGTCATAACAAAGAATGGTAGGGGATATTTGGTATTGTATATGCTGTGTATGAGGAGTTTTATATTAGTTCTCAGAGGTGTGCTAATGTTTCATGGTATTTGGGAAGCAAAAAGGTGAAGACAAGACATGATAGCACATATAAGTCACTGTGGCTGGAGAGTTTCAAGAATATTTGACCATGGAGGTAAGTTTTGTCAATTATAGGACATTTTCATGATGTTTCATGAAAATTTTCAAGTAAAAATTTTAAAGGAAAGTCAAGTTATGATGTTTTTAGTAAAACCAAGTTGAGAAGAAGTAAAAATCTAACTTGAATTGGCAACGTTTTTTGCTCACCACACTCACAAACATTTTTCATGGGACCCAGATGTTTTGGGGGATGATTTTACATTGACAGAAGAGATTTTAGAAAAAATAATGAGGTGATTTGATCATCATAATTTTATGAACAATCATTAACAAGCTAAAGTGGTTTGAAACCCTAGTTAAACCCTCCTTCTAGAGAGACATGGAAGATTTGCATTGTATGGTCATAAAATTGTCTTGGAATGTAAAAGTGATACATCAGGGATGAAGAGGAATTCCTTAGAGCTCATTTTGGTGGTGGTTTGGTGTTCCAACTATTTTGGGAAGAGAGAGAAAATACCTTATTTTACGGATAATTCTAGTTTCAGGACTAAGATGGAGGTTACATGATGAAAACAAAACTGTTCCAAAAATACTTGGGAGTTTCCCTAAATTTCCATGAAAATTTTCATGTTGATTCAGTGGAGAAAATGGAAGATACAGATCCTCAAAGTAACACTACTGATTTTGGACTTAAGGGCTAAAATTCTAGTCTCTTGGTTTGAGGCAAGTTTAATGAAATTGCATCTTGTAACAATAGTTTTTGGGCATGGACAATTTTTAGGCACATGATATGATGTGATGAAGTGCTTGGTTTGATATGGTGAAGTGATTTTTAGTTGAAGACCTAATGGACTAGAAATCCCTAGTTGGCTTGCTTAAGAAGGTGACTGAAACAAGTGTGATAGAATGAATTTCTCCATGTGACATATGGTTATTAGTGCTTGTAAATGTTGGTATAAATGTCCTTGATGTTTTATAGGTGGCAGTTTATCTTGGAATAAGTTTTGAAGGTGATTGAGAATTGATTACTCAAGACTGGTTATTGAGTCCTTGGAGCCTAAATGGGTAGTTTAAGAGTTTGTCTTAGTTGAAGTCATTCCAATATGAGTTGGATGATAAATCAAGTTTTAATGAAAATTATATTCAAATACATTTCCAATCATATATGGTTTTTACCTTTATGAGGAGCTTAAAAAGTATTAGAAAAGAATTAATTTTAGACTCTTATGCCATTTTATGAAGAGTATAATGAGTTTCATGAGTTAGGTTACATCAAAAAATTCATGTTGATGTTTCATACGTGTCATGATGATGAGTTTTAGTGTACCAAGTCATTCAGTCTTGGAAGGTGATTTTTAAGGTGTTGAAGAACTTGAAGGGATTGCTTGTTTCTTAGAGTGTGTCATGATGAATTTGGATGTTTCAATTGTTCCTGAGTCTAGGGAAGGTGTGTAGAGGATTTCCTTGAGTTCCATGTTGATTTTGGATCCATGAAAAATTTGTTAGAAGACCCTATATGTGATTGTGCATTCGTTGGAGCTTAGAGAGTGCATTTTGAGCTTGTGGAGATGTCTTCATTATTGTTCATGTTGTTATGACCCGTGGCAACCATTGCGGTATCTTGGAATGAATTTATATGATATTTTTGATATATTTTTGTGTTGGGATGAGCGACCTAC
Source organism: Taxus chinensis (assembly GCA_019776745.2). NCBI lineage: Eukaryota > Viridiplantae > Streptophyta > Pinopsida > Cupressales > Taxaceae > Taxus > Taxus chinensis. The sequence continues at coordinate 1,021,343,575 of CM034146.1, read as the reverse complement.
TTGGTCATGACCAACCCAAGCGAGTTTATGAGCTAGTGTTGTGTATATAAGCTAGCATATTTGGTTCATTTGAACTAGTTGTGAATGAGAGGACATGAGTGACCTATAGGAGGTTGAAGAAGAGTGTTGAGGGGTTATGGAAAGATCCTAGAAGAGTGATGAATACCTAAGAAGAGTTAAGAATCATATGTGTAAGGAAATTGATATATTCAACCAATGAAGAAGAATAAATAAGTGAGTTAGAGAAGAGGATAATTTGAAGAAGGTTTGATGTGTTTGGAGTCGAACTTGGATCACAATAAGCTATGTGATCAACATATCATTTGTGGTAATTCATTTGAAAAATATATTATGATGTGTTGTCATTTGTTTTGAGTCATATTGGCAAAGGTTTAGGGGTTAGTGCTCCTTGTGGGGTGGGTGACTCATTAAATAAATCTTGCAGGATGTGTAATATTCTTGTAAGTCCTTGCTTTGTGTAATATAAGTTAAGGTTTCAGTGGGTTTTATTCCCCTTGAGGGTTTCCAAATTACATATGGTGTTCATGTTTCTTCTTCTTTGTTTCATGTTCTTATGAATGCTTAATACACATCTAGTGTGTACATATGGTAATGGATTTTAAATGGTTGAATTGAATGATGAATGTAAGAAATGGTTAATGAAGTTGAAATTGTTGTATGAATGATTGAACCCCAATTATTCACTATGTTTCCAACATATTTTAACACATGTCCCTCTTTTTCGGGCCTCGGGGATGGAAGAACAATCAACAATATTACAAAAACTGTGAAACTACCAACTATAGGATTGTAAAAATGCTCCTCTTTCCAACTGCTTCTCAAATTGTGTTAGTGTCCTTGCCAACATGCTTTAGAGGTTAAAATGTAACTTGAAACCTTGAAACAACTACAAATTTGAAAATTACAAAACTGTAAAGTTTATTTTTTCCTTGTAGCATTGAGATTTTATGAATATTCCTCTTTCAGGACTTGGGGTAGAACTTGCAAGTTGTAAATTCAAATTAACCTTGAATTTGAAGAAAATTTATCAATCAGAGGAATATTTTTTTTAAAGGCTCAAATGTTTAACTATAGTTCACAACTTTTTGAAAATTGTAAACATGCTTATAAGACCCACATGCCCCAAAATGTTTCAAATATTCCTTTTTCAGGTCTCGGGGGTAGAACTGTAGTTTGGAAACTTTCAAAAATGCAAACTCACACAATTGTAAAAATGCTAAGTTCCAAAGAAAAGGGGTCTTATCTTTGAAGGTTTGAATATGAAATCAGAATTCCAACAACTTCCCCTATGACATTAAACATGAAAATCATTAAAAAAACAAGAAATAAAGGAAACGTTAATTTGTAAGAAAAAACACAGATGGTTTGGTAGGATCACGAAATGTTTTCAACAATTGAAGCTCAAGAGGGCACAAAATGACTTGAGAAACTAGATAGATGATAATTTTTTTGGAAGGATCAAATCAGGCACCAATATGATCTCTTAAAATAACTTAATAAAACCCTTACTAAGATATCTTTTTTAGAGTTACCTTAGAAATCCCCTGTTTACAAGGACATTTTACAAGATACGTTGCACTCTTTCACTTTTGATATTTACCCAATTATTTTTTCTTCCCTCATGAGTACATTTAACAAACTTGATCAAACTATTTCTTTCACCTCTAATGACCTCTCGATGTTACCCATTTCCGACACATGTCTACTCATTTTCATCACTACAAGTATCTAATTATTTCTTATCAAATGGGTTTTGATTAATGATGTTTTTTCCTTAACATATGTCTCATGAACCTCCTCATGCAACTAGGGGCTTCCCCAACCACAATCAATACTTATAATACTGTGTGTGACTTTGATAACATCACACAATATTAGTTCAGATCTTCTTGTTGGTCATAAGTTGTTACCCACCAATTTTTACATCATGTACAATATTCTTTATTACAATAAACTATTAGGAAATCATTGGATTCATGATATGCAAGATGTGCCATCTAATTTCCATCATTGTGTCAAATTATTCCATAACGAATGTAGACACTAATTTTTTGGTATCGCTACCCTTAACCTCACGTTCGCTCCCTGCTGTCTTTTTACATACATATGTCCATTTCCCTCCTAAATTAAATTTACCCCATTTAAAATTATTTCTCACCATTTAATCAATCTTCCCTAATTATTCCTAATTAACCTTTATTGACCTCAAATCCTCATTCTAATTTGTTTATCCTTTCTAGCCCCCCATTTAATGATTTCAACTTTCTATGGCGTTTATTTAATAATTTAAACCCTCAACCTACCAATTTACTCATCCTATACAACCCTAATCCATCCTTATCACCTAAAACTCTAATCCCACCTCTTATGGGCTCTGTTTTCATGCAAGTGTGCAACAGAAAAAATTGATAATTTTCTAGCATGATAATGATACCCCTGTGCAAAAATTTCTAGTTTTATCATTCCAATGCACCCCAATTCTACCCAATAAATCCAATTACCTCCCAGTGGATGTTAATTCAATCCCCTAGTTGAATTAGGAAAGTCAAGTCAATCACCCTAGGTGATTTTAAGAATTCTTGAAGATTGTTATTTTTGGATAGTTGTGGGAAGGGATACCACTGGCCTTTGCAAGACCGATGTAACCCCCATGAAAAGAAAATAGGATCCAGATCAATATGGAGATGAATTAAAGGTCTAAGAATATCATGGAATTGATTTTGGAAGATTCAAGAAATATTTGGAGGAGTTGGGGTAGTTTCATCAAAAACAGGGTTCAGAGGCCTCGACAGTGCACATGGCAAAAAAAGTTAGAACTTTGGGAAGTGATTCTGGGAGCTCTAGATGGATTTTAGAGCTAAACAAGACATCATTAGAAAGGGAATTCAGATATATACAAGATGGTGAAATCATATTTTTCACAACACTTTGGAGAAATAGTTTTATATTTGGTTGTTTTCATTCTCATCTAGGGAGCCATATAAAAAAATCAATTTTTAGGGCTTAAATAGAGGAATAAAGAATAAATACCCCCACCATTAGATTAAGAAGGTAATTTTCAGTCAATTTCACATAAAATTGTTCCAAAAAATTCCATTGGGAGCTCAAGTTATCACTTTTCCAAATTGCCTTCAAGGTTAGAGTTCAAGAGTTAGTCAAATTTTAATGAGGACACATGTCAGCTCTAGGGGCCTGATGCATTTTGATGTCCCTTTCATACCTTAAGAAAAGGTAAAAAGGGGAAAGAGAAAATCTCCCAACCCCATAAATTCCTCTAGTCACACATAGAACCTTCTAGATCGCTAGTTCAGCCCCCAGGTGCTTATCGAAGCCTATCCCCTCACTCGCTCAGATCGTGACAAGTGTCTCATTGAGGAGTGATGTGCAAACTGATGTCCATTTTTTCCCCTTTCCCAAAGGGAAATGAAAATTCTCCCAATCCCTTGAATCCCTCAGGTCATCAATGTGACCCTCTTCAATGTAAATTTCCAACCCCTGGGATCTAGTTGGAGCCAAGTGCACAACCGTTGGATTTTTTCCAAGTGTTGTATGGAGAAGCGATGTGAAATTTGATGTCCCTTTCATCCCTTAAAGATAAATGGACATCAGGGACACAAAATTTCACCCAACGCCAACTTCAAAATGTGAAAAAATTTCTAACTCTTTGCCACTTCTTACTACTTCCCCATTGTTGTCCATGAAACTCATTGCTGGAAGAAACTTGCAGAAAAATATCAATCCACCATTACTACATTCAAAAAAAGATTCAAAAAATACTCCACACCATGAAAAAATGGATTAAAACAATACAAAATGAAGAGAAAATGAAGATTTTTTGCTAGATAACCACAAAGTCTTCTAATTGAAAAATCTTCATATCTTGCAAAATACAAGTCAGATTGAGATGTTGTCTTTTGCAGAATTCCTCATTTTTAAAGATGAGCAAGATGAAACAAATGGGAGGTTGAATGGTGAACTGAATTATTTGTTCTAAAAAAAATCCATTTCATGCCCTAGCTCACATTCATCATATTTCCCATCAATCTGACAATGGAAACAAACTAAAAATTTGCACATAGACTCCAAATGTGAAACCTATCGCAATGGAGTTTTTTTCATCATGATCGAAGACAAAAAATAGACCTGTAAATTTTGATTTACATTAATGGCTGCCATGGTAGCTTTGTGCTTGAAGCCGCTGCTAGGTGAAAATTTAAAATTTTATTTCCAAGAATTCTAGTAGGTGAAATCAAGTGAAATTCAGAGGACATGACCATGATGATGAGCCGAGTTTGAAAAAATATGTTCCATCTCAAACCAAGCGTTGAAAATCCACTTTCTAAAAATAATAATTTTTCCTATACAAACGTGTTGTGTTTGGAAAGTTGTTATCAAAAGTGATTGTGGCAAAGGTAGTGTGCACTAAAGATAATCAGGAAGCCAGAATGATTTTCCACATCAAAAAACAACGAAAACAAACACTTAATAAAAATAGTATTCCCCCTATATGGGTGCTTACTAAAAATAGTAAGTGACCCCAAGAAGTGGTCAAGGTCAAAGCAATGTGTGAATAAGTGAATGAGGGAGCTCATCACATCAGAATGGTCAAGAAGAGGCAAAAATCACTTCTTACTAAAAATAGTAAGTCTTCCATCTGGGAACTTGCTATTAATAATAAGTTACAATCAGAGGGTAGTTTTGGCACATTGTAACATAAGGGGATCATCCATGGGAATTTCTCACAAGGCATTCGATATCCATCCGAGGGAACTCGACAATGTCTTTCAACACTCACTATATGGTTTGGGTCACATGTATATCATACACAGAGTGGGAGTTGTGGTCATTGGTGGAACAATTCATTCAACTTAGAAAGTGTTTGTGAGCCAAGATGAAGGATTTTCTAAGGGTGTAAAGAGTTTGGAGATTCAAAGTTTCACTACATTTGGAGCTTTCCATCAACAAAGACCGGCAGACTTCATCAAGAATGAAATCTCCTCTTCTTCTTCTCTCTCTTTTCTTCCTTCCCCCAACTTTATCTCTCTTCTCAATGTTATAATTTTGCATTGAGGGTTGCAATTTTTCATATGTCTTAATTTTTCTAATGTAATTAGTCACATTTATGTTATAAAAAGGGACTTAATGTTTTCCTAAGAAGGTGAAGAGTATTAAGTCATGTCGAGACATACAAAGAGTTATTGGGGGTTATATGAAGAGTATTTTCTCTTCCTATAAATTACAAATCCATTCCCATTTCAAAGGGTTGGTGATTGATTTTGTAAACTCAAGAGTGTATTTTACTTTGAGAGAACAAAGGAGATAACCATTTTCTACCATTTTCCCCCTCACTAGTTTTCCTCCATTCCCACAGTATATAAAACTTTTGTTTAAGCAATCAATACAAGAAGAAGGAGTTTCTAGCATTTTTTGATTGAGGGATTTATTGATACTTTGTGCTCATAAATTATAATCAGTCTTGTTTCTATTTTTAGAGTTATTTATTATCATAAATGCATGTGTTGAAATTTCTAACTAGTGTGTGTAGGAATTTGATTTTCTTCCTGTAACATTAGTTCTCCTATCTCATTTCTCACTCCCATTTCCCACTTTACAGACAAATTCCTCTCTAGTAAGAAATTTCTAGATTTACTGTAGGGATACTGGAGTTCCCCTATTGGATACCTAGTTGAAATTCCACCACATAAATCCACCTTTTCATGTGCATGCAAACACCATTGTTTAAGAAAAGGGACTTAGATTCCCAGAGTGTTGGCAAGAAACCCACAAATTTTTTCTCCAAAAAAATTTCTCACCAACAAGCTCCTTGCCTCGAGCTCATCATGATTCCACTGACCAAATCAAGGGTTCCCCAAAGTTGGTGATGACCCATCTGGGTCTCCGTCAACCCTATGAAGCTGAAACTACCCCTCCTTTTCCCAAGATACAATTTTAGAGTCTTCAAGATTTCTTGCGACCTTGATTTTTTTGTGCTCTCTTACAGCTACTATAACCATGTTGAAGACCTCTTAGATATATTTTCATATTCTTTGGGAGATTTGAAGCCTTCTTTTATCATTACATATTTGAGCCCTCTTTTACAACTATCATCATTAGATCTTGTGCAGGTTTAGCTGTCATTAGGAACTCTCTGCCTCAACCATTCTCAAGCCCTCATTTCTTATCTACAGGTCTTTGTTTTAGTTCATCCATTTCCATCCAAGTATAGATCATCCCTAGTCACCATCGACCCTATTTGGTAGTTGTCTACCCAACCTCTATTTTGTGTTCTCCTCTATCATTCAGATCCCCAAACATTCATTTCATGTCTCCATAGTCATCCAACCTTTAGATCTCACCATTTTACTTCTCTTCCATCCTAGATCTATTCTTCAAGCTCCTAATTGCCATCGAATCACCCCAGTCACCATCGACATGATCTGTATTTATACCACTTATCATCAGATTCCATAATTTTCTTATATCCTTTCAATAAGATCCAAATTTACCCTATTTAGTAGTGTTTTGCCTTCAGCTCAGATCTAGGCTAGCTTTAAATCCAGCTACAAGAGGAATTACAGGACAATTTTTTCTACATTTTCTTCTCATCCAACCCCAGTTGTCATTGATTATCCCTTTGCAGTAGTAGGTCATTATCAACCCACCCAAGTTTTATTTACTTTACATGAATTTAGATCAGATCTGATTTTTGTCATATTCATTTCTTTTCAGTTTAGGTTTCATTTCAGATTATGCATTTCTTGCTACATCCAATCTATCAATATCTGATTTTATCTTGTCTTTATTAAAATGAGGATTTACATCCGTCCTAGGAATTTCTCACTTCTTGGGACTGAATTCATCAGGAAACCCTCCAATCTATTTATTAGTCTACCATCTATTGAGTTCTCTTGATTTTTAGGTCACTTAGCTTGCTGCGGAGAAGGATCTCTTGTTTACACCCCTATCCATCATTATCCCATCTCGAGGTACATTAAATCCTTGCATATTTAGATTTACTTATTTTATTTATTACTAGTTGAATAATCTGAGTACGAATGATGGAATTCAATCAACAATGACATTGAGCATACTCTCGTTGATCCTAAGCATTTCAAATATTATTAGATTGATATGTCTAACGCATAAATGCATTCTATCACTCCCCCTATAGAAACCATGTTTTATCAGCCTATGTGACCTGCCTACACCTCGTGTAAATAAATTCATTAAAACCTATAATTCTAAGCATAACCTAAGTCACTACCCTCACTCCTTTAAAATCACATTTTTAACCCCCGTAAAATCTACTTACCTACCTTAACCTCCATAAAACCCCCCAAACCACCCATAACCCACATAAACCTATTATTACCCTCTTTACCCAACTACCTAACATCATAACCTCCTCATCTCACATCCCCACCCATGAAATCCTAACTTAGAGGTGGTTAAAACCTCTTCCAAATGACTTTCCTTGAATTTTCCAGATTGTTGACGATCCTAAAAAATCATCCGTGATTATAAATAGAAGTTTAGATCTCCTATTTCAGGGATCCAGAATCATTACAGTGAAGCTCTACTACTCCAAAAAACTAGGATACTCTACTACCTACATTTCATTATGCTAAAATGTAAAATAATAGCATAATCTATATGTTATAGCAGCAGTGAATAAATAAATAATGTAATACATAAATAACACCCAAGAAACTAAGTAATAAATAATGAAAACCTAATTACAAAGAGGGTTAGAATAGCATTAGCTGATTCAAAGAGGTTGTTAGACTGTGTCGCAGTGGAAACCATATGACCATAAATGGAGGACCGTCACACAGAAGCCTAGAAAAATACATATTCGACAGATTTGAATAGATTTGGGTGCCAAGAGAGGGATGGGGCCACCCATGGGTGACCTGATATGGTTATGGGTGACTTGGTATGTGTAGATTCTTAGAAAACCTCCTTTGAGGTGTCATAATAGGTTCACACTTGTTCACCTTTAATCACCTATGTGCCACTATAAGAGTTTTGAGGTGATTGCAAACTTGCAATGAAGAAAACAAATGTAAAACCCTCAAATAGACATAAAACCCTAAAAAATAAAGATGCAAAATGAGGGGTCAAATGTCCTCAGCCACCACAATGGTGGACTTACAAATGAGTACTACACTACATCTCAGACCCAATGTATTTCTTTGTATGTGTGCATAATTGTTCCCTAGGTTACTCTTATGCATGTCACACTTTGTGAGTAACGAGAAAGTAACTAGATGTAGAATGTAAATAATGTGTGTATAGAAACAATATAATCTCCTCCTATGAAGTTTAATGTAGAAGAACCAACCTTTGTTCCTTGTGATGGAGCTAGATGGATGCAAATAAAGTTATAGATGCCTTTGATGGATGCAACCTTAGGTGTATATAATAGATGCTTAGTGCTTGGCCCCTTATTATGATCACATAACTTCATATTTATATGATTCCTTTGCTTAAATTTTGTAATTAACCTTGAAAATGCCAACTACTAAAAAGGTAAGATGCTCAAACAACTGTAAAGGACTCAAAAAGTGTGACCAAAGTATAAAGAGGACAAGGGTGCCTAGTGGATACGAGGGTGCCTAACGCTGACATCCTGACTGGGTGCTAGAGTCCAGAATGACAAATACAAAAAAGTGTAAAGACAGACTTAGAAAGTAAGAGTACAAGACTAAAAATAGAAGCATAAAGCAAAGAAAGATGGTAAAATACATGGTTAATTAGTACTTTTCTTACTTAGGAACCATATGAATAGTATGATATTGAGACTAGATAATTACCCAAAGTGCGTGATTTTGTGTCTACATTTTCCTCCACTTTATGTTGGTGAGTGGAAAGCTCGGTAACATAAAGTAGATAGATATGCATATCTGATATCCATGTAGATTGATGTATACAACATGCTGAGGGAATAGACAAAGTGTGGAGTGATAAAAAGGTTGAGCGTGGAGACTAAAGATGAAAAAGTGTAAAAGGTGATGAAAATGAACCTAGGGTGGAAAAGCATGTGTGAATGTGGTGTGTTGTACCTATTGTTGGTGTCAATGTGTGTGATGTTGTTGTTGACTACCTACTTCGCATACAACCAGACTTGCAAAAGAGAAGATGATCAAGTAGTAAAATACACATGTATATGTATAAAAAGCATGTAAAAGAAAATGCTGAAAATGTGAAAAAGGAACATGTGTACCTAATTTGTGATGAGAAAAGAGTGTAGAAAGGATCTAATAGATGATGTCAATGCACGTGAGTTTTTTGAGTGATCACACACCAATGTAATGGAAGAAGTGTAGGGAGAAATTGTCTGGTATCGTCCTCCAACCTTTAACTACTTCTCTTTGTATAAAACATGACTGTAGATGGTGTGTACGAGTGCTAAGGACTATCTTCCCTATAAAATCCAATGTGTATGGAGTTTTATAGAATGTGTTGAACTACCAATTTCTATGTGATATGCCCCATGGTCTTAGGTAATCTAGGTAAGGCCATTGTGTGATATGCCCCATGGTCTTAGGAAATCTAAGAAAGGTCACTGTTTCATGGACCCAAGTTTGATTCTGAGGCCCAAAATTTGAAAACTATATTGTATTGGTACTGTGATGTGCTGTGTATACTCTGTATAGGGTGGCTGATTCCCCCCCTCATTTGGGATGTATGTGATGTCACTAAAGGAGAGTATGGCCCAAAAAAGGACCAACCTTTAAAATTGTGCCCTAGAGGGGGAAGGGGATATGCTTGGTAGAAACCAAGGTAAAAGCAAACAATTGGCTGGTAAATAAGTGTTAGTACAATAAAAGACATACATACATGTATAAGACAAAATGTGAGCTAACCAAACAATGCATAAGCTAGAATACTCAAGAAGACAATGTAGACATTAAAAAGTGGGTTGCAAACATGGGACATCACTCACAATGTCACAATACAATAAAGGAGGATGAAGCCAAAAGCATACAAGTGTGCACACGAGACAAAGGGAAAAACCCACAAACAATGAAATACAATGACAAACAAGTACAAACAATGTAATAGATAACCATGGTGGTTAATAGACCTACATAACAAATTTTGTACATGAAGCACCTATTAACATGTTAGAAAGATAAAAAAGTATGTCAAAGTATGAATAATCAAATAAAGTAGTGTGTTATGAATCAAAATGAAACAATAACACTTGTAATTTACGAAAGTGGATGCTCCCAAGAGCCAATGTGGGAATTTTACTAGGTACTGTGCCAAGCATCCATGCTACATGTAATGGATCTTTAGAATATGTGATCACAACTAGAAATGCAAGTGAACGTGCATGTGTATATGATAAAGATAATGACATACAAGATACATATCTAGCATGTGTAATAAAGTGAACATGTATAAGTAAATGTAAGAAAAATTAAATGTGGCCAAGATATGTAATATGCTATGGATGGATGGAATGGAATGTAGAGTGAATGATAAGAGCCACATGTCCTTGAGTGAATGGAATTGTATACACTGAGGTTCATTTATTAATTCCCCCTCAATAACCAAGAATGAACCGTAAACGAGAGTGTTTCATTGGGAAATGGTTTGAGTGATGTATTGTGTGTAGCATGATGTGACGAATGTGTAGTGATGATATGCAACATAAAGATGAGGTGGGAGAATGTGTGATGATTTATCCTAAAGCATATCTCACAACAAGATAGTGGAAGAAGTGATGATTTAGCCTAAAGTGTATACCACTAAAGGATGGTAGAAGAAGTGATGATGTAGCCTATGGTGTATATAACTAAATGATGCAAGTGAAAGTGATGATGTAGCCTATAACACATATTACTAAATGATGCAAGCATGATTTCTGATGTATCTTATAGCATATATCACTAAATGATGCAAGTGGAAGTGACGATGAAGCTGTAGACACCAAAATTGGGTAACACTCCCCTTCGTCCCCTTTTGAATAACCAACTTAAACACTTTTACCTAACCATGACCCTTACATCACACATTAATATTAATTTAATCAATTTAATTAAATTAATACTCATCCTCACTTTATTAATTATTTAATTATCTTAACTAACCAAATTTCCACCTTACCTAGACACCTCATTCTAAACCTATTTTTAGTATCTATCTACTCACCATAACTAACTAAGACTTAGTTCAACCCTAAAAATCAATGCCTATTATTCCTCTAACCACACTCCTTCTCATTAAAAGATAACATCCATGTTGGTCCATGATAAATGGACAAACTTGACCCAAAGGAACACAAGATCTATCATTTTTAGCAAACCTAGGGAATCTTGCCTTAACCGACGCCGGTCATCCCAAAACCGACACCGGTCAACACGAAACCATCGTTAGTTACCATTTATTCACCTTGGTAACCTTGATTGAGATGATGGCCACATTCTCAATTTTTTGGAGCAAAAATAAATCTGCATGCAAGTAAGAACCAGAGCTCTTTTGCACATCCAGGTAGTCATAGCCAACATCAAGACAGATCCAAAGGTATCTCTCTCATGGTAGCATTCAGAGAAGCACTTCCATAGAAATGATCACTATTCCACTGAACAACCACCATATCCATCCAACCATTGGACCTGCTATATCGATAAGTGTGTTTATCACCTGTGTCATTATATATTTATTATGTTTATAAGGTTTTTTCATCTCTATTGTTATTTGTGACTTGCATTCCCATTCCCCCACTATTCCTCTTTCTATAAACTCAACCATTCCTCCACCCACACCATAAAACCACCTATACCTAAATTATACATATCTCTGAGTGTTCCTAAGATTGCCAAATACCTTTTCATCCCCTCTGTCACCTCTATTTGACCTCAACTCAAACCCCACAAGAAGAGCTTATTTAGTTTTTATCAGCCTACCTTTGTTGACGCCGGTTACCCGTAACCATCTTCGGTTCTTCCTAAACCATGATCGGTCATACCCGATCGATGCCAGTCTCTGTATTTAGCCATTCTATCAATAACATAACCTAATAATATTTATCCAAGCAACATAAGTGAACCAGAACCTGAAACTGACCTATTCCAACACCTTGAACCCTTACCCTACCTCCAAATCTGATCATAACCTAACGTGTTATATTAGATTTGCTTATTGTATTTGAATGAGATACCTAAATCATATCAAATACAATAGGATTTTGTTTATTTACGTTATTTCTCACATTAAGTTATATTAAATAGTGGATTGATAGCCATCTAGGAAGTATCACACGTCCCAGATCTAGCACTTGCTAGGCAGTCCACTATCATATATTATTTAACTCTTCTTTTATGGTCTTGTTTTCTATTTTAGGTAGTTCCTCCTAGCCAAAATGAATCTCTCACAATCAACGTCAGATCAAGAAGTTAGAACGCACACAAAACCTTCAAACCAACCATCACAACAAGTATTCCTCCTCAGCCCATAACATTATTTGTTTCATCACATTAAAAGCGTAAAGAAAACGGTGAATTTTTTTGGCATGCCTAGTGGGACCCTTGTTTGTGGGTTCCCTTTCTTTTCATATAGGTTACATCTTGTGTGTTTTCTTTCTAAATAATTATTCATTAAATCTTCTTCTCTAGTAATCCTCTTTTTATTTCTAATTTCTCTAAATGAAACATTTATTTTGGTGTGTTTAAAAAGAATCATTCTTCTTTCTTTTTGCATTTAGTGAAAGAGAACCCTCCTTCCTATTCATTATTTGCAACATTGAACATCAAAATTTGATTTGGGTTTAAAACACTCACATTGCATTTATTTTATGCTGCATTTAGCTCATAATAAAACTGAGGACAACCTATATGCTGGAAGTCATGCCCAACTGATGGTTGGCGTAAAAGAATCATAGAAAGTACATTCTCTCTCTCTCTCTCTTGCCAAACTACACAAAAATTTGAATATACACACCTTCTTAAACAACATCTTACCTGGGAACACTTGTCAATGATACAATGATCAAAGGATTGATAGGTAATCCCCAACTAGTTATCTCTTTCCAGTACCCCAACAGAGAGAGCCCCCCACCATAACATAACCTGAAACCTCATCTTATAGATCACCTTCTTTGTAGGACACCTTCCTAACAAAAAATTATGTTTTGAATGCACGCGATTAGTTATAAATAGCGTAAGTTGAAAAAACATAAAGAAAAATCACTCTTAGGATTGTTTTTGTTTTTCTTATCTTTCTTCTTGGCTTGCATTTTGAGGTGTGAGGCTATGATTCTACATTTTTCTTGTTTTTTTACATACTCCACCATCATAGTTGGAGTATTCTAACACTATTTGAGTGTGCCAAGGCCCCATCTTCTCATTCTTAGATTCTTGAGTTTGATTCTTCACCTAATTTAATTCACAAAACCTAATTTTCTTCATTCTCTCTAAATTTCATAGTAACTGGCATCAGTCCAGTGACCGTTGTTGGTTTTCATCTGAGCATCATTAGTTATCCATAACCGGTGTCAGCTTCTGGATTTCTGGGTATTTTTCCTGGGACATTCTTCATTCACTCATTCTGTTCTAATTTTGGCCCTCAGGAGACCAACATATTTTCCTTCTGTTAGTATTACTGTCATACAAAACTACTTCCTTGCACATTCATCAATCTTGTTTCACTTTCTAAAATTGGTGATTTTCTAGAGTAATCGACATCGGTTTCTATGACCAACACTGGTTCCTCATAAACCATCACCGGGAAACCTGACCATCGTCAGTGTCTATGTTTGGTTTTCAAAATCCAAACCTTGATCGAATTCACCCTCCCTACCTCATTTTTCTCTGTTCCTGTTGTTTTTTGTGTCATTTATAGAATACATTCTTACCAAGTTGACACTTATTCATATGGTGTTGACTCCCAACCAACATAACACTCTTATATTCCATGCTAGCCATCAACCACTCCCACCTAGTCCCTCAACACCTTCTATCCTATCAGCCATGGAGCTGACTCTGCCTACCACCATTGCTATAGGTGACGAGGAGTTTGCATGACTCCTCAATCAAAATTCTACAACCATACAATTATATCTTTCCCACTCATCCACTCAAGATTCCTCAGGTCAGTTGATATATGGCATGCCCATATCCATCTCTCCTACCCTTGTCCCCACTTCTGCATCAGCCCCTACTAGTTCAACATTACCCTCACCTAATTTTCCCCTAGTGGTTTCATAGCTAGGCTCCACACCCACTATGACCACTACATCTACAACATCTATCGTACCCGTAGTATCAGTTGTTCCTTCATAGAACACCCAGAGAATAACCCCATCTGCACCCATTATCTCACATGTACAAATTGTAAAATAACCACCCATGATGTCAGTGACCCCTAACCCATTCTAGAATATTTTCCTCTCTTTCCCACAGTCTTTGCCCCCAATCACTATTAGAGTCACTTTGACCGTCCTGCCTACATATACATATTATCAACAAACCCTTATCTCATTTGTCATTCATTTTGGGTATATACCCTCCATGTCGGCCCCCCATTCTCAACCTTCCTATTTAACATCACCATACACTGGAATGCCACCCACATCACATGTTCAACACCATCCCTGTTACAACACATGAGGTGCCCTTCTATCACAACCTACCAATGACCTCATCAAGTTAATGATGGAAAGGATGCATATATTAGAAGCATTGGTTTCTAGTTCATGAAATTCCCTCACCTACAATGAAATATGTAACGATCCCATTCATCCATCCATTCATATTCGCCCATACCCTATACATTGGGAAATACCAAAATTCAATCACTTCAATAGTAAAGAAGACCGACAACAACATTTTCAGTCCTTCAAACATGGGTGTTACCTGATTGCCCATGATGACACTTTACTCCTACAAACCTTCCCGATGTCCCTGATAGGACCTGTATTAGACTGGTACAGTGGGCTACCAAGACATTCCATCTACTCATTTAATCAAGTAGCCTAAGAATTCTTAGACCACTTCACAATCAACATTGTCAAGAAAGTCACCATGACTGATCTCTATTCCACTCAACAGTATGACAAAGAGTCTATCAATGACTTTGTCACTTATTGGCGCAACCTAATTAACTAGCTCACATTCCAATTACGTCAAACTGAGCTCATAGAGCTGTTTACTCGAGCTTGCACTAGACACATTTCACCAACCCTGCAGGTGCAGACCTTCCACACCTTTGATGAGGCATTCACCAAGGCATAAAAATTGGAGATTCGTGCTATCGAAGAGAAAAAAATTCAGCTACGTAACAAAAACACCATGTTCAAATCAAATGATGCTTCTTCATATTTGAAACCCCAGAAAAACTATTAAATATCCAAAGGATCTTCCAACACCATGGTTCTCAAGGCTAGACCCTCTCACATGTCAAAGCAGGTTAGACCTTCTTCTAATCTCTTTCCTATCCAAAATTTCTAGTTCAGATGAGAAAAACAAAAGTAAACCCCAATAGGGGAACCATACTATTCTTGTTTGTAAAATCTTATTAAGGCTGGTGCCATTACCCTTCCACCTATAAAACCACACATTGGTTTTGACCTTGTTTGCCCCATGCCCACGTGGTATAAAGAACATGAATTTTGTAACTATCATCATGTCAAAGGTCAAAATGACAGTAACTGCATCACCTTCAATAATATCATTCAAGAAATTTTATACAATGAAGATCTAGTCTTAGATAACCCAAATGCACCAACCAACCAAAACCTACAAATATTCAAAAAACCATTCCCTAATCATGCCCCATCTTCCAACCAAACTAGTGACGCTTTAACAAATGATAACAATGTTTGTGAGGTCCACACTAATTTTGATGACATACCAGTTGCTTCCCCATTGCTCCATGTTCCTTCCATAGAGGAAATCCTAGACTAAAATCCCCTACCTGCATAAGAACCTATTTCATCTACTCCTCCACACACAAAAGAACCCTCTTCATTTTCTCTTTTACCTGTGAAAGAGCCCATAATTAGCACTCTGCCTCCTACCTCACAAATTACCAAGTAGTCGTCAGTAGCACCTCTCCTACTCATAGGGGACACATGTCTAATCCCTACACCATTTCAAGGAGATTATACATCATCTTGCTCATCATATCCTTTACCCATAGAGGATCTTGTAGAAACACCATTTCCTTTAGGTGACTATTCTCCATTGGCCTTCCAAGATCTTGCTGACCTGCTTTCAGATCTCTTACCCACGGAGTCTTAAGCTAACCATTTCCCTATTTCTCAAACATATTTCATAGGGATTGATAATCAATCCACTTTGCCCCCACTTACATAATTACCATTTTCACGCTTGGCCAATCACCTAGATTATATTGATAGAGCCTTTCTTTGGGGACATTTTCTACTTCCTGCTTCAACCTAAATGTATTTGTCACTCACTGACACCTCCAAAATCTATCCAAAAGTGTTTCAAGAAACCAAACCAAACATAACCATGTCTATTGAAACCCCTTCTATGTCATTGCCCACAACCCAACATGCACCTCTGCCCACAACCCAATGCACACCTCTACCCAAACACCTACATATGCCTATATCATCTCCTTTACCTAAACCCATCGCTACCTTAGGGGTTAGGCTGACATCAAACATTACTCATCCACCTATCAAATTAGATTTAGCCACATCTTTCCAAACCAAACTTAAACTCATTCCTATGCCTAAAAGGAAGACCTAGCCTTCTAGACCTCATACACCAACCTCACCTACCACACCATGGTCACCTTCACCCCTTCCGTCCATCTTAGGACCTCACCCCTCAACCCTGGCTTAGTAACCTTCCTCCACTAGTAAACCAAGAACATAGCAGCCCACCTCCTCATCATGGCCCTCGAAAATAACCAAGCAATCCAAAAAACCCCTGCCTTCACCCATGACCTTCTTAACATGCATACCACCACTACCTTCCATAACTTCTTCACTACCCATGGCACTCTCCTCTCTTCCAATCATACCTTCCACGTGATCTATGTTAGTGACTACTACTGCACCACAATTATCCCCATGGGTAACTTACCCCCCTTTTCCATCTGCATTTCCATCTATGTCACGTACTCTTTCCTCACCTCTACCCAAGAAAATACAATATAAATTGAAAATACCAAGGCCATCCATTGAAGCGGTTACACCTGTTTTTCCCCCCATTACCAGTTTGTCTATTTCTCGTTCACCCAATGTTGGTCGTCAAATAGGACTTTTTAGAAGAGCAACATTCAGGGGACAAGAAGTCCCTCCTCTTTAATGGGAGAGGTTCCCTTATTGAGAAACGAACTTATTTACAAATGTACAGAACATTGTTTTATGGTCAAACTTGGATATTACGAAAGTGTTTTCCACAAGGATCATCAATTACACAAGGACTGAGGAAAGGGAATAAGAAGATGAGCAGAATAGCAACATTCAGAATTATAGATAGTAGAATAATTCTTCATGTATGCGAAGATTCAAATAATTTAAGACAAGATCATTTGCATTGGCTGAATGAGATTAAATTTAAAGACACAAAGTTCCATAAATAACCTTCTTCAGATTCATTCATCAAGGACACAAAGTTCCTTCTTGGTTATACAAGATCACTGTATTTGCAAAACTGAACAGTATGCAATCAGAGAGACTAACGAATCAGGAAAAAAATGATCTTCACAATATTAAAGGAAAACACAGAGATAACAAGAATTAGATAGACAAAGAATGGAAAGCCCTTTTGTATTGATTTCTTTAAGATCTATTTACACTTTCCGCAAATACCCAAGTTCTTCCTCCTTCAAAATGGCGTGGAAAGGCCATTATATAGCTTACAAGTTAGTTACTCTTCGTAACCGTTTCTTTTAACTAAAGAATAGTTAAGGATCGCCAATTGTAATACCTTAACTAATTACAAAGAATACGAAAAGAATGGGAAGAAGAGAAAAGAAAGAAGGAGACAGGTGGCCAGCTACTGGGAGGGACCCACTATCTTCAGAATCTGCTGCCTGAATTTCTTCAATGCCTCAGCTATGTCTCTACCACATGGAACTGACATGTTGGCTGCAGACTGAGTCCAAAATCCCAGACACTTCTCCATCTCTTTATCAAACTCGACGTGAGTATGATAATCTTTATTTGCTTCTTCAATGGCAGATTGAAGAGAACAAATTTCCTTCATCTTTTCCTTAGAGATGGAGCTTTCCTTGAATAGATTATCTTTGAAAAAAGCTCTGAACTGAGCTTTGATTTCTTGCAAGGACAGGGAAACACCAGAGTTTTCATCCTGAAGATGACAATGTATATCCTTGAAAGCAGCAACAGCCAGTGTCTTGAAAGCTTCTCCCTTCTGCCAGCTGTTCTTCATTTCTCCCAAAGATTCCTCAAAAACTCTGATCTTCCACTCCACGCTGTAGACCCAAGATTTTGATAGATTGTCCTTAGCATCATCGAAAATCTTATTCGCCAGTAAGATGTTCTCATCTGTCTGTCCCATAAGGCGAAGGTCTACTATACAACTGCTCCAGATTTTTAGTTCTTTATCCATGGTATTGATAGTGGAGGAGAGCTTCAGTTGCACATTACTCACCTTTTCGTGGAGTTTGAAAGCTTCATCGATGAAGTTTAATCCAGCAACAAGCATGTCATCCACCATGGCTTCAATAGCTCTGCCATAGACAGAATACTTGTGCATATCTTTGATACTTTGCACTTCATCTTGGCTTAGAATTACAGGAGGTGGAAGAGTAGTCAATGGGGTAGGGTCCAAGACTTTATCCTTAGATAAAAGAGACTTGATGAAACCTGTGAGAATCTGGACTTGTTATTCCAACTGTTCAATAGTTTGCTGCCCTTTCTCTACCCTTCCAATGACTCTTGTGACTGTTTCCTAGAGGTTGTGAATTTCACCTTCAGGAGTAGACTCTCCCATAGGGATTCTTGAAAGCTCCAAGTCAGATGCTAGCAAGTCTGATTCTGATTTGTCTACTGTAGGCTTAGCAATCTCTAAGAATTGCTGACCTTGGGCATTAGACACTATTTTGGAAGTGGTTCTGGCTTTCTTGGCACGAGAAGGAGTGGTGCCCAACAAGGCTACAACAGCATCGAAATTTGGTCCCAAGCTTTGAGAGGAAGATTTTCTCTTCCTTTTGTCAACCAAAGGTTGCACCCAAGCAAAAGAGGAAGAAGAATCTGCAGGAGAAGCAAGGGGACCAAGAGACAGGGAGCTCATGACACTCAGGGTCTGCGCAGCTGTTGACTCAAGTTGAGATGTGAGTAGAGCACTGGAGGCAATGGCGGTAGAAGAATCAGTAGCACCTGGAAGTTCAGTGCTCTGGACCTCCTTGTCCTTATCTACTGGATCTTCAGGAACATTGCAGGAGTTGGCATCTCACTTTCTTCACTTTCACTAAGAACAATGATGTTCTCTGGCCCTATAGGAAACTCTACCTGTTTTCTTGGAGGGTCATTCTCTGCAGGCTCCTTCTTTACCTCTTTGAGTTTCTTCTTATATACCTGGGTAGATGAAGAGGGAGTAGATTCAGTAGGTCCTTGTGTTGATGAGGCAGGAGGGGTTTGCATTAGTGTTTCAAACCTTAGAACTGATGCCTCTCTTATTGGTGTCGAGTCATCCTTGGAGCTGGATTCTCCTGAGTGCCTCTTGAATTCTCGGATCTTCTTACTGAACCAGACCTTATATCCTGACTAAGACTAGAGCAAGAATCTCAGCCAGATCATCCCTCTCTTTCCTGTTCCAATCCAGGTCCTCCAGAGGGGTGTGCTTAATCACATTTTCATACTCATACGGAGTATAGGTCAGAATTGTCATCCTGGAGACCTTCAGGAACTTGGTACCAGACCGAGTTCTTGAATCAATTGTAGGGAGAACCTGCCACAATGCCTTCTCCTGGCTTCAAAATCATCTACACAGTCAGCCCAGTAAGAGTCTTCTGTATCTACCCTATGATGATAGATTATCTTGATGTTCTGTTCAATAAACTTCTTCAAGTCAAAGCAGGTTCTTGGCTTGAAGAAATGAACAGTGATAGGGACCAGGGCTCTTTCTATGTTCTGAGCATCCAGAGCTATTTTGCATGTGTAGTTTCCTAGAGAGATTGGAAAGTGCAAGCCAGAAATCTTCTTGTCTCTACAAGTTCTGTGCAACTTGTCTAGTTTCCTGCATATTTCTATCAAGGCCATTTTATCATTGTAGAACATGGGAAGCCGTAGAGGAGTGCTTTCATAGCCAGCAAGCCTGATATAGGAAAATTTCCTGAATTGGATGAAATAGGCTCCATACTGTGATATCAGGTTCATGGCTTCATCTAAAAACCTTCTAGCAGTATCACCTTCGAGAAATCTGACCACGTACATGGTGAAAGCATCATTGACCCTTCTGAAATTCTGATTGCTGGTCTCCAGGGTGAACTGCGGGCAATAGGCATACACTGGATCATCTTTGTGTGCATCTATATAGGAGAAACCCAAACCACTGCCTTGATGCTGCTAGGGTATACATCAGGTATGAAGTCATATAGAACTTCTTTGTTTGTTGAACGTTGGATAGCTACTCCGCAAAATTCATACTGATGATCTCTGCCCAGTTGATGTTTTGTGTTCCCTCGCACACCATGCTGATGAGCGGGCACATCCAGAAATGAAACTCATTGGTGGAGGGCAAACCCATAACCCGAGCCCAGCAGGATTATGAAGTCTGACAATTCTTCATTGAAATCTACCCAGAAGAGGGTTTTGGTTAGGCGAGGGAGAAGCACCTTTCTTAGGGTTCTTCAACCAAGACTTCGCCACTTGCGCCTTATATTTGTCACTGTCTTGGTCGAATAGGGTCTGTGCTTGATCCTGGGAGATGAATATAGCATTGTCCAACTCCGGAATCCTCAGAGTAGCGCCAATGGTAGCAGTGTCCAGCTTGGCAATGAGTTCCCCATGTACATTTGTCAATTCACTTGAAGCGGGGGTCGAAGTGAGCTCCGCATGAAAGCACAGTATCAGCACACTATACTGAGATTGGAAAACCACCGGAAAAAAGCCAAACCGCTATCATGAATCGTTTGTGCTATTGGTGTAGGGTTTGCATCTGCCATTCTTGCCCAAAAATCGCCAAAGTCGAGATGACGAGCTTCGCTGTCCCCAATATTGCTAACAACAGACTCAAGCGGAGAAATTTGCTCCTGTCCCTGAAACTTGATCTTCATATTGATAGTCTCGGAGCTGCAACCTAGACTCGGGAAGGAATTTGCAAAGGGAGGGGATATTTGCGCAGGTTTTCAAATTGCAAGGGTTCGAGCAAAGATAGCATGGAAGCAATGCAAAAAAATGCAAAGGGGAAATGCTCGTTATATAGCCCGTTTGGAGAGAGGAATGAATTTAATGCGCATTGAATACACAACCACCAATTTGAATAGCATCATACTCAGAGTGAACGCAAAAAAATAAGTGGGAATGACACTTGGTACGCTTGGGACATGTGAGACGCGAATGCGTGAAACACGTGGCTCGGCCGATTCGGGTGAAACAGGGAGAGGATGCACAATTGCTTTTTGGAACGATTGGGACGAAAATGCGCGGAGTACGCGGTTCGGGTGATTCGGCTGAAATTGGAACAGTGGGCCCGTTTGGGACTTGGGACATTTGGGACAAAAAGTTCCGGAGTACGCGGTTTGGCCGGTTCGTGCGAAATTGAAACAGCTTGCATTTTTTGATTTGGGACAAGGAGCTCTGAAGTACACGACACAGGAGTTTCCGGCCAAAAAATTGGAAGGCTCGCACTTTTTAACTTTGGGACATTTGAGACATGAAAAGTGCGTAGTACGCAGTTCGAGTGTTTCGGCCGAAATTGGAACAACTCGCACAATAAGTTTTGGGACACTTGGGACAAAACTTTCCAAGGGGCCCAAAAATGGGACAGCTTCGGGGATTTTGGCCGATCGGGGAACATAGTGTGCTTTCGTACTTGGGACAGCTGGGACAAAAAGTTCCGACAGGCCCGAAAATCACACAAAATGACCCAAAAAACATATTTTTTCAATTTCACGACTTAGGCACTTCAGAGAAAAAACACTTAAAACTCAAAATTTTGAAATTTTTACTCTTATCAGAGCGGGGAATTTTGAGGTGGACAACAGCTGGATCCTTCTGGGGATGACTTGGTATAAATTCGTGGAATGAGACAAGGCAAGAACTTAGACAAACTCAGTGAAGCAGACCAGTGCCTTATCCATTGGGCAAAGGAGTCAAAAACAAACCAATACAGAGGACAACACACACAACAATAGAAGGAAAACACACCAAAAGTAGAAAAGTAAAAACACTGTACAAAATATACAAAGGGACTCCCTAGTCACCTATGACTTGAACAACTTCAAATACTACCCACTATAAGGAAGTGGGAGGGGAGAACCATCCATGTAATCAAGATAGAAAGAGTTCTTACCAGAAAAGTGTCTTATCTTGAAAGGTCCGAGCCACAGGGAATCAAATTTTCCATGTCTGCCATGAGGTTCATGTCTTTTGTCCCATAACAGCACGGTATCTCCAACTTTGAACTCTCTGAACCTAGCTTTCTTGTCAAACAGAACCTTTACCTTCTGCTGGTGAGCTGATATCCTATCAGCAACCTCCAATCTGTCCTCGTTCAGTTTGTGTAGGTACATGATTCTTTTATCCAGAGCATCACTGAAACTAGTATCCCTTAATGGCCTTCATCAGGTGCAAGGCTGGCAGTTCCACTGTCCACTGGCAATTGAGCTTCTAATCCATACACCACTTGAAAAGAAGACATTCCAATGGCTCTTTTAGGTGTGATCCTGTCTGCCCCAAAGAGAATCATAAAGCTTCTTATGCCAGTTTCACTGAGACTCATTAACCAACTTCCTTATGATAGTCACCAAATTTTTGTTGGTGGATTCTGCTTGTCCATTTCCCTGGGGATAATAATCTGAAGAATGAGCCAGAGAGATGCCATACCCATAGCAGAAATCCATTATCTCAGTTGAGGAGAAGTTCGAAGCATTATCTGTTACAATCTTGTTAGGTACACCATACCTTACCAAGATGTTCTCTTTGATGAAGTTGCATACCACTTCAGAAGTAGTGCTCTTGACTGGAATAGCTTCCACCCATTTGGTGAAGTAGTCAGTGGCGGTTAGCACATGAGTGTGACCAGCACTAGAAACAGGGTTGAGTGCACCAATGAAGTCCAGACCCCACTGTTGAAATGGTTCCTCAATCACAACTGGCTTGAGAGGCAAAGAGGCCAATTTAGGTCTTCCCACAAAGGTCTGACAAGCCTCGCATTTATCCACCCACTTGGATGCATCTCTGAACAAGGAAAGGCCAGTAATATCCTCCCCGGAGTATCTTGTGAGCTGTGACTATTGATGAATAGTGCCCTCCACATGTCTGATCATGAAAAGCTGAGAGCAACTTTCTCTATTGTTCCTTGTCCACACACTTCAGAAATCTCCCATCTAAACCACGCTTGAACAAAGGCATTTTCCCACAGTACATATTGCGCTGATCTCAATTTAACAGTCCTCTTTTCCTTGGTAGTTAAATGAGAGGGGCATTCCCCATAGGTGAGAAAATGGGTGATGTCAGAATACCATTCATCGACTGAACTAAGGAATAGAACAGTAGGAATGTCAGCTTTCTCCTCCAGCAACTCATGTTTGGCTCCTTCAGCAATGAGCTCACAAAGACCTTTTCCATGAACCAGCTTGGTCGGTTTGATATCAATGTCATACTCCTGGACTTTAGCCACCCAGTTTCCTCTCTTGGACCCAAATTCTTGCTGTGTAAGAATTGACTTAACAGTTGTATCTGGAACCAGCACCATAGAGTGTGAGTTGAGGATATAGAAACGGAACTACTTGACAGCCTTGACTACTGCAAAAGCATGCTTATCCATCATGGTGTATTTTAGCTCATGATTCTTTAGGATATAGCTCATGAAGGCAATTGGTAGCTCATGTTTATCAGAGTCTTCTTGGGTTAAGACAGCAGCCAAGGTAATTATCTGTAGCATAGCAATAGATGATGAAATCTTTGTTGAAATCAGGACAGGCCAAAACTGGAGTTTTAGCAATAGCTTTCTTGATACCCTCAAAGGATTCCTTTCCTTCAGAAGACCAACCAAATGTTTGCTTCCCTTTCATCATCTGAGAAATATTCAAAGTTAATTCAGCAAAATCAGGGATGAATCTTCTTAAAAAATTGATCTTACCGAAGAAGGAATGCACACCTTTTTTACTGGTTGGGAGAGGAATTTGCTGGATGGCTTGATCTCGTTCAGGATCAATCTTAATACCATCCTTGGAGATGATGTGCCCTAATAGTTTTCCTTCTGTAACACAGAAGACAGATTTTTTAGGATTTAAAGAAATCCCATGGCTCTTGGCATCTCAGCAGAACCGTTTCCAGGTGGTCGAAGTGATCCGCTCTTGTCTTTGAAAACACTGTCAGGTCATCAAGGTATATGATGATACATTTCCCTTTCAAGCTTCCAAAAGCCAAATCCATAGCTCTCTGGAAAGTGGGCACCAGCATTAATCAGCCCAAAAGGCATTCTCTTGTAGGCAAAGGTACCCCAAGGAGTAGTGAAGGTTGTCTTGTGTTGATCTGCAGTATCAACCTCTACCTGATTGTATCCCGAGAATCCATCAAGCATAGATAACATTTCAGATCTTGTTACTGCTTTCAATATTTGATCCATCATAGGCAAAGGGTAGTTATCTTTCAGAGAAGCCTGATTCAGGTTCCTGAAATCAACACAGATGCGGATCTCACCATTTTTCTTCCTAACAGGCACAATATTTGCGATCCATGTCGAATGGGTGAATGGGAAAAATAATTTTAGCCTTCAACAACTTCTGGATCTCCTGAAAGATGGTGGTCAGCTATTTTTGGATTGTACTACCTCTGCTTCTACTTGAAAGGCTTAATTCCTGGTTTGAGAGGAATAGAATGCTGCATATCTTTTGGCTTGAAGGCTTTTAGGTCTTCATAAGAATAAGCAAGAACATCCTTATACCTCCTTAGAAGATCAATTGCTTTTCTCCTCTCATCGGTTGTGCAACATTTTCCAATATTTTACTTGCTTGGGGTCAGTAGAACTCCCCTATATCAATCTTATCATACTCAGCTGATTGCTGAGGTCCAGTAGAATCTTTAGATTTCACATATCTGTCATGTTTATCAAACAACTCCTCCAAACTCACCAAACCTTTGGGAATCTTGTTTCCTTTGAGTTTAATGCATCCTTCCTGATCTGTTTCTTCTCGTTGGGTGACAGCTTGGTCAGAGGACACACTCTCACGAGGCAGGTTGTCACTTCCCTCAAAATATAGTTGTTCAAAATTACCCTTGAGTTCCAGGAAGGAAAGCAAATGCTGGTCATCGTTGAAAACTTGCCAGTTATTGGTATTTTCAGGTACACTAGGCCGGTGGACCATTTCAATAGTGAACTTATCCTAAGAGAATTCAGGATGGGGAATCAGTAGTGACCCTGAGACAGCCAGTGAATCAGCCCTGCTGTTCTTTTCTCTAGGTATTGCTTCGATGGAGAAAGCATCAAGGAATTCAATTGAATCCCAAACCTGATTCCGGGTAATGCTTCAGGCTCCCATTTTTTAACCTGAAAAAGGCTTCTGACTTGCTTCACAATCAGCTCTGCATCACCATGAGCCAGAAGATTTTTCACACCTCGTTCTTTGGCCACTTGCAGTCCAAGGAATGAGAGCCTCATACTCTGCCGTATTGTTAGTGTTTTCGAACTACAACTTAAATGAAAAAGGGTGTAGGCATCCTTCAGGTGACACTAGCAGGACACCAGCTCCAGAACCAGCTGAGGAACAACTTCCATCAAATTCTAAAACCCAAACACCATTGGGATCTTTAGGTGATACTTTGGAGGGTTAGATTTCATCAGGAGACGGAATCATGTAATTACCATGACCCATGTCCTCATAGAGTATTTGTGCCTTAGGATCATCCGTTTTCTGCACAATATACTCAGATTGTTTCTCAGGCAGCAGCTTCTTCATGTGTCCATTGACAGGTATGAGTGCATGTGACCAATCCATTTGAATCTCTCCACCCACATCTTTACAGAAGTTCCTACTTAGCAACATTCCATAAGAAGGAGGAATGTCTGCTACTAGGATGGTAGCCAAGACTTTCTTTTCAGGTAAAGCAGCAAAAGCCACTTGTGCATCTTTAATCCTTCCAACCAAAGGCACTTCCTTACATTCCATGGAGTAGCAAGATCCATAAGTACGAGTGAGGGTCAATCCTAAAGCATGAGCTACTTTAGCAGGCATCACGTTATCTGAGGCTCCGGAATCTATGACACAGTTACTGAGCCTATGGCCAGCTATAAGAAGTGTTACATAAAAAGGCTTGATTTTGTCACCAGGCGAGGTGACAGCAGCTACCAGACTAGGCTGTGGTGCAGAAGGAGGAGTGGGCAAAAGGCCTTTAGAGGTGGTCTTGGAATGGGAATTAACAAATTGGATCATCTTGGCAAAAGCTTTGGGATGGGTTTGATAGTATTCAGCTTCTGAAATTTGAACCTTGGTCCTTTTTAGGTGATCAACAATATCAAAGGATCCAGAGGTGGATGGACCATCATCATTTGGAATTCTAGGCTTATCAACTTTAGGAGAAAAAGAAGGAACTTTGCTAGTAGGATTGACAGGACTTACCTTTGGTGCAGATGAGGTAGGGATAGGAGATCCTCTTTTGGCAATTACAGGAATAGTTGCCGGCTGCTCCTTAGATTTCTTCATGGGCTGTGTTACTTTCTCCTTCTGCCTTGTCTGTTCTCGAGTCATGACAGCAAACGATTCACTGTTCATATCTGCTACCACTTCATCATAGTCATCTCCATCATCAGTGCCTTCGGTGGTAAAGAAATTAACCCGAGATCCCTCAAGTTATTCCGCTTCATCATCAAATTCCTCCAGGAACTCCTCGCGAGCTTCATCGTCCACATCATCATCTGGCTCTTCAACTTCACAGGTTGCATTCACAGGAACTTTAATAGGAGGTCCTTCAAGTGCTAGTCTTGTGTGAGGAGCAGGCAAACGATTTCTGGGCTGAAAATTTCTTCTTGGAACATCTGCATACGGGGCATGTTGAGCCAATTGCTTCTTTATAGCTACTAAATCATTTGCAAGTTTCTGGACTAATGGATCAGTATTGGGTCCAGAGGTGGAAGAGGAAGAAGCAGCAGATTTAGATTTGGGAGGATCTCTTCTCAACTTCCTTGACATGATCAAGTCATCCTCGACACTAACAGCCAGTTCTTTATCCAGAACTAACATTCTGAGATTAGCCCTTCTTAGAGCATAACTGACTTTGGGTGTTTGAGCATTTAGAAAGAAACATTTTTGAATTTGATCAACCTGTCGAGTATTTACAGGAATTTTTTTGATCAGTCTGTTGAATCGAGCCACAAATTCTCTCATGGGTTCTGATGGATCTTTCTTTATCTGAGAAATTTGGGCAAGCAGGGCATGCACATCTTCTGCCGGCTTGAAATGGCTTTCGAACTGAGTTCTCATTGTATTCCAGTCGGTGATGGCACCAGCTGGAAGGTGATAGAACCAGTCAGTAGCATTATCCTGTAACGTCTCAATGAACAGCCTTACTGAGACATCTTCATGTTCAACTCCCAAAACTCCACATGCAACTATGAAGGCTGTAATGTGTTCATCAGGATGTACTTTGCCATCTCCTTTAAATTTGGGGAAGTTCTTTCGGTTACCTCTAGGTAACTCATGCAAAGGATGAGTAAGGGCCAGGGGCCCGACACGTTGACACCATGGCAATTGTGCCGCCATCCTTGGAAATACGGCTTGGAGGGGAACTGTAACACCAGCTAGGATCAAAGCTCGTAGATTGGGACTAGCAGGTTCTGAAGGAATACCACCCGTAGGACTTCTATCTTGAATAGGTGGAGTTCTCGTCGAACGAGTTCTTCTATTTGAAGGGAAAGGAAAACCCTGTTGCTCCAAAAGCTGAAACTGCGAATCTCCGATACCAAGGGCCCTTCTCCCTCGAGTGAAACGCGGAGTCGCCAGATCAAAGGATGATCGAAAAATTGCAGTACTGGAATGTGATTTTCCCCAGTGGAGTCACCAAAAAATGTTGGTCGTCAAATAGGACTTTTTAGAAGAGCAACAGTCAGGGGACAAGAAGTCCCTCCTCTTTAATGGGAGAGGTTCCCTTATTCAGAAACGAACTTATTTACAAATGTACAGAACATTGTTTTATGGTCAAACTTGGATATTACGAAAGTGTTTTCCACAAGGATCATCAATTACACAAGGACTGAGGAAAGGGAATAAGAAGATGAGTAGAATAGCAACATTCAGAATTATAGATAGCAGAATAATTCTTCATGTATGTGAAGCTTCAAAGAATTTAAGACAAGATCATTTGAATTGGTTGAATGAGATTAAATTTAAAGACACAAAGTTCCATAAATAACCTTCTTCAGATTCATTCATTAAGGACACAAAGTTCCTTCTTGGTTATACAAGATCACTGTATTTGCAAAACTGAACAGTATGCAATCAGAGAGACTAACGAATCAGGAACAAAATGATCTTCACAATATTAAAGGAAAACACAGAGATAACAAGAATTATATAGACAAAGAATGGAAAGCCCTTTTGTATTGATTTCTTTAAGATCTATTTACACTTTCCGCAAATACCCAAGTTCTTCCTCCTTCAAAATGGCGTGGAAGGGCCATTATATAGCTTACAAGTCAATTACTCTTCGTAACCGTTTCTTTTAACTAAAGAATAGTTAAGGATCGCCAATTGTAATACCTTAACTAATTACAAAGAATACGAAAAGAATGGGAAGAAGAGAAAAGAAAGGAGAAGGAGACAGGTGGCCAGCTACTGGGAGGGACCCACTGTCTTCAGAATCCACTGCCTGAATTTCTTCAATGCCTCAGCTATGTCTCTGCCACGTGGAACTGACGTGTTGGCTACAGACTGAGTCCAAAATCCCAGACACTTCTCCATCTCTTTATCAAACTTGACGTGAGTATGATAATATTTATTTGCTTCTTCAATGGCAGATTGAAGAGAACAAATTTCCTTCATCTTTTCCTTAGAGATGGAGCTTTCCTTGAATAGATTATCTTTGACAAAAGCTCTGAACTAAGCTTTGATTTCTTGCAAGGACAGGGAAACACCAGAGTTTTCATCCTGAAGATGACAATGTATATCCTTGAAAGCAGCAACAGCCAGTGTCTTGAAAGCTTCTCCCTTCTGCCAGCTGTTCTTCATTTCTCCCAAAGCTTCCTCCAAAACTCTGATCTTCCACTCCACGCTGTAGACCCAGGATTTTGATAGATTGTTCTTAGCATCATCGAAAATCTTATTCGCCAGTAAGATGTTCTCATCTGTCTGTCCCATAAGGCGAAGGTCTACTATACAACTGCTCCATATTTTTAGTTCTTTATCCATGGTATTGATAGTGGAGGAGAGCTTCAGTTGCACATTACTCACCTTTTCATGGAGTTTGAAAGCTTCATCGATGAAGTTTAATCCAGCAACAAGCATGTCATCCACCATGGCTTCAATAGCTCTGCCATAGACAGAATACTTGTGCATATCTTTGATACTTTGCACTTCATCTTGGCTTAGAATTACAGGAGGTGGAAGAGTAGTCAATGGGGTAGGGTCCAAGACTTTATCCTTAGATAAAAGAGACTTGATGAAACCTGTGAGAATCTGGGCTTGTTCTTCCAACTGTTCAATAGTTTGCTGCCCTTTCTCTACCCTTCCAATGACTCTTGTGATTGTTTCCTGGAGGTTGTGAATTTCACCTTCAAG
This sequence comes from Taxus chinensis, assembly GCA_019776745.2. Taxonomy (NCBI): domain Eukaryota; kingdom Viridiplantae; phylum Streptophyta; class Pinopsida; order Cupressales; family Taxaceae; genus Taxus; species Taxus chinensis. The sequence continues at coordinate 1,021,313,665 of CM034146.1, read as the reverse complement.
AGTAGACTCTCCCATAGGGATTCTTGAAAGCTCCAAGTCAGATGCCAGCAAGTCTGATTCTAATTTGTCTACTGTAGGCTTAGCAATCTCCAAGAATTGCTGACCTTGGGCATCAGACACTATTCTGGAAGTGGGTTCTGGCTTTCTTGGCACGAGAAGGAGTGGTGCCCAACAAGGGCTACAACAACATCGAAATTTTGGTCCCAAGCTTTGAGAGGAAGATTTTCTCTTCCTTTTGTCAACCAGAGGTTGCACCCAAGCAAAAGAGGAAGAAGAATCTGCAGGAGGGGCAAGAGGACCAAGAGACAGGGAGCTCATGACACTCAGGGTCTGCGCAGCTGTTGACTCAAGCTGAGACGTGAGTAGAGCACTGGAGGCAAATGGCAGGTAGAAGAATCAGTAGTACCTAGCAAGTTCAGTGCTCTGGACCTCCTTGTCCTTATCTGCTGGATCTTCAGGAACATTTGCAGGAGTTAGCATCTCACTTTCTTCACTTTCACTGAGAACAACGATGTTCTCTGGCCCTATAGGCAACTCTACCTGTTTTCTTGGAGGATCATTCTCTGCAGGCTCCTTCTTTACCTCTTTGAGTTTCTTCTTGTATACCTAGGTAGATGGAGAAGGAGTAGATTCTAGTAGGTCCCCGAGCTGTTGAGGCAGGAGGGGGTTTGCACTGGTGTTCCAGACCTCTGGAACTGATGCCTCTCTTATGGGGTGTCGAATCATCCTTGGAGCTAGATTCTCCTGAGTGCCTCTTGAAATTCTCGGATCTTCTTACTGAACCAGACCCTAGTCCTAATTAAGACTGGAGCAAGAATCTCAGCCAGATCATCTCTCTCTTTCTTGTTCCAATCCAGGTCCTCTAGAGGGGTGTGCTTAATCACATTTTCATACTCATAAGAGTATAGCTCAGAATTGTCATCCTGGAGACCTTCAGGAACTTGGTACAGACTGGAGTTCTTGGATCAATTGCAGGGAGAACCTGTCACAATGCCTTCTTCTGGCTTCAAAATCATCTGCACAGTCAGCCCAGTAGTCTTTTGTATCTGCCCTATGATGATAGACTATCTTGATGTTCTGTTCAATGAACTTCTTCAAGTCAAAACAGGTTCTTGGCTTGAAGAAAATGAAACAGTGATAGGGACCAGGGCTCTTTCTATGTTCTGAGCATCCAGAGCTGTTTTGCATGTGTAATTTCCTAGAGAGATGGGAAAGTGCAAGCCAGAAATCTTCTTGTCTCTGCAAGTTCTGTGCAACTTGTCTAGTTGCCTACATATTTCAATCAAAGCCATTTTTTCATTGCAGAACATGGGAAGCCGCAGAGGAGTGCTTTCATAGCCCAGCAAGCCTGATATAGGAAAATTTCCTGAATTTGAATGAAATAGGCTCCATACTGCGATATCAGGTTCATGGCTTCATCTGAAAACCTTCTAGCAGTATCACCTTCGAGCAATCTGACCACGTACATGGTGAAAGCATCATTGACCCTTCTGAAATTGCGGTTGCTGGTCTCCAAGGTGAAATGCTGGGCAATAGGCATACACTGGATCATCTTTGTGTGCATCTATATAGGAGAAACCAAACCAATGCCTAGATGCTGCTAAGGTATACATTAGATATGAAGTCATATAGAACTTCTTTGTTTGTTGGACGTTGGATAACTGCTCAGCCAAATTCATACTGATGATCTCTACCCAGTTGATATTTTGTGTTCCCTGGCACACCATGCTGATGAGCGGGGCACATCCAGTAATGAAACTCATTGGTGGAGGGCAAACCCATAACCCGAGCCAGCCAGGATTATGAATTCTGACAGTTCTTCGTTGAAATCTGCTCAGAAAGAGGGTTTTGGTTAGGCGAGAAGCACCTTTCTTAGGGTTCTTCAACCAAGACTTCGCCACTCGCGCCTTGTATTTGTCACTGTCTTGGTCGAACATAGGGTCTGTGCTTGATCTCGGGAGACGACTATAGCATTGTCCATCTCCAGAATTCTCAGAGTAGCGCCAATGGCAGCAGCCTCCAGCTTGGCAATGAGTTCCCCATGTACATTTGTCAATTCACTAGAATCGGGGTCGAAGCGAGCTCCACATGAAAGCATTGTATCAGCACACTATACTGAGATTGGGAATCCTCCCGGCAAAAGCTAAACCACTATCATTAATCATCTGTGCCATTGGTGTAGGGTTTGCATCTGTCATTCTTGCCCAAAAATCACCGAAGTCGAGATGACGAGCTTCGTTGTCCCCTATATTGCTAACGGCAGATTCAAGCGGAGAAATTTGCTCCTGTCCCTGGAACTTGATCTTCATAGTGATAGTCTCGGAGCTGCAACCTAGACTTCTGGAAGGAATTTGCAAATGGGAGGGGGGGATTTGCGCAGGTTTTTCAAATTGACAAGGGTTCGAGGCAAAAGATAGCATGGAAGCAATGCGAAAAATGCAAAGGGGAAATGCTCGTTATATAGCCGTTTGGAGAGAGGAATGACTTTAATGCGCATTGAATACACAACCACCAATTTGAAAAGTATCATACTTGGAGCGAGCGGGAAAAACTAAGTGTGACTGACACTAGGTACGCTTGGGACATGTGAGACGCGAATGCGCGAAACACACGGCTCGGCCGGTTCGGGCGGAAGCAGGGATAGGACGCACAAATGCATTTGGGAACAAATGGGACGAAAATGTGCGAAGTACGCGATTCGGGGTGTTTCGGCTGAAATTGGAACAAAGGGCCCGTTTGGACTTGGGACATTCGGGACAAAAGGTTCCGAAGTATCGCGACTTGACCGGCTCGACCGAAATTGGGAACAGCTCGCACTTTTTCAAATGGGGCAGTTGGGACAAGGATTGCACTGAAGGACGCGGTTCACGGCAAATTCGGCCGAAAATTGGAAAGCTCGCACTTTGTAACTTTGGGACATTTGGGACAGGAAAGTGTGAAGTACGCGGTTTCGGATGATTCGGCCCGAAATTGGAACAACACGCAAAATAAGTTTTGGGACACTTGGGACAAAATTTTCCGACGGGCCCGAAAATGGGACAGCTTCGGGGATTTCGGCCGATTCGGGGAACAGAGTGCATTTTCGTACTTGGGACAGATGGGACAAAAAGTTCCGACAGGCCCGAAAATCACACAAAATGACCCAAAACACAGATTTTTTCAATTTCACGACTTAGGCATTTCAGAGAGAAACACTTAAACTCAAAATTTTTGAAATTTTTACTCTTATCAGAGCGGGAAATTTTGAGTAGACAACAAATACTCCCCTCCATTATCTGAAGCTGAGACATTTTAACTTAAGACCTAAGTTTCATTCTCTACCAAGGCTTTCCATTTAACAAAAGGTATCAAATACATCAAATTTGTTTCTAATACAATAAACCCAAACTTTCACTTGTTGACACCTCATCAATGCCGTAGTAACATAATAACTTGAACCCCCAAGAGATGATACCTGAGTCAGCCCACCACACATCAGAATGATACCAGTTGGCGGGGTAACTTACTCTCATTATCTTCGTAGGTCTAACCTTGAGAAACCTTACTCGCTTTTGTTTCCCATATATGCAGTTCTCACATAAATCCAAACCTGTTTTTGTATATCCAAGAAAATTCTTCTTTATGATGTCCATGCCCTTATGGCTCATATGACCAAGCCTATAGTGCCATAATGTTGTATCTACATCTGAAGCCACAAGATTATAATCATTAGTACTATCAGTGGTTAAATACAAGGTTCCAACCTTCTTACCATCTTGCCACCACAAGAGCACCCTTGGCCAACCTTCCCAAGAGTCAGCTATAAATATCACAGTACCTACTCAATCACTTCCCAATCTTCACCCGTCCATATCAAATTTCTCCTTAATGTATGCACATGTCTGACATCCTTCAATAGCCATTTGATTCCCATTACATGCATCTTAACATTACCACATAACCTTTCAATCAATCATGTACTGTAAGGCTCATCATCACTAAGACACCCACATGCCCAAAATCCCCATTCGAGGTCCCACGTAATCAACAAAATAATGCTGATGTGGAGTAGCATGAAAAGAAGCCCCTGAATGTTAAAACCCAAGATTACATTAATACTATGCTCAAAAAGAATCTTTATAGCATCCTGGCATACCAAACCCCGATGCCACATTGTCAAGCCCTCCTTGAGGTTCTTCAATCTGTTGTTTCTTCTTATCCCGAATGCTCCCCAACATTCCTTCTTTGTAGTGCCCAGACTTTCCATCAATTATCCCTCATACACGTAACCTCTCTCACTAAGATATTGACACTTACCCAATCTTTCAATTTTCCACGGTCTCCTCTATTCTTCTAGTCGCCCTCTTGCTTTTCCACTATCAGGAGCATTGCCCCCTTCTAGTATGAATATTCCCTAGATCCCACTCTTCTTCACATTTCTATCGCTTAGAATCACCCCTGCAACATCCTCAAACTTCAACTTCGAGTTAGCTGGAACCGATGGTGGTGCTTACCCGCCATAACCAAGCATCTCCTCCAACTTTCAAGTACAAGAGCACAGAATGTAATAAAGCCCTAACTTCAATTCATCAAATTCTATTGTAACTGAAGCTATGCATAATTCACAACCGTCATTGAAATCATTTAAATGATCTGCAAAGACACAGCCAAATTGTCCCAAGTGCCTTCCATATCTGCATGGGTCCCATTTTGCATCTATCATGCTCGAGGGTTTGTTTACCTTTTCTAGACAACGGAGTATAAAGATCTTTCTGAGTATAAGGTGATATTCCATCTACATCTTCCAAAGACTGAAATTCTACGCCATGTGAATTGTATCAACCCTAGATCTTCCATCATCTTCCATAGCTCCCACTCAATCTAAAAATTTTCCCTATGATTCATACACTTTAGCAAACCAAACTAGGCTGACTGATCACCAATTGTTAGGGATTAATAGTAATCTAATGCGGAACCAATTCCTCAGAATTGCAATAATAAGAAGTATGAATAGAAATTACAGAAATGAAGCATGCAAAACACGAAGGACAATATTTAATGTGGTTCACCCGATGTGGGCCACATCCACCAAGGTTGTTACTACTTGCTCAGATTTTATCTAAAATCTTGACAGTATTCACAATTCAATAACCAGATCTTGTTTGGAGTTACACTCAACAAACCCTCCCTAATTTACATCTTGCAATTCACACACACTATTCACCTTCACAAAAACACTCATATAAATCGATTACTGTATGTCCATCTATTTATAAGGTACATTTCAACACCTCAGTCTGAAGAGGTAGTTTTACAAATTTAATGGGTACTGAAAAATTCCATGGGCTCCAAAAAAATATGCCCATAACGGTTACGTCATTACCCATGGGTTAATAAACCACCCATGCGTAGGCAAGGTTTTTTCCTTCGGGGGCTTCGCACCTTCATGCTAACCCCATCTTATGGGGGAGTTGATATTGCCACTTACAAACCCCCTTGACCCTCAATCACCAGCACAGCAGGACTGCATTTAAAAATTTTCCTGAGTGTACACACCCTGGATAGGTGTACCAAACTCTAACATGAAAACAGGCTCCAAAAACATAACAGAATTCTTTACAAATGCAGTTTCAACTTGGTTCTCTTTTACGAACAGGGCCACCATATTGTCATCTCCTGTGACCATTCCATACACAAAATGAAGGAAGTGGCATGATGGCTTTTTTGGAGGTCACTTTAGTGGTCATCACTGTCACAAAATGCATTCTGTCAACCTCAGGCTATTACTGAAGATGAACCTTCTCCACCTGTGATTGTTGTGATTATGTCAAACACTGTGTTAAATGCCAGCAACATGCTATTCTCCATCACACCCCTGAGTCTATTCCTTACAGGTCACGTGAGACCTTTGGCCTTTTTCATCAATGGGGTTGGATCAATTGTCCCTGGGATCAACCCCCATTCTTCACAACTCCACCAATGGATCATAACCACTACTGAATATTACACTAAATGGCGTAGGCTCCCTCATTCTCTCCTCATTCCTCCACCCTGAGCATGATTGATGATGATGTGCCGTCATCAACCATTTCATTCAATTGTAGATTTTGACGAGTTCCCTCACTCACATTATCACTTGGTAACAGAAGATTCTTATATTCATCAGTTGTTAGCTTCTAAGACACAAACCATGTTAAATGAATTCAACCATTGAAATTAAAATTCTCACTCACCTTATGACCCACAAACCAATGGTCTAAGCTAGAATAGGCCAATAAAACCTTGAAGAAAATGCTACTAAGAAGGCAAATCAATGATCTCTTTCTTTCGATTGGCCATATGCACATGCTTTTCACCTTGTGTCCTATGCCAATATGCACTGGTATTGACCCTTCGACTATTGTGGTCCCCCCCTATCGTAACTCATGGTGCCTATAGTGCCAAACCCATCTAACCTCTCAAAGCTTCAAAAAATGCATCCCTACACATTTCTCTTCTAGTCAAAGACATGAACTTCAACGCTTTCTATCAGTTTCCTTCAGGATCCTTTGGTGCAGCTTGACCATCCCTAATGGATGAACATCGTCTAACATTACTCTTGATCATCTCCAAATCTACCAAAAACATATCAAACATGCCTACGACAAACGTGTTCACGAACGAACCTTTCAGGTCAATGAAATCATCCTGAAGAGAAAATAAACATGTAACCAAAGAAGGAGAAAAGTAAGCGGGGAAAAATTTTCTCCTAGTTGGCTTGGACCCTATATCATGTAACCCATGCCTATGGATCAGGTGCTTATCATTTGTCTTCATTCAGAAGGTAAAGCCAAACATGAGCCTCTTTAACACCTCACATCTTCGACCATTCTACTGTTGATATAAAGTCCTATATCACTTTATATCAAGTTGATTGTCTCGTCCCTTGAGTGTTGTTCACCTTCCATATTACCCGTTTTTGAGGATCCATGACTAAACAAGAATCATGTGATTATCCATCGCCTTTTAGCCTTATCTTTAATATGAGTACCACAGCTCTACTCATAGCATTATTCTCATGGATACTTTTCATCTTCTTCAAGATGGAATCCCATGGTCATTCATCACTTGAAACCACCTCTTTCATAGTTAATCTTTGTGTGTACTATGGTCTTGTCTTCTAAACAAGAACCTAATCTTCCTCTATAGTCTTGTCCATGACTTAAACATCCAAAAATAAAAAGGGATGCAACTCCTTGAGTCAAACTTCCAGCAAAAGATGACTCCCTCAAAAAGGGGCATCTCTTTGGTCTATTTCTCACCACTATAAATAGACTGCTCCCTTGAAGGACAACTATATAAAGTCATTGCAAAAATACAATAAAAATATCCAAAAGCTTCCCGCATCGATCAACTTCATGAAGACCTCAAGGAGATAATATACTCATCCCATATAGACTTCCCGCATTGATCAGTCTATTAAAAACAAAAAAATGAAAAATGAAGAAAATGATGAAATTTTTGTCATGGACTTGCCTATTTTTGATCCTGGGTTTCTTGCTAAGAAAAACATGCTGTCATACACTAAGTTACGCTAAACCACCCACTCTCACCTCATTTCCTTTTCATCCTAATTTTCTCTCTACTCAAGGGACTTGCCACAACATGTGACATTTCAGTGATCATGTGACTTTCTTCACCCTTAGAATAGTCCATTATGCAAGACCTTTAGGGTCTTACGTTCATAAGTCCATCTGGGGTATGGTAGACTCATTAGGGTTCTTATCAATTAAGTGAGCTCTTTTGTCCACCTCTTACCATTCACCTTCCTCATTACTTATTGATTAGCCTTATACAGGACCAGATCATCTACACCTATATTTAAACAACTCAACCATGCCTATCAATAATACTTAACCATGCCTATGACCTACATTCAACCATACCTAAAACCTACCAACCCATTCCTCTACTTCATCATATTCTTCCCTAGCTTATGGGAGAACTACATTAGCCTGAGGCCCCTTTTCACCAGGGCTATGTAGGTAGCACTTCGAGGGCATAGGGCCCTTGAAGGTTAGCTCGGCCACTCTTCACCCTAACCTATTTTCCCTTTCATTTTCTATTCACATCCTACCTTAGTTTAGTTTCCATTTTATATCAACAATTGGAAATTAAACCAAACAAGCAACAATTGATGAAACATTTTTACCACATCATCACAACATTCATTTATCATTTTCACATTTCCATTATAGCAAATATTGGGAAACTTAAACCATAACATTCATATACATCATCATTTATCTCCACCATGTTACCTATAACTTATGACCTAACTCCAAAATTCCTATGACCTAACTCCATCATGTCTATGACCTAACTCCATCATGCCTATAACTTGACTCCATCATGCCTATCACATCAATCCATAATGCTGACCTGACTCAATCATGCCTAAACCAACCTAACTCCACCATGCCTATAACCTAACTCTAATCATGCCTAAATTGACATGACTCCATCATGCATATTTGACCTCACTCTACCATGCCTACAAGACCTTGACTCAATCATGCCTAATTCACCTAGTTTCCATCACGTACACACATAATAATGGAAATTAAAATAAAGTATCACCATCTATACTATAAAAAACATCATCTATAAACCAAGAAAGTCTGGTGTATACATACATATGTACACAGATACAAATAAATAAAAATATCTCAAATCGCTCATATACATCCTCACCATCTTTGGCACGCAGGCCATGGTATATGATCAAAAAATCTCAAAAACATTCATGTACATCCTCACTCTCTTCAGCACGCAGGCCAATATATACCAAAAATACAAAAAAAAAATGGAGGTATGTGTAACTATTAGGAATCCCCCCGTCAGATATCCTCCATGTCTGTCTCACCGGTCTCCTCCTCCTCCTCTGCTCCCATGTGTAGCATCTCCAGCTAACATCTCACCACCCACCATGGGCCTCAATGGGCTAACCTCTACTGGTACCTCACCTGGAGCTGGCCTCTGTGCACTGGTGGCCTCACCCTTAACCCTATCTCAGGGCTTGTTATGGCCCCTGTACTCTCCACACTATGAGTGTGTTAGACCTGGTCCTCTCACTCAAGGCCTATTGTGCTCTATACTCTGGCATAAGATGGGGACATCTATCCCTGCAGCCATCAAGTGATCCTGATAATATCTCGCCTCACCTAGGGCATCTCTGAACCTATCCATGGGTACTAGTCTATCGGTGGTGCCATCGGCCTCTGACCCCTGTACCTATACCATGGGACCTTGTTCTTGCCTCGCTGTCTATAAAATGGGACCCTGTCCCTTGACCCTTTGTGGGTTCCTGTACCTATACCTGGGCCTGAAGGGCCACAATGAACCTGTGTAACATGGCCAACTAGCCCTGCAAACCTGTACATAGTACATCTGTAGGGTGGCCACCTGTACTCCATTGTCTAACTGCACCCTGTGCAGGCACCTGTCCCTGCATGCACTTGGGCCTATAGGGCTACTATCTGTGCCTGTAATGTGGCCACCTGTGCCTCTGACCCTATCAACTACCCATGTACTATCCCCAAATCTAGGCACTAGTAATGTAGTCACATGTCCCTATAGGGTGTCTCTCTGAACTGTGATAGTGGCTAAGTTAGGCTACCCTGGCCTTAGTGGTACTACTCGTAAGCTATGGTGCTACCCACAATCGTTTTGTACCTATCTGTAACTTTGACATCATCTAATCTATCGGTCTACCACCTACTCCTCCTACCCTGTAGGCACTGTCAGGTTGTGGTAGAGACATAGGCCTCTCCACGTCATCCCTCTTGTACTATGGAAATGGTGGAGGTGCATCCTGTGGCAACCCAAATTGTCGTCTGACCCTGTCAGCAGGTATCATCTCATGTTCTCTCCTGTACATAAAACCCATCTATCCATCAGAGAAACTGTAACTCCTGGTAGCTCCTTGGCCATCTGCCTATATGATGGGAAGCCCACATACAACCTCCAAATGATGTCCACATCTGGAAAAACCCTCTAATACATGCCTATAATATGCTAAATCGTGTGTATCCTTGACAACTTGGTGCTCTCCAATAGCAGGTACCCATCACATGTAGCCTACCCAAACCATGCCCACCTCGAAATGCATTAGGTCGGGGCATGCCCACTGGACGCACACACATGATGTGCTCGTATGCCCAGTAGTGTAAGTAGGAACATGTACATCATAGGATGAATTGTCTGTACCCACCCATAGGCCCATAACTCTTTGTATAAGCTGCACCAAGAATGTTGGTACCCATGTAAATTGGGTCATGTCCTCCATTATGTCGTGAAGAACCCCCATCAATGCTTGTGGGAATATCCCACCCTCTGCATTTGGTAGCGCAAAGATAACAAAACTGACCTCCATCATCAACACCACTAACCTCATCTCCTCTGGATGGGCCCAGTACATATCTCCATAACTCATGCTCGAACTATGGAAACTCAACTCCGCCTAGACCCCTCACCGAAACACTATCAACATCAACTCCTTAGATGCCTCTGAGGAAATGGAATACACTTGCATCCCTACTATTAGTAACCGCAAGATCCTATAAACATCCTCCAAGGTGACTGGTCATCTCATCTGTTGGACAAATGAAATGTGTTGGTTTCGATGAATCCCATTTTTCAATGAGGGTGACCATCAAACTCATGGCTCCTGGACTACTTGTTGGTAATGTCTAACCCTAATTAGGCCTACCATCTGCCACATGGCACCACTCCTTAGTTGTCGCGCTCCCTCGTACCACTAATAACAAGGGTGGTACCCTATCCTGCATCCGCAATTGGTCCCTCGCCTACATCTAACAATATCATAACATCATTAGACCTTGACCATACCCTGACTTCACCCTTACCCACCCAACCTATTCCCAAGACCTTTCCTACTCATGACCTATCTCCCCCACCTACCTCCTCTACTTTCTTGGCCCATTTTCCTCTAAATATTGACTGACATCGGTTCTTATTGACTAGTAATGGTCAATAAAAATAGGAATCGGTCACCTCATCCATGACCAATGCCGGCTAACTCCCACCGACATCGTCCAATCCTTGATTGACATCGGTCACTGTCGCTAACGAAAAAATTTAATAAAACCCTACCCATTTTCTCTCAAAATTTCACCATTCCTCCCTAACTACCCTCCCATTCCTACCCAAATATCCCCTCCACCCATCCCCCCTTAACCTACTTCACCATTCTTACCCTTCCTATTTCACCCATTTTATTCTAAATTTCAATTTACTTTTGCCCCCAAAAACCCAATTTATGCTAACCTGATTTCTACAAATCAATCTACTTAACCACACATAGAATGGGATTGAATCCTACCTCATCGGGACACCATCTAGGTGGTGGCACATCGGGGCACTGCACCGGTGGTCCACCTGATCCCTCTCCTACCTCTTTCATCACTGAATTCCCTCCTCACCTCCACCCAATCAAATCGACCCCCCTGAGCTCGTGGACCCATCTCCCTAGGTCCTCTCACCAATTTATACTCTTCACCTCAGCCAGGTATAATGCACTATCCTTTTCTCTCAAAAAAGGTACCAAAAATTTAAATGGCTCTGTCCTTTTCTCAAAAGTCACAACACAACAATGATTCTGTAAAAATGGAATTTTTGTTTTATAAACCCAACCCGACCGGACCGACGCTGGTCCTATTCGTGCCCTAGCAAACTGATTTTGGTCACCTTATAATTGGCATCGGTCAACCATTATAACTATTTGGCCCTGCTAAGTTTCCTTTTGCTTGCATCCACTAGTGCCACCACACCTTTTTATCTTTCCAGACATCCATTAAACCATACCTACAAACCCAACTTGACCTTACATTGCCTTTATTGCGTCTTAGGAGTTGTTATTTTACCTATATCTTGGCCTTACTTGTGCCATGACCTATTTTCTTGAACTTGATCTAATTGATGTGACCATTGACCTTATGTACTCGTTGTACCTTGTGATAATGTTACCTATGTTGTTTTAGCCTACCAACCATACCTTGCCTATTATTGGGTCGTTTATCCTGACCAAACCTTTGGTGTACCAGAACATACCTAAACATTCCTGTACCTGACCTATGTTGTGTTTCTAGACCATATCCTATCCCTTGGACACATAAATCACCTCACCCTTATTTGGATAAACCTATCAACCTTAGACGATGTAGAGTTTACAAGCTCTTCAACCTAGTACCATGTTGCTATCTATACATGTGTGTGCGTTTGATTGCCATTACCCATGACTCAATTTTGACCATGGCCTACTACCCATTACTTGAGTTGACCATCAATTTTTCCCTCAATACTCAAACCTTTCCCCTCCTACCTTCCCCACCTACACCTTTATCAAATCCCTCACCAATTTCATCTTCCACCTCATCAGTGCCTGGTTTGAGGGGGATCACCTTCACCCACACTTGGGGAAATCACTTCCTATTTTTTTCAGCGTTGCTTATCAATACAAGCCACGTGCACAAAAAGGGGAAAAATGCAGACACCAAAATTGGGTCACACTCCCCTTGGTACCCTTTTGAATAATTAACTTAAACACTATATTCACCTAACCATGGCCCCCTTTTACCCCACACATTAAAATTAATTTAATTATCTATAATTAAATTAATACCCATCCTCACCCCATTTAATAATTTAATTACCTTAATTAACCCCAATTTCACACCTCACCTAGACGCCTCACCCAGACCACCTCACCTATGACACTTCATTCTATAACCTATTTTTAGTATCTATCTACTCACCATAACTAACTAAGAATTAGTTGAAACCTAAAAATCAATGCCTATTATTACTCCAACCACATTTCCACTCATAAAAAGATAACGTTCTATTTTGATCTGTGAAAGATTGGACAGAGTTTTCCCAAATGATTGTAATATCTGTAATTTTTAGTGAACCTAGGGAATCCCGCTTTAACTAATGCTCGGTCATCCCTAAACCGACGCTACTTCAACACAGGAGCCATCATCAGTTACCATTTATTCACTTTGGTAACCTTGTTTGAGAGGTTGGCCACATTCTCAAATTTTGGGAGTAAAAGGAGATCTTGTATGCAAGCAAGAACAAGAGCTCTTTCACACACCCAAGAAGCCATAGCTAACATCAAGATAGATCCAGAGGAATCGCTCTCACAGTAACATTCCAGGAAGCACCACTGCGGCACAAAGCTCCATCCCACCAATCAATCATCACCACCACCTAGCCATTAGACCTGCTATATCATTAGTAAGTGCATTTATCCACCTATGTTTCATTTCATATTTGTTCTGTTTATAAAGGTTTTTTTCATCTCTGTTATCATTTTCTGACTTAGCATTCCCATTCCCCCCACTATTCCTCTTTCTGAAAACTCAACCATTCCTCCACCCCACACCCTAAAACCACCTATACCTGATTTCTACATATCTCTTGAGTGTTCCTAAGATCCCCACATGCCTCCTCATTCCCTCCGTCATCTCTGTCTGATCTTAGCTCAAACCCCACAATTAGATCTTACTGAGTTTTTTATCATCCTGCCTCTACCAATCGCCGATTACCCATAATCATCGTCGGTTCTTCCTAAACCATGATCAGTCATACCTGACCAATGTCGGTCTCTATATTTGGCCACCCTATTAATAAAAAAACCTTAAGAATCTTTATCCAAGAAACCTCAAGTGACCCAGAACCTGATAACTGACCTATTCCAACACTTTGACCACTTACCCTACCTCCAGATCTGATCATAACCTAGCCTGTTATATTAGATTTTACTTATTGTATTTGAATGAGATACCTAAATCATATCAACTACAGTATGACTTTGTCTTATTTATGTTATTCCTCACATTAAGTTGTATTAAACAGTGGATTTACATACCATCTAGGAAGTATCACACTTCCTAGATCTAGCACTTGCTAGGTAGTCCACTTGTCATATATTATTTAACTCTTCTTTTGTGGTCTTGTTTTCTATTTCAGGTAGTTCCTCCTAGCCAAGAAGGAAGCTCTCACAGTCAGCATCGGATCGAGAAGCCATAGAATGTGCATGCACAACCTTCAAACTAAGCATTATAACAGGTATTCCTCCTTGGCCCATACACCATTATCTATTTCGTCACATTCAAAACATAAATAAAATGGTGAAACAAAAACCTATAACATATATTACTAATCTAGGAATGTCACATGAGAAAAATTTAATGGTTAAATGTGTGAGTGTGATGAGGTCCATTTGATTTTTATACCCTCGGTATTAAAGTATGGACTGAGGGACTAAAGTGCATCATAGGGTAGTGAGTACAACACATATAATTATATGTATAGTAGTTGTAGTGTGATATGCAGAGCGTGTAATATTGAATGTATATGATGTAAGATGTGTGGATGATATAGGTGTATAGTTTGTATGATGCATGAAGCACAAATATGTAAGATATGTGAAGGTGTGCAATGTGTAGTGTCTACTGTGTAATGTGTGATGTTCATGTGTATAGGATGCCCTCAATAGTCAAGTGTGAACCAAAGCACAAGAGTGAGTCATCAGGTGGTAAGATGATAGAAACAACGTGATGATGGGAGAAGCAGTGGTGGAAAGTGTAAATGTCAAGGGCTATGGAGGACAATGTGAAACAGTAGCATGATGTGGTGGATTATATGGTGTAGTGATAGATAGATGAGATGGAGAGCGTGTATGAGTAATAACCTATGGTAGGGGATAAACAATGAACATAGAACTAGATGAAGAAGACAACTCAATCAGAGTCACAACACACCTATGAGGGAGTGGAAATATATACCACTCAGGTGAGTGAGAGCCAAAGGAAATGACACCCTTATCTTCTAATAGTTGTAAGTGACCATGAAGGGAATAATATTAATTTTCTCTATGGCCATTGATACAGTGATAGTGGTTGTAAGGTCTATCATGATGGTGCTATAAGTGATGTGGCAGATGGTGTTGATTAGAAGGTAAGTGGATTAAACACTTGTCAATAAATTTACGCAACACATCATGAGGTATATCACGGTGCGAGAAATGTAATGGTCCTCATGAAATAGGTGTAGAGGTTTAAGGTGTATCCTGACGCAGAGTAGGAGATGGAGGATGTGTAGGTAATGGAGTAGACTGAACATGTTTACAAGGTAGAGGAGATGGAGACTATGTAGGATGCTCAAAATTGGGAGTAGAGAACTAGATGATGTAATAATAGTAGTAATAGGAGGATGATCTATAACATGTGTAAAAATGAGATATTGTTTTAAATCAATGACCTTATAGCATAACAGTGTGAATGATTCACATGTGTCATATTGCAATCATTATTTTAAGGGGGGAATCAAACCACGACATAAGATAAACTACTTCTCTAGGTTAATAGGCTAGAAGAATAGTTAGTGCATGCAAACATTGAATCATAAAATGTAATCAATGATAGGTTTTTTGGTTCCCTGATGTAAGCTAGGTAGATGATCATATGTTACTCGAGGGCCATTCTTGACTATGAATTGGAAAAGAAAAGCTTCTTCCATCTCACAATAAGTACTAGTAGATCCAAAGGGTAGATACTTGTACCATTGGAGAGCGTCATCTGTGAGACTATGGTGAAAGGATTTAAGTAATAATCGATCATTGGAATATGAATCCATATCCATATTATAATGCTTGAGATGAAAGTATGGATTTCTAGTACCTTTAAAACATGAAAATGTAGGCATAACAAAATCCTTAGGAAATGTTGAGTTATGAATATTTTTCGGAATAGGATTTCCATGCAAAGAATTATTAGCTATAAAAGCATAATAGGACTTCCTTTTGAAAAATATATGGAAGTATAATCTAGAAATGGGAACCTGATTTCAATCCTTTTGAAAAATCTATCTCCGAGTTCCCTATCTGGGTTCACCTTCCTAGGTTTCCCATTGAGTTCTGGGAGCCATAAGTATTTATAGGAATTTCCAAAAGTTTGGGGTCTCTTATAGTGATTGATCTTGTTACCAAAGCCAAGAATAGATTAACTCATACTATATTTTGTGTTAATATGCATCATGAGGCAATCTTGGAGGGTAGTATCAAAATTATGTCCAAATTGGGTGATTGAAATCAAATATTTGAATATGTACCTTCTCCATTTATATGGAACAAATGTAAATCCATAGGGCATGAATTTAGGGGTTGTCCCCTTTCTAAGAAAAAATAGGAATCGAATCCCAAACCTCCTCCACAGAAAAATAGTAAAGAGACTCAAGAATGGAGGTGGGTTGGGAAAAATGGTAAATTTTTTAGCCCGAAAAAGGGTCCTAAGATGGAGGCCCCAAAATAAGACAAAACTAAATCTTCAGGGTCCTTAGAGACCTATGGGGAGGGATTTCCTAGTAAATAATATCAAAACAAGAATGTATAAGAGAAAGTATAGGTGGAGGATATTTCTTTCCCAATAGTGGACAAGGTTAAAACAAAGTTTGTCTCTAAATCTAAAGGAAAATATGCATTGAAGGTGGCTCTAGGGCCCTCACTGGAGGAGGTTTCTTCTATCAGATAGAGTTCTTTTGGTTAGAGGTAGGAAAATACTGTCATAACTTCAAATGCTTTTGAGATACTAATGAAGGAAGAGGTTCCAAACATGTTGGACGTTATGTCATATTTAGTCACACTAGTAAACAAAAAAACCAAACACAAGAAGTAACGCCAGAGAAGATGTGGGAAAGGAATCGACATCTATAGGGAGGAAGAAAAACAAGTAAATAAGAGAAATATTAGCTAAGAAGGAAGTGGAAAAGGGTATACAAAAACCCCTGGGGTGGCTTTCTCCCAAGAAAAAAAGAATAAATGATTGTGCTTTCATGGAATATAAGGGGGTTGAAAAACCTAGGAAAACATAGACTTATGAAGGGTCTTATGAATAAATACAAGCAAAACATTATGCTGATATAGGAAACTAAGATGAGTGTTGATAGATTTAAATAGGTTAGTAACGTTATCTGGAAGGATGGAAATTGGAAAGGGGAAAGTTATTTTGGGGCTTCAGGGGGTATCGTGACCATCTAGAACCCAAAGGTTGTTAAGGGTGAGTTTCTAATTTCTTCCCCTTGTCATGTGGCTATAAGTTTCATGGAGATTGAATAAATAAAAAAATGGGTTGTGTCTAACATCTATGCTCCTAACTCTGTTAGAGGAAGGATGAAGTTATGGGAAGAGCTATCTAGTTTTAGATTAGTCTTCAAAAAATTAGATTGGATTATTAAAGGATATTTTAATACTCCTCTTTTTCCGGTAGATAAGAAAGGGGGTTCTATCTCTTATACTAATAACATGGAGGATTTGAATGATTTTATAATGAGGAATGATATGTTTGACCTTGAACTGGGTGGTTCAAAATTTACTTGGGCAAATAGAAGAATTGGGACTGATCTTATCCAAATCAAGCTAGATAGGTTTGTTGTTAGCCATCAGTGTATGATAAACCAACTTTATTTGTTGACCACTCTTCCTAGGATTGGTTTAGATCATAATCCAATTTTTTTGAAGTTGGGAATAGATATTCCTAAGAAAGCTAAACCATTCAGATTTGAAAAGATGAGGCTGGAGCACCCATATATTCACAATAGGATCCAAGAATTGTGGGAAGTGTAGGTGCATGGTGTCCCAATGTTAAGATTCATGTTTAAATTGAAGAATGTTAAAAAAATAAACAATCAAGAATAGATACCCTCTTCCCAAAATTGATGATTTTTTTTAGTAGATGCATGGAGCATCAATTTATTATAAGATAGATCTACGATCTAGGTACCATTAGTTAAGAATCAAAGATGAAGATACTCATAAGACAACCTTTAGAACAAGGTAATGAGCACTATGAGTTCATTGTTTTACCCTTCCGATTAACAAACGCACCTGTAGCTTTCATGAATTTGATGAATAATATTTTTCAAGAATACTTGGACAAGTTTTGTGATTATATTCTCAGGCGAAGCGATATTTTTATCTATTCAAAAAGTGTGGAGCATAATGAACATTTAAGGATTGAACTTGAAATACATGAAATATTAAGGAAAATAAAACTATGTTGAAAGTTGTCAAAATGTTCGTTTTATGAAACAGAAGTACATTACTTAAGACATGTGATAAGAAAGGATGGAATCTCTATTGATCCATCAAAGATTGCAGCCATAATTGAATGTCCAACACCTAAGAATGTTCACTAAGTTAGAAGCTTCATGGGGCTTTCCGGATACTACAGAAAGTTTTGTACATGGTTTTTCAAAGGATGCTGCCCCAATTACCTCACTACAAAAGAAAGATAAAAATTTTATTTGTAATGTTAAATGCGAGGAAGCATTTAAAAATTTGAAATAACTGCTAACTATAGCACCTATTTTGATTGTTCTGGATCCTAACGGAATCTTTATAGTTGTCACGAATGCTTCCATAGAAGGATTAGGGGGGATATTACTACAAAATGATCATGTAATAGAATATGAAAATAGAAAGATCAAGTTACCTGAGCTGAACTATGTTCCCCATGACCTAGAGCTTGGTGCCATAGTACATGCACTACAATTTTGGAGACATTATCTCTTAGGAAAACCATTTGAATTAAAAAATAAACCACCTTAGGCTATAATATATATTCACTTATCCTAATCTTAATGCAAGGCAGCGAAGATGGTTATATTTTTTGTCTCAGTATGACTTTGACATCAGCTACATTAAAGGTAAAGAGAACAGCGTGGCAAATGGGCTAAGTCATAGGAAACAAATTTTTGCACTTGTAACCTTGAGAAATCAATTCAAAGATGAGGTAAAGAAAGAAATGATAACTAATCCATTCTATCAATAAGTAAAAACAACACTTGTTGTAGATTCTAATGAGGTAAGATACAAAGGATTTTGAATTGATGATTAAGGAGTCCTAAGTTATGAAAATCAGGTGTATGTTCCCTTCGAAAATGAGTTAAGGAAGAAAGTGATGATTTGAATTTTTCAAAGTGCGCCTTACTCTTGACATCCCGAAGTGATGAAAATGCTTACTGATGTAAAATGGAAATACTTTTGGAAGGGGATGAAGAAATATATACTTGATTATGTATCACATTGCTTAGAATGTCAGCGTGTTAAGACTGAACATATGCACCCAGCTGGTTTAATGTACCCTCATAGCATACCATAGTATAAATGATAGGTAATAAGTATGGATTTCATTCAAGGGTTTCCTATGTCTAAAAATAAATATGATTTGTCCATGCATGCTAATTTTGTGGATAATGGTTTAGTGAAGGCTTGGAAAACTATTATTGTGATTGCTGATTTTAAATAGTGAGATGGTGGTTGGTGGATTTCTTGGGAGTAACTGATAGTACTACCTTAGCATTAATGGCCTTGGTTAAACCAAAACCACCTTGGGAGAAGCACGATGGTTTTGGGAGAAAATATAGGGGTTAGTTTTCTCAATGTTCATTTGGTCATTCATGTTCTTTTGCTCTACATGTCAATTTTCTATTTTTCAACTCATAGTTTATTTTTAGTTCCCACTGCATGGAGTAATATCAATGGCATGGTGGAAGAAATAATGGAATAAATTAAATGGCTATTAAACTAGAAATATGGATGAGAAAAGGGTACCTTATGTGGAAGCTAGTTTCTCTTCTGCTCTATCTGTGGGACACTGCTCTTTGTGATAAGCTTGGAGAAAAAGTTGGAGAGCTTGCCAAAGGAAATACCAATCGAGCTCTACCAAGCATGCATAGTCTCTAATCTTTTTAGATATTTTTCTATAATTTAATGGCTTCATGAGATAAGAACTCTGATATTATATCATATCTTATTCTCTATTTCTAGGTTTTGTATATTTGTTTCATACCATATGACTTATTTGTGTTTATCATGTAATATTGCTTCATAGCAATGGATGGACTGTAGTGGCTTCTTGATTATTGTTTATTTGGGTTGCATGTTTTTATGACTGTGAAGTAATATGTCATCAACATTATGGACAATGTTAGGTTAATGTTTATACCATTCGTCATAACCTTATAGTTGTACATACTTCAATGTTGTATGATGCAATGATATCTAATGTAACCTTGGTGGATGTTTATCCTATCACATGGTCTTAAGTACCATTGCTTTAAATCTTGTTTGTAGGAATACAAGCTCTTCTGTAGTTTGGTTACACCTTGTCCTCATGTTACCTTCCTAAACTCATATCCCTTAAGTGGTGGGTGTCTGCATATATAGTTCTCTACCATTCAAATCTCCATTACTGAAATGCAATCTTTGACATCAAGTTTTTCTATGTGCAAGTCTTTTGCTTGACTATTGACTATAACAGTTCTAATAGAAGTCATTTTTACTACAGACTTAAAATATCATGAAAATGGATACCTTATTTCTGTGCAAACCCCTTGACCACTTACTGGGTGCTCGAATTGTATCATTCCTTGCCTCCTATCACCTTTGAAATCTGAACACTGGCCACTTGCTTATCTGGTAATATGACATATCCCTTTGAGGAGCTTCACCAAGTCCCAGGTCTAGGTCTCCATGACAGCCTGATGCTATTCATCCATGGCTTCCTCCTCCATGATTTTTAAGTCTCTGTAATCTGGGAAAATTGCATTCATTGAATATCTATGGGAATCTCCGCTGGCTGTGATTATTCTTTCATGAAGAGGAGTAAAACGTTTCAAGTTATCTTGTTACCCTAGATTAGGCCTAACTCAATGGTAACAGTTTGGGGTTACCAAACTGTGGATTTTCTTCAACTTCATTCAAATGTGTCACTTGGCCGAACTGGACACATTCTTCCTCTACTTGACTGTGGTATTGATAATTCTTGAAATCATATCCCTATGTTCCTGTTATTGCTTCTACATGACAACGGGTCATTAGCCATACCACTTCCCTAAAGTCTTAAGGATTAATCATATACCTTTATGGTTGACAACAATTGTATCCAATGTCAGTCACTACCATAACTTTTAATCGAAAGTACATTGTTGTTAATTGGTCCTGAAGCTTGGTCATATGATCCTTGATCGGTATATGGTTTAGCTAAAAGCTTGTCTTCCAAAGACTCATGAAAATGAATAGATCATCTTTCTTACTCATACTTTATGATTCCTCAGTTACGTTTCAATCCACGATACTTGAGGGTCTTAACTGTTGAAATGTAAGTACACATCTGTACTCACCACTTCTACTTAAAAAGATAGAGACAGTCTTGCATTTGAGCTCATGACTCAGAGATTGATGATTCCATCATTGTTTTAAATGATCCTTTCATGACATTGTTTTCTATTGTAAAGAGTTCTTGGAACTATATTTCCTTATTACAGAGGACCTTGGGTTGGTGTAGACAAATTGGGTCATTACCTTCATTAAGGTGTCAGATACTCGCCTCCATTATCTGAGTGTGACTTTTGGGTAGCTCACTTATACTCCTTTTGTCATTATCTAGAAAGGCTTTCCATTCGTAACTTAAGTGTCAAATACATCATATTTTTTTCGAATACTTAGTATGATTCTCAATACTGATGATATAGTCAAGTGCATTGGATTCTATATTTACTATGGTTGTTTGGTTTTTTTGCTACCCAAATTTATTCTCCTTTTTCAATCTGAGCAGCATCAAAGATATTCCATGAAGCTTGAAGAAAGATGGATCATGGTGTGTGTCATTTTGTAGTTAGGGGATATCATCTAACTAGACACTCAGATTTGTGGAGATATGGATAGCACTCAAATAGGACTTGATCTTGTCCTAATTGTTTTAGGTTGTGCCTTTCAACCAAGGTAAGAGAACCTATTTTGTAACCCTCAAATGGTGAAGGAGATGAAGATATCCCTCAATTTGTACAAATAGTATGAAAAGGGCCTTGGGAAAATATGATCAACACTCCAAATCTAACTTTCATAAGTTGTCACTTCCAAATTATGGAGATACTTTCAATGCAAGGCAAGGGTTAGTAAAGACATTTTGAAATCCTGATCTGTTCTGCACACTTTAGCAAATGGATTTTGATCTTTTGTGGGTATATAGGTCAAAACAGGGGTAAAAAAGGGCAGGATTAGTTGTTTTGAATGATTTTTTTTGGGTGGGAGTTTAGATAAGACAAACCAAGGTATGCCAGACTCTTTGAGGATTTCAACAAAAATATGGAGAAACTTAACAGTAGAAATTACCAAAATGGTTAATCATCCCTTTAACCAGGATATGTGCATCAAATGGAGACCCAGATCTACACTTTTCCACACAATCTTTGATCATCTATCACAAAATCTTGAGTTAGAATGAAAAAATGAAGCATTTAGCAATCACTATTAAATCATGACCTAAGGTGTACCCAAAGGTCTACAAACAATCTCTGAAGTCAAGGAAGGTAAAGTGATTTTAAATTTTTTTATCTCTTTATCATATGAAAGCTCTTCTAAATGTGAGATTGTAAATTCCACTAAAATATCACAAGAAAGGATACCATGTATGATCAAGAGATATTTTAAACACAAGACTGCAACATGAAACAAGAAACGTAAATTTGAAATGCATTCTGAAACATAAGCATGTCATGCAAATTTTTCCCAAAGAGAACACAAAATAACTCTAGAAATGATCAAATTTATCAGCAAGGAAATGTTTTGAAGAACAATATCAGAGCTTGTTGATGGATTTAAAACTGTAAAACCAACTCAACATGATTTGAAATCTGATGCAAAAAGCAATTCTATGAAATTGTTCTCAGGTGGTTTCTCAGAGAATGGGCTTCTTCCCATATTTTCCCATGAAATTTTTAGTTTTCCAGGATTTTTAAAACTCTTCCAACCCTTTGCATGACAAATTCATGTAATATATAGCTTTCAATCTCCTTCAAGCCTTCTTTCCCAAGAAAATAATATGCCAAAGGATCAAATTTGTTACAAAAATTCCATCATGATTCACAGACAAGGATGTTTAACAGAACACGTCCACAAAAGTTTCCAGTTGTCTCAAAAAGAGATGAATCGTTGACAAAATTTTCATCATCAGTTATCCATTGTGGAGGAAATGTTTTTCATCCTTTCAAAGCATGCATGACCCCTCTGCCCTTCATTATTTCATCCATTTACACTTTCCAAAATTTGACTGTTGCAACTTCTGGATTTGATATTTTATGTTTTTGGATGGGTTAGCCCGAACAAAATTTCATTTCAAAGGTACATCTTCGATCCTGCAAATTTAATCCTCAAAACTGATTCCATTGGTCCTTACAAGGCACAAAATGACACGAATTTTCCAAAAAATTAATGAAATTTGATGCAAAAATCGCATCTCCAAGCTTCCTGGAGCTCAAATGGCGGTCAAACTGAAAAATACACAGTTACCATTGATCTTCCTTTATCCTTTAATATGAGCCCTCCACATGTCACAATGTGATTAGAAATGAGCTTGGGATCACCTTTTGACATTTTAACACTTTTGGAAAAAATGTAAAAAAATTTGACATTTTTTCTCTCGCCCCTCCACCCTTTGAAAATGAGCTTACACGTGTCCTAATGTGGGTCCCAATAGAATCATGGCTTGATTATGCTATTTTACCCCTTTTTGGAAAAAAGGAATTTTTTCACCATTTCCTCCACACTCCCGCACCTCCGCCTTTCCCTACCACGTGTCACTTTCTGATTGGCCGAGGGATTGCACTCTCATTTCATTCTTTAATTCCTTTTCACCAAAGGAAATTTTTCCACCATGCCTTTGTGCTTCTGCACCTCCGCCTTTCCCTACCACATGTCACCTTCTGATTGGCCAAGGGCCTGCAGACTTGCGGGGACAATTTAGACCTTTTTCCAAAAACACAAAAAATTCTAAGTTGCTTGAGTAGACCCGTTGAACCTTGTCCAATCACAAATGGCCATGCAGGAGAATATTTTTTGAGCTAAAATTTGATGGGCAAAGGATGCCCGTATGACAGTAAAAAAATGCAAAAAATTCCAGTGATGCCCAAAATCAATTTTTCCTTCGTGGGTGAAGAATTTTTTGTATCAAAGGACAAATGGAAAGTGATTCAAAGTAATTTACAACCATGGCAAGGTATTTTTGAGGGAAAAATAAGTATAAATTGAACAATTTTGAGCTCCAAAGGCCAATAAAAATGGAAAAAAAAAAGCAAAGGCATTTGAATGGGAAAAAAGTAGGGCAAAACATAGGGCAAACTTAGATATTCCTCAAAATGGTGCAAGAATGGAGAAAAAATGAACAAATCAAAACATTTAAACACAGATAAAAGTTGTTTTTCAAAAAAAATTAAGGATGGGAAGATCCAAAAGCCATTTTTTTCTTAGAAAATAGGGCAAAAACAAATTTCTCCTTAGGCAAAGCATGGCATGTGCAACACTGGGCACCAAAAAAAAGTAACATAATAACTTGAACTCCCAAGAGATGATACCTGAGATGACCCCCACACATCAGAATGCACCAAATCTAACTTTCTTTCTTTGTAGGTCCAACCTTGAGAAACCTTACTCACTTCTGTTTCCCATATATGCAGTCCTCACAAAACTCCAAACCTATTTATGTATATCTAGGCAAATCCTTCTTTATGATCTCCATGCCCTTATGGCTCATATGACCGAGCCTATAGTGCACAAAAGATTACAAACATTAGTGCTATAAGTGGTTAAATACAAGGTTCCAACCTTCTTACCTCTTGCCACCACAAGAACACCCTTGGTAACCTTCTAAGAGTCTGTTGTAAATATCACAGTACAACCATCACTTCCCAACTTCCCTACCAATAAAATTTTTTGTCTTAATGTAGGCACATGTCTAACATCCTTCAATAGCCAAGTATTCCCATTCTGCATCTTAACCTGAACAGAACCTTTTCCAACTATGTTGTAAGGCTCATCATCACCAAGAAAAATATGCCCAAAATATTCCTTGAACATAATCAACAAAATAATGCCTATGTGGAGTAGCATGGAAAGAATCCCCCGAATCTAAAAACCCAAGATTCAATAATATTGTGTAAAGAAAGAATCAAAGCATCCTGACATAAATTACCCATTATCACATTTGCCTCCTTGTTTTCTTCATGTTGTTTCTTCTTGTCCCAAATGCTCCCAAAAGTCCTTCTTTGAATTCCCAGACTTTCCACAGTGCCAGCATACTATCTTGTTTTTGGATTTTGACCTTGTTCGATCCTTTAATTTTCCACAGCTTCCTCTATTCTTCTATCTCCTTCTAGTTTCCACTGTCAAATTCATTCCCTAAAGTAGAAGATTCCCCAAATATTTTTCTTCAGATTTCCTCACTTAGATTCACCCCTACAACATCCTCAAACTTCAAATTTGAATTAGCTCGAAATGAGTTGCTTACCGCCATTACCAGGCTCATTCCAAATCTCAGGGTAAAGAGCACAGAACTAATAAAGCCTTAACTTCTTCATCAAATTCTATGGTAACCAAAACTAGCATATTTACCACCATATAAAAAATAATTTAAATGATTTGCTATTGAAACCATTCTCAGACATCTTCATATTAAACAAATTTTTCATTAAAAAAATCTTATTAGAAGCAGAGGGGTTTTTTCATACAACTTCCCTAATGCATCCATAAGTTATTTTGTAGTCTTTTCTTTTGAAAAATTAAATAATACCAAATATGTAAGACACAACTGGATTTTCCCAAGTGCCTTCCTATCTAGAAAAATTCCATTCCACATCTGTCATGCTCAAGGGTTTGTTCACCTTCTTAGACAATGGAATATAAAGATCCTTCTGATAAAGGTAATCTTCCATCTGCATCTTCCAAAGATTGAAATTCTACCCATTGAATTTATCAACCCTTGATCTTCCATCATCTGTTATAGCTCCCACTCAAGATAAAATTTTCCCTATGATTCAACACTTCAACGAACCAAACCAAGCTCTAATACCAATTGTTAGGAAATAGGGGATAAAATATGTAGAATAATCACTCACAAAATTGCAACAATAGAAACTAATATTCAGAAAATATTACAGATGTCAAATAAAACTGTAGAATAAAAATAACAGAACAAAAAGAGACAATATTTAACGTGGTTCACCCAATTTGGGCTACGTCTACCAAGAATCACTTGCTCATATTTTATTACAAGCCACTACTCTCTCAATACAATACCCAAATCTATTTGGAGCTATGCTCAACAAACTCTATAGAATTCACACCTAAATTCAAAACACATATGCAATGTAACATATACTACCATATGCATAAAACCATATAAGTAGACAACTTCTTAAGTAGTTTTACAAAACCATGGGTATCAAAACCCATGTGAAAAAACCGTCTCATAAACCTATGGTTCCAAATATCACCCATATGAGAAAAGCACATTTCCTGGTATATTGGACACGTTTTAAGGCCCAAATTTTTTTTCTCGGGGGGTTGCATCCCTAAACCCCTACTATCGGGGCTGCCCCCCAAGACCCTCGCTCGAGGCCTGGCCCATCCCCAAACCCTAGTGATAAAACTGTGGAACGTGTACAATACTCTTAGTGTATGGTCTTCAACACTTTCACACATGAAAATAGGCTCCACAACCTAACAAGATGGTTTTTCCGATGTTTTTCTTCCAAAATTTATGGGAAGTGGGTAAGAAGGAGGTGGTGGATATGGTCCAAGAATTCTTCAAATCATGGAACCTTCTTAAATAAATCAATAATACCTTTTTGGTTCTTATTCCTAAATTGACAGGAGCTAAGGATATAAAGGATTTTAGACCTAACAACTTATGCAACACCAATTACAAATTGATCACCAAAATCATCTCATATAGGATCAGGGAGGTGTTTTCAAATTTCATCTCTCTCAATCAAGGAACCTTTGTTCTTGGTAGAAATTTTTTGAATAACATCATTTTTATTCAAGAGGTCATTCCCTCTGTGGAGGAATTTAGGTAGATCAGCTATGTTATTTAAGTTAGATATGCACAAAGCATATGACAGGGTATTCTGGTCCTTCCTCTGAGCTGTCATGGGCAAGATGGGTTTTTGTGACCTTTTCATAAATATGGTAATGACTTGTATTTACATTTCTAGGTTCTCTATTATTGTTAATGGAAAACCTAAAGGTTTCTTCCAAGTGGGGTGTGGTTTGAGGCAAGATGACCACCTCTCCCCTTTTCTCTATATTTATCATAGCTGAAATATTGAGTAGGTTATTTCATCAAGATTTATCTCAAAACCTCATTCAAGGGATAAAAATTTCTAATGGCTTACCTCATATTTGTCTTAATTAATTTGTGGATGATAATTTTGTTTTGGGGAAAGTTTCTATCCAAGAGGCCTCTAACTATAGGAAGGTGCTAAAGGATTATGAGATGGTCTCTAGGTAGTTGGTAAACTTTCATAAAAGTGTGGTATTTTTTTATAAATGTGGAGGTGTAGGTTTAGATCAGATTAGCTCACATTCTTGGATGGAGAATCAAAACCTTTCTTGAATCCTACCTGGTAATTAATCTCATTCATAAGAAGTCAGATCCTTCTATTTGGAAAAATATGATAGAGAGGGTTAATAGAAATCTTACCACATGGAAAGGGGATATTTTTACCCAGGTTGGTAAGATTAAACTAATTCAAATATCTCTTTAAGGAATCCATATTTACAGTATGTTACTCTTTAAAATACTTGAAAAAATTATAAAGGCTTTGGAAAGGATCCAAAAATGGTTCCTATGGGTTTGAGTGGAGGAAAAGTTTAAATATCCCCTGGTGGCTTGGGATAAAGTCACTAGACCTAAAAATTTTGGAGGCTTGGGTCTGAAGAATATAAAAATAACGAATGAATATCTTATAGCTAAAGTTGGTTGGAGGATTATCAAAGAGGAAGGAATTTGGGTGGAAATTATTAGAAAGAAATATCTATGGAATATAGGTAGAATGGAAAGTTTTTTCATGCAAACTAGTCTTCCTAATGGTTCCACATTCTAAAGATCCTTTGCGGCTTACAAAGAGATTTTGAGTAAGGGTATTAAATGGAACATTGGGAAAGGAAAAAATATATACTTTTGGTAGGACTGTTGGATCGATGATAAACCCCTTGCTATGGAAGATCCCTAGAAAACTGTCTCTCAGTATCTAGAGTAAACTGGTAAAGTCTAGGTTTAGGACTATTGAATTTCTAGTAATGAGGGCCTAAAAGGGTTACTATTTTACCACCCCCATCTCTAATGGAGATTTACAACCCTTCACAAAAATTAATACTAAACTCAAAAAATTTTATATTCCTAGATTCCAATATCAAGAAGATTATATGTCATATGGAAAGAAGAGGAGTCGGGAAATTTCATGGTCAAAAATGCATATCATTTAAATTTTATAGATTCTTTCCAGAAGGAATATTGGAATATGCTTTGAGTGAAATATATCATACCCAAGGTTAACATATTTATACTGGTTAGTGATCCAAAATAAGATCCTCATAGTGGATAATCTAAGGAAGAGAGGCATGGTTATCCTCAATAGATGTCCTTTATGTTCCAAGCAAGAGGAAAGTGTTAACCATATTTTTTTATTGTGTCCTTTTTCTTAGGTGGGTTTTTCTTCTATAATGGAGATGTTTCAGATCCAGTGGTTACAACCTAACACCATAGCTGACTTATGTCTGCAATGGGAGTGTCCTTTCATATTTACTTTCTTGGTAGCTTCCTAGAGGATGGCACTTCCCCACTTCCTTTGGAGTTTTTGGAAGGCCAGGAATGATATTATTTTTAGAAACTAGAAAGCTACTATAAAAAAAAGGGTTAGTGCTTTTTGTTGCTCTTCCATCAAAGAAAACATCAAATTTTTAAAGGGAAATATTAAAGCTGTCTGTCCTAGAGTGGAGGAAAAAGTCCTCAAACAATTCACCTTTAGTCCTCTCGATGTTAAAATGACCAAACAAGTAATCAAATGGTTTAAAATGGTGGTAAAATGGTTTAAACTGAACTTTGATGGAGCTTCGAAGGGAAACCCTGATCGGGCCAGTGGAGGGGGGATTATTAGAAACCATGAGGGTGACTGGATTTCTATCATATTTTGGGCCACTGGGTCATTAAAGCAATAATGTGGCAGAGGGCTAGAGCTTTATTATAGGGGGTTAACATAGCTAGTGTTATTACACATAGTCAAATTGAATTGGGACTTGTTTCTCATTGTGAACGCCCTTAAAATTAATCTCATCTAGAACCAATATTTTACAGGATGCTAGGGAACATCTTAAAACATTTGAAAATTGTAGTATCACACACACTCCCCATAATGGAAATAAATTTGCAGATAAGTTAGATTTGAAGGGTGGTGATGAAATCCCCTTAGATATTAATAATGTTATTCACCATGACATGTCATAATGTTATTGTTTCTTGTCACACAAGGGATATCACTTTTTGTGCTTATCAAGGAAAGGAGCTTAAGTGATTTGGAATCAATAAAATTATTTTCATTCATTTTGAACCTTACAGAATTGTTGAGCCTCTGGTTTAGGGTTAGAGGGTAAATAAAGAGGCCATGGGTGGTGACAAAGTTCATGTTGAACCTTTGAGTCATTTCAATGTGGCATATGCTTAGAATTTGGGGATTTAGGGCAGTATATCTCTAAGCTGATTGGGCATTAACCCATTCTCACCATGGAGTTCGGAAAGGCTTAGAAAAATGGAAGGGTTTCTATTTGGAGAAGGAAATGGATATTTCAGAGAAATTTATTTCCTAGGTTATAGACATGGACATGTAGGGCCTTAAGATCTTCAAAGACTAGAATCGTAAAGACCATGAAATCAACACTTTTTTTAAAGGTAAGGAAAAAGTCTATTTTCTTACTAATGGCATAGCTAGGTCCTATATTCCTAGGGTGTGGAAAGAAGTTTTTTTATCATATTATGTGGTATATCACTCTCAAAGGCAAGTTTCAGAAGATATACATTCACCACCTGTGTCTGCTGAATATGTTTAGGCATCATATTATTTTGATAATTCCTTTATTTTTATTCATATCACTCTCAGTATCAGTGAGGGATTTTCAAAATGGGAATTTGGAGGCTCCCATTCATGAAGGGCTTATTCTTCTTCTTACAAAATGAAAAAACCATCTTGCTGAAGGAGGTTGTTGTTAGTAGTGGGTCTGAGGATGATATCACCTTGGTGGAATGTTTAGCCAAGATGCACATGGGTAAGGGTCCCCAAAACAAGGATGAGGGGGAGGTGATCCTGCAGACCAGGGATTATGGAAGATAGTGGTAATGAAGGGCCTTCTAAGGGGAAAGGTAAAGTTTTTAAGGAATAAGGTCAAAATTATGAGAATCTTAATAACAAAATGTAAACATTTGGAGATGATTATGTAGGCGATGGAAGAGGCTAACTCAGACATGAGGGATGGGATGATTGACTACATTGGTGCATCCAAAAATATATGTATGCTATATAAAAACATAAGAGGGTATGTCTTGAAGTTGGGAAACTTGGTCAAGGATATGAGGAAGAGATTGGAAGCTGTGGAATTGAGCTTGAAGAAAAGAAAATTCCAGCTCAGATTGAGTGGCTCTGAGGAGGATGAAGGAGGGGGGATACTCAAAAATATTTGGAGCATGAGCATCAACAGGAGGATCCCACTAGTACTCTTGAAAACCCCCCTAAATGTCACAAGATAATTTAGTTTCTTGTTCTGTTGGTCTGGACTATTAGCTGACTTCTTTCAAACTGCGTCTGCTTGTTTTCCTTAACTGTTTGTTTTTGTTCCATCTCATTGTTGGTTTCTGCTGGACATTATTTCTTTAGAGCTAAGTCTTTTTAACTCCTTTTATTCATGTAGCTATCTTTACTTATTTCTAGGTGATTTCAAGATGTATCTTCTATTGTAAGGCTTCTGGGAGCTAATCCTTGCTTATTACCTAATCTAATAAAAAAATAATAGGACTTTCTTTATAGTTTGAGAGTTTGCACTTGTGATTGAAATTGGCCAACATCATGCATGGGTGATAAAATATTCTGTGAAGGAATAATAGAGGATGAGAAATAATTTTTTGAGCGGTTGTAATTTTCCATTATGAGTAATCATAGGAATAAAAAGAGGAGACATAATATATTCTGATGTTAATGGCACACTAGATGTTAGTGCTGAGGAAGTAATAAGTGGAGAAGGACATGGGGAATCCATAGAAGTAGTAGGAATAACATTGAAACATCCCTAGGAGATTAAATGATATATGGAGACGAGGGTGGTAGGAGCAGATGAAATAATAGATGAAGATGAATCATACATGTTATTAGATACAATTTCATAAGAAGATTGACAGTGGAGCGGGATATTCACACTCAACAATTATGAAACAAATCATGACTATCAAGTGTTTCGTCAAAATCAAACAAATATTTAGATAAAATGAGATCAATAAGCGTATCATTGACATAGGGTGAATGCATAGGAGAACTATTATGCAATGCATTATGAGAAGAATTTTAAGAAATAAAAGAAGTATGATATGCATCTAGATTATCATCCTGACTAATATGAGAATCATCATGCACATGTTTACTATCATCAAGAACAAACATGAAACTAATAATAACATCATATAAGTTTTCATTAGAAATTTCAAAAGGAGGAATGTGGTTAACAATATAACAAGGTGTATAAAAAATAAAACTCATCGGATCAGAAACAACACAAATAGTAGAATTATCAAAGCTAGTAGGCACATTGCATTCATTAGCTAAGATTTGTTATTGAGTATCATCTAGAAGAGTAACATCATGATATAAGGTAGTTATTTTAGATATGGTTGCTTCATCATAGATGAGATTGATACTCACATGCAAGCATGACTAGTTGAGAGAGAGAAGAGCTATCCTTAGCCATTAGGGTTTTTGTGGATCTAGAGAAAATAGTTCTAAGCTACTATGAGTACTTGGATTTACTTGGCAATAGTTGCTACTACCTTCAGTCGGTCTTCCTCCTACAAGCACGCAACCATTTCTTCTGTAGACTCCAATGCCAAAGGTCACCTCTCCATGGTGGGGATGTGCATTAGGTCTTCTAAGCATTCCAAGGTTGATGCATACCTCCGAGGGATCTGGAGTTAGGTTAGGGTTCTTTAATATGATGGGCACTCTTGATTAACTCCACCTTCTTGTAGACCTCCTGCACCTTTACTTTTTCCTCCTTTAACTCATGCCTTAAATGTGTGTTGATTAATTCCTCCTATTTTAAACTCTTGGCCTTCTCTGCCAGTTCTTTCTCCTTCCTCCCCAACTTCGCTTCCAATGCTCTGATTCTATCATTTCACGTGAACAACCTAGCCTTAGTCTCAATCGTGAATTTTTTCAGAGCATTACATACTTGCTCATCTGAAAGTTCCTAAGCATTTACTAAGGGGTTGTCTCTCTTCGATTTCTGGTAATGAGATGAGTGCTTTCTGGTAGAATTCAAAGTCTAGTTCGTCAACATGTGACTCGAACACCCAAGAGAGCATCTTCTTGGTCTTGGGGTATGCGTCATCCCTTTCAAAAGACCCCATGGCTATAATCCTTTCAGTGGGTACGGTGCTCTAGAATTGTGTGTGCAACACCTTCCTTGTGTCATCCACATAGCCCATTATCTATATCTGGTATGTATCCAGAGTTCTCCTACTCAAACCTGTAACTTTTGGGAAGCTAACTATCAGAACAGGGCCTCCTAGGCTATCATGCTTCTTATCAACACTCTCCTCCTTCCCTTCCTTAAGTACTATGTCCATGCTGCACTCTATCTCTTGGTCTACAAGGATTTTGAGCATCTTTTTCGCTATTCACTCTGCTAACTCAGTAATCTACTCTTTTGTTAGGCTTATGGCTCCCTGATCCTTGGCATCCTTCTCATCTACCTTTATGTCTTCGGTGTCCCCCCTCATCTTGTGTGCCATTGTACTTCTCCAAGCTTTCGGTCATCTCTGAGTCAGCTTCTTCATCTACCCTCTACTTCTTCCAGAGAGGTGGCTTCTGATTAGGAGATTCGTCCTCCTCTTCTTCCTTTGACGATTCTTCCATGGTGGTGGGTTGTTTGGGTGCCTCTACTTCTAGCATCTTTCCCTTCACTGGAGACTTCTTTCTCCACATGTAGGTGTTTGGCTTAGCACTTGTAGATGGCATGCTTACTAGTTTTGAGTAGGTGGCACACTTGGTGCTCCTTCCTCT
The DNA here is from genome assembly GCA_019776745.2 of Taxus chinensis. Lineage (NCBI taxonomy): Eukaryota > Viridiplantae > Streptophyta > Pinopsida > Cupressales > Taxaceae > Taxus > Taxus chinensis. The sequence continues at coordinate 1,021,280,467 of CM034146.1, read as the reverse complement.
CATCTGCCTCTCTTCTTAGACATTGGATTCTTCTTCCCCAACGGGTCTTTAGGTATGGAGATTTCATTCTCGAAATACATGACCTTTTCGAACTTTGGCCTTATGCACATATACACACGCATCATGGATCCTCCATCAATGGGAAGCGTTATCAGCCTAGTTATTTGGATATCATGTGACACGTACTTTTCTATGTATGTGTGCTTACCTCCAGGGTAATTCAGCTTTTTCCTCATCTCCCTATGTTCCCGGTCTAACCTGCCTAGTTCCATCCTTAGCTTCTTTGATTCTTTAAATCTATTTACTCCGACTTGGAATATTGGGTAGTGAATGCGAAAGGAATCTTGCACCAAGGGCTCCATGATTCATCAATAAACTTGAACCTACCCAAGTAGTAGTGCTAGTACACTGTGAACTCAGCTTTTCCCTCAGTGGCTACTGGGATTTGTTCAGGGATCCTCCATTCTACCCTAAATGCATTCCTAAAGCATGTATACCACTTTTCCAGCTGTGCTTTGTGGGGGAGCCATCATTATATCACAAGCATACTTCTTAAACCTCTTCGTAGGTGAAGAGTCCTTGGCTAGGTACTCCCACACGAACTTGTCTGAGGCATCCGACACTCCAATTTCTACAAAGAATATGGTGAGCAAGACATTGCCAAAGAGGATCCTGTCCCCTTCCTTCGTGCACTTAAAAATCTATTCTGTAATGTATGCGGATAAGTTGTATATTGTCCCCTCTACAATCTTCTTGTACACATGTAGCCAAGGCTTGTTGACCCGTGTCCATCTTTCTTGGCCATTCAGCTTACTCACCAGATGTATGGCCATCTTCATAACGGGGTTCTTGATATCTGATATATCATAGTACCATGACCCTTTCTTGCATGCATATTTAGTGACGGTCTCTTGAATTGTTGCCAAGGTCATCTTCTAGGCTATCTCCCTCACATATGAGGCCTGTAAATTGTGAAATCAACTAGGGAGTCATGCGCATCTTGCACCCAGCAAAATGGAAATAGTATTTGTGTACCCGAGACATCAACCACTGGTACAAGCAATCTGGCTTCCCAAAATAAGGCAACTCATAGAGTTTGTAACAGCCCTGCCTTCACAAATTTAACCTTAACGTCATTGTCATATATGGGCAAGCCTTCAGGTGTTTACTTGCTAGTGGGGCGTACCAATTCTAATGCCATTTATTTCTCTATGGTGTTTATGTAGTGATTATAGTCACTAATAGGTATGCTTCTCAAGTGGGATTCCCATTCCTTTCCCATCATTACCCCATCTGGGTATTTCATCTTTGCATACCATTCTTCATTTGTGTCTACTTCAGGTTCCAGTTATTTCACCTTAGCTTTTCCCTTTCCTTTGTTGGGTGTCGTGGTCGAGGTTTTGTTATTACTCCTCCCCTCTCTTTGTTACTCTATCTCCCTTCTCTTTGTTATTCTATCTTTCTTCTCCTAACCTTCTATCTTAGACCCGTGATATTACTCTTCTAAACCCATGCCCTAGTTTTTTGAACTCTAACTTGGATAAACTCTTCACAAGACAACACCTTTTCAACTCCTTTTATGCCCGTGTAATTCCTTCTTGTTCACAATCTCAAAGTGGCTCTTCGCGTTTTAATCACACAGATCTTCCACTCGATCGAATCTGAAAACTCTAGTTTATAACACTCACTTATATCTCCACCTCTTCATTTTCACAAAATAAAGATGAGAATGCGATGACTCTTTATTTATAGTTTTTCCTTTTTCTGATCATTAAATGCTACTTTACCTACCCTGTACTTTGTTCATTTAATACATCTTTTTCAAACAAAGTCTATCTTCAATTCCTTCACTCATGCGCCCTTCCTGCATGAAAAATACTCCAACCTTCTGGCACATAACCTAACCAACCTGATAGGAGACTCTTGTGTGCACATAACCTGCATCGAAGGTACTTCTTCTGTTCAGATTATTGGTTTCACCTACATCATGTTACTTTAACTATACTTCCTTTTCCTTTGTACGTGGGACCTACTAGTAGCTTTTATCCTGACACCAACCATTCTATCTTTTCTCTTCATCTACCTCTTTCAACTGGGCTACACAACAAGGCTCTTCAACATAACTTCCTTGGTACTTTAATCACTTGCTTCTTCACTTTTCTCCACCCCACACTTAAACAATGCGCGGTCCTCTGCACACTAAAAAAATTCTCCAAAAATAACAATAAGGTTACTGGTGCCCAAGGCACAAAACCAAAACAACAACACGAAAGGGAAACACAAGAAATGGAAAATGTATAAATGAAACTTCTAAACTAACTGGAAAAACTACATTATTAACAAACACCAAGAAGACTTATTTATAGTAGGGCTTTATCCTACTTCCATTAAAGTGTCCAGGAAACTTCATCCCATCTAGCGCTTGTAACTGGCACACACCTAAATCAAGGATGTATGAGATTGTGAAGGGACCCAACCAATGGACTTTCAACTTTCCAGGATGGTGCAGAAACTTGGAATCATATAGTAATACCATCTGCCCAACCTCAAACTTCTTGTTTCTAATATGGTGATCATGCCAAGCCTTTTGCTTTTACTTTTTTGCTATTTGGCTCCATTAGGCAAGTGATCATCTTTCATCTAGTTTCATTAGCTCATTAATCCTTTCTTCTAGCACTTTTTCATCGGCTAGGCATCATGTGTGCACTATTCAAAGAGAAGTAACATAAATTCAACCAGAAAAATGGCCTCTGGACAAAAAACCAATTAAAAAGGTGTGGCTTTATTTAGTCTTTTATATGTAGTCCTGTAAGCCCATAACACTGCCGATACTTTGTCATCCTAATCTTGTCTTCCAACATCACAGATTTTGGTCAAGGTATGACTCAGTATTTTGTTGAATGCTTCCATAGTTCCATTCAATTATGGGTGATAGGGTGTAGTCTTGTGATGAGCCACCATGAACTCTGATAACAGGATCCTCATGGTCTTATTTAGAAAATGTGTTCCCCTATCACTGGTAAAAACTCAACAAACATCCATACCTTGTGATAATCTTCTCCCATAAGAACCTTGCCACTGTTGCTGCCGTGCAATCTTTAGTTGTGGCTACCTCTGCCCACCTTTTGAGATAATCCGTGTAAGTGATGACATAACATGACCCAGTCCTACGTGTTGCTGGTGCAATAGGTCCTAAAAAATCTATCACCCATTTTTCAAAAGGCTTCGTGCTAGGGATAAGATGCAAAGATATTTCATCTCTCCTTCCTGGTTTTTTGATGCATTGACAGTGGTCAAATGCTTTACAATAATCTCTACAATCCCTGTACAAGGTTTCCCACCATAATCCTACCATTAATATCTTGTGTACAGTGGCATTAGATACGTAATTCCCACCTGAACTTCCTCCGTGTGTTTCTTCCATGATGGCCAGGTGCTCATGATCTGATACACACCTGTACAAAACTTCATCTCGTCCCAACTTGTAAAATTCTCCACTAATCAACACGTAGGGCACAACACGTATGACTAACTAATTATTTTCCAATTCCTTCATTCCATTTGGCACCACACCTTCTTTTAAAAATACTGCAATCTCCTCCAAATTTGAGGGCATGCACTGCAATCTAAACAATTGGGCGTTGGGCATTACTTCTTCAATACTTTACATGTCCTCTCATGAATCAATCCTTAACAGATGGTTAGGCCCACAGTTATTTTTTTCTAGCTTCACTACAACAGTGAACTCAAACTCTTGAAACAACAACACCCATCGACATATGCACCCTTGAAGAACGGGCTTGTTTACCAAATACTTTAATGCCATGTGGTCGGTGTGTAGAAATACAAAAGGTGTTACCAGCAGATACTGTCTAAACTTAAAGAGCACATAGATCATTGACAATTCCTCATGCTCGGTAGTGGTATAATTCTACTCTGTTGGTGTTAACTTTCTACTCACAAAATAGAGAGGATGATCAACAATCCCCTCACTTGGTTGCGCAAGCACTGCTCCAATGGTGGTTCCTGAGGCATCAACATGGACATGGAAGGGCTTGTACCAAGAGGGAAAATGTAAAATAGGTGTGGTAATAAGCCTATATTTTCATGTATCAAAACACCTTCTACTACGCCTCACCCTAATGGAAGGTACTTTTGTGTCTAAGAAGCTCCTCTAAAGGCACAACAATCTTGGCATATCCTTTAATGAATTTCCTATAATAGCCTATATGCCCAAGGAATCCACGCACTGTGCTTTGGCTAGTAGGTTCCCTTAACCCCACAATAACTGCAACCTTAGTGGGATCTACTAGCAAGCCCTCCTTACATATGATATGCCCCAATAGAGTCCCAAAGGGAGTAGCAAACACACATTTCTTAATGTTGAGGGATATCCTCAACTGCCTACACCTTTCAAACAATAATCTCAAGTTGTCACAATGGTCCTTAACCAAACCATATACTATCCAATCATCCAAATAGACCTGAAGAAATTTATGGATAAATTCCTGAAATGCTTGTACCACTATGCGTGAAAAAATAGTAGGTGCATTCTTCAATCCAAAGGGCATGACTGTATATGCAAAACTTCCCCACTCGGTAACAAAAGTTGTCTTCTCCTGGTCCTCCTTTGTGTTGGTACCCAAATTTGTTCTCCTTTTCAGTCTGAGAAGCATAAGAGATATGATATGAAGCTTGAAGTCAGATAGATCATGATGTGTGTCACTTTGTAGCTGGGGATGTGATATAACTGGCACTCAAATTTGTGGAGAGATGGATAGCACTTTGAAAGGATCTGATCTGACCCTCACTATTTTAGTTGTGCCTTTCAACCAAGGTAAGAGAACCTATATTGTAACCCCCAAATGGTGAAGGAGATGAATATATCCCTCAATTAATGTTAGTATGAAAAGGCATTGGGAAAATATGATCAACACTCCAAATCTGAATTTCATAATTTGTCACTCCCAGATTATGGAGATATTTTCAATGCAAGGTAAGGGTTACTGGAGACAATATATGATCTTGATTTGTTTTGTGCATTTTTGTAAATGGATTATATTCGATTGTTGACACACAATGAAATGCAGGGGTAGTATGGGTAGGATTAGTTTGTTTGAATGAATTTTTTGGTGGGGTATTAACAATACAAACTGGGATGTATCAGATCTTTGACAACCACTACAATACTTGAAACAACTATCAAATAAAATAATTCAAATAATCAGGAAAATCTTTCAACTAGAAGAGGCATAAATGGAAGCCTAGGTAGCACTCTTCACATAATATTTGAGAAACTCACCACAAAATCTTAAAGTAAAGAACTCAATTAGACACCAAAATCCTTAATCAAACCATGCCTAAGGTACCCCCAAAGGCTTACAAGAAATATATGCAATCAAGGAAGGTTAAGTGATTTTAAATTTGTTTATCTCTTTATCAGATGAAGGCTCTTCTGAACATGAGATTGCAAATTCCACTAAACTATCAACAAGAAATGGAGATCCTGTGTGATTTCTAAAGACTTTCAATGCAAGATTGCAACAAGAACAATGAATACTATTTACAAGCATTAAAAAGTAATAATAGACATCATATTGCCCAGAAAAACATAGATTAACTCAAAAGCTTGTTAGATTCATCAGCAGGGGATATTTTCATGAATAATCTTAGAGCTGTGTGATTCCTATACACTTGTAACCAACTCACATACATGAAGATCCAACACAGAAGAAATTATTCTGGTTGGTGGGTTTTTTAGAAAAAAATCTCTCTCAGAATTTTCTCGTAATTTTTTTAAATTTTTCCCGACCCCTTTCAATTTCTCAAAAATTCATTATATACTTCATGCCACATTAGAGCCTTCTTTTCCAAGAAAATAATATGCCATGGGATCAAGTTTGTTACAAAACAATCCTCATGATTCAATGAAAATGACATCAAATAGAAAACATTCACAGGTTGTCAGGTGTTCCCAGAAAGATTAAATCATTACAAATATTTGTATCATTACCCATCCTAGAAGCACGTTTTTCATCACTGAGGCATGAAAACACCTTTCCTCTCATCATTTCACCTTTTAAAACTACATCTGCAACTTTCAATTTGACATTCCATGTGCTTGCTTGAGTTGAGTAAAAATTTATTACAAAAACACCTCAAATCAAAGAATTAAGCCATGAAAGTGATGTCAATGATCATGGAAGGCCAAGACGACACAAAATCAATATAAATTTGATGAATTTTGATGCAAAAATCATGATTCCAAGCTTCCTGGAGCTCTCATGGCGGTCAAAAACAAATAGATGCACAACAACCATCGATCTTATCCATCTTTTAATCCTGGCCCTACATGTGTAAGATGCAGACTTAGAAATAAGCTTGAGTTACTGTTGGTATCCAGATTTAATCTCCTTCACAACTTGAACAACATCATGAATCTGCACAAGACACTAAAGGATAGATAGATGTTTTGTATGTCGTTTGTAGCTGGGGATCACACCTATCTACTTGTTTGCATTATAATTGAGGGAGTGGATAGCACCTTCATAAGGGTTTTGATCTAACCCTCACTATTTTAGGTTGTGCCCATCAACCAAGGTAAGAGAACATATATTGCAGCCCTTGTATGGTAAAGGAGATGAAGATATCCTTGTGTTTTGCATATGACATGGAAGAGGCCTTGTGAAAACATGATCAAGTATCCATTATCCAAACTCAAAGGAGTTGTCACTACTAAATGATGGAAATGTTTTCAAAACAAGGCTATAGCTGCTAAAGACATGATAAAACCCTTATCAACATTGTGCATTTTTGTGAAAGGATTGAATTCTTTTGTGGATACACAATGCAGATGTAGGGGTATTGTAGGTAGGATGAGTTACTTTAAAATGAAATTTTGATGAGAGATATTGGGACAAGAGTAGTTAGGATTCATCACCTTCTTTGGGAAACCTTGAAAAAGAATTACAACACCTAAACAATAGAGATATTTCAATGAATTTGAAGTGCTCTTTCAACCAGGATGTGTGCACATATGGATGCCCAAATCTGCACTATTCCATACAAACTTTGATAGCCTGCCGCAAAGGCTTGAAGAAAAATATCAATAAAGCATTCATAACCCCTTGTTAGATCATGTCCTAAGGTACACCCAAAGGTTTACAAACACTCTCAATTTACAAGGAAGGTAAGATGAATTTAAATCTGTTTATCTCCACATCAAATGAATGATCTTTTGAATGGAAGATTGCAGATGCCTTCAAAACCTCTACAAGAAATGAGATCATGCATGACCAATAAAGATCCCAAGCACAAGATTGCAACATGAGCATAAAACACAAATTGAAAAAAATATTGAAATACAAGTGCATGCAAGCTTTGCCAAGAGATAAAACTAGTTAATCCAAGAATTTTATCAAATATATCAGCAGGGAATGTTATTTAGACAATCTCAAAGCTTGTTGATGGCTTTACAGTGGAAACTAACTCAACATGATGAACATTTGATGCAAACTCAAATCAAAATGGCTCTCAGGTAGTTTCTCAAAAAGGAAATGGACTTCTTCCAATTTTCCCTGTGAAAATTCTTCTCTCCTCCTCCAAAATTCTCAACAAACCTAAAAAATGCTTCCAAACTACATCATATACCCTCTTCCAACTTGGATCCTTGCATCCCAAGCAAATAATATACCAAAGGGATCCAATTTGTTACAAAACCCTATCCATTTGATGAAAAATGATATAAAACTATGAAACAGCTCGCTAAATGCTAGAGATGTAAAAATATTTTAAAATATTGCATGAACTCAGATCCTTATCCATCCCAGGGTCACATTTTTGGCATTCCACCACGCCAGCATGCATTTGCAATCATTTTTCACCTTTTTCCCTCACCATTTTTAACTCTGCAACTTTCCTTTTTACCTTTCACGTGTTTTTCATGGGCTGAGAAAAATATCTCACAAAAAACACTATAGGGCACCGAATCATTTCAAATAAATGATGCCATTATGTTTAGAAGGATGAAGGGATGTAGATTCATATAAAATTTCATGTTTTTTGGTGCAAAAAATGATAATTCAACACTTCTTGGAGTAGTCATGGCACCCAAAAAATGAAAATGCACAACAACCGTTAATTAAAATCAACTTTAAAATTCTGCCCTCCACGTGTCTTGATGAGATTCATCATGCAAACCAAGAAATATCTTCTTTGACTTCTGGATAAAGTGGACACATGTCCAAATACTCTTGGACTGAGCCTCTAACTTTAAAAAATGTGTTTTGAACCTTTTCTGCCTTTGGGAAAAATTTGAAAATTTTCCCCGCGAGCCCTTGGATGCACCACGTGTCCTTTTGTGGGTCTTCACCAAAACCATGGGCCACTTTGATGAGTTTCACCACTTTTTTGAGACAAGGAAATTTTTTTCAACATGCCATGTGTCGCCCCCTGATTGGATGTGGGGGCACACCTCTAAATTTTCCGCGGATCAATTTTTTACTATGAGATTTTTCGCTAAAATTTTGCAAAATTTTTAACTTCCTCTCTACACTGCAAACCTCCACCAAATTTAGGACACGTGTCCTGTTTTCATTGGACGAGGGCCTATTCTTCTTTTTTTGCTCTTTATATCAAGTGTAAAAATTCCTAAAATTTTTCTTCAACCCCCATTCCCATTTCTCATGTCGGACACGTGTCGCCTTCCTACTCATCACAGGCCTTCGGGAAAATATGATTTTAGCATCTTAAAGCCAAAAAATTAAAACTCCTCCAAGTCTCCGCCCCTCCATTTCATCCCATCCTGCTTCTCCTTTGCTCCCCTCAACACGTGTCCTCTTCTTATTGGATGCATACCCACGGGAAAATATTTTCCTTTTGCATTTTGAAACCAAAAACTTTCAAATTCTTCTAAGTTCCCACTTTTATGGCTGATCTCCCTGGACACGTGTCGCCCTTCCATTGGGCGCGGGCCTCTAGGTCAAAATTTTCCATGACGTTTTGAGCTAAAAGTTTGAAAAATTTTCAACTCCACCACCGCCCGCTCGATCCTCCCTGGGCCACGTGTCGCCTTCCTATTGGGTGCGGGCTCACAGGCCAAATGTTAACTTTGGCATTTTGAAGCCAAAAACTTCAAAAAATTTCCAACTATCTGCCTCTCCATAATGACTCCCGTGGATGTGTGTCACCATCTCATTGGGCACGGGTGCACAGATCAAATTTTTCCCCTCACACCCTAAGCCAAAAGACATAAAAAAAATTTCCAAGTCCTTCACCACCTGACATGGCCCTCCTGTGCCACATGTCATCATTCCATTCACTGCGGGCCTTCAGGTAGGAAGTTGACCTTGAGAAATTTGCAAAAAATGAAGGCAAAATTTTTAAGTGACCTCTGCCACCCGCTGCTCCATCTGACCGATCAAATCATGCCATGTAGGCACACTAGGCAAATGCGAGGCTGTGGAGAAAAAAATTTCCCTCTGCCAAAAATTGAAAATTTGACAAGTTATAACATTTTTCCAACCGCACACCGACCAATGACAGCCTGTCGTGTCAGCATAGAGTTTACAATGATAAATTTGATGGGTAGAGCATGCTCGTACGACTGTCAATGTGTGAAAAATACAAAATATGCCCCAAAAATTTAATTCTTTCACAAGGAAGGCGGACTTCTTGGTTTTGAATTGATTTAATCATGTTTTATCATCAATTTCGGCCTGGGGATCAAGATTTTCAACTTCTAGAAACTCATATTTGATCCATTCTAATTTTTGTATGAACTTGACAAAGGGAATAACGGCTCAGCCTGAAAAATGAAGAAGTTAGGGCACAACAAAGGGGAAACCTAGAAATTTGTTTTAAAATGGGGTAGAATAACAACAATGAGGGCATTTTTGAAGGTATTCAGTTGGAAAATGCAAACTGCAGACCATGAAATCAAAAAAAATGAAACGTTTGTGAGCATATTCGGTCATGGAAAAACAAAGCACATTATGCAAACTCAATAATGGGACCAACATTGGCTCCTTCTTGGGGATGGGCACTCCCAGCGAGTGCCACAAGATGACAATGTAGAACAAGTGCCAAAAATCCATTGGGCAAGGAGTCAAAACATGCAGAGCAGCCCAAAAAACGAGAAATTCCACCAAAAATAGACCGAGAAAACCATACCAACAATGGTTGCCAAGGACAAAAGGGAAAACCACAAGCCAATAACAACAAGAACAAGGAAAAGACAAAACAACAACAAGGGCTATACAGAATGTACAACTTGTGCATACCTCCTTTGGGGATTTAATCCAAAAAGTGTTTTAAATGTCTACCATTAACATTCAGCTCTAGCAAATCCCCATCCAAATCCTTGAGAAAAAATTTATTTTCTCCAATCCTGATATCAATGGCATAAGGGCCCATCCATAGAGCATCAAACTTGTCATGCTTGCCCTTGTCTTCATGCCTACTATCCTATAGCAAAACCAGATCTCCAACACTGAAAGCTCTAGGGGTGACCTTCTTCTCAAACAACTTCTTCAATTTCTCCCTAAACCTGACATGCCTTTGATGAGAAGCTCTCCTTTCTTCATCCAACTCAATGATCTGATTGATTCTTGATTCATATGGGCCATGTTCTTGATCTTCCAATTGCTGAGAAAACTGAAAAGTGGATAATTGTAGGTGTAATGACAACAAAGCCTGAGTTCCATACATTAGTTCAAATGGACTTTTACCAGTTGCTCTTTTTGGAGTTATCCTATCAGCCCAAACTACAAATTTCAACTGTCTCCCCACTTCTTCTTGTATATTTCCAAGGTTCTTATAATGATCTTGAGCAATTTTTTGTTACTTGATTCAGGTTTGCCCATTCCCTTGTGGTTAGTAATTTGAAGAATAGGTCAGATTTATCCCATATTCATTGCACATTTCCATCAAAGGCTTGGCTCTAAAACACATAGCATTATCAGACATAATCTTAACTAGAACCCCAAATCTACATATGATATTTTTCAGCAAGAAATCCATTACCACTTGGGGTGTTTCCTTTCTAGATGGAATTACCTCAACCCATTTTGTAAAATAATCAGTTGCTACAAGGATCCATTTTTAACTAGCACTAGAAGGATCTGAAATATCACCAATAAAATTCATTCCCCATTGTTTGAAAGGAGCTTCAACTGATACAGGCTGCAAAGGAAGGGAGCCTAAAGCTTTTAATCTTCTTAAAAAATGTTGCCACTTATCACATCTTCTAACTAGCCGGTTTGCATCTTTGAAAAGAGTTAGCCACTAATAACCAGCTCTTAAAATCTTATGCACTATCACTCTCCTAGAAAAATTTCCTCCACAAACTCCCCCATGGAAATCAGCAATCAACTTGGGAGCTTCATCTCCAATTATGCATTTCAAGAGGACACCTTCAGGGTTCTTCCAAGCCAGCCCAAGGTCTGTTATGACATATTTCTGAGAAGCCAGCTTGAGGTCCCTTTTCTAATTTTTATTTAAGTGGCTGGAACAACATAAGTGCTTGAGGTAATAGACCACATCCTTATACCACTCAGAATTCATCAATTTGTCAAGGATATCTTTCCCTTTCTTCCCCTAGCTGATTCACTTCTACATTCTACAAATTACTTTGAGTCATAAGTTTTGTAAGACCTAAACCTCGTACCAGCTTTGTCGTTTGGATATCCATATCATACTCTTGTAATTTGTTAACCCATCTACATCTCTTGCTTTATATCTCCATGTCAAATAAGATGTCTTTAACCATGGTGTGGGGGAACATAAGCAACAACCTTTGAACTCAAAATGTAGGGCTTGAAAATCTGTTTTGCTTTTACTAATGCAAATGCTTGTTTCTCCATAATTGTGTACCTCAATTCAGCTACTTGTAAAGCCTTGCTAAAGAAAGCAATAGGCCTCTTAGCTCCATTTTCATCCTTTTGTAACAAAACTGAAGCAATAGTAAATTAAGATGTAAAAGAGAAGATTTGGAAAGGCATCTTATAGTTTGGAGCTGCCAAAATGGGTGCATGCTTGAGTGCATCCTTTATTCCTTCAAAAGCTTGGATGGCAGCCTCCTCCCACTTAATAACTTGCTCCTTTCTTAGCATGCTTGTGATCAGAAGGGTCAACTTAGCAAAAAAGGAGACAAACCTTCTAATGAAATTGATTTGGCCAAAGAAAGATTGAATACCCTTCTTGGTTCTTGGAATAGGCACCTTGCTGATCACTTCCACTCTCTCAGGATCTATCATAACACCTTCTTTGGACACAATATGCCCCAATAGCTTGGATTTTGGCACACCAAAATGACACTTCTTTGGATTAAGTGAAATGCCATACTCTCTGCATCTGATCAGCATCTTCTCTAGGTGTTGCAAATGGTCTACTCGTTGTCTTGAAAAAATAGTCACATCATCTTGGTAAAGTGCAATAAACTCATTGATATAACCAGAAAAGGCAACATCCATTGCCCTTTGAGAAGTAGCACCAACATTCATCAATCCAAAAGGAATCCTTACAAAAACATAAGTCCCCCAAGGAGTAGTGAAGGTTGTCTTAAGTCTTTCTGATTCTTTGACAACTACTTAATTGTATCCAGAGAAACCATCCAAAGTAGAAAGCATTTCTGACCCTGTCACAAGCTGCAACATATTCTCCATGTTTGGCAAAGGATAATTGTCCTTCATATATGCTTTGTTTAGATTCCTAAAATCCACACAAATTCTGATATCTCTGTTCTTCTTTCTAACTAGCACAAGGTTGGCAACCCAAGAAGAGTACCTAATAGGCTGAATGATGCCACCATATCTCAATTTCTTCAACTCTTATTGAATTTTCATGGAAAGTAGTGGGTTAATAGGCCTTTGTTTTTGTCTAAAAGGCTTATTCTTGGCCTCAAGGGGAATCTTGTGCTGAAATAAATCTTCTCTATATACCTTCAACTCTGAATAAGACCAAGCAAGGCAGTCTTGATATTTCTGTAAAATTTGGGCATAGGACTATTTTTCTTCTTTGTTGAGATGACTACCCAACTAGATCTTCCTTGGTTTGTCTTTAGTTCCCAATTTATGCTCTTCCATATCCCTTAAAGTAGACATCTTTCTGTTAACGATGCAATCAGCATTGCTAAAATTGGATTCAAGTGCAACAAGACCCTTAGGAATGGTATTTGTTTTCAATTGTATAATATCCTTATCAAACAAAGTTTCTCTACCTTCATTCATGCACACCATTAGTTCCCAATCAATATTTTGACCAGAAAACTCTCCTTGGCATTGTAAGAATCTCAACACTTGTGCATCATCATCAAAAATCTGCCAATGTTTCACATTATCTGGGACAGCTCGCCTTGTTAGCACTTCAATATCATATTCACAAAAAGGTGAAATGGTGCAATTGTCAAATCTAGAACCCAGAACAACCAACTGATCAGCAGCAACATTAAGACTTCTATCATGGTAAACAATGTTAAAGGAATCAAACATTTAAATCAAGTCCCAAACAACATGCTTATATTGTTTCATACGCTGATTTTTTGTGGCATATAACTTCCTTACTTGCTTGACAACCAGCTCTAAATCTCCTTTAGCAATAATATCCTTTACTCCATACTTCCATGCAATCCTTAATACCAATAATAATGCCTCATACTCAACAATGTTGTTAGTACATTCAAAATTGAGCTTGAAGGAAAAAGGAAACTCTTCCAAATTAGGGGAAACCAACACTATACCAGCACCATTTCCAACTTTGGAGCAAGCTCCATCGAATAGTAATGTCCATGGAGAACCTACCATATCAAGGAACTCTGATTTGTCCATCTTATTCTCTTTTCCATCAGCAAAACCAATGAAATTGTTAGCATCTACATCAGCAAACAACACTTCATAAGAAGCATTGTTGGGATCTTCAATCAAGTGTAACATCTTCTTTTCACCATAGAGTTTGACAAGGCTGCCCTCAATGAGAATTGTGGCATAAGACATGTCCATTTTAACACTACCACCAACACTTGCAGCCCACTTCCTTGACAAAAGCATACCCCATTTGGCAAGGCAGTCAACAATTATAACATCAAGTTTTAAATTCTTACCTGGATAGGCTGCAAGTTGCACTACTAAACCCTTCACACAACCAACAACTGGAACTTCCCTTGAATCCATGGTTGTACACTTCCCATATGTTGTTTTCACCTTGATATCCAACTCATTCATAACTTCTAGAGGCATAACATTACATGATGCACCAGAATCAAACATGCAATTTTGAAGCAACCTACCTTTTATGAGAAAAGTTGTGAAGAATGGATCAACATTCAATTGGGAATCAACCAAGGATGTCCCCAAATACAATTCAGGTGCCTCTCCAAGATCTTCCATTGGTGGTGGTGTTTCAGGGCCAGCAATGCTTTGAAGAGGATTCTCAACAACATTTACATTTCTGCTTGGTATACTCTTTTCTTCTTTCAATCCCAAGTATTCAAAAGCTCTTTTCTTTTGTTCAGGAATCCTAAGTAATTCAATAATGGGAACACTCACTTTAATTTGGCTTAATACCTGGGCTATATCATATGGAACATTCTTTGGCAAAACAACATTGGAAGGGAAACAAGAAGGTTCATCAGATGGAGAAGTATTCTTGGCAGCCTGGGCATGGAGAGGACTGATATTTTTGCATGGGACAGTAGGGTTCTTAGCAATTGTTTCCCTTCTAGGATTGTTTTCGGGAATGCTTGTGAGCAAGGGTGTCTTTGGCTTGGCTTGAGGACCAGCTCCTCTAACAACTTTACTTCTAGTATTGTACTCCTTTTCTTGACCAACCACAACATTCATTAACAATTGTCTATCTTCCTCCGAAGGAATACCACCATCATACTTCTTGATCATTAAAGCCCTTAGGTATTCAAAGTCATTATTAGGAATTTCAAAGGCCTGAACTACATCTACATCATGAGTTTGAGGGAGAGAAATAAATGGTACCCTCTTTATGCAATCCCAAAAGGTTGCAGCAGTCCTTGCACTTATCACATCTGTCGATGTTGCTACTTGCTGTGATCCTGAAGAACTACCCATCATACAAATGTCATCATCCATTTCATTCTCATTATCATCATCAATATCTTGCTGGTCCATTTCACATGGAGGATGAGGAAGAAAACATCTATCACACCAATCCATATCAGCAACTTCTTGAACAGCACAACTCTTGCAGTCAGAGGGTCAGGCACCACTCTATTTTCATGTGCTTGGGGTTGTGTATTTGCAGATCCAGCAGGCCCTTTACCTCTATCATCTTGTCTTTGATCACCCCTAGGATGATTGCCAAATCTATCATGGTTTTGAGTTCTTTGTTGTCCTTGTGAACTTTGCCCAATTCCTTTCTCAGCCTGGGCTAATTTGTAGGAAATTTCTTTGACAGCCCCTGCCAAAGTCTTGACAACATCTTCCAAATCCACACCCTTACTAGCTTGAGGCTTCTCAGGGTTTATCAGCTTCACACCATCCCTCTTAAGTGGTTTACCAACAACTTTAATATTATTTTCAATTTGAAGTGCCATGGTGAAAGCTTGCCTCAAGTTTGTAGGATTTTTGTCTCTCAAGTAATAGGCTGCCTTTTTATCAAATGCATCTGTATATTTGATCAAGCAAGATTCATCACAAGGCCTCAAAATTACAGGCAGCCTTCTCAATGTCTTATTAAATCTTGTATTGAAATCATGAACGGTCTCATTCAGGGTTCTTCTTGATGTTCTCAAACTCGGATAGAAGGAACCTTGGATCTGTTTTGTCTCCATATTGTAATTTGAATGCATTACTCATCTCAGTCCATGAATCAATAGAGTTATCAGGCAGAGCTTTATACCAATCTCTTGCATCTTCCTCAAGTGTATGGATAAACAACTTGATATACACATCCTCAAATTCTATTTCAAAGTCTTCCATCATGTTAACAAAGAGTTTGAGGTGTTGATCTCCAGTTATGGCATTGTTACCTTAGAATTTTGGTAACCTATTTCTCACATCCTATGGGACAGCATTTGGATAACCATCCATTCCTCCAAAATTTATAGGACCAAAGGTGTTTACAACAAATAGAGGTCTAGGTTGAGCCATATTGTTTGGTGGGGGTGATCTTGGAGGTGAAACAAGCTGATGAGGAGTAATAATGGGTTTGATTGGAATAGATGAATGATCTTTAAAATGACAACCCCCCAAAGGCTCTCTCTCTTGATAGACTTTAGCAAACTTAGAAACCACAGGAGAAGATTTAGGAGCAAGTTTTTTAAATACACAAGAAGGTCCCTCACCTGATGGAGAATGAAAATCAGCAAGAAGATTACCTGAATCAGATCTACTTGAAGAGGAATTATAATCTTCAATGACGAGGCTGCTCTCCTTCAAATTCAACTATGGGGATTCCTTTCCTTGCAACCAAATCACCAACCACTTTCCACACTCTTCTTCCTTCTAGTTCTGAGCTTCTTGATTCAGTGAGCAACTTCTTAGAAGAGTCCTTGATGAAGAGGGATCTCCTTCCCTCCAGTTTGACAGATTTAAACAACAAGTTTCAAATGATAAAAATGTGTTAGACAACTGGTATTTCAAGATCCCAATAGCATGGAGTCGCCACCAAGGATTTTCACCTTAGTTGTGCAAGAAAGCACTAAAAAAATATTCTGTCAAATGCATGCTATCACTGAAAACTTGCAGGGATTTACAAATCAGATTTTCTTCTTCTTAATTCAACCAAAAATAGTGCATCCAAATCATATAAACTGCTGGTAGATGAGGAGAGCAGGCTGAGTTTGAATTCTTTCTTACCCAAAAACATCCTAGATCTGAAGTATGAAATGATATCTCAAGAATGTAACAGCTCAAATACTTGATCACACAAATGCTCAAACCTTTCAAGTACTTCAAAACCACCAAGAAATTGCAAGAAGTCCCTGGTAAATGGTGCCACTCAGGTGTTGGTATCCAGATTTAATCTCCTTCACAACTTGAACAGCATCATGAATCTACACAAGACACTCAAGGATAGATAGATGTTTTGTATGTTGTTTGTAGCTGGGGATCACACCTATCTACTTGTTTGCATTCAAGAATTGAGGGAGTGGATAGCACCTTCATAAGGGTTTTGATCTAGCCCTCACTATTTTAGATTGTGCCTATCAACAAAGGAAAGAGAACCTATATTACAGCCCCTATGTGGTAAGAAGATGGAGATGTCCTTATGTTTTGTGTATGATTATGGAGGAGGCTTTTATGAAAACATGATCAAATATCCATTATCCAACACTCAAAGGAGTTTTCACTACTAAATGATGGAAATGTTCTCAAAACAAAGCTAGAGCTGCTAAAGACATGATAGAACCCTGATCAACTTTGTGCATTTTTGTAAAAGGATTGAATTCTTTTTTGGACACACAAATGTAGATACAGGGGTATTGTAGGTAGGATGGAGTTATTTTAAAGTGAAATTCTGATGAGAGATGTTGGGGACAATAGTAGTTAGGATTCATTACCTTCTTTGGGAAACCTTGCAAAATAGAATTATAACACCTAAACAACAAAGATATTTCAATGAATTTGAAGTGCTCTTTAAACCAGGATGTGTACACATATGGATGCCCAAATCTGCACTATTCCATACAAACTTTGAAATCTTGCCACAAAGTCTTGAAGAAAAAATATCAATAAAGCATTCAAAACCCCTTGTTAGATCATGTCCTAAGGTACACCCAAAGGTGTACAAACACCCTTAATTTACAAGGAAGGTAAGATGAATTTAAATATATTTATCTTCCCTCAAATGAATAATCTTCTGAATGGAAGATTGCAGATTCCTTCAAACCATCTATATGAAATGAAACCATGTATGACCAATAAAGATCCCAAACACAAGATTGCAACATAAGCATGCAACACAAGATTGAAAACATAATGAAATACAGGTGTATGCAAGCTTTGAAAAGAGATAAAAATAATTAATCCAAGGATTAGATCAAATATATCAGCAAGGGAGTGTTATTTAGAAAATCTCAAAGCTTGCTGACAGCTTTACAGCTGAAACCAACTCAATATGATGAACATTTGATGCAAAATGGAATCAAAAATGGGTCTCAGGTATTTTCTCCAAAAGGAAAATGGACTTATTCCAGTTTTTCCTGTGAAAATTCTTCTCTTTTTTTATAAAAATTCTCAACAGAACTTACAAAAATGATTCCAAAACTACATGGTATACCCTCTATGCCAACTTGGTTCCTTGCATCCCAAGCAAAGACTATGCCAAAGGGATCAAATTTGTTACAAAACCCTATCCATTTGATGAAAAAAGATATAAAACTGTGAAACAGCTTGCCAAATGCCAAAGATGCACAAATATTTTAAAATATTACATGAAATTGGATCCTTATCCATCCTAGGGTCACGTTTTTTGGAATTCCACCATGCCAACATGTATTTGTAATCATTTTTTACCCTCTTTCCCTTATCGTTTTTAACTCTGCAACTTTTTAATTTTTTACCTTTCACGTGTTTTTCACAGGCTGAGGAAAATATCTCCACAAAAAACACTATAGGGCACTGAATTATCTCAAATATAATGGTGTCCATTGCACTTCAGATGGCTGAGGGGATGTAGAAATCATATAAAATTTCATGTTTTTTGGTGCAAAAATAACGATTACACACTTCCTAGAACTTCCAATGGCACCCAAAAAATGAAAATGTACAGCAACCATTGATTAAAATCAACTTTATATCTCTAGCATTCCACGTGTCAGATTCAAATCTTTTTTAATATTCCCTCAAAAAATGACCCTTTTTTCCCTTTAGATGAGGTGGGACACATGTGTCCAAAAACCATTGGCACGTGGGCCCTCCTTTTAAATTTTTCATTTTAAATTTTTTTTGACCTCGTGAAAAATTTTTAACATTTTCTCTACGAGCCCCCTGGACACGCCATGTGTCCTCATGTGGGCCCCATAAAAAAACTGCGGGATAATTTGATGAGTTTTGCTCACATTTTTGAGAAACAGGATAATTTTCTCCAAATTCTCCGCTGCCTCCGAACACCCGCTGCTCCTTTTGCCATGTAGCACCATCCCATTCGCTGTTAGGGACCGACCCCTCCAAATTCTTCCTTCTACTCCTCTGCAAGCATCAAAATCTCCATGTGGGCCCACACCTATTCTCTTTTGGCATTTGAAAAATGCCATGTGTTGCACCCCCTGGATTAGTTGTGGGGGGCAAATCTCCAATATTTTGCCACGGGTTTATTGTTTCACCCTGAAAATTTTCACCAAAGTTTTGCAACATTTTCCATCTTTCTCTCCACACTCTGAATTTCCATCAAATGTTAGGACACATGTCCTATTATTCATTAGACGCAGGCCTATTCTTCATTTTTTACTCTTTAAACATAGAGGAAAAAATTGAAAACTTCTCCTTCAGCCCCTTCCTCCATTTTGCCTACCGAACACGTGTTACCTTCCTACTCGTCACGGGCCTTCAAGAAAAAACTTGATTTTAGCATCTTAAAGCCAAATAATTCAAATTCCTCTAAGCCTCTGCCTCTCCATTTCATTCCATCCTACATCTCGTTTATGTTGGACATGTGTCCTCTTGCTATTCGCTGTAAACACCCTATTCAGACATATTTGACTTTGAGATTTTTCCTCCAAAGGAGAAAACTTCCAAAAACATACACAAGTTCCCACATCTTCCTTTCGATATCCCTTGGACACGTGTCACACTTACCACTGGGCATGGGCCCCCAGGAAAATATGTTCTCTGACATTTTGAAACCACAAACTTCAACAATTTTCAAAGTCCCCACCTCTCCACCTGTCCTTCCTTTACCATGTGTCACCTTCCCATTGGGCACGAATTTGCGGGAAAAATTTGACATTTGAGACTTTTTCAAAATTGAAGAAAATGTTAAGTGACCCTCACCACCCGCCTGACCTTCCTGTGACATGTGTCATCTTCCCATTGGGTGCAGGCTCGCGAGCTAAATTTTTCCTCTAACACCATGAGCCAAAAACATGCAAAAAAATGTCCAAGTCCTTTGCCACCTGCCATGGCCCTCGTGTGCCATGTGTCATCATGTCATTCACTATGGGCCTTTGGGCAGGAATTTGATTTTGAGAAATTTTTCCAAAAATGGAAGGCAAAATTTCATTAAGTGACTTCCGCCACCCGCCACACCATCTGACCAATCACATCATGCCACGCAAGCACATCCATGTAGTAAATGCGGGGCCGCAGAGAAAAATTTCCCCTTTTCCAAAAATTGAAAATTTGACAAGTTATAACATTTTTTTCCGACCGCACCTGAACAATGAGAGGCTGCCATGTCCAGCATAGAGTTTACAATGATAAATTTGATGGGGTAGAGCATGCTTGTACGACCGCCAATGCATGAAAAATACAAAATATGCCCCATAAAATTTAAGTCTTTCACAAGGATGGTAGACTTATTGGTTTTGAATTGATTTAATCATGTTTTTATCATCAATTTCAGCCTGGGGATCAAGATTTTCAACTTCTAAAAACTTAGATTTGATCCATTCTAATTTTTACATGAACTTGATCAAAGAGAATAACAGCTTCATCCTAAAAAATGAAGAAGTTAGGGCACAACAAAGGGAAAACCTGGAGATTTGTTTTACAATGGGGTAAAATAACAACAATGAGGGAATTTTCGAAGGTATTTATTTGGAAAATGTGAACTACAGAGAATGAAATCAAAAAATGAAACGTTTGTGAGCATATTCAGTCATGGAAAAAAACAAGGCACATTATATAAACTCAATAATGGGACCAACAATTACCTTTAAAATTTTTTTGGATAAGGCCAGATACGTGGCAAAAAATGATTGGAAATCAATTCAGATTCATCCTTTGTCTTTTTGACATTTTTGAAGAATGGAAAAAATTGACTTTTTCACCCGACCCTCCGCCTTTGAATTTTGGAGCTAACACGTGGCACATGGTGGGTCCCATTGAAATCACACTTCAATTCTGTGCATTTTAACCCTTTTTGAATTTTTGGAAAATTTTCAATTTTTTCCCGATAGGCCCACACCTCCAATTTCTCCCTTGCCATGTGTCTCCTGATGATTCGCTAGCGGGTCAGCGCTTCAAATTTTGATTTTGAGTCTTTTTTACAAAAGGGAAAAAAATCCCTCCTACCTCTGCTAACCCTCCGACCTGCCTTGCCTTCTTCCATATGTCCATCTCTCATTTTTCGAGGACTCGCAGGCTTAATCTTCATTTTACTCCATTTAAGCCAAGGGAAAATTCTCCACTTTGTCTCGCGGGCCCGTGCCTTCGAAACTATCCCCACCACGTGGCGCTCTCCTATTTGCTATGGGTCCAAGTCTCCCTTTCTTCCTTCAAACCTCCCTTACAAATTTTTGAAAATTCACAAACTTCCACATTGACCCACGCCCCCCTTTGACCCTTAAAATGTTACATGTGTCTCACCTGGATTGGTCATGGGATTTCAGGCCAAAAATTTACTTCAACACTTTGAGCCAAAAACACAAAAAACCACAAAATCTTCTGCAACCCACATTTCCTCTGATCTTGATTTCTGCCATGTGTCCTCCTCTGACTGGAGTGGGGGAAAAATTGATTTTGAAACTTTATAGAATTAGAGCCAAAAAACTCTAAGCCCCCCCTCAGCCCGCACTTCCATTTTGAAACTTTTAGGACACGTGTCCTCTCCTGATTAGCTACAGTGTTTCGGGCCAATTTTTGAATTTTAAAATTTTCACAAAGTAAAGTCTAAAAATTCAAAGGGAATCCAACCAACCGCCATCCCCTTGCCAATCTAAACATGCCATGTAGGAAAATTTGGAAAAAATGGGACCCTGGGCCCGAAAATGCCACTTTGCCAAAAATTAAAAAAATGACAAGTTAGAAACATTTCCCGCGATACCTCAGCCAATGAAAACCCACCACATTTCCAATGCATGTTTGAGGAAGAAATTGATGGGTAAATGAGGCCCGTTTGACTGTCAAAAACATAGAAATTTTCCAGTTGTGCCCAGAATCTGATTTTTTTCACCAAGGATGAATATTTTTTGAATTGGAACCAGACAAAACATGATTTCCAAGCATTTCTCAACCTTGGGATTGAATTTTCAAAGGCATACAAGGATGATTTGATCATTTTCAATTTTTCCATGATCTGGAAAAGGGGAAAAATGACATAGCTTGCGAAATTGGAAAAACCAGGGCACAGAAGAGGGCAAACTTGGATTATTCTTTCAAATTAGGGCAAAACAACAAGTTTGTGAGCATTTTAAAGCATTCAACTGGAGGGGAAGAATTTCAGACCATCAATTCAAAGGGTAAAATGTTTTGAGACAATATAGATTTGGTAAATTAGGGCAACATGGTGCAAGTTCAAAAATGGTACTAACACTTTACAATCTGGACTTGGTGTTATCCTGGAAACCCATCCGTAAAGGAATAGATTTCGTGCCCAGCGACTCCTTCCAAAATTTCTTTAGTGAAGGGGGTCGGAAATGGATCAATGACACAAATTGCATTCAATTCCCTATAGTCCACACAAATCCTAATCCATCCATCCTTCTTGATGATGATTACCATCAGACTTATCCATTCCGATTCTTCCACTGTCTCAATGATCCCAGAAGCTATCATCTTGTCTATCTCCTCCTTAACCCTCACATGAAAATTGGGATTCATCCGATAGGGCCTTTTTCTAACTAGGCGTGCACCGTCCTTTAGTTTTATCTTCATCTCCCCCAAGGAATGGTGAATGCCTTTGAGTTCATGGTACCCTCGTAGGAATAAATTTTCAAATTCGTGCAGCAAATAAATGATCTTTGATACTTCCTTCTCTGTCTAGTAATCCCCAATAATAGCTTCCTTAGGTTCTTCTTTTAAACCAATGTTAACTTTCTTCATATTTAAAGGATCATGGTAGGCACATGCATGAGAATCTGATCTATCCACTACCTCACACGTTCCTACAGAATGGCTAACATCTAAGCTTTTTGATTCCTCCCCATCAATCACATATGCTAACTTTCCCTTCTCTTTTTCCAAACATGCACGCTCAAGCTGTAACTCTTTTGTTTCCTCAATCTCTTCAAAGTGCACCTCCAATCTTGGTTCACCTAGTAATTCCAACAACCTATCTTCCATTCTAGCACTATCCCCCCATGGTGAGGTGCTTGATACCCTGCAAGGCATTATCAATAAATGGCTTGGTACTCTGATACTCAAAGGTTTGAATAAGGTCAGCCATGAGCTCTTGCCAATTCTTTGTCTGATGGTGTGTCTCCAAATGGATGTACCATGTGCGCACACAACCCTGTAGTGTAGAATACAACTTATGCACCTAGAGGGATAGTGGTAAATCCTCTGCTCCCTCTCTCCAAACCCATTCACACTCCTAGATATGGAAAGAGGTGGGCTCCTTCCCAAGGTAGTTTTTGATGATGGTGGGTACATTACTTCTAGAAAATCTGATAGAGAAAGCAATCCTTACCTCGTGCCACTCTAAAAGGCTCTCCTGATGTGTGGCCCACCAACGAGCTACTATGCCAAGCAAGACATAACTTAACATCTCCCTCCATTCCTTCTCATCCTCCCACTAAGCTTATAACTCATGTAGAAAGATCTCAGGGAAAGCTCCTCCTAAATACTTGGGTAGTTCTTTTCCTCCAAGGTGCCTAAATGTGCACGCCTTTATTACCTTGGTCACTGACCCTCTTAACTTCCATCCCATTAGTTCGTAAGTTCCATGTGCCCAATTGTCACATGCCAAGCTGGTGGTATCACTTACTAACTGAGCATCTTCAAACTGGATAACTCCGTTAGTAGGGTGTACTATCTCAAGGTCTCTAATTGAGCGCACATAAATTTTGTCTAGAACTTCTTCTCCCAACTGTTCAATATAGGGTTTCGACTTACCATCAACCAGGGGTATAATGACCCATTCCTCTTTGTTCTTAAATCTGATGTACCCTTTGTTGAACCAAAGGTCTGCATTATTTTTATAACACCAAGGGCGCCCAAGTAATGATGGGAAATTGTTTGCCTCAGCGAGCGCCAAGACTTCAAAGTCCTCAGTAAACTTGGCTCTCTAAATAGTAATAGCTGCATCCTTCAAGACACTAGTGGGCATTACTTTAGTTTTTTTTTCCATATACAACACATTCAAAGATGGCTGTAATGCAGGTCTCCCCATTTGATGCCATGCATCCAAAGTCAGAAAATTAACCTCCGCGCTAGTGTCAATGAGTATATTGCTGAGGAGCCATCCATCTACAACTGCATTCAACATAATCTCCTTGTCATAGTCAAGGTTGTGAGGGGGAATTTTCACATGCAAGACCTATCTCTCATGCTCTTATCTGGCACATGGTACCTTCTCTTTTAACCAGGATCCTAGTAAAGGAATGATGTTCTCCTTCCTTAGCATTTTACACATCTCCTTGACCTCATCCAGGTCATCCTTTTGCACCTCAACTCTACTACCTTATTCCTCCTTTCTGGATTGCTCATTTAGACACTGGATCTCCCCTTGCAAGCTTCAAATAATATCCATGGTGTCCTAATATATCTCCTTCTGACACGCGGGGTCTAGATACTTTCCATGAATGAACTCCTCCTTTGTAACTAGGGTCTTCTATCTTGGTACCTCTCTTGTGTACGTAGCTTCTGTCCTTGTTGTTACTAAGACAAGCTGAAAAAATTCATCCCATGTTACCCAAGGCATCCACTATATGTCTACCTTCTTAATACTGACCATTGCAGCACCCTTATCCTTCTAGTACTGCTGATTCATATGCTCCAATAATTCGGGGCACTCCTCATACTTATGTTTTTTTATGCACCACAAGCACTAAAACAAGTCCGGGAACTCATGCTTGTAATGTTATGTAGATCCACAGTTAAAACATGTTCCACATGGGAAATCACTTCTTCCTCCATGGTTACCTCATTCATGGAATCCTCCTCAAAAACCTCTTCCACGCACGCCCCCATCTGTGCGCTCCTCATAATGGTGATCATCATTTTTAGAACCACTGGCAATGCTGGTTTGGTGCACCCCATGATCAATGGCCTCATGAATCTAATCAATGGGCCTACAGTCCTTTGTATCATGCGTTGTGGAGGTGCAAATTTTTCACTAACAAGATACATTCTTCCTGATCACGCACTGCAACAAGGGACATCTACTTGCATCATGGTCCCTATGACAAATCTCAAAATCTACTATCACAGTGTGTACCATCCTTTGAAGGAAATTATCCCTAACGTGCCCTTCTATTTCAAAATCCATGCACCACATACCACTGCGAGTCTCATGAACTGAGTTTGTCGATAATTTTTCCAATTGTTTGGCCATATCAGTAATCTGGGCCTCTAGGAACGAACTAATGCTAGTATCAATACTACCAATAGCCTCAGTGTACAAGGCAGCTTCTAATGCTTCACGCAGATCTATAAAAGTTTTATGAGACAAGGCCCTTCTAAAAGGGGTGATCAATCCCCCAAAAAACCATTGTGCATGCTGAGAAGGATGGATATCATATGATAATTTAGACAAAAGAGCTTTAAAACATGCATCATACTCCCACACACTCTCTGCCATTCCTTGTTGAATCTCCTTCAAAGTGCTAATGATCTTCTGCTCAAACTCAGGAATGTGGAACTTTGCCAAGAATGCATTCTTTAATGTAGTGTAGTCCACCACCATTTGATGAGGGTCATACTTTCTATACCAGCTATACGCACACCCTTGTAGTGTGGTTGCAAATTAACTAGCCTTTCGTTTTGGGGCTATGATACCCTTTGCACGCCATAGCAGTTCACATTTGTGAAAAAAATCCGTAGCATCCTCAATGCCCCTATAATATGGAAAATGCAATGACATTTCAAATAATACTTGAGGGGGTGGTTGGGGTCCTTGTCCTAAACCAGATCCTTGGTTCCCTTTGGTGTTTCTTCCACCACCTGATCCACCAGGTCCATCAGGCCTTGTACCTCTAGAGCCACCAAATCCACCAAAACCACTAGGTCCAATAGGACCTATAGGAGTTGTGCCAAGTGCCCCCATGGTCCTACTGAACTGTGTGCCGATGGTATGTGATAATGCCCCACTACCACTACTTTGTCCCGCGCCACTCCCTGATGCGATCTTGAAAGCTTATACACTTGTCCCTTGTCCAAAAAATCCTATAAATACTGGAATATGTGCCACCATAGAAGAAGGGAATGTAAAATTGTATCCCCTAGGCATGGATATGTCTCTTCCACTAGTTTCAACTGGATCAATACTTCTACCTGGTTCAGGAAAACCAAGCGCCAGGGCTCAGTCACTAGGTGGGTTCAGATATGTGCCAACGACTCTCCTTTCTCCATGAGACAAGCTCTCACCAGAAGCTGAAGGGGTATCCCTTACGTGCTTGCCAAGATGGGGTAGCACAGACTGTTCAGGTTCCATGTCCTCTGCATGAACCTCAACCCCCTCCCACAACATTTTTCTCCATAAATCCATCACACTAGTAACCTTACATCATCTAACAATCTCCCTTTCACGCACTTCACTATACTTGAGTTGTATTTCTCCCCTCTCCTTCTCTTTCGTATCATCTACCATCTTCCTTCACCTAAGCTTCATTACCCAGTGCTCAGAACAATTTAGCTTGCCATTGGGAGCACCTCTAAACTCATGATAACCATCAATATCTTTATAGCTAGAGGAATAGCATGTAAAAACACTCCTTTAGGTTCTTGCAGAAATTCAAACTTAGCAATCTCTGGGTAAGAATACATAGAAATGGAATATTCCTGAGTGTATCTAGCTAGTACTCCTTTCCACCAATGATATACAACATGGGTCCACATTAGATCTGCATCATGCAACCTCTGGTAGTCTTCTTCGGTCCATATCCGCGATCCATAATGCTAACTTGATCTAGATGCATAGGCTGAAAGCCATCCATATAACTCTACTGGGAAGCAGTAGAAGAATGTTTCATACAGTAGAGGTTCTCTTCTACCCATCTACGTGTATTAAACTCAGGTCTAGTGTTGTATCTTTAAGAAAATTCATCCTCTGTGCTTTTGAACCACGATTCAACATTTTCCAATGTTAACCGATCTATCATTACTCTTTATACAGATCATGATGCATGTTATATCCCGCTAAAACTTCGAAAAGAGGTCCCAGCAATGAAACCAAGATGTAGTCATTTTTAATCTTATCACAAAAGGAAGAAACCCATGTGTGCCAACCTATCACCTAGCAGAAGCTGAGTGCTCCCCTGAGGCACGCGCGGGTGCCAAGTCTCTCTTTTAAGTGAGTCTAGTGGGAAGCATTATCTATGATTAGTGTAAGAGTATTTAGGAAAGAAGTTGAGAAATAGAAGAACCATAGGGATTAGGACAGCCTCCAAATCCTTGCAGTCACATCAGATTGAGTGCTTTAACAGATCCTAGAACATATACTATAACAGAAAGAAAGATACAACCATTCATTCTAGTGTCACTCAGATTTCACCCTGAAATCTGCGACTACCCTATCCGAAATTTTTTCATACTTTTTAAATAATGGGTCGTTTTGTGTTTTTATTGCCTGAAAGTTCCTGTATTGTGTCAAGATAATCCCAAAGAGCCATACTAGCCTTTTTCGCCAAATACCCAGATGCCCAAAATTGTTTTATTTTGTTGTCGGGATTTGTCTGCGGGAAATTTGTATTTACTTATTTTGAGCCCCGTATGAGGCTATTTGTGCTCTGTTTTAAATCTATTATGAGTGAATATGTTATTATTCCTATGTGCCAGAAGGGTTTTAACTTATTTTAAGTTTTGGGCTTATTTGTAACTTTTGGCATTTTTTCGTGTTTTCGTGGTGTCCCGTTTCGTTTTCTATGAAATTTCTTTGGAGTAATTCCTTTGCTGGGTAAGCATGATTTTTAGCCTAGAGCAGCTGGAAAACATATACGCACATTATGCCTAGAGGAATTTTCCATCGGAGGTTTGGATCACTGGGAAAGAGCAAAGTCGTGCACAGAAAAGCCCCTGCGGGGATGGGCGCATTTTTGGAAAACAAAGGATTTAAGCTACGATGGAAAAAATATAAGCCGCAGGCAAGGTGGGAATTTTATACCTACCTAGCAGGGTACTTTTTCCCATGTTATAAAAGTCACTTAAGTTGCAGTGGGAAAAATAGAGGCTGCAGGCAGGTCGGAATTTATTGCCTGCCTTGTAGGGTAAAAATTCCCATGATATAATAAAAGGAAAGTGACTTAAGTGAAATCATGGGATTTTGGTGCCTACCTTGTAGGGTAAATAATCCCATTGTCAAATTCAAATCACTTAAGTGGATCACGGGATTTTGGTGCCTGCCTGGCAGGGTAAAGAATCCCATTATGAAAAAATTCTTAAAAATAGAATTACATGTGCAAAAAAGTGCGCCCCCTTTGGTGAGAGAATAAAAGGATTAAATTGATTATTTTAATTAATCTTTCCTCTCAAAAAGTGTCCATAAGCTTGGAGGATGTCAACAAGTCAAAGATGGAATAAAAGAAAGGAATTATATGCATTAAATTTAATTTATTTAGTGGCTGCCCTCTTCCTCTCAAAAAGTGCGCCCCATTTGGGAATTGTTTAATGCTTTTTAAGGCATTAAAACATTAAATTAATTTCTATTTTCAGTGGCTATGGTCAAAGCACACTGTGAAGCTTAAGTGAAGTGTTGTGTGAAGGATTAAATTGGATTAATTTAATTTATTGGATGGCTTTCCTTAAACATGCTATTTTTAAAAGAGTAAAGCATGATTTTTAATTAATTAATTGCCTTTAATTGTTAGGGTAATTATTAATTATAGAATTATGAAGGTTATATAAGCATGGGCAGCCATATGGGTAAATTATTTAATTCACAGGTAAAGAATTGCAGCCAAGAGGAAAAGTGCGCCCCCGTTAAAGGAAGGATTTTGTTCAGACAAAGTGCTAACAAGGCTAAAAGCTTCCAGATTTGGTGCATGCTTTGGAGGAGGTTGATCTTTGTCTACATAATTGTTTTCACAGGTGTTACAAGAGCTTAGGTTTTGATTAAAAGGATTTATGCTCTCTTTATGTGCAAATTAAACACCAATTTTTGGGGCAGCAGGCTTGAAAAGTGCATATTTTTATAATTTAAATTCACTATTCATGCTCCAGTGGCCATTTTTGTCTGAATAAATTACAGGAATTCATTACAGGTGCTTTACAAAAGAAAAGGATTTTTTATCAATGTCCAATACATTGCAAATATCCTCTGAATCTGAAGAATTGTCCAGATCTGCACCAGTATTGAAGAAATCTGGCCAAGTAAGGAGAAAAATAATTATTCAGACGAAGATAGACAAAGCCATGGCAAAGGGAGATGAAAAAGAAAGCATGATGGAGTCATGCATTACTTCCAAACTTGCAGACATAGGAGACACAGATCTAGGCCCAGAACCTCTTGCCGATTTGATTGATAGATCCAGAGCGGGAAAGACTTCATTCATGCGTGCGATCAAAAGCAGTGGAATTATCCGAGCTGCAGCTTTTCCATGTACAGCCCAATTGCCAGAATTCATGATGGAGTGTGCTAGATCTTATCATCCTTCATCCAGATCAGTGCGTGATGCTTCGGGAAAGACAATAATTCGTTTGGATACAGAGTTCATCAATTATTGTTTGAAAATTCCAGTGCGAAAGGTGGTGACTTCTATTAGCATTCAGGATGCTGACAGTAGGTGGGAAAAGCATAGAGCTGATTGTGTGAGCATCATGAATAGTCAGTTCATGAAGAAGCCTAGATCCCCTTCAAAGTTCCCGAGAACTCTTCCACTGTCCAATTTGGTGCAGGAGGCAGATGATGTAGTCAAATTGCTATGCAAGATGAATGGTGAAGTGAATTCCTACACTTTCCATACATGGATGTATGCTTTCATCAGGACCATTGAAATCAACAAGGTTGATTCTGTAATCAATTGGTCAGAAATTATTAGCAACAAAATCGGTGAGCAACTTTGGAACGTGAAGCGTACTTTTAGCTTCAAGATGAATTCATACTTGGTGTATGCTGCAGCTTCAAAAGGTGTCTTTTCCAAGCTGGATAGATGTGGTGTTCTTTCCAAGGACCCCATTTTTGAGTGCTACCCGCAGCTTACTACACCTATAGGTGAGAAATACTTCAAATTGATCAACGATGACTTCTTCTATGATTTCATCTGCAGGCTAGACAAAGACTTGAAGGCCAATAGGGTAAGCAAGGAAGCATGAGAAGTCGTGTCCAAGATTGGCATTCTATTCATTCAATTTGTATATTTCACATATCTCAGGGTTACGGGCTTTTCTGGAGAACCAATAAAGATGCCCAGGTATCCAAATGATAGATTGATCGCCATGGAGCTGAGCAGGCAACTTTTGGAGTTACACGACCTTCAATCAAAGTGGCACAAGTCTACGAGCTACTTCCCAATCACTGTGGGATATTACAACTGCATTAGCATTCGCAGAGCTCGAGGGATGGAAGCACAAATGTTATTCGAGTATGAGCAAGAGTTCTTCCCTACACGGCTTAACTTTGATCCATTTGGAGTAGCCAGGAAGACAATCTCCCAGCAGTACACACATGTGCCTTCGTTAGAATATTTCTAGATGAAGTGCGGAAGTGAGTACGAGGTTAGAAAGAGAGATTTCAGCAGGCTGTCAGCAAAGCAAGTGTTCGACTTTGGACTAGTGCAGATACCTGCGGATCTTAAAGATGATGGGAATGTGGTACTTAACACTTACCATCAAATGGGAGGAGATAAAGCCATACTACAGAATAACATGGGAGGATGTAACACAATTGAAGAAAGATCGAGAGCCGTGTTGGTGAATACTTCAAACTGGTTGCTGATGATGGGATATTGCCTTGATGAAGCATTGATGAATCAAATCACGGGCAACTTCAGCGCAAGAGATTCCCTCAAGTGAAAACATGAAGGAGAAAGCAGCAGAAGGTCCGAGAAGTTGAAAGTACATAGAAGATCTCAAGAGAAAGATAAGATCACTTCTACGACCATAGCTTTGACTCCGGCTTCTCCAGTACCCAGTACTTCACCAACTATTACACCGCAGTAGAAGAATGTTTCCATGCCTTCATTGAATCTGGTGACATTCGTCTTATCTCCTCAGCCACTTCATTCATCACCCATTCCAGAGGAGATGTTGAAGCTGTAGATGGCAGAGTTTGAAAGAGCTTTGTCCTTGGATGATTCATAGGATGGCAGCCATGACACTGTGGCACTTTCTGATAGAGAGGATGCAGAGCGGGAGATGGTAGTGCACTCAGCGACTTCTCACTCTCCAAGAAGTAATTTCTCATAATGGTTGGCTTTGCATTTGGTTCCAAAAGTGAGAATGGAGATGAACTTAGAGGAGCACGACTTGCAGCTACTCCAGGATCTGAGCAGAAGAGATAGAAGGCCTAAAGTTGCTAAAGCAACTTCTAGGTTGATCATTGAGAATTTGGGAGAGAAGTTTGCTGAGATATCAATTCCGGCAGAAGGAAAGATAGAAGAGGAGCTCATGGCAGAAGATGTGATAGTGACCAAGGTAACACTTGGTCAAGCCACGACTGAAGGATTGAAGCAGGATACACAGACATTGATCGACGCTTTATTCCTTAGGCTTGACAGTGAAAAGGTGGAGAAAGAAGAGCTGCAGAAGCAAGTATCTCAATTATGTGAGATCATAGCCAAGGTTGCTAAACCTTCCATTCAGCCCATTTCAGAGTAGGTGAGTGATCATCTTATGCAGGAAATGGAGGACGCAAGCAATCAAGTAAAGGCTATTGACGAATGGAAGGATCTGATTATTCGTCAAGCTTCTGTACAACTTGGGGAAGTGCCAGGCCACCTAAAGGTTATGAACGATGTAGCAAATCAACTAAAGAAACTGATGGAAAGCATAGAAGGCATGAATACAGTTGCAGAGAGTAACCTGAGTATTTTGTCTGAGATCAACAAGCTATCAAGAGATGTATTGATTGTAGAACAGATTGTACCAGACAGATCAGTCGAGAAGGGGAAACAGCTAGAGTTTTTGCAGTATCTTTCCGCTTGGAAATCTGTAGAGTTTTGCTGAAGAGGATGCAGGCACTTGAGAGTAGAACATCAGAATTACCAGACAGTATCATTTCTTTCACTGAGGAAAGAGTGGACGG
The DNA here is from genome assembly GCA_019776745.2 of Taxus chinensis. Classification (NCBI taxonomy): domain Eukaryota; kingdom Viridiplantae; phylum Streptophyta; class Pinopsida; order Cupressales; family Taxaceae; genus Taxus; species Taxus chinensis. Next base: position 1,021,248,223 of record CM034146.1, on the reverse strand, counting down.
AGGTGTTACTTCATACGTGCGGATTGTTTCTAACGAAGTGCCTAATTGCCTGGAAGGTTCTCTTCTGATGGTACAAAAGAGAATTGATAAAGCTACCAATCCTTTCACGATGAATTCTATTAGTAGACTGGTGGTGCTACAGGCAGACATTGCGAGGTTTTGGCTAAGTTTAAAAGAGGTGGAAGCGTGTAGCAAAGTGTTGAATAAAGGGTTGCTGCAATTCAGGACAGAGAAGCAAGCAGTGGCTAAAACAGATGGAAAGATGCTGAATTACATGTTTGACAAGTATATCTGATATCAGAACAAGAAGAAGACATAAATGATATAGGTGGCATGACTTCTTCTATTTTCTATGTTCCTGGATGAAATTGTAAAACTTCTAAGTTATTGGTTTTACAACCATTACTTGAAGTCATGTGGAACCATTCTATTAGTTAAGTGATACATGTGTCACTTAAGAAGAAGTTAGTTAAGGATGATTGCCAAATGTCATTTTTACTTGTTGTTCATGCTTTAGTTCAGTTTGAGTCTTCTATTTGTACTTTCCCTCCTACATTATATAAGTAGGAGAAGAACCTCCGGGTTAAGGATTAATCAGAATTTGTAAGCAGCAATCTTGTGTTCTAGACTTTTTTCTGAACTCCTGAGAGTAACTTGGAGCAAAGGAATACAAAGGAGCAGGTTTCCAGAGAACTTTATGTCACGGTGTACTGTGTTTCTTGCTTTGAATCTTAGATCTCTTGATAAACTTTGTGTTATTTTAGATCTAGATCTAGAGCTGCCTTTGTTTTATAATTTTGTGTGTTCACATCTATTAAGTTTCTTCTATGTGCATGTAATTAGCTCTGCTATCTACTAATTGGGATGCACATCTTCCCCATTTCTTCTCTATATTTCCTTTACTTCTTTCTTCTATAACTTTCCTTTCTTAAACAATTGCTTACTTACCACATAACTTCTTAGTTATGGTTCATGAACTAAGTGGTTAAAGTAAAACCCTTGATAGATAATAACACATTTTTATTAACAAATCTGACACGGGAGCCTCACCGGTTAAATGAGGGAGATTTATCTCATGATTGCCTAGGTTTGATGCTATGCAGAAAATCTAGCCAACACATTCATATCATGAAAGGAAAGCGAACTCATATGAATGAAATATACATTAAACCCATTAATATTCATATCTATTTATAACAAGTAATCTTAATATGTTCATTGATTCATTACAGAGTTTCATAGAGTGCAGACCACAATCATTCGCATCACTGGACATATGTAGCTAAGCTAACAGAAAATAAAAATATAACTCCATGCTTAGTACATGAACCAAAATATCCACTCACAACAATTTTATAGAGCTTCTCTTACTGTCTAACCCATGATTCCCCAAGTATCTCTCTCTCTATGTATATGTGTATATCTCTCTGTCTCCTATTTTCCTACAGTAGGAACTTATATTTATCACTTTCCTGAGCTATCGAAAAACCTTGCCACGCCCTCAAATCCATCGCCAAGAGTCAAATGTGGTCCTCCATGTGAGAATTTTCCTTCAAGCTTGAGCTCTTAATTCCATCTCATGATGATTTTCTAGAATATTCCATCTAGGCATGCTCTTTCCTGGGCCAACCTATTTCCAGGCTGACATCTTATCCATGTGCAACCGATCACAATTTTCACGTGTTCTACCTTGGGTGCTGAAATTGGCTAAGTCCCAGACCTCCTTTCATGTGTCTCTCACATTATTTATCTCCTGAAGCCTTTCTCTTGTGCACTTTTTCCTTGCACGCCATTCTATAACTAGGGTCCCATGCACCTAAGCACCTTCATACTTGGTCAGTATTCCAAGGGCCCAACAACAACAAAAGGGGCATGTAGGTGCAAAAGGAAAGGAAAGGCACCAGAGGGAGCACACCAAAACACAAGCACAACACTATGTAAATAAGCTCAAAAATCATACATGTTCTAAATGGAACATGCAGAGTGTGCACGAGCACTTGTGTTACTAAAAGAAAACCTAAACTAACTAGAGGCAAGGGGTGCTCAAGTAAAACTTGTAATAGGCAAGGAGAAGTAGCTTCCCTTCCTCACAAATTTCGACCATGTAATTGATTTGGCACTGACCATGATCATAAATAAGAGTGAAAAAAAACCTTGCAGATGGCCTTTCACCCTCCTCAAAGTATCAACAAACATAACATACACTGCCTGGAGTTTTTTTGTACTTAGATCTGGGAGGTGTTGGTGCCATTTTTGAGCTTGCACCATGTTGCCCTAATTTTTCAAATCTATATTTGCTCAAAAAAAATTTACCCTTTGAATTGATGGTCTAAAAATTCTTCCCCTCTAGTTGAATTCTTTAAAATGCTCAAAAACTTGTTGTTTTTCCCTAATTTGAATGAATATTCCAAGTTTTCCCTTTTATGTGCCCTAGTTTTTCCAATTTTGTGGGTTGTGTCATTTTTTCCCCTTTGCTAGATCATGGAAAAATCAATATTAATCAATTCATACTTGTTTGTATTTGAAAATCCAATCCCAAGGTCGCAAATGTTTGGAAATCATGGTTCAATTGATTTAAAATTGAAAATCTGCCATCCTTGGTGAACAACTTGAATTCTAAGGCATCCTTTGATTTTTTTTGTGTTTTGACGGTCATAAGGGTGTCATTTTTTTGTCAAATTCATCCTCAGAAGGTATTGGCAATGTGGTGGGTTTTCATTGGCCGAGGTGCAGTGGGAAATGTTTCTAACTTGTCATTTTTTTTTATTTTTTGGCAAAATGGCAAATTTGGCTCCACGGCTCTGCCTTTTTCAAAGTTGCCTACGTGGCATGTTCTTATTGGCTGAGGAAAAGAAAGGAAGTGTTGTAACTTTTCATTTTTCACCTTTTTGAGAAATGGGGCATTTTTAGGCCCAAGGACCCATTTTTTCCAAATTTTCCTATGTGGCATGTTTTGATTGGTAGGGGGATGGTGGGTGGTTGGATTCCCTTGGAATTTTTAGACTTTACAAAAAAATTTAAAGTCAAAAATTGGCCTGAAACCCCGCAGCCAATCGAGAGTGGACATGTGTCCATAAAAGGTCATAGGGATGAGCAAGCCAAGGGGAGACTTAGATTTTTTTGGCTCTAATTGTATAAAGCTTTAAAATATGTTTCAGCCATGCTCCAATCAGAGGAGGACACGTGGCAACATGGTAGGCGCAGAGGGGATGCGGATGGCGGAGGTTGTTTAAAATTTTTGCCTTTAGAGGCATAAAAGTTAAAGTAAAATTTTGGAGCGTGGCCTTGTGGCCAATCACAGGTGGACACGTGTCTAACAGAGTCAGAGGGAAGTACAGGTTGCAGAAGGAAAAGGGAAAATTTTCCCTTTTGGTCAAAAAGACCTAGAGTGAAATTTTGGAGCATGGCCCCGCGGCGAATCAATGAGTGACACATGGTGTTGGTGAAAATATTCACTTTACACACTTTGCCCTAATTTTCTATATCCATTTTGCTCAAAATCATTTTATTTTCTCCAGTGGGTGATCTGCAACTCGTTTTATCTAGTTGAATGCTTTTAAAATGCCCTCAATATTTTCATTTTGCCCTAATTTGAAACAAATTTTCAAGTTGTCCTCTTATGTGCCCTAATTCCTTCATTTTTTCAGGATGTGTCATTTTTTCCATTGCCAAAATGTGTAAGAAATTTGGGCTTGATCGAATCCCATTTATGTGCAAGTTGAATCCTAATCTCTGGTCGAAAAAATGTAAAATCATGCTTCATTTGAGTTAAAACCAAGAAATCCATCCTGCTTGTGAAAAAATTTGATTTCAGGGGCATCCCATGTATTTTTATGTTTTGATGGGTGTACGGGTGTCACCCGCCCATCAATTTTATCATCACAACACAATGCTAACGTGGAAGGTTTCTATTGGCTGGGAGCGGTCACGAAAATGTTGTAAGTTGTTATTTTTTGAAAAAATGACAAAGGAAAAGTTTGCTTCGTGGCCCCGCATTTGCTATAGCAGTATGCCTACATGGCATGATTTGATTGGTCAGATGGAGCGGCAGGTGGTAGGGGTCACTTAGAATTTTTCTTCAATTTTGAAAATATTCTCAATGTCAATTTTTGACTTGAGGGCCCGTGCTTAATGGGAGGAGGACACGTGGCACAGGAGGGTCAAGCAGAGAGGCGAAGAGTTGGAAAAATTTGAAGTTTTTGGCTCCAAAATGCCAATGAAATTTTTTTGACCTAGAGGCCCACATCAAAGGAAAAGTCAACACGTGTCTAGGAAAGGCCATGTGGGGAAGGGGGAGACGTTTTGAAGACTTTTAAGTTTTGACTTCAAAATGCTAAAATCAATTTTTTCCCGAAGGCCCGCGACGAGTAGGAAGGCGGCACATGTCCGGGAGGAGAAATGGGAATGGGGGCTGAAGAAAATTTTTGGGAATTTTTACCCTTGGTATAAAAGGTAAAAAATGAAGAATATGCCCACGTCCAATGAAAATAGGACACGTGTCCTAAATTTGGCTGAGGTTTGGAGCGCGGAGAGGAAGTTGAAAATTTTACAAAATTTTAGTGAAGAATCTCGAGGTAAAAATTGGTCCATGGAAAATGTGGAGGTGTTCCCCCGTAGCCAATTAGGAGGTGACATGTGGCCTATTCCAAAAGGGAAAAAGGGAGAACTCAGTCCCACAGAGGATTTTGTGCTCGCGGAGGAATGAGGGAAGAATTGGAAGGGTCAGCTGCACAGAAAATGGGAGACCGCCACGTGGCAGAGGAGATAGCGGGTGTTCGGGCCTACAAGGTTTTTTGAAGAAATTTTCCTTTTCTCCAAAAGGGAGAAAACTTCATTATTTTGGCCACGAATTTAAGTTGGGCCCACCTAGGGACACGTGGTGTGTCTAGGGGGCATGCGGGGAAAATTTTCAAATTTTTCCCGAAGTCAAAAAAGTTTTAAATGCAATTTAGGAGGCGTGGGCTCGAGCTAATCATCTTATGACACGTGTCCATCCCTATCAAGGTTTAAAAAAGGTAATTTTGGCTTATGTGTGTGGAATCCCATCAAACACGTGGAGGGCAGAGATTTAAAATTGATTTAATCGACGGTAACTGTGTATTTTGGCCGCCATTGAAGCTCCAAGGAACTTGGAAACGTCATTTTTGCACCAAATCATATGAAATTTTATATGATTCTACATCCATTCGGCATTATGAATGTGATGGCACCATTATTTTGAGCTAATTTGATGTCTTATGATGTTTTTGATGAATTTTTTTCCTCAACCCGTGTAAAACATGTGAATGGTAAAAAATAAAAAATAAAAAGTTGCAGAGTTAAAATGATGAAGTAAAAGGTGAAAAATGATTGCAAATTCATATTGGCATGGTGGAATGCCAAAAACGTGACCTTAGGATGGATAAGGATCTGATTTCATACAATATTTTAAAATATTTGTGCATCTCTGGCATTTAGTGATTTGTTTTATAGTTTTGTATCATTTTTCATCAAATGGATAGGGTTTTGTAACAAATTTGATCCCTTTGGCATATCCTTTGCTTGGGATGCAAGGATCCAAGATGGAAGAGGATATATGATGTAATTTGGAGGCAGTTTAGAAGTCTGTTGAGAATTTTGGAGGAGGAGAGAAGAATTTTCACAAGGAAAATTGGAAGAGGTCCATTTTCTTTTGGAGGAACTTCCTGAGAGCCATTTTTTACTCTTGTTTGCATCAAATGCTCTGTAGACACCAAATTTGTGTCTTACGACCCCTTGTGACCCGCATCTCATCTCGCAACTTAACCTCATCACCTAAACCTTACACAATTATTTATTAATTACCTTGTAATTGATAAATCCACATCACCTTACCTGCCACCTCATTTTGCCACCTCATCATGACCTAGCCCTAACCCTAAACTAACCTAAATTAAGACTTATGGCTTGGTCTAGACTCACATCCATAACTAATGCCTCCTTACTCGCACCAAAAACCGACCTTCTAGCCACTTGACCAAGCCCGCAACTGATCTCTCGGGAGAGAAAAGCAGGGAAGGTGGGTTATTTTACTAAAAATAGCCTACTTTTTCCTTACCGATGCCGGTTCCTACTTGACCGCCATCGGTTCCCTGTAAATGGGCTCCCCAAACCAAAAACAAGGGATTGGAATTTGATTTTCGGGATCAGGTCGAATGATTTTTGAATCAACAGAGAGCATTGGGAGCGAAAAAGAGAGTCCAGATCTTCACTTGACCGAGCAGAGACGAGTGGAAATACCAGAAGTGTTTACAGCAAAGGAGATAAGCTTGCATCTTCATCAAAACCAGTAAGTCACATCTTGCATGTCCTCTGTTATAACATTTCTTATGCCTTTTGAATTACAGTCCTCATGAATCCATCCCTGAATCCACTACCAGCATGCATATTACCTCTAACTATCATTCATCTACCTCTCATCACCTTATTTCCTAATACCACCTATATACAGCCTTACAAACAACACAACTACCCCACAAAGCAACTAACCTATAGATCCTAGAACCCATCGGTATCGGTTATCAGTAACCGACATCGGTTAACCAAAAACAAGGGATCGGAATTTGATTTTCGGGATCAGGTCAAATGATTTTTGAATCAACAGAGATCATTGGGAGTGAAAAAGAGAGTCCAAATCTTCACTTGACCGAGCAGAGACGAGTGGAAATACCAGAAGTGTTTACAACAAAGGAGATCAGCTTGCATCTTTATCAAAACCAGTAAGTCACATCTTGCATGTCCTCTGTTATAACATTTCTTATGCCTTTTGAATTACAGTCCTCATAAATCCATCCCTGAATCCACTACCCAGCATGCATATTACCTCTAACTATCATTCATCTACCTCTCATCACATTATTTCCTAATACCACCTATATACAGCCTTACAAACAACACAACTACCGCACAAAGCAACTAACCTACAGATCCTAGAACCCACCGGTATCGGTTATCAGTAACCGGCATCGGTTATCAGTAACCGGCATCGGTTCCTTCGATCAAAACCAGAAAACCAGCCTTTCCCCCTACCCATTTCAACGAAGCAACTTAATTGATATTTTACAGTCTTTTGTGTTAATTCATATTAGCAGGGAAACTGACCACCTTCGAAAGGAAGTTTTATATTTCCTGGGCCCAAGGCAGTTTTCTCATTTATTTTCTAATCAAAAATCTCGTGGTCTTGTGTTCTTATTTGCAGGTAGTCCTTCCAAGACAAAAAGGAGTTCTTCGCAATCAGCCTGATCTTTCTCCACGGTACGCGCACACCATCTCGACATTCTACAGGTATTCCTCCTAGCCCCTAACCTTATCTGTTTTTGAAAAGGAACGAATCATTCTGAGTGAAACATTTTGGCACGCCCGGTGGGACCCATCTTGGGTTTATGTTTCTCTTGCTTATTTTCATTTTAGGAAGCATACTTGTTGTTGTTGCTTTTGTTATATATTTCGTAAAGAATTTGTCTTGCTTTCCTAGTTTCGCATTAGTGAAAGTCATCTCTCTTGCTTCATCGAACATAATTTTCGATTTGGGTTTAAAAACACGTGCATTGCATTCTTGCTTATTGTTTTTCAATTCTAGTGAAAATAGATTAAGTAACAGGTCGTACACGTGGGGGTGATATCCACGGTATTGACAAGAAATTAATCTTACATTCACTGCACAACACATACCGAATCACTTCACAATTAACACAACAGCTCAAACATCCCCCTTTTTTTTCCCGCGGTATTCCTCCGCCCGATTGAGGTAACCTTATAAGCCAAAACAACTTGACATTCCCCCTAAGTCTCTTGTTTAGGATTCTCACATCATTCTACGTCTAAAGGCATAAGCCCATGATAATTAAAATTAACCCTAGGGTTAAAAACTGGATTTGTCTGTGCATCTTGCTTGTTTTTAGTTCTATTTTCTTTTCTCATACTCTGTCTTTTGTGATCAATAATTGGACACGTATACTAAACATTGTTAAAAATCAAATTAACAGCCTTTTATATCTTGTTAATCTAGACTTCTTACACCGACATCGGTTACCTGACCAACGTCAGCTGTAGTATAACCGACATCAGATACTAGACCGATATCGGTTACTGTCTTCTACAACCCCTGACAAACCGGGGCAACCTGCCAATTTCACCATTCTAAGGCTGTTTCTATTCCGGATAGATTGAAAACCCTACTGTGAACACCTGTCCATGGTTGTTATCACTCGAAAGGAAGCCACCGCCATGGTTTCACATGCTTGCTCTATTTCTTTACCTGAATCACCCCCTTCACATTCTGTGGGGAATCCTACAGACACCCAGTGAGATGCCCCAAATTCCTGTAGGAGATAAGGACTTTGCCAAGTTTCTGGATGCTAATTCTAGCGCTGTACAATTACTATTTGTCCCATACCCCTGACCGTATGCCTGATGGTCAGCTCCTTGTTGGTATGCCTATTAGGTATAGCTGCTCATTTAGCTCCCACTCCGCTTGATAATACCACCTTGCTTCCTACATCTCTAGCCCCGTCTCCCAATCCGACAGCTTCAGAGGTTCATACGACTCAGATTGGATTTTCTTTGGCTAATCTTGGACCCCCACATATCATTACCCACCGACTGCCCCTACCTCATCTCTCTTGGAGACTACTCCATTCATGACTTGCTCTCTGCCACCTATCCACACGAGCTTTCCTTCTCAAGCTCCCCCTACCTTCTCATTCCCATACACGTATCCAGTAACCTCAACACCTTATATGGGACATCCCTATTCTGTCACCTCAACATATTCATCCTCCATACCTTATCAACACTTAACTCCACCATTGTCCAGTGGAGGCCCTTGGCCCAATTTGCCTCCATTTGCCACAACCACATCGTCATCTCATCCAACCACATATTTCATCAAACAAATGATGGACAAAATGCAAAATTTGGAGGCTTTTGTGTCGGGAAGTCGTAGTGCCTTGACATACGAGCAAGTTTTTCGGGAGCCCATTCAACCTTCTGTCCCCCTTCATTCATATCCTCCTCAATGGGAGTTGCCGAAATTTACTCGTTTTAATAGTAAAGAGGATCCTCAACAGCACTTGCGATCATTTAGACATGCTTGTTATTTGATTGCCCATGATGATGCCTTGCTACTCTACACATTTCCCATGTCCTTATCAGGACCCACCTTGGAGTGGTACAGTGCTTTAAACCCAGCACTCAATCTTCTCTTTTAACCAACTAGCCCAATCTTTCTTGGATCACTTCTCCATTAACATTGCTAAGAAAGTATCCATCACCGACCTTTATGCCATGCGACAATTTGAAGACGAATCTATTGCAGATTTCATCGGACGATGGCGCGGCCTTATCAACCAACTTACATATGCCTTGCCTCAGACTGAACTTATCGAACTTTTCACGTGGGCATGTGCTAAGCACATTTCTCCTACTCTTCAAATTCAAACTTTCCGCACATTTGATGAGGCCTTTACCATGGCTCGGAAACTAGAAATTCGAGCCTTAGAAAAAGAGAAATTGTGGTTGTGCAACAAAAACCCCAATTTCTGAACTCTTTATTCTACCAATAAACCAAATACCACCACTCCTCACGCGTCCACTTCTTCTAAATCAAAAGGAGCTGTCCACGCGGTGATGGTTAAATCTCAAACACTGTCTAATACCCCACCAAAAACCACCTATAAGTACAAAGCCGAGCCCATCAACTACACTCCCTTGGGAGAAACATATGGTGTGATATTGGAAAAATTGTTCAAAGCAGGAGCCATTACATTACCTCCTGTTAAACCTCATTCCGGGTTTGATTCCACTCGTGCCATACCTTCCTGGTACAAAGAAAATGACTTCTGTAACTTCCACCACGTGAAGGGACACAGTCATCAGAACTGCAAGATGTTGAAAAACATAGTGCAGGAAATGGTTGACGCAGGGGATATGACCCTTGATAATCCTAATGCCCCTACCAATCGAAATTTGAAAATCTTCAACAAACCATTCCCGAATCACTCTTTCAACAGTAACACAAACCAGGATATCTTAGCTGAAGAGAGTGTTCATGAGATCCATGTAGTCTTTGATACCCAGCCTAAAGCCTCTTTCGAGAAAATTTTGAATCAAGCCTCTTCACTAACACAGGAGCTCCGAACCTCCTTTACCACCATCGAACTAAAGTGAAATCATTCCTTTACCCATAAGGGAGTTAACTGCCCAGACTCCTCTTCCCATCGATGAGTCTGCTTATACCACATCCCTACAAGACTGCGAACGGATGTTATCTAATCTATCTATTTCCCAGACTTCCCCTTCTTCCACTCTTGTTACACAAGAGGAAGGTACGCCACTCCTTTTGACATCCTTAGACGAGAAATCTCTTGCACCGACATCACCAAATTCTTTAACCATGACGGATCCTCTCGAACACGCCCTCTTACCTATTAGTTCTTCATCGCCTAAATCTTTTTGAACAACCGGTTGACCTCTTAACATCTATTGATACAGTACCTCATCTACTCACTGTATCACACCCACAGTGGACTGGAATCACAACCCACCTTTCTTCCGTACCAAATTTACAATTCAAGCCTGAAGACTGTCATTCTCTAGAGGATAGACAAATCCTATGGGAACGTTTGAGTACCCCTTATTCTACTCAAATGTAGATGACCAATCCTGAGACCTCCACCATATACCCGAAGTGTTTACATAAGCTTAAAATGCACATGTTCTCACCTTCACACCCCCTCACCTCTACCAAATGCCTCGTCCACTTCTATTAACTTAGCCAAATCTTCCCCTATGCTTGGGACCTTACCCATACCCAGTCCAACACACCCGCCTAAGTGACTAGATTTGTCCAAGAATAAAACCGCCCCGCCACCTAGGAGACACACTCAACCCGTGCCTCTATCACAATCAAAACCATCATCGTCATACCTACCTTCCATATTGGGACCTCATCCTTCCACCTTGCACCAATATATCATACCTCCTGCATTTTCTTCAAAACGATCCACGCCTTCTGCACCCATACAGGGATCAAAGGGTATATCAACATTATCACCCCACGTATCCTGTCCACCCATCAACCCTAAACAAACTCCATCATCAAAGGATTTATTTTCTGTCACTCCCCATTTCTCCGTGGTTGTTTCCCGCTACCATGTCATTTGTAGCCTCATCATCTAACCAGCCGAACGTAGCTCCTGCGCCAAAGAAACCATGTTTAGTAAAAAACACATATCAACACCCCTCGGTTAAACCACCACCCATACAAACTAACCACGCCCAAAACATTACCAAAACCCGCACAATCAATACCCTCATCCTCTTCTGATTTTGACCCACTCAAAGGATCTTACGCCAAAATCCTTGCTATGTTAGTAGAGAATGCGACCATTTCCTTACCCCCACTTAGACCTTATGACCCATCTAAACCTCGACCTATAGGTTATGATGAGTCTAAGATCTGCGCTTATCACCGCACACCAGGACATGATGTGGAGGGATGCAAAGCTTTAAAAAACCATCCTTCGTCAATCACCTCTCCCAAATAGAAAGGTTAGGAAAGACAACTTGCGAAGGGAGAGACCTTTAGCTTCAATTCCCTCTCCTATACCATCTATCCTTGCCTCACCACGATCTATCATTATTACAATCCCACCTCTTGAAGACCATAATTTATCCCCAACCATCTTCCTCATCTCAGGTTTACGAGATTAATATGATTAGCGTTGCTACTCGAGCGCAGAAAAATAACGAGAAAGCGAAAGAAAGCACACCTGCATCCTCTCTTTCTCCATCTAGCATCCCGATTGCACCACCACCCCAAAGTGGTTATTCGTGGACCCCGCTTACCCCGTCTCTAATGGAGTTTCCCATCAAGCCATGATCAAAAAGCTTCACCAATCACCCATCAAAATGACACTATATGATCTCATTCAGACTTTTGAATCTCATCGACAAGCTCTCGTTGAAATTCTTCAGGGGATCGAGGTCTTACCTAATGAATCCCTACCTATTGCCTCCATTCTAACACCCAATCATGTTACCTCTCTCACCAAACAACCCACCGCTCCAACCACCTTCTATCTCTGTACCACAAGCTCCTGCAGTTAGTTTCTCTGAAGATGAAATTGTCGATTTTTGGTATAGAAGATCCTGACCCTACCCTGTTCATCTCAGCTTACGTCCGGGGACATTCGTGTACGTCGTGTTATGATTGACGGGGGTGCTAGCCTAAACATCATCTCTTCAAAAGATTTTCAACAAATGAATATCCCTTCTAGCTACATGTGTGCCAACCCCATCATGTTGCGGTCATTCAATGACGCTATTACCTCTACCTTAGGCACCGTGATCCTCAACATTCGGGTAGGACCATGTACTTTACCCAAACTCTTCTATGTCCTTGAGGGAGAGTTCCAATATAATATATTGCTGGGTCGTCCTTGGATCCGGGCCATGGGATGCGTTCCCTCAACCTTACATAGATGCATAAAATTTGAGTACGAGGGGAAGTCCTACACCATAAAAGCTGATCCTCCCCCCTTTAAAACCTGCAATATGTTATACCGCCCAAATGATGTGTTGGTACCAATCAAGACACCCATTCATTCAACCCAACCATCTTCTTCAACTATGCCTCAACCATGTACCTCAATCACACCTACGCCTTCAACTAATGAAACCACCGTCGCAAAAACCACTTCCCTTCCCGCAGCTAACATCCCAACTGTAGACCCCTTAGTAGATGTTTTTCAGTGCCTTACGCTGGGGGAGTATCACCTATATAACGTTAGTTCTTTCCATACCCCACAGGAGTACGGACAGGTACATGCCCATCCTAACTATGGCCGTCATGTGGGGGAAGTAATCTCCTATGGACCACCTCACTTCCGCACTAACCTAACGTATGGGGGTGTCAACGCATCTTCCATTGCCCCTGAGCCTCCTCTTGGTGTGGTTCCTTTCCAGTCCGATTTTCAATACCTTACCAATCGTCGCTTTGCCCTCACCTTCTTGACTCACTGTGCTTGGAAAGGCTTTGGTTTTGGTCTTTATGAACAAGGCCGACATATGTGCATCCCCATCACCACACGCAAACATAATGATCGCAGTGGTCTCGGTTTTCCTGAAACACCTACACAGGAGACACCTCGTGTCAGCTGTTTTCTGGAAGAAGATGACGTCACCCCTACCAAACCATCATCACCCACTTTACCATCATCACCCATAGAATCTATAGACCCTGAATCTATCCCTCCTAACTTTTTTTTTCATAAATGCTATCTTCATAGGTCCTCTCACTTATCAACGTGATAATGAGGACCCATCTTCTCTTCCCCTTCTGTATCCAGACATGATCGAAGAGGATTCGCCTTTGATTAATGTTGTTGAGTGTCAGGATGACGACTCCATCCTCACTTACCTTGGCACGGATGATTCTTATATTCAACGAGCCTTACCATCTGAAACCAAAACCATGCTGAACGAATCTACAATAGAAATCAACATCCACACGGAGGAGGATCCTCACATTGTGAAGATCAGACAATCCCTTAACGCATCAGAATAAGTCACCTTTACTACTTTCCTCCGTGCTCACACCCAAGCTTTCGCTTGGTCCTACGCTGACATGCCAGGAATTGATCCTGACATTGCTGTCCATAACATTACACTGAAACCCGATTCCAAGCCAATTAAACAGAAATTGAGAAAAATGCATCCACGCATTGCCCTCTTGGTCAAAGAGGAGCTCCAACGACTCCTTTCTGTTTCCTTCATCTTGCCTATTGACTATCCTCAATGGATTTCTAACATCGTACCTGTCACTAAAGCGATGGGGGGACTTCGGATATGCACGGATTTCCGAGATCTTAACCTCGCTTGCCCTAAGGATGACTTCCCCCTACCTAGTTATGATCAACTTGTTGATCTCACTGCGGGTCATGAAATGCTTTCTCTCATGGATGGCTTTTCAGGATACAACCAAATTTTGGTTGCCCTTGCCGATCAACACAAAACTACCTTCATAACTCCTTGGGGAACCTTCTATTACCGTGTAATGCCATTTGGCCTTAAGAATGCTGGTGCGACCTATCAGCGGGCTATGACCTACATTTTTCATGACATTATGCACACTATCCTTGAAGATTACGTCGACGATCTTCATGGCAAGTCTAAACATCGCAGTGAACATCTCGATGTTTTAACCATTATTTTTGATCACCTGTTACAATATTCTGTCCGTCTTCAACCAAAGAAATGTGTCTTTGGTGTCCTTTCGGGAAAGCTTCTTGGTTTTATCGTCTCTTTACGTGGCATCGAGGTCGATCCATCTAAAGTCAAAGCTATCATAGAAATGCCCCCACCTACCAATCTCAAACAATTACGTAGTTTACAAGGTAAGCTCCAACCTATCTGACGTTTCATCTCCCAACTCTTGGATCGATGTCAACATTTCCATCACCTCCTTAAGAAGGACATTGATTTTCAATGGAGTGAAGAGTGCCACCAAGCCTTTAAAGCTCTCAAAACTTATCTCTTGCAGCCACCCGTGCTTATCCCACCTCAAGACGACCGCCCTTTCTACCTTTACCTTTCTGCCACTGACCACGCTGTAGGGGCCATGCTTACACATTGTGACTCTGAAAATCAAGAACAAGCCGTTTATTATATAAGTCGTACTTTGGTGGATTATGAGACTAGGTATACACATGTAGAAAAGTTGTGCCTAGCCCTATCATTCGTGGCTACCAAGCTCCGACACTACCTTCTGAATCACAAAACTTCGTCATCACCAACACAGACCCCATCCATTACATGTATGCCAAACCTCATCTAAATCAACGCATCGCCCGATGGCTCATGCTCCTCGCCGACCTCGACCTTGAGTTCGTCCACTAGAAATCAATCAAAGGACAAACCATCGCAGACCAACTTGCGGAAGCCCCTTTACCTGGGGAACAATTTACCAATTTTATATTCCCCGACGAAACTCATCGCCACTCTTTCACTCGGGGAAGAGTCGTATCAAATGACCTCTTCTTCGATGGATCTAAATGCCAACGCGATGGAGGAGCTGGCATTGTTCTCATTCCTCTTGACGCCGAGCCTATGCCTCTTTCATTCTGACTCGATTTCCCTTGCACTAATAATACGCGGAATACGAGGCCCTTGTTCTGGGTCTCCAGGTTGCGCTGCACTTAGGTATCAAATCTATCAATATTTTTGGTGACTCTCAATTGGTAGTCAATCAAGTTATGGGCATCTACCAATGCAAAAATGAGGAACTTCAAAAATACAAACACTATGTGGATTCGCTTCTAGCCTTATTTACTCACTATTCTATCCAAACCATTCCACGCTCTACTAACAAATTTGCGGATACTATGGCTTGCTTAGCCTCGCAAATTCCATCCTCATCAACTGACTCTGACATTTTTGTCTTGGTCCAACAACTCTTTGCCCCATCTTATTCAGCCCCGGTTGTTTGTACGATAAATATTGTGTCTGCTAACTCGCAGGATACCTGGTATCACCAATTCCATGACTACCTTACAACCTCTGTTCTCCCTGCTGACCTTACTAGTATTGGTAAACGTGCTTTTCTTAAATGCATTTCTCGTTATGTAGTTATGGGGGGACTCCTTTATAAACATGGCTTTGATGGCATCCTCCTTCGATGTCTCACCGGTGCGGAGATCACCCATACCATCCAACAAGTCCATGACGGTATTTGTGGTGGACATTTTAGTGGCCTTACCGTGGCCAAACAAATCCTTCGCCTCGGTTATTATTGGCCTACTCTCAATAACGACTGCTACGAATATGTTAAGCGTTGTGTTATGTGTCAACAACATGCCAACCTTCAACATACTCCTAGCCACCCGCTCCAGGTCGCTCGAGATCTTTGGCCCTTCTCACAATGGGGTTTAGACCTTATTGGTGAGATTCACCCATCCTCTTCACAACGTCACCGATGGATTATCACAGCAACCGAATATTACACAAAATGAGTGGAGGCTATTCCACTCATTTCAACTAAAAAGGAAAAAAATTTCGAATTCATTAACCATCACATTATCTGTCATTTTGGTATTCCTCATCGCCTAATAACAGATAATGGTAAATCTTTTAAAAACAAGTTGTTACAAGACCTTTGTGACAACTTTGGTATCAAACTTAGTTTCTCATCGCCTTACTATCTGCAAGCCAATGGTCAGGCTGAATCTTCTAATAAAACCCTAACCAAAATCCTCATGAAAGTTGTCAATGAATCCGGAAGAAATTGGCACGATCACATTCCCTTTGCCCTTTGGGCTTATCGTACTAGCATTCGTACCTCTACTAATGCCACACCTTTTTCTTTGGTATATGGTACCGAGGCTGTTTTGCCTCTCGAAATACAAATACCCTCCCTTAGAATATCTCTTCAGGATATTCTCACCAACGATGATTTCCGCCAAGAGCGGTTAGCCCAATTGGAGCTTCTTGACGAACGTCGTCTTACAGCTCTTGATCACCTTCAAATCTATCAAAAACGCATCAACGTGCTTATGATAAGCGACTTCATGAGTGTACCTTTAAGGTTGGTGATCTTGTCCTCAAAGAGAATCAACATGTCACCAAACTAGAAAATAGCAAACGTGGAAAATTTGCTCCCAATTGGATTGGGCCTTACATAATCACTCACACCTATGGATCAGGCACTTATCGTTTAGCTTCGCTTAATGGTAAGCCTGAGCCTGAACCCCTTAATGCCTTGCATCTTTGACCATTCTACTATTGAATTTAGTGTTATATCACTTCTTATCTACCTGCCGCTCGTCCCCTAGAGCTCACATACCACCACATGCACTTCGTTTCCTACACCTCATATAAAAATCAAGCTCACATAGTTTGATTCTCACCTCACCTAAACGATGCCTTCCCCTTTTTAGTCTAGTCCATGACTTCCAAAGTTTTAAAATAAGCCATATTCTTATGGGATTTTCTTGAGTCAAACTTCCTACCAAACTAGATTGCTTCACGCCAAAAGAACATCTAGCTATCTAAATTATATATAGACTGTTCCCTCAAAGGACGCTATATGCCAAATTATTAGTGCTATTATATATAGACTGGTCCTCCCAAAGGACAGCGATGCACTAAAATCATATCTTCTTACTCTAAATAGACTGCTCCTTAAAAGGGGGGGGGGGACAACTATTACACAGTCAGCCTTTATTAGAAGCTTCTCGATTGATCGCTTAGTGAAGACCTCAAGAATAGACAATCAATATCCTATAGACTTCTGCATCGATAGTCTATATCGTAAAATAAAGCCCATTCAAAAAAAAAAATTTGGTCATGGACTTGTCTAGTTGGGTAGTCTCTTTCGTCAGAACACTCACTTTAATAAAGCTCTGGACCTCAGCTATCATCCACCTCACCTCACCATTTTTTTCAACTCATGGACGTAACGTACACACCGCTATATCTGTGATCATTACAAAACTCTTTTCTTTCACCTATGGGACGTTCTGTCATGCACGGTATCTAGGGCTTCAAGATCGTGTCTACGTTGGTGGTTTGTTTAGCTGTTCACTAAGAGCAATCTTTACGCTTTGACTAGCATTAGGATTGGGTGTTGATCTTAATCAGGCCATGGTTCCTACCACTTGGTTAGGCTAACTTCACTTCCCTATTACCTTTACAAACAACCCAATTCATTTCAGACACCAACAAACCTGACCTTACCAATATTAATATCAATATTCTTACCAATCAAACAATCTGCCTAAAACGTACGCAATTGCTGAAGTCGCTCCCCTGATACAAGGGAGAATAATCGGTTGAGCCCCTCCTTGCTTTATGCAATGGGCTATGTAGGCAGCACTTTGGGAGAAATGGGGTTATTCCAAGGTTAGCTCGGACATCCCCTACCATAACGTATCAAATGACCCTCTTCTTCGAATGGAATCTAAATGCCAACGCGATGGAGGAGCTGGCTTGTCTCATTCCTCTGACGCCGAGCCCTATGCCTCTTTCATTCGCTCGATTTCTTGCAACTAATAAGACAACAAGCGGAATACGAGGCCCTTGTTCTGGGTCTCCAGGTTGGCCTGCACTTAGGTCATCAATCTAAATCAATATTTTTTGGTGACTCTCAATTGGGTAAGTTTCCATCAAGTTATGGCATCTACCCATGCAAAAATGAGGACTTCAAAAATATCAAACACTATGTGGATTCGCTTCTAGCCTTATTTACTCACTATTCTATCCAAATTCCACGCTCTACTAACATTTGCGGATACTATGGCTTGCTTAGCCTCGCAAATTCCATCCTCATCAAACTGACGCGACATTTTTGTCCTTGGTCCAAAACAACTCTTTTGCCCCATCCTTATTCATAGAAGCCCCGGTTGTTTTTGTTACGATAATATTTGTTGTTGCTAACTCGCAGATACCTGTACACCAATTCCATGACGACCTTACAACCCTGTTCTCCCTGCTACCTTACTAGTATTGGTAAACGTGCTTTTCTTAAATGCATTTCTCGTTATGTAGTTATGGGGGGACTCTTTTTAAACATGGCTTTTGAGGCATCCTCCTTCGATGTCTCACACCGGTGCGGAGATCACCCCTACCATCCAACAAGTCCATGACGGTATTTGTGGTGGACATTTTTTAGTGGCCTTTACACCGTGGCCAACAAATCCTCGCCTCGGTTATTATTGGCCTACTCTCATAACGACTGCTACGAAATGTTAAGCGTTGTGTTATGTGTCAACAGCCGAAAAAAAAGCAAAAAAAAAAAAAAAAAAAATGCCACCATTCAACATACTCCTAGCCTACGCCAACGGAGGCATCTGCACCAGTCGTCCCTTTCTCTGTCTAATCTCCTTTTTAGACCTATCTCAAGGATAGGGGGAATTCCCCTATGTTTTTTATGCACCCATTATTGTTTTCGCTTACCCCGGAGGTGAGAGGGGGACCGGAAGCACCGGAGTAAACCTACTATTGAAGGACCCCGGATGCGAGGGGCCACCTTCCCGCAGATCTTTCCTTCTCCCTTCTATCGGCGCCGAGGCCGGCTCCTCCCAGAACTTCTGCTGCTTTACCGCGACCACATTCTTCTGTGGATTTCTCTTGCCCCCTCCTCAGAGGCCGTTCGTCCTCCCCCTTTTACCCCCCCTTTCTCGCTGGCCTTACCCCGTCAACCTTCGGCAATCATATTTCCATTCTAGTGGGAGGGAGGATGTGATGTTTTCTTAGTTTTCCCGCTCGGTATGCTCTCTCATACCCTCTAGGTATTTGTCTCAGAGAGGTCTTTTCCCACCCGTTTTTTCCCGTGAATAGAGCGGGTGGCTCCCTTATTGTCCGCCTCTTTTTCTCCCCCTTTTTTTCTCATCGGTACGGATCGCTTACTGGCTCAGTCTCTGCTGCCGCCAATTTTCTTTCGGTTCGCATCATTCTCTCCCCCCCTCACCGAACATCCCTCCTAGTCCCTGTTCTTCCATCTCCGTCCTTCATCACCCTATTTCGAATCCCGTTACCTCCCGCTTTGTCCCTTTTTTCTGCTCTTCCTCGCTATGCGTTGGAGCCCAATCATGCTGAGCTTCCGGAGGTCCCCAAGGAGGTCCGTTTTGTCTTTTTTGTCGTTTTCCCGGTCTTCTTTTGTTTGGGCCTCTCAGAATACAAATACCCTCCCCTTATCATATCTCTCTTCAGTATCTTCCCTCACACAACGCTGATTTCCGCCAATAGCGGTTAATGCCCAATTGGAGCTTCTTGACGAACGTCGTCTTACAAAGCTCTTGATCACCTTCAAATCTATCAAAAACGGCATCAAACGTGCTTATGATAAGTCTTCATCGAGTGTAACCTTTAGGTTGTTGATCTTGGTTCCTCCAAGAGAATCAACATGTCCACCCTAGAAAAATCAAAGACGGTGGAAAAATTTGCTCCCAATTGGATTGGGGCCATTACATAATCACTCACCAAGCGGACCTCTATTGATCAGGCACTTTCGTTTGCTTCGCTTATGGTCATCCTGAGCCTAACCCCTAATATAATGCCGTGCAATCTTTGAGACCATCTAACTAGTGACTTTATTTTTCATAATCCCTTCTTCTCTACCTATCCTCTCTTAGCCCTAGAGCTCACATAGACCGCCCCGACCGAGTTCCCTGTAAAGAAGGCCTCTGTTTCCATCCGACCCCAACACCCCTCTGCCTACGCCTCGCTCTCACCTATTTTTACGTTCTGCGTCTGAAAGCCTCACCTGTTCGAGGTCGCGCCCTCGTTCCTGTTCCCTCCTTTTTTTGCCTAGGTCCATGACTTCACAGTTTTAAAATAGCCATATTCCCCTTCTGGGATTTTCTTTATTCAAAACTTCCTACCAAACTATATGCTTCACCACGTCACATCCAAACATAAACATCTCTCTCTCTAATTCTGTTCTCCTTTGTTCCCGAAGTCCACTTCCCGCTATATGCCCAAATTATTAGTGCTATTATATATAGACTGGGCCCCCCCAACGGACAGCTATGCACTAACATCAATTCTTTCTACTCTAAATGACTTGCTCCCGTCAAATTACAACTCTACAACATCCCAGCCTTTCATTAGAGCTTCTCGCATTATCCAGCTTCGTGAAGACCTCCAAGAATAGCACAATCAATATCCCTTATAGACTTTGTCCTCGTTCCTTTTCCTTCATCGATCATCTATAAAAACAAAATTTACGTTAGCCATTTTTGTTAGTAGTGTTCCACTCACAAACTTAGTAGTTCCCCAACCACCGCACTCCCCAACACGTCTAGCCAACGCCGCCCTCAATACCATCAAAAACCCCCCTCCCACGCCAAGGAGTTGGACTCAACAGACCAATTGATGTCCACGCACCCCTTAGGGACCACACATCCGCCGCAGGTTCCCTCCCCCAGCCCACCCCACGACTGCCCCCCCCCCCCCCCCGCAACCCCCCCACTCCTCCACCACCCTCTCCCAACACCCCCCCTCCGCCCTCCCCTCCACCCCCCGTCTTCTTGATGAGAGCGCGCCCCCGCGAGCCCCCTCCCATCGCTACCACCCTTCCCTCCCCCCCCCGCCCCCCCACCCCCCCCCCCCCACCCCACGGTTCCCCCCCCCCCACCGCCCACCCGCTTTTAGCAGTTGGTGAGTCAAAAAAAATTCCAGTAAAAAAAGCCTCATTCAAAAAAAAAAATTGTGGGTCATGACTTGCTATTTAGGTAGTTCTCTTTCGTCAGAACACTCACTTTTAAACTAACTTCTCTGTCCATCTAAATCATCGCACACTCAAACCTCACCCTTTTTTTTTCACCTCAAGGGCCTTAACATTACACCCTAATATATTTGATCATCACCTCTTTTTCACCTCTATTACTTCTCGTCTATCACGGTACCTAGGGCTTCAGCTCGTTCTACGTTGTGGTTTTGTTTAGTCTCTTTTCAACCTACAGAGCACTCTTTCCCTTTCCGCTTTGCCTCGCACTAGGATTTGTGTGTTTATCTTAATCAGGAACATGGTTCCCATACACTACTTGGTATTCTCACTTTTCACAATTCCTTATACCTTTTAACACATCACCAATTCTTTCCGACAGTCCAACACCCTTACCGTTCCCACTAATGAAATAATCAATATTCGTACATCACCAATTGCCAACCGACCAAATTGCCATGAATCGCCTCCCTGATCCTAAGTATAACTACATCGGGTCATGATTCCCCTCCTGTTCTTTATTCACTTGTCTTTCTGCAGCCTTTGTAGACATGGGGTCTCCCCCCTCCCAAGGTTAGCTCCGACCATCCCCTACCAGTAAAACTATCATGTGTGGTAAATAAAATGATTTTTGTGTATTTCTATTTAAAATCACCTTCCTCCTCTTTATCTTTTTCAAAACAACAAAAGGTCAAAAGAAAACTTCTTTTATTATATACTCAATCAACATACATATTCAGTTTTATTTAGATGTTAAACAATACACTTTCCTCTATCATCGACACGCGGTTGGTACTCTTATTTATTCTTATACCTTGCTAACATTTAATTTCGACCCCTCAGTCTCTTCTCAACACCAACAGAACCGTAGGTAATTATCAACCTCATCTCTATTAGGGTATAAATAAATGTTAGCAAGGTCATAAGATAAAAAAGAGTACCAACCTGCGTGTCGATGATAGAGAAGATGTAAATTTTGTTTAACCTCTAAATAAAACGGAATAGGTATGTTATTTGAGTTAAATATAAGAATGTTTTTCGTTTTGACTTTTTGGTGTTTTGAAAAAGGATAAAAGAGGATGTGATTAATAGAATACACAAAATATTTATATTTACCACACATGATAGGTTAGTTAGGGGATGGTCGACTTAACCTTGGGAGACCCCATGTCTCCAACGTGCTGCCTACTACCCATTGCATAGCAAGGAGGGGCCTCATACCGATTAGTTCTCCCTTAGGATCGGGAGAGCGAATTCATAGCAATTTGGGTACTGTTTAGGAATTGGTTGATTGGTAAGATATTGATATTATATTGTAAAGTAAGGTTTGTTGGTGTCGGAAATAGAATTGGTGATGTTGTAAAAGGGATAAGGGAATTGAAAGTTAGCACCCAAGTGGGTAGGGAACCATTCCTATTAAGATCAACACAATCCTAGATGCGAGGCAAGCGGAAGAGTGCTCTGTAGGTGAAAGAGCTAAACAAACCACCAAACGTAGAACGAGCTTGAGCCCTAGGTACCCGTGATAGGACAGAAGTCCATAGGTGAAAATGAGTTTATGATCCACCATATATCGGGTGTACGTTAACGTCCCTTAGTTTGAAAAAAAATGTGATGTAGGTGGGTGCTCTCACACAGCTGAGGTACATAGAATTTATTACAATGAGTGTTCTGACGAAAGGAACCTACCCTAATAGACAAGTCCATGACCCACATTTTTTTTTGAATGAGGCCTTTTATTTTACACTGAATATAGACTGATCGATGCAGGAAGTCTATAAGGGATATTGATTTGTGCTATTCTTAGGTCTTCACGAAGCTGATCAATGCGAGAAGCTGCTAATACAGGGGGCTGACTGTGGTAATAGTTTGTCCTTTGAGGGGCAGTCTCTTTATAGTAGAAGATAGAGTTTTAGTGCATAGCTGTCCTTTGGGGGACCAGTCTATATATATAGCACTATAATTTGGGCCATATAGCTGTCCTTTGAGGGAACAGTCTATATATAATTTAGATAGCTAGATGTTCTTTTGGCGGAGCATCTATTGGTAGGAATTTGGACTCAAGAAATCCCATAAGAATATTGGTTATTTTAAAACTTTGAAGTCATGGACTAGAGACTAAAAAGGGAAGGCATCGTTTAGGTGAGGTGAGAATCAAACTATTGAGCTTGATTTTATTATGAGGTGTAGGAAACAAGTGCATGTGGTGGTATGTGAGCTCTAGGGGACGAGCGGCAGTAGATAAGAAGTGATATAACCCTAATTCAGCTATATAATTTCCATTGCTCGCATTAAGGGTTTCAGGCCAGGCTACCATTAGAAGCGAAGGCTAACGATAGTGCCTGATCCATGGTGTGAGTGATTATTAAGGCCCAATCCCAATTGGGAGCAAATTTTCCACTTTTCTATTTTCTAGTTTGGGACCTGTTTTATTCTCTTTGAGGACAATATCAACCAACCTTAAAAGTTACACTCCTGTAAGTCTTATCATAAGCACGTTTTGATGCTGTTTTTGATAGATTTGAAGGTGATCAAGAGCTGTAAGACGACGTTTCGTCAAGAAGCTTCCAATTGGGCTAACCGCTCTGTGGCGGAAATCATCGTTGTGAGAATATCCTGAAGAGATATTCTAATGGAGGGTATTTGTAATTTTCGAGAGGCAAAACAGCCTCGGTAACAATATCCAAAGAAAAAGGTGTGGCTCATTAGTAAGGTACGAATGCTAAGTACGATAAGCCCAAGGTCAAATGGGAATGTGATCGTGCCAATGTCTTCCGGATTCATTGACAACTTTCATGAGGCTTTTTGGTAGGGTTTTATTAGAAAATTCAGCCTCCATGCTTTGCAGATAGGTAAGGCGATGAGAAATAAGTTTGATACCAAGTTGTCACAACGGCAAGGTCTTGTAAACACTTGTTTTTAAAAGATTTACCATTATCTGTATTAGCCGAGAGTAATACCAAAAGACAGATAATGTGATTGTGTACTTGATTCGAAATTTTTTTCCTTTTTAGTTGAAATGAGTGTAATCGCCTCCACTATTTTGTAGTAATATTCGGGCTTGCTGTGATAATCATCGGTGACTTGTGGAGATGATGGTGAATCTCACACTAATGTCTAACCCCTTGTGAGAAGGGCCAAAGATCTCGAGCGACCTGGAGCGGGTGGCTAGGAGTATGTTGAAGGTTGGCATGTTGTTGACACATACACAACGCTTAACCTATTCGTAGAGTCGTTTTGAATAGTAGGCCAATACTAACCGAGGCGAAGGATTTGTTTTGGACCACGGTAAGGCCACTAAAATGTCTCACCACAAATACCGTCATGACTTGTTTGTGGTCTGGGTATTCCCACCGTGAGACATCGCAGGAGGATGCGATCAAGCCCTGTTATAAGGAGTCCCCCCATAACTACTACGAGAAAGGCATTTAAGAAAAGCACGTTACCAATACTAGTAAGGTCCAGCAGGGAGAACCGAGGTTGTAAGTAGTCATGGAAATTGGTGCATACCATGTATCCCGCGAGTTAGCATACACAATTTTATCGTACAACAACCGGGGCGGATAAGATGGGGCAAGAGTTGTTTGACCAAGACAAAAAATGGTCTGAGTCGTGATGAGGATGGAATTTGCGAGGCATAAGCAAGCCATAGTATCCGCAATTTGTTAGTAGAGCGTGGAATGTTTGGATCGAATGTGATAAATAAGGCTAGAAGCGAATCCACATGTGTTTTGTATTTTTGACGTTCCTCATTTTTTTGCATTGGTAGATGCCCCTAACTTGATTGACTACCAATTGAGATCACCAAAATATTGATAGATTTGATAACCTAAGTGCACGCAACCTTGAGACCCAGAACAAGGCTCGTCTTCCGCGTATTTTAGTGCAAGGGAATCGAGTCAGAAATGAAAGAGGCATAGGCTGGCGTCAAGAGGAATGCGACAATGCAGCTCCTCCATCTCGTTTGGCATTTAGATCCATCGAAGAAGAGGGTCATTTGACTACGACTCTCCCGCGTGAAAGAGGGCGTGAGTTCGTCGGGGAATTAAATTGGTAAATTGTTTCCCCAGGTACGGGCTGCCGCCAGTTGGTCTGCGATGGTTTGTCCTTTGATTGATCTTCTTTGGAGAACTCAGGTCGATGTCGGGAGGAGCATGAGTCCATCGTGCGATGCGTTGATTTAGATGAGTTGGCATACATGTAATGGATGGGGTCTGTGTTGTGATGACGACGTTTTGGAATGCAGAAGTATGTCGGAGCTTGGTAGCCACATGATAGGGCTAGGCACAACTTTTCTACCTGTGTATACCTAGTCTCATAATCCACCAAGTGCGACTTATATAATAAACGGCTTGTTCTTGATTTCAGAGTCACAATGTGTAAGCATGCCCCTACCGCGTGTTCAGTGCAGAAAGGTAAGGATAGAAAGGGCGGTCCGTCTTGAGGTGGGGATAAGCACGGGTGGCCTGCAGAGAAAGTTTGAGAGCTTTAAAGGCTTGGTGGCACTCCTTCACTCCATTGAAAATCAATGTCCTTCTTGAGGTATGGAAATTTTGACATCGATCCAAGAAGGTTGGAGATGAACGTCAGATAGGTTTTGGGCTTACCTTGTAAACTACGTAATTGTTTGGATTGGTAGGTGGGGTGCATGTCTGTGATAGCTTTTACTTTGAGGATCGACCTCGATGCCACGTAAGAGACGTAGTAAAAACCAAGAGCTTTCCCGAAAGGACACCAAGACACATTTCTTTGGTTAAGACGGACATATATTGTAACAGGTGATCAAAATATGGTTAAAACATGAGTGTTTCACTGCGATGTTTAGACTTGCCATGAAGATCGTTCGACGTAATCTTTCCAAGGATAGTGTGCATATGTCTGAAAAATGTAGGTATAGCCCGCTGATGGTCGCACCAGCTTCTTAATGCCAAGATGGCATACACGGTAAGAGAAGGTTCCGAAGAAACACGGGGGGGAGGGTGCATCCCTTCTTTTCTTCCTTCTTTTTTGTGTTTTCTCGGCAAGGGCAACCAAAATTTTGGTTTATCCGAAACGCCATCCAGAGAGAAAGCATTTCATGACCCGCCGTGGAGCAACAAGTTGGTCATAACTGGTAGGTGAAGTCATCCTTAGGGCAGCGCGGTTAAGATCTCGGAACTCCGTGCATATCCGAAGTCCCCCCATCGCTTTAGTGACAGTACGATTTTAGAAATCCATTGAGGATAGTCAATCAAGGCCCCCCCCCCCTAAGATGAAGGAAACAGAAGGAGTCCGTTGAGCTCCTCTTTTAACCCCGAGGGCAATGCTTGGATGCATTTTTCTAAAATTTCTGTTTAATTTGCTTGGAATCGGGTTTCAGTGTATATGTGATGGACAGCAATGTCGGATCAATTCCTGGCATGTCCGCGTAGACCAAGCAGAAGCTTGGGTGTGAGCACGGAGGAAATAGTAAAGTGACTATTCTGATGCGTTAAGGGATTGTCTGATTCTTCACCTGTGAGGATCCTCCTCGTGTGGATGTTGATTTCTATTGTAGATTCGTTCAGCATGGTTTTGTTTCAGATGGTAAGTCTCGATTGAATATAGAATCATCGCCCATGTAAGTGAGGATTGGAGTCCCCGTCATCCTGACACTCAACACATTAATCAAGGCGAATCCTCTTCGATCATGTCTGGATACAGAAGGGGATGAGAAGATGTGTCCCCAGTTATACGTTGATAATGAGAGGACCTAGAAGATAGCATTTATGAAAAAAAAGTAGGGGGTAGAATTCAGGGTCTATAGATTCTATGGGTGATGATGGTAAGTGGGGTTATGATGGTTGTTAGGGGTGACTTCATCTTCTTCCCAGAAAACGCTGACACGATGGTGTCTCCTGTGTGGTGTTTCAGTAAAACCGAGAACCACTGCGACATTATGTTTGTCGTTGGTGATGGGGATGCACTATGTCGGCTTGTTCATAAAGACCAAACCAAGCCTTTCCAACCCAGTGAGTCAAGAAGGTGAGGGCAAGCGACGATTGGTTAAGGTATTGAAAATCGACTGTAAAGCACCACACCAAGAAGGAGGCTCAGGGGCAATGGAAGATGCGGGACACCCCTCGATCTTAGGTAGTGCGGAAGTGAGGTGGTCCATAGGAGATTACTCCCCCACATCACTGCCATAGTTTAGGATGTGTCATTTCCCAGTTCCCTGTACGCCTGTGGGTTATAGAAGAACTAACGTTTATATAGGTGATACTCCCCCAGCGTAAGGCCTTGAAAAACACTACTAAGGGTTCTACAGTTGGTATGTTAGCTGCGGGAAGGGAAGTGGTTTTGCGACGGTGGTTTCATTTAGTTTGAAGGCGTAGGTTGTATGGAGGTACATTGTTGAGGCATAGTTTAGAAATGGTTGGTTTTAATTAATGGGTGTCTTGATTGGTACCAACACCTCATTTGGGCGGTATAACCTAATTGCAGGTTTTAAAGGGCGGAGGATCAGCTTTTATGGTGTAGGACTTCCCCTCTACTCAAATTTATGCATCTATGTAAGGTTGAAGGAACGCATCGCATGCCCGGACAAGGACGACCCCACATATATTATATTGGACCCCCCCTCTCCCCTCCTCCCCTCAAGACATAGAAGAGTCCGGTAAGTACGTGGGGTCCTACCCGAATGTTTGAGGATCACATTGCTAAGTAGAGGTAATGCGTCATTGAATGACCGCAACTGAATGGGTTGGCACACTGTAGCTAGAAGGGATATTCATTTGTTGAAGCCTTTTGAAGAATGATGTTTAGGCTAGCACCCCCGTCAACATAACACGACATACACGAATGCCGTACTTAACTGAGATTAACAGGCAGTGGTCATGATCTTCTGTACCAAAATCGCATTTCATCTTCAAGAGAAACTGACTGCAGCAGCTTTGGTACAGAGACAAGAAGTGTTGGGGCGGTGGTTGTTTGGTGAGAGAGGCAACGTGAATTGGGTGGTTAGAATGGAGGCAACAGGTCAGGGCTTCATTAGGCAAACCTCATCCCCTGAGAATTTCAAACGAGGTGTTGTCAATGAGATTCAGAAGTCTGATGAGATCATATAGTGTCATTTTTGACGGTGATTGGTGAACTGTTTGACATGGCTCGATGGGCAACTCCATTAGAGCGGGGTAAGCGGTCCCACGAATAACCCCTTTGGGTGTGGTGCATCGGGATGCTAGACGGAGAAAGAGAGGACGCAGATGTGCCTCTTTCATTTTCTCATTGTTTTTCTCGCTCGAGTATGCACCCTTCATATTATCTCGTAAACCTGAGATGAGGAGATGGTTGGGATAAATTATGGTCTTCAACAGGTGGGGTTGTAATAATGATAGAATCGTGGGGAGGCGGGGATAGATGGTATAGGAGAGGGAATTGAAGCAAGGTCGTCTCCTTCGTAAGTTGTCTTTCTTACCCTTTCTATCTGGGGGGGGGGGGGGGGGGGGGGGGGGGAGAGGTGACTGACGAAGGATGGTTTTTAAAGCTTTGCACCCTCCACATCATGTCCATTGTGCGGTGATAGTGCAGATCTTGACTCAATCATAACCTATAGGTTCTAGGTTTAGACGGGTCATAAGTCTAAGTGGGGTAGGGAATGTCGCATTATCTACTAACATATCAAGGATTTTGGCGTAAGATCTTTGAGTGGGTCCAAATTCGAAAGATGAGGTATGATTCGTGGTGTGGGTTAATGTGGGCGTGTTAGTTCGTATGGGTGGTGGTTAACCGAGGGTTTTGATATGTGTTTTCACAAACGTGGTTTCTTTGGCACAGGAGTTACGTCGGCTGGTTAGATGATATGGGCTACAGATGACCTGGTAGCAAAACAACTATAAAGTGAAAGACACCAAGCCCCTGCGACCCGGGCGTGCCACCAACTCCCTCCTTTTTTCTGGGCGTTT
Source organism: Taxus chinensis (assembly GCA_019776745.2). NCBI lineage: Eukaryota > Viridiplantae > Streptophyta > Pinopsida > Cupressales > Taxaceae > Taxus > Taxus chinensis. The sequence goes on along the minus strand of CM034146.1, from coordinate 1,021,219,060 downwards.
TGTTTCTGGGGGGTTGCTGGGTGGCCAGGATACGTGGGGTGCTAATTTTGATCATCCCCTTTATCCCTGTATGGGCCAGAAGGCGTAGATCGTTTTGAAGAAAACGCAGGAGTATGATATATTTGGTGCAAGGTGGAAGATGAGGTCCTAATATGGAAGGGTAGGTATGACGATGATGGTTTTGATTGTGATTAGAGCCACGGGTTTGTCGTGTGTCTCCTAGTGTCTGGGAGGCTTTAATTCTTGGACAATCTAGTCGCTTAGGCGGGTGTGTTAGACTGGGTATGGGTAAGGTCCCAAGCGTAGGGGAAGATGTGGCTAATTTAATAGAAGTGGACGAGCATTTGGTAGCTGTGGGGGGTGAAGGTGAAACGTGGCCATTTTAAGCTTCGTAAACACTTCGGGTATATGGTGGAGTCTCAGATCGGTCATTTTGCATTTGAATAGAATATGGCGTACTCAAACGTTCCATAGGAATTTGTCTATCCTGGAAATGAACATTCTGCAGCTTGAATTGGTAAAATTTGGTACGGATAAAGGTGGTATTGATTCCAGTCCCCTGTGTGTGTTTATACATTGAGTTATAGGTACTATCTCAATAGATGTTAAGAGGTCAACCGGTTCATTGAAAATATTTAGGCGTGAAGAACTAATATGTAAGAGGGCGTGTTCGAGAGGATCTCATGGTTAAGAACTTGTGATGTCGTGCAAGAGATTTTCCGTCTAGGATGTCAAAAGAGTGGCGTACCTTCCTCTTGTGCAACAAGATTTGTAGAAATGGGAAGTCTGGGAATAGATAGATTAGATAACATCCGTTCACATTCTTGTGAGGGATGTGTATAAGCAACCATCGAATGGGAATAGATTCTTGGCATTTTAACTCCCTTATGGGTAAAAGGAAGATTTCGCTTTGGTTCGATGGTGGTACAAGGAGGTTCGGGCTCCTGTGTTAGTGAAGAGCTTGATTCAATTTTCTCGATAGAGGCTTTGGGCTTGGTATCAAGACTGCATGGATCTCATGAACACTCTCTTCGGCTAGATATCCTGGTTTAATGGTCTGTTGGAAGAGTGATTCGGGAATGGTTTGTTGAAGACTTTCATTTTCGGTTGGGCAAGGGGCATTAGGATATCGAGGGTTATATCCCTGCGTCAACCATTTTGTTGCACTATGATGTTTCAACTCTTTAGTTCTCATGACTGTTCCCCTTCACGCGGTGGGAAGTTACAGAAGTCATTTTCTTTGTACCAGAAGGTATGGCGCGATGATCAACCCAGAATGAGGTTTAAACAGGATGTTAATGTATTAGGCTCCTGCTTTGAGAAATTTTTCCATATCACCCATATGGTTTTCTCCCAAGGAGTGTAGTTATGGGCTCGCTTTGTACTATGGTGGTTTTTGGTGGGTATTAGAAAAAATGTGTTTGAGCTTTAACATCACCGCGTGACAATCCTTTTGATTTAGAAGAAGTGGATGCGTGGGAGTGGTGGTATTTTGGTTTATTGGTAGAAATCAGGAGTTTTGGAAATTGGGTTTTTGTTGCTAACCGCATTTCTCTTCTCTAATGCTCGAATTTCTAGTTTCTGAGCCATGTAAAGGCCTCATCTCTCATCAAATGTGCGGAAAGTTTGATTTGAAGAGTAAGGAGAAATGTGCTTAGGCACATGCCGTTGTGAAAAGTTTCGATAAGTTCAGCCTGGGCAAGGCATTGTAAGTTTGTTGATAAGGCCAACGCCATCTGTCCACGAAAATATGTTATAGATTGTCTCGAATTGTCGGATGGCATAAAGGTCGGTGTGATACTTCTTAGCAATGTTAATGGATAGTGATCCAGAAAGATTGGCTAGTTGACTTAGAAGATAAGATTGAGTGTTGGGGTTAAAGCACTGTACCACTCCAAGGCAGGGTCCTGATAAGGACTGGCAATGTCGAGTAGCAAGGCATCATCATGTGCATCAAAATAACAGTGGGAGCATCTAAATATTGTAAAAAAAAAAAAGTTGCTGTTGAGGATCCTCTTTGACTTATTAAAACAGTAAATTTCGGCACTCCCATTGAGGAGATATTCAATGAAGGGGGACCGAATGGTGATGGGCTCCCCTACAAACTTGCTTCGTAGTCAAGCGCTATGCTTCCCGCCACAAAGCCTCCAGATTTTGCATTTTTGTCCATCATTTGTTTGATGATCTTGGTTTGATGAATGATATGCGGTGTGCAACGGAGGCAAATTGGGCGCCAGGGCCTCCACTGGACAATGGTGGATTAAGTGTTGATAAGGTATTGAGGATGCATTTTTAATGCGCTAGAAAGGGATGTCCCCATATAAGGTGTTGAGGTTCCTGATACATGGTATGGGAATATAAGGTGGGGGAGCTTGAAAGAAGCTCGTGTGGATAGGTGGCAGAGAGCCAAGTCATGAATGGAGTGTCTGCAAGAGAGATGAGGTAGGGCATCGTGGTATGATATTGGGGTCTAGATTAGCCAAGAAAGCCAAATCTGATCGTTGAACCTCTGAGCTTTCGGATTGGAGATGGGGCTAGAGATGCAAAAGCCAAGGTGGTATTTCAGGCAGAGTGGGAACGAAATGAGCACTATACTAATAGTGCATACCACAAGGAGGCCTGACCAGCGCGTATGGTCAGGAGGTATTGGAACAAATATGTATTTACGTGCTAGAATTAGCATCCATAAACTTTGGCAAGTCCTTATCGCCTATATGAATTTGGGGATCTCATGTGTCTGTATGATCCCATAGAATGTGAAGGGGGTGTTCAGGTAAAGAAACAGAGGCAGCATTGAAACCATGAATCTATCGGCTTGCTTTCGAGTGATAACAACCAGGACCAGGGTTTCAAGTAGGGTTTCAACTATCCGTAACAGAAACAGCCTTAAATGGTGAAATTTGGCAGGTTGCCGGTTTGTCAGGGGTTGTATAAACAGTAACCGATATCGGTCTAGTATCCGATGTGTTATACTATAGCCGACGTCGGTAGGTAACTGATGTCAGTGTAGAAGTCTGGGTTAACAAGATATAAAAGTCTGCTAATTTGATTTTAACAACTTTTAGTATCCGTCCAATTATGATACAGAAACAAATTAATGAAAAGAAAACAACTAAAAACAACAATGCACCACAATCTACTCTACAGTCCAAGATTTATCCATTTTTCCAGCTTTTCTTTTAAGTTTAGAAGCAAGTTTATTAGAAATAAAACATTCAGTAGCTCCTGTATCAAAAAGAATAGTGACAGGTATGCCGAATAACTTACCCAGAACTTCTATAGGTGTTGCTTGCTTTTCAGCTTGCTTGTCTGCTACTGCAGCATGTATCTTATGCTGCTGATTACGATCATCCTTTTTCAAAGGACATTGATTCGCATAGTGGTCCTTGCCACAATTGTAGCAGCCTCCTACAGGTCCCTTCTTAGGCTCAGCATTACCTCCAGCCTTGTAATTGTCACGCTGTCCTCCATAGGACTTCTGTCCATTATTATAATTTTTAACGAAATTATCCCTTATATTTCCAGCAGGCTTATTTACTGCTGCTTTCTTATTGTTATCCCCTGGAAACATACTCTTGTTTCCAAACTTTTCCACGGTCCTTTTCTGGGTGCAAGAGAGGTTGAAGAAGGGTTTGCAGTCTTCTTCTGCACTTCCTCCTTATGCGCAGAAATAGCCTTTAATTTTTGTTCTTGCCTTATGGCCTTTTCAACAACTCCTTCCATAGTGGTTGGACTGTGAACATCGACCTCTCCCCCTATCACAGGATTCAATCCCATGATGAATTTCCGTATCCTGAACTTTTCGTCAGTTTGATACTACAGTACATACTTGAGGAGTTTTGTAAACCACTCCCAGTATTCAGTTACCGTTAGCTTCCCTTGAGCTAAGTTCTGAAATTCTGTCATTTTCTGATCATAGAAAAGTTGTGGCAGCCACCGTTGCCTAAAAAAATAGCCTTTAAATTGATCCCAAGTAATATTGGTCTCATCAATGTTTAGCTCAGCTTTTCGGCTATCCCACCATGAAGATGCTTCGTGAGAAAGCTGATAGGCTCCCCATATAGCTTTAGTTTCCTCTGAGAAGTTCCTTATTGCAAAGTACTTCTCCATTTTCTCTCACTGACCACCACGCTGTAGGGGCAGGCTTAACACATTGTGACTCTGAAAATCAAGAACACGCCGTTTATATATAAGTCGTACTTTGCGGATAATGATACTAGGTCTACACATGTAGCAAAGTGTGCCTAGCCGATCTCGTGGCTACCCCAAGCTCCGACACTACTTATCGAATCACAAAACTGTTCCGTCATCACCACACAGACCCCATCCATTACATGTATGCCAAACCTCATCTAAATCAAGAAACGCATCACCGATGGCTCATGCTCCCTCGCGACCTCGACCCTTGAAGTTCGTCCACTAGAATCGAATCAAAGACAAACCATCGCAGACCAACTGTGCGGAAGCCCTTTACCTGGGGGAACATTTACCATTTTATATTCCCCCACAACTCATCGCCATCTTTCACCGGGGAAGAGTCCGTATCACATGACCCTCTTCTTCGACTGGATCTCAAGGCCAACGCGATGAGGAGCTGGCTTGTTCTCATTCCTCTTGACGCCGACCTTAGCCTCTTTCCCTTCTGACTCGATTTCCCTGCCTAATATACATCGAATACGATCCTTGTTCGGGTCTTCCAGGGTGCGCTGCACTTAGGTACAAATCTATCAATATTTTTTGTGACCTCTTATGGGTAGTCAATCAGTTATGGGCATCTTACCAATCAAATGGAGGACCTTCAAAATAACAGAACCCTCTGGGATTTCGCTTTGCCTTATTTACCACTATTCTATCCAACCATTTCCATCATCAACGCTCTACTAACAAATTTTGCGGAACTAGGCTTGCTTGCCTTCGCAAATTCCATCCTCAATCAACTGACTCTGACATTTTTGTCTTGGTCCAACAACTCTTTGCCCCATCTTATTCAGCCCCGGGTGTTTGTACGATAAATATTGTGTCTGCTAACTCGCAGGATACCTGGTATCACCAATTCCATGACTAACCTTACAACCTCTGTTCTCCCTGCTGACCTTACTAGTATTGGTAAACGTGCTTTTCTTAATGCATTTCTCGTTATGTAGTTAGTGGGGGGACTCCTTTATAAACATGGCTTTGATGGCATCCTCCTTCGATGTCTCACCGGTGCGGAGATCACCCATACCATCCAACAAGTCCATGACGGTTATTTGTGGTGGACATTTTAGTGCCTTACCGTGGCCAAACAACTCCTTCGCCTCGGTTATTATTGGCCTACTCTCAATAACGACTGCTACGAATATGTTAAGCGTTGTGTTATGTGTCAACAACATGCCAACCTTCAACATACTCCTAGCCACCCGCTCCAGGTCGCTCGAGATCTTTGGCCCTTCTCACAATGGGGTTTAGACCTTATTGGTGAGATTCACCCATCCTCTTCACACCGTCACCGATGGATTATCACAGCAACCGAATATTACACCAAAATGAGTGGAGGCTATTCCACTCATTTCAACTAAAAAGGAAAAAATTTCGAATTCATTAACCATCAATTATCTGTCATTTTGGTATTCCTCATCGCCTAATAACAGATAATGGTAAATCTTTTAAAAACAAGTTGTTACAAGACCTTTGTGGACAACTTTGGTATCAAACTTAGTTTCTCATCGCCTTACTATCTGCAAGCCAATGGTCAGGCTGAATCTTCTAATAAAACCCTAACCAAAATCCTCATGAAAGTTGTCAATGAATCCGGAAAGAAATTGGCACGATCACATTCCCTTTGCCCTTTGGGCTTATCGTACTAGCATTCGTACCTCTACTAATGCCACCACCTTTTTCTTTGGTATATGGTACCGAGGCTGTTTTGCCTCTCGAAATACAAATACCCTCCCTTAGAATATCTCTTCAGGATATTCTCACCAACGATGATTTCCGCCAAGAGCGGTTAGCCCAATTGGAGCTTCTTGACGAACGTCGTCTTACAGCTCTTGATCACCTTCAAATCTATCAAAAACGCATCAAACGTGCTTATGATAAGCGACTTCATGAGTGTACCTTTAAGGTTGGTGATCTTGTCCTCAAAGAGAATCAACATGTCACCAAACTAGAAAATAGCAAACGTGGAAAATTTGCTCCCAATTGGATTGGGCCTTACATAATCACTCACACCTATGGATCAGGCACTTATCGTTTAGCTTCGCTTAATGGTAAGCCTGAGCCTGAACCCCTTAATGCCTTGCATCTTTGACCATTCTACTATTGAATTTAGTGTTATATCACTTTCTTATCTACCTGCCGCTCGTCCCTAGAGCTCACATACCACCACATGCACTTCGTTTCCTACACCTCATAATAAAAATCAAGCTCACATAGTTTGATTCTCACCTCACCTAAACGATGCCTTCCCCTTTTAGTCTAGTCCATGACTTCAAAGTTTTAAAAATAAGCCATATTCTTATGGGATTTTCTTGAGTCAAACTTCCTACCAAACTAGATGCTTCACGCCAAAAGAACATCTAGCTATCTAAATTATATATAGACTGTTCCCTCAAAGGACAGCTATATGCCAAATTATTAGTGCTATTATATATAGACTGGTCCCCCAAAGGACAGCTATGCACTAAAATCATATCTTCTACTATAAATAGACTGCTCCCTCAAAGGACAACTATACACAGTCAGCCTTTATTAGAAGCTTCTGCATTGATCAGCTTCGTGAAGACCTCAAGAATAGCACAATCAATATCCCTTATAGACTTCCTGCATCGATCAGTCTATATTCAGTAAAATAAAAGCCTCATTCAAAAAAAAAAATTTGGGTCATGGACTTGTCTATTTAGGGTAGGTTCTCTTTCGTCAGAACACTCACTTTGTAATAAATTCTCTGTACCTCAGCTATATCATCCACCTCACCTCACCATTTTTTTCAACTCAAGGGACGTAACGTACACCCGATATATTGTGATCATACAACTCTTTTCACCTATGGACTTCTCGTCTATGCACGGTACCTAGGGCTTCAAGCTCGTTCTACGTTTGGTGGTTTGTTTAGCTCTTTTCACCTACAGAGCACTCTTTCCGCTTTGCCTCGCATCTAGGATTGTGTGTTGATCTTAATCAGGACATGGTTCCCTACCACTTGGGTAGGCTAACTTTCACTTCCCTTATACCTTTTACAACATCACCAATTCATTTCCGACACCAACAACCTTACCTTACCAATATTAATATCAATATTCTTACCAATCAACCAATTGCCTAAACCGTACCAAATTGCCTGAATTCGCCTCTCCCTGATCCTAAGGGAGAACTACATCGGTCTGAGGCCCCTCCTTGCTTTATGCAATGGGCTATGTAGGCAGCACTTTGGAGACATGGGGTCTCCCAAGGTTAGCTCGACCATCCCCTACCATAACCTATCATGTGTGGTAAATATAAATATTTTTGTGTATTTCTATTTAATCACATTCCTCTTTATCCTTTTTCAAAACACAAAAAGTCAAAACGAAAACATTCTTATTATTATAACTCAAATCAACATACATATTCAGTTTTATTTAGATGTTAAACAAATACATCTTCTCTATCATCGACACGCAGGTTGGTACTCTTATTTATTCTTATACCTTGCTAACATTTATTTAGACCCTCACGCCTCATCCCGAACTAGGTGATGATCATGATCGTCGACCCCTCTCGCTAGGCCTCTCTGTCCTCAATGGTACCACGGCTATTGGTACCACCCACTGATCTGCCAATATCTCCTGTAACATATGAATACACCCTCTCGCATGGAGGACTCCAGCCTCTAGTCTCTCCGCACGTGACTCCGCAACCACTAACGATCTTCTTGTCTCATTCACCTACGTTTGGAGCTGCTGAACCCAAATGCTGCAGACGATCCCTCTCTACTGTAATCACCGCTATGTCAGGACGATCACGTACACCTCGCAGTTCTACTACCCATCATAATCTATATGCCTCTGTCGTTCCTGCATCCATTACCCTGCGATCGGTTGCTACCTCTTCAGGCCCTTCTGGAGGTGTTGGCTGGGGAGGTGAGAATACTGCCTCTGCATTGATCCTCATATAGGGTCTATAAGCCTGGGGTATATCCTGCAAAAATCCAAATTATCGCCACACGCGATCTAGAGGAATCCTCTCATACTCACCTGGCCTGTGCCCTGCGATCCACCTCAATCGCTCTACACCCCTCAACTCCTCAGCTATATTCTCTGTTACCATATAGTTTCTGTAAGGCCGCCAACAGATATCCACAATCGTCACTCTCTCCCATACCTGCCTATAATACTCAAAGTCATCCGTCATGGCCTGGGATCTTACCTCCTGTTCTGTCTGGACCCATCGTCTGAATCCCAACCTCTGTACTCCGGTTTCTCCTGACTGGATGGATCGGCCTATTGGTCGCACACAAACAATGTGCTCATAGGCCCAACAGTGTAATAAGTATGAACAATCCAGTGTCGTTATGTGATTTCACCTACAAGCCCATAAACCCCTGTATAGCTCCGACAAATATGCAGGTGCCCATGCAAACGTCACGTTCCTTTCTATCATCTCCCAATAACACACATCAATGCCTTTGGAAATCTTCCCCCTTCTACCCTCGGTAATGCATAATACCCTACCGCTATCATTAAAATTACTGCTAACCTTGTCTCCTCAGGATGTGCTGCATACATTATCCCATACGTAAATGACAAACCTCGCTGTGTTAAATCTCGTGCGTATGGACCAAATACTGTTGTTATCGCTCCCTGTGCTGTGCTAGGTAATGCCTGATATACTAGTTTTCCTGTAATTGGGAGTCTCAAAATACGGAACACATCTTCCAATGTTACTGTCATTTCCCCTGTTGGCAGATAGAAGGTATTTGTCTCAAGATTCCATCTCTCAATCAACGCCTGTAACATAGCATGGTTACGTGCGATTCGTGAATAATAGCGGATTCCACTTAACCCCAAACGATTTATCAATGTCCATTCAGCTGGCGTTACATCTGCTCAAATTCATGACAACAGCGCTGGTACACTATCATTCATCCTCAACCCTGCCTCTGCCTACATACATCCAAATAACAACAAAAACCATTCAATTCCTCCAATCCCCCAGGTTTTTTCTCAAATTCTAGAAATTCCTACAGCAACCGGTTTCGTTTACAGCTAACCGGTACCGGTTGAGTAACCGATACTGGTTATCCCTAACCGATATCGGTCCCTGTTATGCCTAAAACAACCACCTACGACAATAAATTGCTCGTTTATTCCTCTCTGTATACACAGACATACTTGAAACCCTTGATTACCTACCGTGTAACACTCACCCCATTTATAACCCTTGTTATCATCTTTTCTTTCTCATATCTACCCACATACTCTCCCCCATCTTATTCACAAAACATGCAGTAGTCAAATCACAAACAAAACGTTACCTCTTGGGTTGCAGTAGCTTGAGGTGGCCCTTGTCTTCCCTCTTGTCCCTGCCTGCTGGATGTTTCTCCTCGTCCTGCCATTATCACCACCTTTTTCAAACCTGCCTTTCTGTCTTCTGAATCTCAGATCACAATCACTTTCCCTATCTCTTTACTCCTAATCACTCAAATCTCTCATGCAAATACCTGTCTCAGTCGTCAAAAAGCGTCACGTTCGCGTATTTAACTCTTGCATGGCTCTAAAAATAAGAACTTAAGTTGCCACCCTAGCTTTTCTATTTTTAGAAAAGCTCATAACTAAATAACCGGTATCGGTCATGTGACCGGTATCGGTCTAGCAGCTACCGACATCGGTTCGCTAACCGATATCGGTTATATACCTATCTCTTAACAACATGGTTCTTTTTCTTCATTTTCTACCTAATTTTTTGTCGCACCCGCCCTTTTTCCTGCATAACAACACCATTATCCATATATCTCCATCCACCACACATATCATTACAATGTCCATAACATCATCTATTTTACAAAAACAAACAAACCATCAACTAAGTCACATCTACACAAAACCAAAAACTCATCATTTGGATCCAACTCATCAGATACATATATAACAATGTCACAAAACCAGCCCAAAACATGAAACATTTCATCTTATAACACATCATCCATATATCAACACGTCAAATAAACTCATCATATATTCTATACCACAAACCATTGACGAAATACTTAAACACATTTTTGAACACTGCATGTGGATCAAAACATCATCTATATATATATATACAAATTTTCAAATATACAATGTGCCCTGCATCGGGGCCTCTGTGATCTCATCATACAACAAAGCCAGCACGCAGGCCATAATAACTATCCAAAATCTTGACTCGGCTCGCAGGCCGGTCCCTCATATCAAAAATATACTTGGCTCGTAGGCCGGTATCAAATATACAACCCGTACTTGACTCGCAGGCCGGTATATAATGAATAAATGAATCCATACATGAATAAATGACGGCACACAGGCCTCTATCAACATAACCGGTTCGCAGACTGGTGCCCATATCCAATATACAAAATACAAAAACAATGCAGGGATCCCTTAGCTCTCCCCACCGCCCTCAGCACCTCTCCCTGCTGGTCCCTGTGGCGCCTCTCGCCTCCTGCCTGTAACAGACACGCCAGCTGTGGCTGCACCTCCCTACAATCTCTGACTACGTGAGGTCTCCGCTTGGTGTGCCGCATATGGCTGATACTCAGCTCCGGTACTATCAAGAACATCTTGATAGTACCAGGCCTCCACTCTTGCCTCCATGTATCTATCCCGTGCCACCGTCGGTACTGGGGCTGATCCCCAGACTCCTACTACCAGTACCCCCTGTGCCTGTGCTGGTGGTGCCTGTGGCTGTGCCACTGCTGGTACTACTGCCTGTACTTGTACCTGCACCTGTGGCTATGCTGTTGGTGGTGGTGTTGCCTGTGCCTATACCTAAGCCTAGGCTAGCTACCCCTGTAAGACCCCTATCTGTGCCTGCGCAGCAGCAAGCTGCCCCTGTAATAACTGCACCTAGCCCCTGAGCTGATCTCTCTCGCCGTCACCCGCTGCCAAGTCTAGCTGTGCGGGCTGTGCTACCTTCGCCGCTCTCTGACCAGCCCCACCCAACCCTATATGCTCCCATGCACCCCAGCCATCATCTACGCCATCATCTGCTGGCCTTCTGCAACCCAATCTGGAATCCAAGGGCTATGGTGCAGGCAGTGGGGCTCATCTACATCATCCCTCTTGTACTGAGGGGAAGGAGGTGGCTCGTCCTGTCGCAGCCAACTGCCCTGCGTACCCTCTCTAGGGGTATCCTCTCGTACTCTCCTGGCCTCCGTCCTGCTATCCAGAAAGTGTACTAGATCCAGTGTAACTATACTCGGCCTCCTCTATGTGGGTGATGACCTCTGTAAGGTCTCCATATGATGTCTACCGCTATCAGACCCTCTAATAAATGTCTATAATACGCCACATCTCGCCCTGCAAGAACTACTCGTGGCTGCCCCATGACCCCCAACCACCTTTGAAAGCCATATTTGTATATGACATGTGGCCCTGGCTGCTGGGGTAACCCTACTGGCCTGATGCATATGATGTGCTCATATGCCCAACAATGCAGAAAAAATGTCGAACAGATACCGAATCGCCTCATCCGGTGATAACCCCAGAGCTCTCTGTATAGCTGCACCAGATACACTGGTGCCCACGCATAACAAGTATGCTCCTCAATCATCTCAAGCAACACCCCCATCAACGCCTGTGGAAAGCGGCCTCCCTCTGAGTCTGGGAGGGCGAAGCAAGTGATCCCAATCATCATCAACACAACCAGCCGTGTCTTGTGTCGATGCGCACTGTACATGTCACCATACCCAATGCTCACGTTGTGATAGGTAAGTAGCGCGGCTGCATCTCCAAAAACCTGTAATATGTTGTCCATGGAAGTCTCTGAATCTTCCTGGAAGACTACCTCTCCCTTGATAGGTAGTCGAAGGATGCGATACACATCCTCCAACGTGATAGTCATCTCCCCAGTCGGGAGATGGAACACATTGGTCGCCGGATCCCATCTCTCGATGAGGGCGACCATCAGGCTATGATCTCTCTCTATCACTCTGTACCTCTGGACTCCACCGAGTCCCACCTCACGCATGATCGCCCAGTGAGCTGCGGACACATGTGGTCTCATCCGCACCAACAGTGGGGGCATCCTATCCCGCATCTTCAACTGTTGACGTGCCTGCAAAACCAACCCACATCCTTATACCTACTCTTTATCACAACATCTACTTTACCCTCTAAACCCCCTTTTATCCCCCTGACCACACCCCAACTCTCTACTACCCCCCTCTAGCAACCTACCTTCAACCACCCAACCCAAAACCCACCTAACCCCAACCCATACAAAGCCCAAAATCTACCCAAATCCAAACCCACCCAAAGCCCAAAATCTACCCAAACCCAAACCCACTCAAAGCCCAAAATCTACCCAAACCCAACCCCACTCCACCCAACATCCAAACCCACCCAAAGCCCAAAATCTACCCAAAACCCAACCCAACCCACCCCAACCAAACCCCACCCCACCTAACACCCCACCCCACCCAACACCCAAACCCACCCAACCCAACCCATACCCATACAAACCCAAACTGACGCCAGCCGACATATGACCGACGCCGGTCCAGCCCAACACACCCCTATCCACACAATTTATGACCGATGCCGGTCGCTTAGCAACCGACATCGGTCGCTGTAATTGCCGGAAGCCGAACCCCCCGCGCGGCCCCCACCCATATTTTTCCATTTTTATACTTATCTACCCACCCAAACACCATAAAAACCTACCCACCCAGCCGACTTGCCCTATTTTACCCCTCTATCCTCTTCATTTTTCAAATTACGTCAATTTACTCCTTATTTCCTAAAAAATGTAAATTCCTACCCAAACCCCCAATTTTGCTTAATACCATTCAAATACACAAAATAAAAAGTTCCGAGCCTACCCATACAACGACACGTCGTCGTGGTGGGATGGGTGGTGGTGGTCCAGCTGGTCCAGCCCCTCCTACTCCTCCTACCTGTGCCATAGCTCCAATTCTACTCTGCTGGGTCCCCGACCAATCAACTGCTACCTCCTCCTCACTCGGGCCCGCAAACAACTCACTCCTCTAGCAAAATAGCTCCACCTCACTCAATAAACCTCCAATCTCAACTCTCCACGTCAGACAAGTCAATTTAGTTTTCAAAATAACAAAGTGATAATGACAAGCCGTATTTTTCTTCTGATAGGTTTTTCGCCCTTAACCGATATTGGTTTCATTTTGCCCTAATGAACCGGTATCGGTCCCTTAACCGATATCAGTCATGTAGAATCAACATCGGTTTTTCTGCCAACTTTCCCCCAATTTTTTTGCCCTTATTTACCATTTGCCCCTTTTTTAACCACATATCACCTATATCCACCTTTGCTGAACACCATTTGTTTACCTATTCGGCCCGACCCAAGGCCTCAACCTACCTATTCGGCCCGACCCAAGGCCTCAACCTACCTATTCGGCCCAACCCAAGGCCTCAACCTACCTACTTGGCCCGACCCAAGGCCTCAACCTACCTATTCGGCCCGACCCAAGGCCTCAACCTACCTATTCGGCCCGACCCAAGGCCTCAACCTACCTATTTGGCCCGACCCAAGGCCTCAACCTACCTATTTGGCCCGACCCAAGGCCTCGCCCTACCTATTCGGCCCGACCCAAGGCCTCGCCCTACCTATTCGGCCTGACCCAAGGCCTCAACCTACCTATTCGGCCCGACCCATGGCCTCAACCTACCTATTCGGCCTGACCCAAGGCCTCAACCTACCCATTCGGCCTGACCCAAGGCCTCAACCTACCCATTTGGCCCGACCCAAGGCCTCACCCTACCCATCCGGCCCGACCCAAGGCCTCACCCTAACCATCCGGCCCGACCCTAGGATGTAACCTAGCAACTTGGCCCGACCCACGGCCGTATCACTTCAATACCATACCCACAATCAACATTTTATTTTATCCATCCATCATGTACCTTTTGTTCCATCGAGCTCACATGTTCGTGTTTTAGCATGATTAGGGTCCTTGACTTGATCTGTCGACCAACTTTGCCTAGACCTAGACCATGACGTTTATCTCAACCAAACCAACCATTTGGTACTAGCCAAACACGCCTAAACGTTCCTGTACCTTACCTGTTATATACCCTGGAGCTACTTCCTATGCCCTGGATACCAGGATTATATCACCCTTGTTTGGATAAACTATCGACCTTTGCCTATGCACTGCTGGTTTGCTCGTCAAATCATGTACCCTAGTCGTACTATTGCATTTTACCATGTGTCTGCTTCCTTGGACCTACCCCACCATCTTACCATCCCCTCTACCCCATTTACCCTTTATCAACCCTATCCCTGATTTCCTGTTCACTCAATCTGTGATAGATTTGAGGGGGATTACCTATACCCTTAACAGGGGAAACCACTTCATATTATTGTCCGTGCAGCTTTACAAAACAAGCTACACGACAATAAGGGGCTAATGTAGACACCAAATTTGTGTCTTACGACCCCTTGTGACCCACATCTCATCTCACAACTTAACCTCATCACCTAAACCTTACACAATTATTTATTAATTACCTTGTAATTGATAAATCCACATCACCTTACCTGCCACCTCATTTTGCCACCTCATCATGACCTAGCCCTAACCCTAAACTAACCTAATTAAGACTTATGGCTTGGTCTAGACTCACATCCATACCTAATGCCTCCTTACTCGCACCCAAAACCGACCTTCTAGCCACTTGACCAAGCCCGCAACTGATCTGTCAGGAGAAAAGCAGGGAAGGTGGGTTATTTTACTAAAAATAGCCTACTTTTTCCTTACCGATGCCGGTTCCAACTCGACCGCCATCGGTTACGCAACCGCCATCGGTTCCCTATAAATGGGCTCCCCAAACCAAAAAAAAAGGGATCAGAATTTCATTTTTCAGGATCAGGTCGAATGATTTTTGAATCAACAGAGATCATTGGGAGTGAAAAAAGAGAGTCCAGATCTTCACTTTACCGAGCAGAGACGAGTGGAAATACCAGAAGTGTTTACAGCAAAGGAGATTAGCTTGCATCTTCGTCAAAACCGGTAAGTCACATCTTGCATGTCCTCTGTTATAACATTTCTTATGCCTTTTGAATTACAGTCCTCATAAATCCATCCCTGAATCCACTACCCAGCATGCATATTACCTCTAACTATCATTCATTTACCTCTCATCACCTTATTTCCTAATACCACCTATATACAGCCTTACAAACAACACAACTACCCCACAAAGCAACTAACCTACAGATCCTAGAACCCACCGGTATCGGTTATCAGTAACCGGCATCAGTTATCAGTAACTGGCATCAGTTCCTCTGATCAAAACCAGAAAACCAGCCTTTCCCCCTACCCAGTTCAACGAAGCAACTTAATTGATATTTTACAGTCTTTTGTGTTAATTCATATTAGCAAGGAAACTGACCACCTTCGAAAGGAAGTTTTATATTTCCTGGGCCCAAGACAGTTTCCTCATTTATTGTCTAATCAAAATCTTGTGGTCTTCTGTTCTCATTTGTAGGTAGTCCTTCCAAGACAAAAAGGAGTTCTTTGCAATCAGCCTGATCTTTCTCCACGGTACGCGCACACCATCTCGATATTCTATAGGTATTCCTCCTAGCCCCTAACCTTATCTATTTCTAAAAGGAACGAATCATTCTGAGTGAAACATGCTCATCATGTTGAGTTGGTTTCATTTGTAAATCCATCAACAAGCTTTGAGATTGTCTAAATAACATTCCCTTTCTAATATATCTGATCAAATTCTTGGATTAATTGGTTTTATCTCTTGGAAAAGTTTGCATACACTTGTGTTTAGTATGTTTTCAATTTATGTTTTATGCTCATGTTGCAATATTTTGTTTAGGATCTCATTTATGGTTGATGGTTTAATGGCATTTACAATCTTGCATTCAGAAGATCTTTCATTTGATAGAAGATAAACAAATTTAAAATCATCTTGTTGTCCTTGATTAATGAGACTATCTGTAAACCTTTGGGTGTACCTTAAGTCATGATTAAATAGGGATTTTTGGATGCTTCATTGGTATTTTGCTTTAAGCCTTTGTGGCAAGTTATCAAAGTTTGTATGGAATAGTGCAGATTTGGGCATCCATGTGTGCACACATCCTGGTTGAAAGATCACTTTAGACTCATTGAAACATCTCTGTTGTTTAAGTGTTGTAATTCATTTACAAAGTTTCCCAAAGAAGGTGATGACTCCTAACTACTCTTGTTCCAACATCTCTCATCAGAATTTCATTTTAAACTAACTCATCTTACCTACAATACCCCTACATTTGTATTGTGTGTCCACAAAAGAATTCAATCCTTTCATTAAAATGCACAAAGTTTATCAAGGTTTTATCATGTCTTTAGTAGCTCTAGCTTTGTTTTGAGAACATCTCCATCATTTAGTAGTGACAACTCCTTTGAGTTTGGATAATGTATACTTGATCATGTTTTCATAAAGCCTCTTCCATATTATATGCAAAACATAAGGACATCTCCATCTCCTTACCATATAGGGGCTGCAATACAAGTTCTCTTGCCTTGGTTGATAGGCACAACCTAAAATAGTGAGGGTTAGATCAAAACCCTATTGAATGTGCTATCCACTCCCTCAATTCTTGAATGGAAACAAGCAGATAGATGTGCTTCCCCAGCTAGAAATGACATACAAAACATCTATCTATCCTTGAGTGTCTTGTGAAAATTCATGATGTTGTTCAAGTTGTGAAGGAGATTAAATCTAGATACCAACAACCGAGTGGCACCATTGCCGGGGACTTATTGGAATTTCTTGGTGGTTTTGAAGTATTTGAAAGGTTTGAGCATTTGTTTGATTAATTATTTGAGCTGTTATATTCTTGAGACATCATTTCATACTTCATATCTGCGTGTTTTGGGTAAAAGGGATTTCAAACTCAGCCTGCTCTTATCATTTACTAGCAGTTTATATGGTTTGGATGCACTATTCTTGGTTGAATTAAGAAGAAGAATATCTAATTTGTAAACCCTTGCAAATTTTTCCTAGCATACATTTGACAGAATATTTTAGTGCTTTCTTGCACAACTAAGGTGGAAATCCTTAGTGGCGACTCCATGCTATTTGGTTCTTGAAATACCAGTTGTCTTAAACATTTCTGTCATTTGAAACTTGTTTAAATCTGTCAAAATGGAGGGAAGGAGATCCCTCTTCATTAAGGAATCTTCTAAGAAGTTGCTCACCAAATCAAGAAGCTCAAAACTAGAGCAAAGAAGAGTGTGGAAAGTGGTTGGTGATTTGGTTGCAAAGAAAGAGATCCCTATAGTTGAATTTTAAGGAGAGCAGCCTGTCATTGAAGATTATAATTCTTTTTCAAGTAGGTCTGATTCGAGAAATCTTCTTGCTGATTTTCATTCTCCATCAGGTGAGGGACCTTCTTGTGTATTTAAAAAACCTACTCCTATATCTACTCCTATGGTTTCTAAGTTTGCTAAAGTTTATCAAGAGAGAGAGCCTTTGGGGGGTTTTCATTTTAGAGATCATTCATCTATTCCAATCAAACCATTACTACTCCTCATCAACTTGTTTCACCTTCAAGATCACCCCAACTAAACAATATGGCTCATCCTAGACCTCCATTTGTTGTTAACACATTTGGTCCTATAGATTTTGGAGGAATGGATGGTTATCCAAATGTTTTCGCACAAGATGTGAGAAATAGGTTACCAAAATTCCAAGGTAACAATGCCATAACTAGAGATTAGCATCTCAAACTCTTTGTTAACATGATGGAATATTTTGAAATAGAATTTGAGGATGTGTATATTAAGTGGTTTATCCATACACTTGAGGAAGATGCAAGAGATTGGTATAAAGCTCTTCCTGATAACTCTATTGATTCATGGACTGAGATGAGTAATGTATTCAGATTACAATATGGAGATAAAACAGATCCAAGGTTCCTTCTATCCGAGTTTGAGAATATCAAGAAGAACCCAAATGAGACCATTCATGACTTTAATACAAGATTTAATAAAACATTGAGAAGGATGCCTATCATTTTGAGGCCTTGTGATGAATCTTGCTTGATCAAATACGTAGATGCATTTGATAAAAAGGCAGCCTATTACTTGAGAGACAAAAATCCTACAAACTTGAGACAAGCTTTCACCATGGCACTTCAAATTGAAAATAATATAAAAGCTATTAGTAAACCACTTAAGAGGGATGGTGTGAAGCTGATAAACCCTAAGAAGTCACAAGCTACCAAGTGTACTGATTTAGAAGATGTTGTCAAGACTTTGGCAGGGGCTGTTAAAGAAATTACCTATAAGTTAGCCCGGGCTGAGAAGGGAATTGGGCAAAGTTCACAAGGACACCAAAGAACTTAAAACCATGATATATTTGGAAATCATCCTAGGGGTGATCAAAGACAAGATGATAGAGGTAAAGGGCCTATTGGATCTACAAATAGACAACCCCAAGCACATGAAAATAGAATGGTGCCTAACCCTCTGACTACAAGAGTTGTTGTTGTTCAAGAAATTGCTGATACGGATTGGTGTGACAGATGTTTTATTCCTCATCCACCATGTGAAATGGACCAGAAAGATATTGATGATGATAATGAGAATGAAATGGATGATAACATTTGTATGATGGACATTTATTCAGGCTCACAACAAGCAGCAACACCAATAGATGTGATAAGTGTAAGGACTGCTACAACCTTTTGGGATTGCAAAAAGAGGGTACCGTTTCTTTCTCTTCCTCAAGTTCATGATGTAGATGTAGTTCAGGCTTTTGAAATTCCTGATAATGACTTTGAATATCTAAGGGCTTTAATGACCAAGAAGTATGATGGTGGTATTCCTTCGGAGGAAGATAGACAATTGTTAATGAATGTTTTGGTTGGTCAAGAAAAGGAGTACAATACTAGAAGTAAAGTTGTTAGGGGAGCTGGTCCTAGAAAAACTAAATACACCCTTGCTCACAAGTATTCCCAAATATAATCCTAGAAGAGAAACAATTTCCAAGAACCCTGTTGTCCCATGCAAAAATATCAGTCCTCTCCATGCCCAGGCTACCAAGAATACTTCTCCATCTGATGAACCTTCTTGTTTCCCTTCCAATGTTGTTTTGCCAAGGAATGTTCCATATGATATAACCCAGGTATTGAGCCAAATTAAATTGATTTTTCCCATCATTGAGTTGCTTAGAATACTTGAGCACAAGAAAATATCTTTTGAATACTTAGGATTGAAAGAAGAAAGGTTACCCAAAGTAGAAATGTAAATGTTGTTGAGAATCCTCTTCAAAGCATTGCTAGCCCTGAAACACCACCACCAATGGAAGATCTTGGAGAGGCACTTGAAGTGTATTTGGGGACATCCTTGATTGATTCCCAATTGAATGTTGATCCATTCTTCACAACTTTTCTCATAAAAGGTAGGTTGCTTCACAATTGCATGTTTGATTCTGGTGCATCATGTAATGTTATGCCTCTAGAAGTTATGAATGAGTTGGATATCAAGGTGATAGCAGCATATGGGAAGTTTACAGCCATGGATCCAAGGGAAGTTCTGGTTGTTGGTTGTGTGAAGGGGTTAGTAGTGCAACTTGTAGCCTATCTAAATAAGAATTTAAAACTTGATGTTGTAATTGTTGACTGCCCTGCCAAATGGGGTATGCTTTTGTCAAGAAAATGGGCTGCAAGTGTTGGTGGTAGTGTTTAAATGGACATGTCTTTTTCCACCATTCCCATTGAGGGCAGCCTTGTCAAACTCTATGGTGAAAAGAAGATGTTACACTTGATTGAAGATCCCAATAATGCTTCTTATGAAGTGTTGTTTGCTAATGTAGATGTTGACAACTTCATTGGTTTTTCTGATGGAAAAGAGAATAAGATGGATAAATTAGAGTGCCTTGGTATGGTAGGTTCTCCGTGGACATTACTATTTGGTGGAGCTTGCTCCAAATTTGGCAATGGTGCTGGTATAGTGTTTGTTTCTCCTAGTTTAGAAAAGTTTCCTTTTTTCCTTCAAGCTCAATTTTGAGTGCACTAACAACATTTCTGAGTATGAGGAATTATTATTGGGATTAAGGATTGCATGGAAATATGGAGTGAAGGATATTGTTGCCAAGGGGGATTTAGAGCTGGTTGTCAAGCAAGTAAGAAAGTTGTATGCTACAAAAAATTAGCGTATGAAACAATATAAGCATGTTGTTTGGGACTTGATTGAAATGTTTGAATCCTTTAACATTGTTTACCATAATAGAATTCTTAATGCTGCTGCTAATAAGCTGGATGTTCTGGGTTCTAGATTCGACAATTGCACCATTTCACCTTTTTCTGAATATGATATTGAGGTGCTAACAAGGCCAGCTGTCCCAGATAATGTGAAACATTGGCAGATTTTTGATGATGATGCACAAGTGTTGAGATTCTTACAATGCCAAGGAGAGTTTGCTGGTCAAAATATTGATTGGGAACCAATGGTGTGCATGAATGAAGGTAGAGAAACTTTGTTTGACAAGGATATTATACAATTGAAAACAAATACCATTCCTAAAGGTCTTGTTGCACTTGAATCCAATTTTAGCAATGCTAATTGCATCATAAATAGAAACTTGTTTGCTTCAAGGGATGTGGAAGAGCACAACTTGGGAACTAAAGACAAACCAAGGAAGATCTGGTTGGGCAGTCATCTCGACAAAGAAGAGAAACAGTCCTATGCCCAACTTTTAAAGAAATATCAAGACTGCCTTGCTTGGTCTTATTCAGAGCTGAAGGCATATAGAGAAGATTTATTTCAGCATAATATCCCTCTACAGGCCAAAACCAAGCCATTTAGACAAAAACAAAGGCCTATTAACCCACTGATTTCCATGAAAATGTAAGAAGAGTTGAAGAAATTGAGAGATGGTGGCATCATTCAGCCTACTAGATACTCTTCTTGGGTTGCCAACCTTGTGCCAGTTAGAAAGAAGAACGGAGATATCAGACTTTGTGTGGATTTTAGGAATCTAAACAAATCATCTATGAAGGATAACTATCCTTTTCCAAACATGGAGAATATTTTGCATCAAAGAATCAGAAAGACTTAAGACAGCCTTCACTACTCCTTGGGGGACTTATGTTTTTGTAATTATTCCTTTTGGATTGATGAATGCTAGTGCTACTTTTCAAAGGGAAATGGATGTTGCCTATGCTAGTTATAGCAATGAGTTTATTGTAGTTTACCAAGATGATGTGACTATTTTTTCAAGGCAGAGAGCAGACCATTTGCAACACTTAGACAATATGTTGATCAGATGTAGAGAGTATGGAATTTCACTTAATCCAAAGAAGTGACATTTTGGTGTGCTAAAGGCCAATCTATTGGGGCATATTGTGTCCAAATAAGGTGTTATGATAAACCCTGAGAGAGTGGAAGCAATCAACAAAGTTCCTATTCCAAGAACCAAGAAGGGTATTCAATCTTTCTTTGGCCAAATCAATTTCATTAGAAGGGTTGTCTCCAATTTTGCTGAGTTAACTCTTCTAATCACAAGCATGCTAAGAAAGGATCAAGTTATTAGGTGGGAAGAGGCTGTCATCTAAGATTTTGAAGGAATAAAGGATGCACTCAAGCATGCACCTATTTTGGAAACTCCAAACTATAAGATGGCTTTCTAAATCTTCTCTTTTGCATCTGAATTTACTATTGCTTCATTTTTGTTACAAAAGGATGAGAATGGATCTAAGAGGCCTATTTCTTTCTTTAGCAAGGCTTTACAAGTAGCTGAACTGAAGTACACAATTATGGAAAAATAGGCATTTGCATTGGTAAAAGCAACAAAGATTTTCAGGCCCTACATTTTGAGTTCAAAAGTTGTTGCCTATGTTCCTCACACCATGGTTAAAGACATCTTATCAGACATGGATATATCAAGCAAGAGATGTAGATGGGTCAACAAATTACAAGAGTATGATATGGATATCCAAACTAAAAAGTTGGTAAGAGGTTTGGGTCTTTCCAAGCTCATGGCTGAGAGTAATTTGTAAAACGTAGAAGTGACTCAGCTAGAGGAAGGAAGGGAAGACATTCTTGATAAATTGATGAATTTCAGAATGGTACAAGGATGTGGTCTTCTACCTTAAGAACCTATGCTTTCCTAGTCACTTGAATAAAAATTAGAAAAGAGCCCTTAAGCTGGCTTCTCAAAATATATCATAATAGACCTTGGGCTGGCTTGGAAGAACCCTGAGGGTGTCCTCTTGAAATGCATAACTGAAGATGAAGCTCCTGAGTTGATTGCTGATTTCCATGGGGGAGTTTGTGGAGGATATTTTGTTGGGAGAGTGACAACACATAAGATTTTAAGAGCTGGTTATTGGTGGCCGACTCTTTTCAAAGATGCAAACCAGTTAGTTAGAAGATGTGATAGTTGTCAACGCTTCTTGGGAAGATTGAAAGCTTCAGGCTCCCTTCCTATGTATCCTATATCAATTGAAGCTCCTTTCAAACAATGGGGAATGGATTTTATTGGTGAGATTTCAGATCCTTCTAGTGCTAGTTACAAATGGATCCTTGTAGCAACTGATTATTTTACAAAATGGGTTGAGGAAATTCCATCTAGAAAGGCAACACACCAAGTGGTAATGGATTTCTTGTTAAATCATATCATATGCAGATTTGGGGTTCCATTTAAGATTGTATCTAATAATGCTATGTGTTTTAGAGCCAAGCCTTTGATGGCAATGTGCAATGAATATGGGATAAATATGACTTATTCTTCAAACTACAATCCACAAGGTAATGGACAAGCTAAATAAAGTAACAAGAACTTGCTCAAGATCATTACAAGAACCTTGGAAATCAACAAGAAGAAGTGGGGAGAACAGTTGAAATTTACAGTTTGGGCTGATAGAATAACTCCAAAAAGAGCAACTAGTAAAAGTCCATTTGAACTAGTGTATGGAACTCAAGCTTTGCTACCATTACACCTGTAATTATCCACTTTTCAGTTTTCCGAACAATTGGAAGATCAAGAACATGGCCCATATGAATCAAGAATCAATCAGATCATTGAGTTGGATGAAGAAAGGAGAGCTTCTCATCAAAGGCATGTCAGGTTTAAGGAGAAATTGAAGAATTTGTTTGATAAGAAGGTCACCCCTAGAGCTTTCAGTGTTGGAGACTTGGTTTTTCTATGGGATAATAGGCATGAAGACAAGGGAAAGCATGGCAAGTTTGATGCTCTATGGATGGGTCCTTATGCCATTGATATCAGGATTGGATAAAATACTTTTTTTCTCAACGATTTGGATGGGGATTTGCTGGAGCTGTCTGTTAATGGCAGAAATTTAAAACATTTCTTGGATTAAATCCCCATATAAGGTATGCACAAGCTGTAAATTTTGTATAGCCCATGTTTTTGTTTTGTCTTCGCCTTGTTCTTCTTGTTATCGGCTCGTGGTTTTCCCTTTTTTCCTTAACAACCATTTTTGGTCTAGTTTTCTTGGTCCTTTTTGGTGGAAATTCTAGTTTTTGGGCTGCTCTACATTTTTAGACTCCTTGCCCAATGGATTTCTGGAACTTGGTCTACGTTGTGATCTTGTGGCACTTGTTAGGAGTGCCCATCCCTAAGCAGGAGCCAATGTTGGTGCAAATATTCACTTTACACACTTTTCCCTGATTTTCTATATCCATTTTGCTCAAAAACGTTTTATTTTCTCCATTGGGTGATCTGCAACTTGTTTTATCCAGTTGAATGCTTTGAAAATTCCCTCAATGTTTTCATTTTGCCCTAATTTGAAACAAATTTTCAATTTTTCCTCTTGTGTGCCCTAATTCCTTCATTTTTTCAAGTTGTGTCATTTTTTCCATTACCAAAACATGTAATAAATTAGGGCTTGATCGAATCCCATTTATGTGCAAGTGGAATCCTAATCTTTGGTCGAAAAAATGTAAAATCATGCTTCACTTGAGTTAAAACCAAGAAATCTGTCCTCCTTGTGAAAAAAATTGATTTCAGGGGCATCCCAAGTATTTTTACATTTTGACGGGTGTACAGGTGTCACCCACCCGTCAATTTTATCATCACAACACAATGCTAACGTGGCAAGTTTCTATTGGCTAGGAGCGGTTGCGAAAATGTTGTAAGTTGTTATTTTTAAAAAAATTGACAAAGGAAACGTTTGCTCCACGGCCCTGCGTTTGCTATAGCAGTATGCCTACATGGCATGATTTGATTGGTCAGATGGAGCAGTGGGTGGTAGGGGTCACTTAGAATTTTTCTTCAATTTTGAAAAAATTCTCAATGTCAATTTTTGACTTGAGGGCCCACGCGCAATAGGAGGAGGACACGTGGCACAGGAGGGTCAAGCAGAGAGGCGAAGAGTTGGAAAAATTTGAAGTTTTTGGCTCCAAAATGCCAATAGAAAATTTTTGACCTGGAGGCCCACATCAAATGAAAAGTTGACACGTGTCAAGGAAAGGCCATGTGGGGAGGGGCAGATGTTTTGAAGACTTTGAAGTTTTGACTTCAAAATGCTAAAATCAATTTTTTCCCGAAGGCCCGTGACGAGTAGGAAGGCAACACGTGTCCAGGAGGAGAAATGGGAATGGGGGCCGAAGAAAAACTTTGGGAATTTTTACCCTTGGTATAAAAGGTAAAAAATGAAGAATAGGCCCGCGTCCAATGAAAACAGGACACGTGTCCTAAATTTGGCTGAGGTTTGGAGCGCGGAGAGGAAGTTGAAAATTTTGCAAAATTTTAGTGAAGAATCGCAAGGTAAAAATTGGTCCGTGGAAAATGTGGAGGTGTTCCCCTACAACCAATTAGGAGGTGACACGTGGCCTATTCCAAAAGGGCAAAAGGGAGAACTCAGGCCCATAGAGGATTTTGTGCTCGCGGAGGAATGAGGGAAGAATTGGAAGGGTCAGCTCTGAAGCAAATGGGAGACCGCCAAGTGGCAGAGGAGATAGCAGGTGTTCAGGCCCGAGTGGTTTTTTTAAGAAATTTTCCTTTTCTCAAAAAGGGAGAAAACTTCATTATTTTGGCCGTGACTTTTAGTTGGGCCCACCTAGTGACACGTGGCGTGTCCAGGGGGCATGTGGGGAAAATTTTCAAATTTTTCTCAAAGTTAAAAAAGTTTTAAATGTAATTTTGGAGGCGTGGGCTCGAGCCAATCATCTCACGACACGTGTCCAGCCCTATCAGGGTTCAAAAAATTTAATTTTGGCTTATGTGTGTGGAATCCCATCAGACACGTGGAGGGCAGAGATTTAAAATTGATTTAATCGACGGTAGCTGTGCATTTTGGTTTTTGGCCACCATTGGAGCTTCAAGGAACTTGGAATCATCATTTTTGCACCAAATCACATGAAATTTTATACGATTCTGCATCCCTTTGGCCTTATGAATGCAATGGCACCATTATTTTGAGCTAATTTGATGTCTTATGATGTTTTTGATGAAATTTTTTCCTCAACCCATGTAAAACACGTGAATGGTAAAAAATAAAAAATGAAAAGTTACAGAGTTAAAATGATGAAGTAAAAGGTGAAAAATGATTGCAAATGCATACTGGCATGGTGGAATGCCAAAAACGTGACCCTGGGATGGATAAAGATCCAAGTTCATGCAATATTTTAAAATATTTGTGCATCTCTGGCATTCAACGAGTTGTTTTATTGTTTTGTATCATTTTTCATCAAATGGATAGGGTTTTGTAACAAATTTGATCCCTTTGGCATATTCTTTACTTGGGATGCAAGGATCCAAGCTGGCAGAGGATATATGATGTAATTTGAAGGCATTTTAGAAGTCTGTTGAGAATTTTGGAGGAGAGAGGAATTTTCATAAGGAAAACTGGAAGAGGTCCATTTTATTTTGGAGGAACTTCCTGAGAGCCATTTTTTATTCTTTTTTGCATTAAATGTTCATCATGTTGAGTTGGTTTCAGTTGTAAATCCATCAACAAGCTTTGATATTGTCTAAATAACATTCCCTTGCTGATATATCTGATCAAATTCTTGGATTAATTGGTTTTATCTCTTGGAAAAGTTTGCATACACTTGTGTTTTAGTATGTTTTCAATTTATGTTTTATGCTCATGTTGCAATATTTTTTTTAGGATCTCATTTATGGTTGATGGTTTAATGGCATTTACAATCTTGCATTCAGAAGAGCTTTCATCTGGTAGAAGATAAACAAATTTAAAATCATCTTGCTGTCCTTGATTAATGAGACTGTCTGTAAACCTTTGGGTGCACCTTAGGTCATGATTAAATAGGGATTCTTGGATGCTTCATTGGTATTTTTCTTCAAGCCTTTGTGGCAGGTTATCAAATTTTGTATGGAATAGTGCAAATTTGGGCATCCATGTGTGCACACATCCTAGTTGAAAGAGAACTTCAGACTCATTGAAACATCTCTGTTGTTTAGGTATTGTAATTCATTTGCAAAGTTTCCCAAAGAAGGTGATGACTCCTAACTACTTTTGTTCCAACATCTCTCATCAGAATTTCATTTTAAACTAACTCATCTTACCTACAATACCCCTACATTTGCATTATTTTTCCACAAAAGAATTCAATCCTTTCACTAAAATGCACAAAATTTATCAGGGTTTTATCATGTCTTTAGCAGCTCTAGCTTTGTTTTGAGAACATTTCCATCATTTAGTTGTGACAACTCCTTTGAGTTTGGATAATTGATACTTGATCATGTCTTCACAAAGCCTCTTCCATATTATATGCAAAACATAAGGACATCTCCATCTCCTTACCATATAGGAACTGCAATACAGGTTCTCTTGCCTTGGTTGATAGGCACAACCTATAATAGTGAGGGTTAGATCAAAACCCTCTTGAAGGTGCTATCCACCCCCTAAATTCTTGAATGCAAACAAGCAAATAGGTGTGCTTCCCCAGCTACAAATGACATACAAAACATATATCTATCCTTGAGTGTCTTGTGAAAATTCATTATGTTGTTCAAGTTGTGAAGGAGATTAAATCTGGATACCAACACATGGTAGGGGAGAAATCAGAGGCACGGGCCAGTGAAGACAAATTTGAGAATTTTTCCTTGGCTTAAAGGGAGTAAAATGAAGATTAAGCCCATGGGTCCTCAACAAATTTTCCCTTTTGCAAAAAAGACTCAAAATCAAAATTTGAAGCACTGGCCCACTAGTGAATCATAAGGAGACACGTGGCGAGGGAAAAATCAGAGGTGTCTAGGTCCATGTGGGCAAAAAAGTGAAAATTTTCCCAATTTCCAAAAGGGGTCAAAATGTGTAGAATTGAAGTGTAATTTCAATGGGACCCACCATATGCCACTTGTCATCTCAAAAATTAAAAGGCAGAGGAGCAGAGGAAAAAGTCAATTTTTTCCATTTTTTTCAAAAACGTCAAAAAGGTCAAAAATGAGCTTGAATTTGATTTCCAATCATACTTTGACACGTGTCTAGGGCCTTATCCAAAAAATTAAAAGGGTAACTCAAGATTATTTCTAAGTCTGCATCTTCCACGTGGAGGGCTAAGATTAAAAGATGGATAAGATCGATGGTTGTTGTGCATCCATTTATTTTGACCACCATGGGAGCTCCATGAAGCTTGGAATCATGAATTTTACATCAAAATTCATCAAATTTATAGTGATTTTGTGTCGTCTTGGCCTTCCAGGATCATTGGCATCACTTTCATGACTCAATATTTTGATTTGAGATGTTTTTGAAATTTTTTTTGCCCCAGCCTGAGAAAACACGTGAAATGACAAAATCAAAAGTTGTAGAGGTAATTTAAAAAGGTAAAAAGGTGAAATGATGAGAGGAAAGGCATCTGCATGCCTCAATGATGAAAAATGTGCCTCCAAGAAGGATAATGATCCATGAATATTTGTAATGATTCTCCATTTTAGAAACACCTAACAACTCTCATTGTAAATTTGTTAAATGTCATTTTTAGTGAATCATGAGAAATTGTTGTAACAGAATTGATCCCTTGGCATATTCTTTGCTTGGAAAAGAAGGCTCCAATGTGGCAAGGGATATATAATGCATTTTTGAGAAATGTAAAGAGGTTAGGAATTGAAAATCATGAGCAAATTATGAGAGAAAGATTATTCTATGAGAAACCCACCAAAGAACTAGAATAATTTCTTCTGTGTTGGATCTTCATGTATGTGAGTTGGTTACAAGTGTATCGCCATCACACAGCTCTGAGATTTTTCATGAAACTCTCCCTTATTGATGAATCTAACAATATTTTGAGTTAACCTATGTTTTTCTAGCCATTATGACGTCTGTTATCATTTTTAAATGCCTAAAATAGTTTTCATTGTTCTTGTTGTAATCTTACATTAAAAGTATTTAGAAATCACACAGAATCTCTAGTTCTTGTTGATAGTTTAGTGGCATTTGAAATCTCATGTTTAGAAGAGCCTTCATTTGATAAAGAGATAAACAAATTTAAAATCACTTTACCTTCCTTGACTACAAAGATTGATTGTAAACCTTTGGGGGCACCTTAGGTGTGGTTTGATCAAAGATTTTTGTGTTTAATTGAGTTCTTTACTTCAAGATTTTGTGGTGAGTTCTTAATGATTGTGTGAAGAGTGCTACCTAGGATTCCATTTATGCCTCTTCTAGTTGAAATAATGTCTTGATTATTTGAAGCATTTTATCTAATAGTTGTTTCAATTATTGTAGAGGTTGTCAGAGATATGATATATCCCATTTTGTCTCATCAATACCCCACCAAAAAATCATTCTAAACAACCTATCCTACTCATACTACCCCCTGCATTGCATTGTGTGTCAACAAAATAATACAATCCATTTACAAAAATGCACAAAGAAAATCAGGATTATACAATGTCTTCAGTAACCCTTGCCTTGCTTTGAAAATATCTCCATAATCTGGGAGTGAAAACTTGTGAAAGTCAGATTTGGAGTGTTGATCATATTTTCCCAAGGACCTTTCATACTACTTACATAAATTAAGGGATATATTCATCTCCTTCACTATTTGGAGGTTACAATATAGTGTCTCTTACTTTGATTAAAAGGCACAACCTAGAATAGTGAGGGTCAGATCAGATCCTTTCAAGGTGTTATCCACCTCTCCACAAATTTGAGTGTTAGTTAGATCACATCCCCAGCTACAAAAATGACACACATCAAGATCTATTTGACTTCAAGCTTCATGCCATATCTCTGATGCTGCTCAGACTGAAAACGAGAACAAATTTGGGTACCAACACCTTTCTAGCACCGTTACCAGGGAGATTCTTTAGTATTTCAGTATTTCAGATCCCTGGTAATACTTCTGGTGTGATTTATGTGCAATTACAAATATGAGTATCATCTTCTGACCAGATTTATAAGATTGGAATAAAAAGTAAAGCTCTGAGTTTGATATTATCTTAGTTAAATTTGATCCATGTGTATGCATATTTGAGATATTTGAGTGTGTATCAAACCCTGGCAAAGTACTTTGCAAATATGTTGTTGAAGCATCATTTTATAATCATATTTGTAAGGATTGAGTGAAGATACAAGTTCTGCCAACAAGTTTATCAGTTACCAGCAGTGGTTACACCTTATTTGCATTTGTGGTTGATTGATTCAAGAAAGGAAGGTTTGATCTATAAAGTCTAGCAATATTTTCAGTGCTAATAAGTATTTGACAGAGTATTTTAGTGTATTTCCACAACTAGGGTGAAAATCCTTAGTGGTGACTCCATGTTGTTCTAATATTGATAAATACCAGTGTCTTACCTTTCTGTCATTTACTTTTGTGTTACTAATCTTTACAAAACAGTAAGAAAGAAGATCTCTCTTCCTTAGAGAATCTGATAAGAAGTTTTTTACAGATTCAAGAAACTTAGAGTTGGAAGGGATAAGAGTTTGGAAAGTGGTTAAAGGTCAGACATCAGGAAAAGATATAGCCATTGGTGAGAGAGATCAACCTTTGGTAAAGGATTATCACTCTTCTTCAAGTGATTCTGATTCAAGCAATCCTCTCATAAACTTGTTTTCCTCAGCTAGTGAAGGTCCTTCTGCTGCACCTGGTAAGTTCCTTATCTAATCTACACCTCTGTGTTTTAATTCAAATAAAACTTTCTAAGAAAATTAGTATTTAGAGAATACCAATCTTGTGAATCACATTCTTGAGTCCCAAAGATCTTGCACTCCTCATCAACTTGTTTCACCTCCAAGATCACCTCCACCAAACAATATGGTTTAGCCTAGACCTCCATTTATTGTTAACACCTTTGGTCCCATAGATTTTAGAGGAATGGATGGTTACCTAAATGTTGTTCCACAAGATGTCAGAAATAGATTGCCAAAATTTCAAGGCAACAATGCAATAACTGGTGATCAGCATCTCAAACTCTTTGTTAATATGATGGAAGATTTTGACATAGAGTTTGAAGATGTGTATATTAAGTTATTCATTCATACACTAGAAGAAGATGCTAGGGATTGGTACAAGGCTATACTTAATAATTCTATTGATTCATGGAATGAAATGAAAAATGGATTTAGGTTGCAATATGGTGACAAGACTGATCCTAGATTTATTTTGTCTGAGTTTGAGAATATCAAGAAGAACCCTAATGAATCAGTCTATGACTTCAACACAAGGTTTAACAAAAATTTGAGAAGGTTTCCTGTTGGTTTGAGGCCTTGTGATGAATCTTGTTTAATCAAATATGCAGATGCATTTGATAAAAAGACATCCTATTACCTAAAATAAAATAACCCTACTAATCTAAGACAAGCTTTCACCATGACACTTAAAATTGAAAACAATATCAAGGCTATTGGGAAACCTCTCAAGAGAGATGGTGTAAAATTGATAAACCCTAAAAAACCTCAAACTAGCAAAGGTGCTGATTTAGAAGAGGTTGTGAAAACTTTGACAGGGGCTATCAAAGAAATATCATACAAGTTGGCAAGAGCTGAGAAGGGAATTGGGTAGACTTCACAAGGTCAGCCTAAGAAACAAACACAAGATAGATTTGACAATCAACATAGGAATGAGAAGAGGTTTGATGACAAAGGTAAAGGGCCTGTTGGATCTACAAATAGACATACTCAAACACGTGAAGGAAGAGTGTTGCTTGATCCCTTAACTGCTAGGGTTGTTATTGTTGAAGAGGTTTCTGATATGTATTGGTGTGATAGGTGTTTTTTACCCCGTCCTCCATGTGAAGCAGACCAACAAGAAGGTGAAGTTAATAATGATGATGGTATTGATGATGATATTTGCATGGTGGGCTATTCTTCAAGCTCACAAGGAGGAGTAACATCTACTGAAATAATAAGTTCTAGGACTACTGCTACCTTTTGGGATTGCATCATATGGGTACAAGTTTTTCTTCCCCCCATACTCTTGAAGTTGATGTAGTGCAATCTTTTGAAATTCCTAACAATGACTTTGAATACTTAAGAGCTTTGATGATTAAGAAGTATGATTATGGTATCCCTTCGGAGGAAGATAAACAATTGTTGATGAATGTTGTTGTAGCTCAAGAGAAAGATTATAACACTAGAAGCAAAGTTGTTAAAGGAAGTGAGGGCCTCAAGTCAAACCTAAAATTCCCTTGCTCATAAGCATTCCAAAAGAAGCTCCTAGGAAAGAAAAACTTGCTAAAATCCCTACTGTCCCAAGAAAAAATGACATTTCTCCTCATGCCCAAGCTACCAAGAATCCATTACCATCTAATGAATCCTCTTGTCTCCCTTCCAATGTTGACTTTTTCCAAAGAGTGTCCCCTATGACATAGCCCAAGTATTGAGCCAAATTAAAGTGAGTGTTCCAATCATTGAGTTGCTTAGAATTCCTGAGCATAAGAAGAGAGCATTTGAGTACTTGGGGTTGAAAGAAGAGAAGAATATTCTAGGCAGAAATGTAAATGTTGTTAAAAATCCTCCTTAGATCATTGCAGACCTTAGAACACCACCAGCAATAGAGGATTTTGGAGAGACACCTGAGGTATATTTGGGGACATATTTGGTTGATTCTTAATTGAATGTTGATCAGCATTTTTCACAACTTTGATTATAAAGGATAGGCTACTTCACAATTGTATGTTTGATTCTAGTGCATTCATTAATGTGATGCCTATAGAATCTCATGAATGAGTTGGATATCAAAGTGATAACAGCCTATGGAAAGTGTACTACCATGGACTCAAGAGAAGTGCCGGTAAAAGTTGGTTGTGTAACTTGCATCTTATCCCAGAGAGGAATTTAAAATTGGATGTTGTGATTGTTGATTGCCCTACCAAATGGGGTATGCTTTTATCAAGAAAGTGGGCTGTAAGTGTTGGATGGAGTGTCCAAATGGATATGTCTTTTGCCACCATTCCCATTGACGGAAATGGACCAGAAACATCATTGTGAACAAGATATAAAGGACGAGTGGCTCTCCAGGATTTTCCTTTGTCAAAGTTCTTTTCAGGATGCTTTCCAAGGGTACAACCTCACAAAGACCCTTAGAAAAATTGACATGGGGAACCTGTTGACCACTTTTTTTTGGCTCAATTGTTCAAGGTAGTGATAATTTAGATGTATGAAACACTCATGCCATAGCTTGCTAACCTCATTTGCATGAGTGAGCAAGGCAGTGGGTGTATAATCAGAAGTAAAGTGGGAAAATGTATATAACTATAAATGGTGATCAACCTTTCCCTCAACCACTGTAGTGTCATTGTTAACCTCATGAATAATCATTGAGTTAGGATTTCAAATTCCACTCGCATTCCTTCACCAAGGTGAGTAATTTAGTAAACTGATAGGATATTGGTAGAGAGATTAGGAACACTCAAAACTTGGTTAAATGTTCTCCCATCCATATCTTCCGATCCACTACCAGAAACTGACACTGTTGTGTCATTACCCATCATGATTTTGGACATTCCACAAGGTTTGATGTTGGAAAACTCAACATGTGAAGAACCCATGTGGTGCAAGGCACTAGAATATATGAATCCACGTCGATGAAGGAGCAACTCTGGCTACAAGGGCAAGGCACTAAATCCTTTGTTGAAGGGATCATTTTTAGAACCATTTGCAGCAAGAAGAAATCAGCCTTCGGAGCACTTTGTTTTATGGATTCAGGAACACTTATTTTATTCTTCTCAAGTAAATGAGATAAGTGATCAATTTGTTTCTGAAAACAGTGGTGCTCTTCGTGACCAGACTTCTTGCAATAGGAACATAAAATCTTGATTTTTCTGTGCCTTAGGCTCAAAAGTCGAAGTGCTTGTGTTATTTTTTAGGTTTGGTCTTGGTTTCTTTCTTAGGTGGATCCTTTATTTCTTTCTTCTTTTCAGTCTTCTTTCCCTTGCTAGTACTTGCTACAAGGGCATGTGACTTGGACTTGAGAGACCCCATTTGAATGAGTTTGTCTTGATTCTTGAATGAGTTGGGATGAAAAACATTCAAAGGAGGGCATAGTCCAAGCATCGCCTAAAGTAGCTTTTGTAAACGTAGAAAGAGGTATGACACAAAGACAGAATATTCGAGACCTAGCTTAGAGAGGATCAAAAAGATCAGTTGAGAATCTTTCTTCTCTACTTGACATCCCTTTAACAATAATCTAATGTGGACAAATTTCGAGAAGAAAGCTTGTAGGTTTTCAAAGTCACTAGGATTTAACCCTAGTAGTTCATTTTCCAACTCATGTGCTCTCATGTCATCTAGTTTTCCAAACATCACATCCAACATTTTCCATGTAGATTTAGGTGTTTCGGATGCCTCAATGTAGAAGAGAAAGTCAAGAGAAACTTGTTGACATGCAAAGAATACCTAAAGCTTCATCACTACGGTTTAACCACTTAGATTTTTTAGGATTGTTGTCTAGTTCAGTCTCAGTTCCCATGGTGATGCGATATAACCCTTTACCCCTTAGTTTCATAATCATTTATCGATCTCCATTCAGAGAAGTTGAACGCTGTAAGAAAAGGAATTGAAAGTGCATTCATAGTGAAGAGAGAGAGAAAGAAATGCAGAAAATAAACACAACCACCCATGAAAATATAACAACCCCTGCTTTCAAAACTTTATAGTTTAGTGCGTTGATTACAATCGGGTCCGTGCTTGTGGTTTGAAACACCTGGTAACTCGTCTTGTAATCAGTGTAATAACACGCAAGAGAGGAGACCACAACACTGTTTCGTGGAGCACAACAAATAGGACACCATAAACAAGAAAAAACAAAAAACAAGGAGGTGAAATCCAATCCTAGTTGTGAGAAAAAGTGTCCCACGTTGCAAATGAAAAACCCCCTTGCTGCAGACTGTGGTGGACGCGCTCACTAGTCGCAAGCAATAATAAGGGTAAAAAATACAAAGATTGAATAAGGATTCAAAAGGAATCCCGATGATCTTTAGAAGGTTGAAACATGCTCCTGGAAGACAAAAGTAGGCCCATAATGTTGCTACACACTTGAATGCACAATTAGAGAAAAAATCGACAATAACATGTAATAAAGTATCGTTCGGAAACGTCCGGGTTAGATAAATTTAGAGCAATTTAGGACCAAAAAAACGAGTATAACGTTATTTTAAATGCCAATAATTAATACTTTACTAATCATGAATTATAATCACGAAATAAATTTAATTAATTATGAGTAATTATCTAATTAAAAAAAACTTAATTAAATCTAATTAAATTAAATATTAAAAAAAGAATACTTTCCCTCTTGTTTTTTTTTTTAAAAAGACAATTTTAAATTAAAGAAATCTAACTAAAGAAATTTTTAGAAAGAAATAATTTTAAAAAGTTTTTTTTTTTTAATTTAGAAAGAAATTTTAAAAATATGAACCATACTTTTTTTTAAAAAGCTTTAGTTTGTTTTTAAATTTTAAAGGAAATATCTTAAAAAAACTTTTGAGATTTTAAAAAAAGTATGATCTAAAAAATACGTACCTCTTTTTTTCATAAAAGCTTTTTGTTTGTTTTAGAAACGAAGATAATATTAAAAAAACAAAATCTTTTTTTGATTTTAAAAAGAAAGTAGGATTAAAAGAATACGTTTTGAAAACTTTATGAAAAAGAACAAAACAAAAAAAAGAAATGTACCAGCCCGTGAAAGCAAAAAAAGAATGCAGGTTTGGTTGAAGGGCATCATGCGTAGGAGGGGAGGGAGGAGGGAGGAGGGAGGAGCGGCCAGGCAGCAGCTCATGGGAGAGATAAATTGCCTCACAAATGCGCAGGTTAGAGCAGTCATGCAGGCCAGAGCAGTCATGCGGGCCGGAATAGCCAGTGAACGGATCAATAAAAAAAAGACCCGAAATAATCACTGAATGTGAACCTGTCCGAGCCTTACCAGAAAATGAAAAAGAACTCTTGTTATGTTGTAAAGTCCGCATCTTCCATGGAGGGCCAGGAACAACATAGAGATGGAGAAAACTAAGATCTTAAAAAAAAATTAGTTTTAATAATTTTTTTTAGAAAAACCAGAAATTACTCTAGTTTAGCAAACCCGCTAGATTTAGCTACAGCTAGCTAAATGTAGCTGTAAAACCCCTGAAAACTTCAGGAATACCTGCACATGCACAAAAAATCATAAAAAATGACACAAATTTTTGAGAAGGCTTGTTAATGATGTTAGCAAGGAAAAAACTAGAATATATCAATCGAAAACTTGCACGAGGAGTTAAAAAAATGAAAAAAAGAGTAATCACAACTCAAAAAAAATTGCACGTTTACCCGATCTCAGCTCTGATACCATGAAAGAGTTAACGAATCGTATTGGAAACTGTGCACTATAATGAAGTTACACTCAAGTTGAATCGTGATGGCTCTAATGTAATCACAAGGAACAATCGATCAACAACTGAATAACTTGCATGGGACAGAAGGATCAAATGCTTGCATAAGAAATAGATAATGGAGTGTCTTGGAGAAATTGATGCTCATAAATGAATAGAAAGAGAGTACATATAAGGTGCTAAGTAACCCTAGTGTATGACACACATGTAAACCCTAAAACTAACCCTAAACCTAACCCACGTGAGCTGACCCTCCAATATGAGAGGAGGACACATAGGATAACTCACACTTACAGTTAATCTAACAAGTTTTTCTAGGCAATATGATGTCTGTTATCATTTTTAAATGCTTGGCTGCAAATAGTTTTCATTGTTCTTAATGTAATCTTGCATTGAAAGTCTTTAGAAATCACACAGAATCTCCAGTTCTTTTTGATAGTTTAGTGGCATTTGCAATCTCATGTTTAGAAGAGCCTTCATCTAATAAAGAGATAAACAAATTTAAAATCACTTTACCTTCCTTGACTGCAGAGATTGCTTGTAAGCCTTTGGGGGCACCTTAGGCATGGTTTGATCAAGGATTTTTGTGTTTAATTGAGTTCTTTACTTCAAGCTTTTGCGGTGAGTTCTCAAAGATTGTGTGAAGAGTGCTGCCTAGGCTTCCATTTATGCCTCTTCTGGTTGAAATAATGTCTTGATTATTTGAAGCATTTTATCTAATAGTTGTTTCAAGTATTGTAGAGGTTGTCAGAGATTTGATATATCCCAGTTTGTCTCATCAATACCCCACCAAAAAATCATTCTAAACAACCTATCCTACCCATACTACCCCCTGCATTACATTGTGTGTCAACAAAAGAATACAATCCATTTACAAAAATGCACAAAGCAAATCAAGATTATACAATGTCTTCAGTAACCCTTACCTTGCTTTGAAAATATCTCCATAATCTAGGAGTGACAACTTGTGAAAGTCAGATTTAGAGTGTTGATCATATTTTCCTAAGGCCTTTTCATTCTACTTACATAAATTGAGGGATATATTCATCTCCTTCACCATTTGGGGGTTACAATATAGGTTCTCTTACGTTGGTTGAAAGGCACAACCTAGAATAGTGAGGGTCAGATCAGATCCTTTTAAGGTGTTATCCACCTCTCCAAAAATCTGAGTGTCAGTTAGATCACATCCCCAGCTACAAAAATGACACACATCAAGATCTATCTAACTTCAAGATTCATGCCATATCTCTGATGCTAAGCTAACTGATTCTCCTTAAGAATAGGAACCCATATGATTTCATCTTCCCAGTCGAAGTCACACGAGTCACACCATTCTTCAACTATTCTACAGTCGTTGAACATGATGATGTTTGTTGGGAGAGGCGCATTGGATGGGGACTATTTATTTTTGGTACAACTAGACAGAGGTGACTCGGAAGAAGATGGAAGGATGGCCATAGAATGTGTGGAAGGCACATGCACTAAAGGAACCGAGGCATACATGGAAGGAGAGATGGTGGAAAAGTGAAGGTGAGATGGAGGGGGGATTCTCAATGGGGGAAACACTCAAGAAGCTAGGGACACGCACAATGGGCTGGGAAGATGTAAGTTGGCATGGAGGAGTGGGAGGGCTGTAGGATGGTAGTGTAAGGTTTCCCCATTGATAAGGCTACTGCACGCTAGATTTTTGAGCCTCCATTTCTTCTGCCCACTCTATAATCTGGGTCAGCATCTCAGTGATGAAGTAGAACTTTTGTTGGGTGCTAAACCAACCTAGTATAGGGCTGACCCATGGATAAGGGACCTTGTATCCAACTTCAACTACCTTTATAGAGAACTTGACTCTAAGTTGCATCATGTCCATCTCCATCTTTTGCACCTGCCTCTCAAAATCAGCTTTGGCCAAGGAGTTTCCACCATCATCTGCATAAACCTGTTCTTCATAAACATTTTGGTTAGAAAAAAGTGGGTTGTATGCATTTTTGGGATAATGGGGCTTATAAAAATGATTTGGAGGAGGATTTTGAAACATTGGGGATGGAGGGAAATAGTTCTACTACTACAAATTAGAATTCCATGGTAGGAAAGAAGTCATGATTGCAAAAATTCAAAAGAGGAATATGGAATGATGGAAAAAGGAGAAATGAATGGAGGAATGAGGGGAGACTAGTCTGCACATAAGATAATGGGTGTGTTGAATCAATGGAGTCATCAGATGTGTTGAAAAATGCCTCCAAATGTTGGATCTCATAAATAACACATCAAACTTACTAGGATAAATATGTAAAGCTCTTCACTCTGGTCCCATTAGGCATGCCAGAAACTATTGGTTTCTCAAATGTGCACCCATGTCTCAGATCTCGGAAGGGCCAAGGTGTTTTAGACCAAAATGGAACTATCCCTAAGTTGTGGGACCTTGAAGCTTGGGTCCAATCTCTACAGAAGGTCAGTTCCTCTATCTATTTCTACTACTATTGCTACTGCTACTCCTAGTGCTAAAAGGGGAAACTAAACTAAACAAGCCAAGGGAATAGGGATAGAAGGATGTGGAGAAAGGGGGAATCCTAAGATAAGGAAGGTGATAATGCCATAAGGAAAGGGTCGATCTCTCTCCATGAGCGGTGAAGGAAACTGAGAGGGCACAAGAGAAGAGGGTAGATGACACACACCACAGATCAATCCACAGGCTTGGCCTTTAAGTTTGCACATCACATAAACATGGGGAATGCAAGCACATGAGTATGCACAACATACCAGAAAACACAAACAGAGAGGCGAGATGCAATGAAAATGAGAGAGGGAAGACAAGAGTTCCACAAAAAGGATTTTATTGCTTAAGCGACACACAGTCATTTACATTCACAACAAGAGGTGATAATACATTACAAAGAGCATGCCAAGGTATGAGACCTATGGGAATTCAGCCACCATTTTGGCATGGTTCCACTATAACAAGGAGGGATCCTTTTTACAAAGTAGAAATCTGCTATTTATAGAAGCAGAAGGAGAGAAGAGGAGGAAGGGAGGGAAAGTCATATTTAAATATTCAACCACCAACAACTAGTGATAAATTCCTTCAAATCCTCCTACAAGGTTGTCATATGTGCTTCCCCATGTCTATTTAGCATGTGGAATAAGGAAGAAGGTAAGATCTAATGAAATCTAGTGATTAAGGTCAATTAGATGTGTGCATTGATGAGCTGAGAGATGTTTCCTTGTTTTTCACCTAATAAATCCCACCTACATTTGAATTTGAAAAGTCCAACATGTAGTTTTTGTTAGCAGTTCTCTGAAAATTCTAGGAACATGTCGATCTTAGCTCTGTAGCAAAAGATACAGCTGTCAGACCTTCGGCTCATGTAAAACACGTGGCGCTCACAGATTGACCGAATAAATCAGTTAACTATTCATTTGTTTTGTTTTTTCTATGACATGTCATGTATTGGTTGGTTGTCCAAATTCAGCACCCTGTTGGCACACTTTTATAGGTTTCATGTAGTACACTCAAGTCTGACAGAAGATGATATGGCATAGTGACTAGCGCAGAAGAAGGCACAAGGTGCAGGAGTGGGAAGTAATTACATGAAAGGGAAACAAAGGGGGGTGCACATGGGGGAGGAAGGCATACTTGTAGAAGGAAAGTATAGAAATAAGATGTGAGCATTCAACTAAA
Source organism: Taxus chinensis (assembly GCA_019776745.2). Lineage (NCBI taxonomy): Eukaryota > Viridiplantae > Streptophyta > Pinopsida > Cupressales > Taxaceae > Taxus > Taxus chinensis. The sequence goes on along the minus strand of CM034146.1, from coordinate 1,021,179,451 downwards.
GGAAGGCACATAGAGGAAGAAAGAAAAGAGGGTGCGTGAAGGAACTGAGTCTATGTAAGTGCGTAAGAGGAATTCTAGGGACTCAGCTGATTGGAAGGTAAGTCTGTAGATTTTTGCGCAAGGAGTGCATGATGGGATAGCAAAGAAAGAGGGCACACATGAGGAAGGCATGCAAGGGAAAATGAAAGGAGATAGAAGAATGCAAAAGGGAGTAGGAAGACGCGCAAGGGCGTACAGAGGAACTGCAACTGTACCAAGGTGTTAAAAGAACAATCTTCAGCGCATGTAACCTAAAATGTGAAACATCAGAGTCAGAATGAAAATATAATTTATCCACATAGCTAGGAGAGTTATTTGGATAATAGTTACTCATGGAGAGATTTTACGCATGTTGTCCCCAGGTTAGGTCATTAAGGGGAAGTTGATAGAAATTGATGAAATTTCACGTGAAAATATTTGTAATCACTTGTTTCCCTTAAGTTCATTCAGTAGGGGGAATGATGAAATATCACATTAGAGAAATTTGTATGTTTGTTTCCCCCAAATTAGGTCATTAGGGGGGTTTAATGGTGAATTGTTGCGTAATGAATTAGTAAATGTTTGAAAAATGGTGAGTTGGTAGGTTTAATTAATCATGTGTAATGTAAGTGGGATTATTGGATGACCCCAATGATATGTCCCCCTTTTGGTAAAAGGGGAAGTGATGAAAAGAATGAATGCTAAGCCAGAAGTAAGCATAAAATAGATAGAAAATGGTAAAAATCACTAAAACATGTATAAAATGAACATGAAATAATGTAGAAAGAGTTAACATATGTGAAATGTGTTCAATACGGTCATAAGAGGAATTCTAAAAAAAATTACACAAACATGATGTATATCGGAGTATAAATTCTCAAGATATATCAAAAATGATGCAATGTGTATTAGCTGTGGAAATATACACAAAATAATGACTATATTAAAGTAAGTGATGACAAAGTAGCTATAAGTAGTGAAGTGAAAAAGTGTTGAGTCACTTCATTTGTTTTTTACATGAATGTGAGAGTGAGAATGAAGTGGGTGCAAATGCCACAAGCAAGAGCAACACGTCCTAGTTGGTTTGAGAGGGTGGCGAACACCTTAGCATTGCGTACGACCATAGAGTTGGTAAGTGCATCATGTTTCGCAAAGTGTATGGTGCAATATTTATTTTGGTTAAATTTTACAAATTTGAGATTTTTTATGTTCTCATCATTTGAGATTTGGAAAAAAGTGGTGAGGGTGCTAGCGACCCCTGAGATAGATGTGCCTAGAATCAGGAACTAGTGTCATGCTCTTGGGTGCCCCAGTCCTGCATCTAGGTACCCTAGTCTAGGATGTATGTAGTGTATGTATAATATTTATAAACATGGTGCTAGTATGATAATTGAGAGTATTTGGTATTGCAATGTATTCTAATGTTGTGTTTGTTGTCATTTTGTGATGTGCAGAGAGATATTCACTTGAGGGAGTTCCGTGGTGGTCGACATATGAGTACGTTACTTGGATTGGGTTTTATAGATGAGGATTGGGGTGTGATGGACTATGATGGCCTATGGTACAAAACACAAATGGGGGATGTGCCCCATAATATTCCCATGTTAAATTCCTTATGTGAGAGATGGTGTGTGGATGCATGCACATTCTGGTTACCTATAAGGGAGATGATTATGACGTTGGAGGATGTATATCGCATACTGGGATTGCTAGTTACTGGGGAGAGAGTATGATTAGTTCTAGTGATAGATATGGAGCGGAAGATGTGAGCTACAAGATAGTATTTTGTGGGGACTTGAGTACATACTGAGGCCTATATTATCCTAGATGATATTCTGTATTTTGGTGTTCCAAGCTTGCATAATTTCTTAGCGGTTGTGATTGCATCATGTATAGCTGTAGAGGGAGGAGGTGTAGTCATCTTGTATAAGATGCATGTGAAAGCACCCTAAACTTTCATAATCAAATTGAAAAGCTAAACAAGGAAGGCTAACACCATTTCCACCTAATAGCTAAGATTCTAAGTCTAGGAATGTAACATTAAGATAAAATATTAAAGGAATTCTTAACTAGTATGAAAACAATACAAGATCTAATTAAACATGCCTATTAATGTGTTCATTTACCTAACATGGACCTAAATAGACCTAAGAGGGTAATCAAATGGTTATGGTTACTACTCCAAACAAGGTGAAATGGCCTCTCTAAATGACTACTTGGCCAGTTTGGATATCCATCTACTAACCCCATTGAAATATTTAAGAAAGGATTGAACTTGGCTATATATCATATTTATTATATGAGATGCAAATCAAATCATGGTGTAAAGTATAAAGGAATGAGGTGCACCCTTTTTATATTTTTTCTTTTGGGATAAACTTGTATTTTGGTGCATGTGGGACTAAAAGCACCAAATTATATTACAATTGCTAAACATGATTAGTGAATTACCAAGTGACTAAGAGGAGTGGAGCCTTAATCAACCATTTAGGGTTAACTAGGAGGCTAGGATAAATTTTTGAAGCTTTCTGAGACATTGTGGAGGTGAAGAGGCTAGGATAAACTTTTGAAGCTTTCCAAGACATTGTGGAGGTGAATGGGGTGATTTTGAGTGGTTGGAAGAGGGGCTTAAGCCAATAATAGGGTATATTGACCAAAACAAGGGCGAAATAGGCTTAATTAGCTTATAAACGCTAATTGTCTATTTTGAAGATGATTTTGAATTACGATTCGTTGTAAAGTGGAATCCTGAATGCAAAAGAGGTTTGGTGATCAACGAAGTGCTTGTTAATTTACCAAAGTGGTAAGAAAAATTAGTTAATTAGTAAAGAGAACTAATTATAATTGAATTAGGAAGAATAAGAGTGATTTACATGCATTTTGGCAATAAGATTGCAAAAGTGGAATTTAGGTGTTTACATTTGCCCCTGTTTGAGGTGAAGTTAGTGAATTCACTTCAAAACTAATAGACAAGTGTAAAACAAGTAAATTTTTGAAGAAAAATTAGTAGGATGAAGGATGCCCCCTCGAGTGTTGATTAGGTGATAGAAGAAGTCAATCGATGATTGAAAATATGATTGAAATGGGTAGAAGTAAATAGGTTAGAATAGGTGGAAAACCCTTAAGTATTGAGAAGGAATAAGGATGGGGATAAACGTGGTTATTTATTTTCCTGAGTGAGTTTTAGGAGAAAAATTAATAATAGTTATAAATGATAATGGAGAAGAAATGATTAATGGAGAAATATAGGACAAGTCTAACCTTTGCATCCAGCCTTTCCATAAGAAACCGGTTTATATCATTTTGCCCCTAGGTCTACAACATCAACCTATATCTAAAATAAATAAAAGTGTAAGATGACATGAAAAGATAAATTATTGTACTGAAAATTTACATATTTATACCTGATATAATGCAAAACAATATGATATTCATGTATATTTATTCCATACGGAAACTTTACATATTTATAGGACAATATGCATCCTATAAAATAGGATCTTTAACACAATACTTTTTAACCACTAACTTAATAATACAAGTTTTTTTAACAACTCGTATAATAATATTTATCTATATTATATTATTATTAATGAGTTATCAAACTCATATAATAATATAATGAATTAATAATGTTTACAACAATTAGTTCCTAACATTCACCCCCTTGGTGTGAACATTACTAATTCTTAATATTCACCCCCTTAATGTGAACATGAAGAAGAACCACATTTTGAAGAATTTGAACCGCCTCCTGAAAGCACTGCTTAGACTAGGTACAAACTCCATAGATTATCTCTTTACCCTTGTAAAGGTGTAGTGTCGATCTGAATTATGCAGGAATGCTCCCTTCCTCTTTGGGTTCCTATGGGACTTTCTCTTCCTCCCTGGGTTCCCAAATTTTGGATCTCAAAGATCCACAAGCTTCATACTAGCTGGATAACCATCCCTTGAGTCTACCTCAAAATCTTCTCCTTCTCCCCAAAAGTGAGTATTCTGAAAACATGATTCCTCCAAAAATTATGAAAAGGGGTTTATTCAATAAACCATCACACTGAAAACATGAACATTAAAGAGCATTGAAAATAGAAACCACACTGCACACATGTCACAAAACCATCTGTTCGGCCCCACCATTGGTGACTGACAAGAGGACACTACTTGTCCTCCATCCTCCTATGCCACCATCCTCCAATGTCTTGCTGCTAGTTCAGCTGGATGTGAACATGGGGCTCAATGGTTACCAGGACGTCAGGTAACACTAAAAATATGTCTGTAAGGCAAACTTTTTTTATTTTTATAGTTTTCCTAATAATCACCTAAATGACAATAATAAATGACATTTGAATTGTTTTGAAAATACAACCATAAATTTTAGTGACAAACACTACTTGACACTTAACAAAAACCTTATCCTTTGACTTTGGTAGAAAAACTATTGACACCATGACCGACTCTTTTGTAGCTTAACTATTTACTTTATTTTGACTAAGTAAATTTAAAAAAGATAATATTACTAATCCTAAAATCACCTATAAAAATAAATTATATAAATATTGGATTGCACTACATGCACTAATTAAAAATGCAGTCAGATATAGCAGAGGAACATTGACTAAATATGATGCGGAAGGAAAAACATAGGAATTTAAACGCTGAACGTTTACGCGACCAAATCATCTTCCATGGCTTGAATATAATATACATATAAGTTGTTGATGTCTTGTTCAGATAGACACTAGAAAAATCTTTTCCACATGTGTACAAGCTTGAATCAAATACAACAGACAAAGTTATGATAATGCGCAGATATAGATAAATACAGAAATTTGAACAAAACACAAAAATATACCTATATTCTGAAATACTAATTCTCTTACATTAAATTCCTCTCATTCATAGGGACAAAGCATGATACTACTATCGCTCACACGATCTCATATAATCATATCACTTTGATACCAAATCTTGAATTTGGTACAGAATTTCACAACAGATATAATACAAAACCATATGATATTCGTGTATATTTATTCCATACAACTTTACATATTTATAGGACAATATGCATCCTATAAAATAGGATCTTTAAAAAATAAAATTTAACCACTAACTTAATAATACAAGTTGTTTTAACAACTCGTATAACAATATTTATCTATATTATATTATTATTAATGAGTTATCAAAATCATATAATAATATAATGAATTAATAATGTTTACAACAATTAATTCCTAACATAAACGTGGTTATTTATTTCCCTGGGTGAATTTTAGGAGAAAAATTAATAATGGTAATAAATGATAATGGAGAAGAAATGATTAATGGAGAAATATAGGACAAGTCCAACCTTTGTATTCAGCCTTTCCATAAGCAACCGGTTTATATCATTTTTCCCCTAGGTCTACATCATTGGCCTTTATTTAAAATAAATAAAAGTGTAAAATAACATGAAAAGCTAAATTACTAACAATTGTTTACTACTAAAAATATGTAACTCCATGTAACATACATTATGCAATGCAATACAAGAAAGTAAAATGGTGCTTAACTCCATGCAACATACAGAATGTAATGCAACATGAGAAATTAAACCAGCAAACCTAACAGAGAAACAAGAACAATCACATATACTCAAACAAACAACGTTCAAGATAGTTATACCAATGTTTTTTTTTATCAAGCTGCAATTCCCAAATGTTCGTGTTGTAATGAAAAGGGTTAAAAATTATTCCCCCAACAATAAAACATGTGAGGGAAAAATAGAGGACACAAGTAGTCCCATGGAAAACATTTGTGCATTATGGCACAGTACCTGGAAACTCACTATTGCAGTAGTTTGTCCTTAAACCTCCAAAAATTTCCTAAATCAGTTACAACATGTTCATATCTCTTCATACCAAATCCAGTTGAGCATGGGCTTTCATATCCTTCCCGGAGAGTGCACACCTACCTTGAAATGGCCAAAATTAACCTTTCCAAGCTTATCAAAGAACTAGTTGTTGGAAGCAGCTTCACTGAATGAGCGTGAATGACCTTGATACCATGCTTCAAGAACCTACACAAGCTTATTCAACAAAATTGGAGTACCTAAAAGGTTAGGGTGAGTGTGAGACAACAAACAAATTGACTAGGAGAGGCTTTTGGGAAGACCTCCGGAGTAAAATTTTCAAATTTGGGTCTAGTTGTCATGCTTGAAAGTTTGAAGTTTTCATGCTACATATTTGCATGACAACATGATTCATCAAAAAAATAATAAAATCCCTACATCATGTTATTTTTAATGAATAACCCAAGTTCTATGCGGGCCATCCAAAAAAACACGTTTATGTAAAAAATTGATTTATCCAAGGATTTAAAGAAACCCATAAGAATCTAGATATGGGGATACACATTTTTTGTAGTGTATAATTTACACTAATTCATCAAATGCTTCCTTTCATTTCCAAGTCTCTTACCAAAATATTTGATACAACCTTTTGATGGAAAACTCTCAATCGAGTACCATAAGGAAAAAAACCCTTACAAACAAAAACCAAAATCACCACTCTACAATCGTTTGATTGTTGGAAAGGTATCATTAAGTGAAATACTCAATGGTAAGATAACTTTGGGTCCTCTTGTGAATATATCCAAACCACTAAGTGCTTTGGTGTTTTGAGCAACCAATATTACTACCTCCCTGCCTTGGGCTTTTAATCCTCATTTGGATGTTTTGACTTTTCTTGACTAACCCCATTTAAGGGGTGATTTCAATTTTCATCGAAGGTAAATTTTGATGTTATGTTTAGGAACAGAAGAACACATGGTGTTGTACCAGTCACACAACATTTGGGATCTATATTCTACATAATGGGAGAATGTGTATGCCAGAAGAACAGGAAATTGTATGTGAAATGAGTCACTCAGTGATTAGATGTGAAGCAATCAAAGGAACAATTCTTCATTTTTCCAATAAGTTTTTTCAGCCCTTGATGATTTAAATGGAGGTACCACACAATACACCTCAATGTTTTTCCAATGATTGTTTTATTCTTGGAATGTTTGAGGATTCACCCACTAAAAGTTGCGCCAATAATAGCATATGGTCAGAGACAATTGGCAGATTATTTTTTATGTTATGGGGACAAGTGTTGTGTCTATAAACAGGTTACAAATCATAGGTTATCTCCTTTACATATGGATGTTCATGAAATGATCTGAATGTTTTGAATGTAGACTAGAAGCCTCATGCTGAAAAATAAATTATCCAACGATGCATGAATCATGAGAGGAGATGATCACACTACAGTAAGAGTATCCACAAGGTCTTATGAAAAATAGACACTTGGTAACATAGGGTTTTGTTGTCATGCAAATGTGACAATAGGGAAATTGATAATTTTTGAGCACGACAACTATACCCCCTAATGTCAAAAAAAATTCAAGTCCTATCATTTCAAGGACACCCCGAAGTCAACATCCGTCATTCTGGTCACCCCCTATTTGATGTCAAATCTAATCCCCTTAGGTGATTTAGGAAATTCCATTCGGTTCCCCTAGGTGATTTTAGGGAGTTCATTGAAAATGACACTATCTTCTGGGTAGTCATTGCGAAGGGCTATTGCTGGCCTTCCCAGGAACTGGATCAACCCTCTGGAGCGGAACAGAAGGACCAAAATCAAACATGTGAGGTTAATTTAAGACCTTAGAACATCATGGAAATTATTTTTGAAGGCTTGGGGACAGTTTTGAAAGACTTGGAACAGTCTGAGTAAAAAAACAGGGTTCATAAGCCTAGGTAGTACACGAGGCCTAAAACAGACTGATAAAGACTTTAGAAGAAGATTCCGGGAGCTCCATGGATGGAGTTATAAGTAAAACAAAACGTCTCTAGAAATATAATTCCAATCACCTACATGATGGTGAAATAATATTTTTCACAACACCTTGGAGTAGATGATGTTTGTAGGCAGTTTTTCTATCAGGCACAAGTGGAGTACTCAAATAAAAAATCATATTTTTTAGGGATCATATGGTTGAATAAATACATGAGACCCCATGCCATTAGATTTAAGATTCCATTTCCAGTCAGGATCATATAAAATTTCACCAATAAATTCTGCCAGAAGCTCAAGTTATAATTGTTCCAAGTTACCCTCTCAAATGATAGTTCAAGGACTTAGTCATTTTTCAGGACAGCGTGTGTCAGTACTAGGAGCTTGGCGGGCATTTCATGTCTCTAAAGTCCCTGAGATTAGATACACCAACCTTTGAAAAATGTACCCAGCCCCCATGTGACTTCTGGGACCCTCATGTGACCTTCAGACTTGACAGTTTCAGCCCCCAGGTGCATTTTTGGAGCATCCAATTCCCTGTCTATCGGATCAAGGCCACATGTCAGCTCGCAGGACCACCGTGGAAACTGATGTCCCTCATTTCCCTGAGGTTAGGGACATAAGAAATAGGAAAAACTTTGGTCACAGCCCCTATGGGGAGTCCTTTGGTCATCCCACACGTGACCGGCTTTCAGCCCCCAGTGCTTCTAGTTTTTTTCAAGCAAATCCCCTGTCGTCAGATTGAGGACACGTGTTTTCCTCTTACTCACCATGGAATTTGATTCCTCACATCCCTAAGGTCAGGGAAATTAGACATGAAAAAATTCACCCCACCCTTGCATGAGAATTTTTTTTAAATATTCAAATCCGGCACTTAGCCGTTTCTTCCCCCTCGTTTCTCCTTCACAGCTTCTCACCATGACATGGCCTTGTTCTTGCTTTTCCAGATACTCGTTCCACCATTGTTGCTCCCAACCACCTCTGCCATGGCCACATAAACACCCATTCTATGAAAATACATAGGTTTTAGAGGGAGGGAATGATCAAAAGTGTTGAAGCAATGAAGAATGGGAAGCAAATGAAGGTTTTTGCCAGATAACTATGAAGTCACTCGATCGAGAAATCTTAATATCTCACAAGATACAAGTAGGATCGAGGTTATGTATTCTACATAATTCCAAATTTTTCAAGATGATCACGATGCAACAAATGGGAGGTCAAGTAGTTCTCTAAATTATTTTTTCCAACAAAATCCCACTTCATGCACCTAGCTCACATTTGTCAGAATTCCCAACAATCTGATGATCCGATTGAGCTAAAAACTTGCCCTTAAAATCCAAATAAAAAACCTATCACAATGGAGTTGTTTTCATTGCGAACGTAAACAAAAACTAGACCTGTAAATTTCAAGCTCCATTAATGGCCACCATAGTAACTTTGTGCTCGAAGCCACTGCCAAGTGAAAAGCTTAAAATTTATTTCCAGGCATGCTAGTGGGAAAAACTATGTGAAATTTGAAGGGTGTGATCATAACAACAAGATGAGTCCAAAAAAATATGTTCCATTTGCAAATCAAGCACTGGAAACACACTTTCTAAAAATAGTAAGTTTTCTTATACAGACTTGCTATTTTTGGTAAGTTTTCATCAAAAGTGGCTATGGAAAAGGAATTGTACACTGAAGACCTCTAAGAATCCAGAATGATTATCTAGAGCAGAAAACAGTGAAAATGATCACTTACTAAAAATAGTAAGCCCCTTATATAGGTGCTTACTAAAAATAGTAAGTCACCCCAAGAAGTGGTCAAAGCAAAGGTAGTGTGCACAAGATCGAATAAGGGAGTTCATCACATCATGATGGTCAAGAAGAGATCAAGCAAAAATCACCTCTCACTAAAAATAGTAAGCCTTCCGTCTGGACACTTACTATTAATAGCAAGTTGTTCTCAAAGGGAAAGTTTGACACAATGAGACATGGATGGGTGATCATCTCAGGGAACTGGACAATGTTTTTTGACACTCACTACATAGTTCAGGTCACAATTATATCATATGTAGGGCTGGGATTTACGGTCATCAGTGGAACAATTCACTCAACTTGCCAAGCGCTCGTGAGATAATTTGAAGGATTTTCACAGTGTGCAAGGAGTTTGAAGATTCAGAGTTTCATTGCATTTGAATCTTTCCATCAACGAGGATCAAAGGACTTCATCGGGAATGACATCTCCTCTTCTTCTTCTCCCTCTTTCTCTCTCCTCTTCCCCCCAAATTTCTCTCACTTTCTAATATTCTAATTTTTCATTAGGGTTTGCACTTTTTTATATGCCTTTAATTCACCTAAAAGTTACTTCAGAAACATAATGTAAATTAAGTCACCTTGATTTTATAAAAGGGACTTAAATATTTTGTAGGAATATGAATAGTCTAAAGTTAGAAATAAGGCATATGGAGGGTCATGAGGAAGATGAGGAGTCGAGTCTCTTCAATAAATTATAAAGCCATTCCCATTTCAAAGATTTGGCCATTAATTTTGTAAGCTCAAGAGTGCATTCTACCTGGAGAGAACAAAGGAGATATCCAAATGATTCCTTTCCCCCACTCTCTATTTTTCCTTCATTCTCATTATATGTACAACTTAGTTTAAGAAATCAATACAAGAAGAAGGAGTTTCGAGCCTTTTTTGACTAAGGGGTTTATTGATACTTTGTAATCATAAATTCCATTTGGTCTTATTGCTAATTGTAGATTTGTTTCCTCCTAATTTTAATGCATGTCATAAAACTTATAATTGATGTATGCAAGAATCTTATTTTCTACCTGTAACATTATTTCTCCTATCTAATTTCTCACTCCCCTTTCGCTCTCTATAGAAAAAGTCATCTATTGTAGGTATCTGCAAGCTTTTCCGCAGGGTTAGTGAAATGTCCCTATTGAATCCCTGGTCAAAATTTCACCACATAAATCCACCTTTTTATGTGCACGCATATATGGTAGCTACACCGGTTAACTAGAGGAACTTAGATTCCTAGAGAGTTGGTAAGAAATCCACAAGTTTGTGCACCTGAAAAACTTTCTTGCCAACACATACTAATCATATTGTCTCATAGAGATCTAGTGTGTGCAAGTGGAAATATTTGATAGAAAACAAGTGAAGACACCCTAGCCAATGTGTAGGAATGATTCATTTTTCAAACTTAATTTTTATGAATGGATTGCAGAAGGAGAGCCGTACATTGCTCCATTTCCAGCCAGGAATCCATATCCTTGACAGAGATGCATTTGATTCTAATCACAACATTTCTCTACTGCCAACCAGGTGTCCATAGCCTCGGTAGAGTTTATTGGAAACATCCCAAGAGAGATTTATATATCAATTTATTTTTTATTTTAAGTTTGGCTTTCAACTTTGTGCTTTTTGATTTGATTGATTATTTTTCTTTCTAAAAACTTATTTCAGCTCTCTTTTTTGAAAAGGGGTTAAGAACCACTAATGGCTTGATGGAAGGAGGTGGAAGTGATTGTGATGATGAAATTGACTAGTGTTAACAAATATATCCAAAATTTATTCACAATTTTTTTAGATGTTGATTTTGATAGGATCTCTAAGAGGTAAGTCATTCTTTAATTTACCAAGGTGATAAAAAAACCAAGGACAAACATATACCATAGAGATAATTGTCACAAAATGTGTGTGAATAGGCTAACCAAAATATCACCAAAGAGATGAAAATGGTAGGAAAACTTGTAGAATAATAGCAAGGAAGGGAAGAAAGAACATCCATGTGTATGTGATATATGATTGCAATGTGTGTTTGTTTACCTTTGATTTTTTGAAATGTTTTCTATTTTTTTTCTATTTTTTATTTTTATGAAATGTGGGACCAACAAGGTCACTTGACATGATAATATCAAACAAAAATGTTGCAATTTCCTTGATAAGGAAGATTAGGCATGTTTTCTTATCAAGAGTCATATTATCCCTAATCTTAATTATCATGGTGAGCTTATACTCAATAGATGATTGTGTTTTATCATGAAATGTGGATTTTGTGTGTGGGGGCTTGAGGTCCCTCTCCAAAGGTTTCCACACTTTATGCCATACTTGATGGATGCATTGATGTGCATTTTTGAAGTGCATTTGATTCTGAACTTTAAGATCATTTGAATTGTTGTGAGATTCAAAGATCTTGGAATTTTTTATCGTAGTTGGATGAAGGAATAGTTTAGGTTTCTTATAAGCTACAACATGACTTGTCTAACCCTGAGAAGTGGGAGAAAAAAGTAGACTAATAGAATTGATGTGAGAAATGATGGTGGGTTTTCCACAATCATTGATAGAAGAACAATATGATGGATGCAAAGGATACAATCCAGGAATTGAATAAGATGGGATACCAAGAGGTATCCCGTAGACTTAAGATAAAGGACTATAAGGATATGGCCCTAAGATTGAAGATGAAGGACTTCTTGGTGGCATCCCATAGATAGAAGATGAAGGAATACTTGGAGGTGTCCCATATGTTGGTACCCAAATTTATTCTCCTTTTCAGTCTGAGCAGCATCAGAGATATGGCATGAAGATTGAAGTCAAACAGATCATGATGTGTGTCATTTTGTAGCTAGATATGTGATCTAACTGGCACTCAGATTTGTAGAGATATGGATAGCACTTTGAAAGGATCTAATTTGACCCTCACTATTTTAGGTTGTGCCTTTCAACCAACGTAAGAGAACCTATGTTGTAACCCCCAAATGGTGAAGGAGATGAAGATATCCATCAATTTATACAAGTAGTATGAAAAGGCCTTGGGAAAATATGATCAACACTCCAAATATGACTTTCGCAAGTTGTCACTTCCAGATTATGGAGATATTTTCAGTGCAAGGTAAGGTTTACTGGAGACATTATATGATCCTGATTTTCTTTGTGAATTTTTGTAAATAGATTATATTCTTTTGTTGACACATAATGCAATGCATGGGTAGTATGGGTAGGATTAGTTTGTTTGAATGAATTTTTTGGTGGGGTGTTGACAAGATAAACTGTGATATATCAGATCTTTGACAACCTATACAATACTTAAACAACTATCAGATAAAATGCTTCAAATAATCAAGATATTCTTTTAACCAAAAGAGGCATAAATGGAAGCCTAGGTTGCACTCTTCACACAATCTTTGAGAACTCACCACAAAAGCTTGAATTAAATAACTCAATTAAACATAAAAATCCTTGATCAAACCATTGCCTAAGGTACCCCCAAAGGCTTACAAGAAATCTCTGTAGTCAAGGAAGGTAAAGTGATTTTAAATTTGATTATCTCTTTATTAGATGAAGGCTCTTTTTTAACATGAGATTGCAAATACCACTAAACTATCAACAAGAAATGGAGATTTTGTGTGATTTCTAAAGAATTTCAATGCAAGATTGCAACAAGAACAATGAAAACTATTTGCAGAGGCATTTAAAAATGATAACAGACGTCATATTTCCCAAAAAAACACAAATTAACTCAAAAGCTTGTTAGATTCATCAGCAGGGGAGAGTTTCATAAAAAACCTTAAAGCTGTGTGATGGCTATACACTTGTAACCAACTCACATACATGAAGATCCAACACAGACAACATTATTTTGGTTCTTTGGTGGGTTTTTTAGAAAAATGAAATTTCTCTCTGAATTTTCTCGTGATTTTTCAAATTTTTCCCGACCCCTTACAATCTCTCCAAAATGCATTATATATCTCATGCCACATTGGACCCTTCTTTCCCAAGCAAAGAATATGCCATGGGATCAATTCTGTTACAAAAATTCTTCATGATTCACTGAAGATGACATTTAACACTTTTGCAAGGAGAGTTGCCAAGTGTTTCTAAAATGGTGAATGATTACAAATATTCATATTATTATCCTTCTCAAAGGCACATTTTTCATTTTAAAGGCATGCAGATGCCTTTCCTCTCAACATTTCACCTTCTTACCCTTTAAAATTACATCTGTAACTTTTAATTTGACATTTTATGTGTTTGCTCAGGAAGGGGAAAAAAATTACTTCAAAAACATCTCAAATCAAAATATTGAGTCATGAAAGTGATGCCAATGATCCTGGAAGGCCAAGACGACACAAAATGACTATAACTTTGATGAATTTTGATGCAAAAATCTTGAATCCAAGCTTCCTGGAGCTCCCATGGCAGTCAAAACAAATGGATGCATAGCACCCGTCAATCTTATCCATCTTTTAATCCTGGCCTTCCATGTTGAAGATGTAGACTTAGAAATAATCTTGAGTTACCTTTTTAATTTTTTAGATAAGGCCCGGACACGTGGCAAAAAATGATTGGAAATCAATTCGGGTTCATCCTTTGTGTTTTTGACGTTTTTGAAAAAATGGAAAAATTTGACTTTTTTCTCTGCCCCTCCGCCCTTGAAATTTGGAGCTGACACGTGGCACATGGTGGGTCTCATTCGGATCATGCTTCAATTTTGCATGTTTTGACCTTTTTGGAAATTGGAAAAAAATTCACTTTTTTCCCCGCGGTGCCCGCACCTTCGATTTCTCCCTTGTCACATGTCTCCTTGTGATTCATTATGGGCCAGCGCTCCAAATTTTGATTTTGAGTCTTTTTTACAAAAGGTAAAAAATTCCCTCCTGCCACTACCGGTCCACTGACCCACTCTGTCCTCTACCACGTGTTGCTCAATGATTCACTAGAGGGCCCAGTGCTTCAAATTTTGATTTTAAGCCTTCTTTGCAAAAGGGAAAAAATTCCCTCTTGCCTCCGCCTTGTCCGCCTTTGACCCTTAAAATGTGACATGTGTCTCACTTGGATTGGAGTGGAGCCATTTTTCACCTTTTAAACAATAAAGGAAAAAAGTCATAAAATTTTCTTTCGGCCCCTTCTTCCACTTTTTGCCTTTTTGGACATGTGTCCTTTCCTGATTTGTTGCAGAGATTCGGCCCAAGTTTTGACTTTAAACCATTTGAAGTTTAAAAACTTCAAAATCACCAAAACCTCCACCCCACCATTTTTACTTTTCCTAGACACGTGTCCTGTGATTCACCACAGGGCTGTGGTCCAAAATTTTACTTTAACCCTTTGAGCCAAAAACACAAAATTTCATAAGTTTTTCTCTGCCACCTGCATCCCCTCTGACCAAAAATACTTCCACGCGTCCTCCTTTCGGTTAGCCTGCAGGGTTTCAAGTAAAATTTTGACTTAGGAAATTTTGTAAAATAAAGCCAAAATTTTCTAAGGAGATCCAACTCCTCTGCCTCTCCTCAGCCAATAAGAACATGCCACGTAGGTAACTTTGAAAAAGGTGTAGCCGTCGAGCCAAATTTGCCACTTTGCCGAAAAATAAAAAAATGATAAGTCAGACCCATTTCCCACCAATCCTTGGCCAATGAAAACCTGCCATGTCACCAATACCTTCTGAGGATGAATTTGATGGGAAAATGATGCCCGTCTGACCATCAAATGTAAAAAAATAAATGGATGCCCTAGAATTTAATTTTTTCACCAAGGATGACATATTTTTTAATTTTAAATCAATTGAACCATGTTTTTTACAACATTCCTAATCTAGGATTTGGATTTTCAAATACAAACAAGTATGATTTGATCAATTTCAAATTTTCCATGATCTAGCAAAGGGAAAAACATCATAGCCCACAAAATTGGAAAAACTAGGGCACAAAAAAGGGCAAACTTGGACTATTCTTTCAAATTAGGGAAAAACAACAAGTTTGTGAGCATTTTAAAGCAGTCAACTGGAGGGGAAGAATTACATACCATCAAATCAAAGGATAAATTGCTTTTTGAGTAGATACATATTTGAAAATTTAGGGTAACATGGTGCAATCTCAAAAAATTCACCAACATCGGCTCTTACCACAAGAACAAAACGTAGACCAAATGCCAAAATATCCATTGGGCAAAGGAGTCAATATGCAAGGGTAGTTAAAAAACTAGAACCATCCTTCAAAAACAAGCTGAGAAAACTGACCAGAAATGGGCTACTAAGAACAAGGGCAAACCACACACCAACAAAATAGGCAAAAACAAAGACTATACAACTGTACAATTGGTGCATACCTCATATTTTGGGATTAATCCAAGAAATGCTTCAAATGTCTTCCATTAACAAGAAGCTCTAGTAATTCCCCATCTAAGTCCTTGAGAAAGAAGGTATGTTCACCAATTCTGATATCAATGGCATAAGGGGTTCATCCATAAAGCATAAAATTTGCCATGCTTGCCATTGTCTTCATGCCTACTATCCCACAACAAAACCAGATCTCCAAAATTGAAGGCTCTAGAAGTGACCTTCTTGTCAAACAATATCTTCAATTTTTCCCTAAATCTGACATGCCTTTGATGGGATGCTCTTCTCTTCTCATCAAGATCAATAATCTGATTGATCCTTGATTCATATGGGCCAAGCTCTTGATCTTCCAACTATTGGGAAAACTGAAATGAAGATAATTGCAGGTGTAAGGGGTAGCAAATCCTGAGTTCCATACACCAATTCAAATGGGCTTTTACTAGTAGCTCTTTTAGGAGTTATCCTATCAGCCGAAACTACAGACTTCAATTGTTCACCCCATTTCTTATTGTTTTGCTCCAAGGTTCTTCTAATGATCTTCAACAAATTCTTATTGTTGGACTCATCTTGTCCATTCCTTTGGGGGTTACAGTTTAAATAATAAGTCAGATTGATTCCATATTCATTGCACATTGCCATTAAAGGTTTGGCTCTAAATCACATGGCATTATCAGCTACAATCTTGACTGGGACTCCAAATCTGCATATGATTTGATTCAACAAGAAGTACAAACTATTTGGTGTGTTGATTTCTTGGTGGGGATTTCCTCTACCCACTTTATAAAATAATCAGTGGCTACAAGGATCCACTTATGGACAAGCACTAGAAGGATCTGAGATCTCACTAATGAAGTCCATCCCCCATTTCTTGAAAGGAGATTCAATTGATATAGGCTGCAAAGGGAGGGAGCCTCAAACTTTCAATCTTCCAGAGAAACGTTGGCCAACTATCACATTTTCTAACCAACTGGGTTGCATCTTTAAAGAGAGTAGGCCACCAGTAACTAGCTCTCAAAATCTTATGTGTTGTTACTCTTCCAGCAAAGTTTCCTCCACAAACCCCCCCATGGAAATCAACAACTATCTTGGGAGCTTCATCTTCAGTTATGCATTTTAAGAGGACACCTTCAGGGTTCTTCCAAGCCAGCCCAAGGTCTGTGATGATATATTTTTGAGAAGACAACTTGAGGGCTCTTTTCTGATTTTTATTTAAATGATCAAGACATCAAATGTGTCTAAGGTAAAAATATTATATCCTTGTACCACTCAGAACTTACCAATTTCCCCAAGAACATCTGCCCTTTCTTCTTCTTACTCCATTCACTTCCACAGTTTGCAGGTTTCTCTCAGCTATGAGCTTAGCAAGACCCAAACCTCTTACTAGCTTTGTGGTTTGGATGTCCATATCATACTCCTATAGTTTTTTCACCCATCTACATCTTTTACTTGATATTTCCATCTCTAATAAGATGTCTTTTACCTATGGTGTGGGGAACATAAGCAACAACTTTTGAACTTAAAATATAAGGCCTAAAAACCTTTGTTGCTTTCACCAAAGCAAATGCTTGTTTTTTACATGATTATATACTTTAACTCAGCAGCTTGCAAAGCCTTACTAAAGAAGGCAATAGGCCTCTCAGCCCCATTCTCATCCTTTTGCAGCAAAACAGAAGCAATGGTATACTCAGAGGCAAAGGAAAATATTTGGAAAGGCCTCTTATAGTTTGGGGCTAGCTAAAACAGGCTGCATGTTTAAGTGCATCCTTAATTCCTTCAAAATATTGAATGGTAGCCTCCTCCCACTTGATAACTTGGTCCTTCTTTAGCATGCTTGTGATTGGAAGAGTCAACTCAGCAAAGTTGGAAACAAACCTTCTAATAAAATTAATTTGACCAAAGAAAGATTGGATGCCTTTCTTGGTTCTTGGGATAGGTACTTTGTTGATTGCTTCCACTCTCTCAGGGTCTATCATAACACCATATTTTGACACAATGTGACCAAGTATCTTGGCCTTTTGCATGCCAAAATGACACTTCTTTGGATTAAGAGAAATGCCATACTCCCTACATCTGATCAACATCTTCTCCAAGTGTTGCAAATGATCACCTCTCTGCCTTGAAAACACAGTCACATCATCTTGGTAAACTATAATGAACTCATTGATGTAACCAGAAAAAGCAACATCCATTGCTCTTTGAAAAGTGGCACCAACATTCATCAAACCAAAGGGCATCCTAACAAAAACATATGTTCCCCAAGGAGTAGTGAATTTTGTCTTAAGTCTTTCTGACTCTTTGACAACCACTTGATTGTATGCCGGAGAAACCATCCAATGTAGAAAGCAACTCAGACCCTGTCACAAGATGCAACATATTTTCCATATTTGGCAAGGGATAGTTTTCCTTCAGTAAATCTCTATTCAGATTTCTGAAGTCTACACAAATGTCTAATATCTCCATTCTTCTTTCTGACTAGCACAAGGTTTGCAACCCAAGATGAATATCTAGTGGGCTGAATAATACCTCCATCTCTTCAACTTCTTTAACTCCTCTTGTATTTTCATGGAGAGAAGTGGATTAATTGGCATTTTCTTTTATCTGAATTGCTTAGTCTTGGCCTCAAGAGGGATCTCATGTTGAAACAAGTCTTCTCTATATGCTTTTAGCTCAGAATAGGACCAAGCAAGGAAGTCTTGATATTTTTTCAAGAGTTGGGCATAGGACTATTTTTCCTCTTTATTTAAATTGCTACCCAACCAAATATTCCTTGGTTTACCATTAGTTCCCAAGTTATGCTCTTCCACATCCCTTGAGGAAGACATGTTTCTATTTATGATGCAATCATCATTGTTAAAATTTGACTCAAGTGCAACAAGACCTCTAGGAATGGTGTTTGTTTTCAATTGGATGATGTCTTTCTCAAACAAAGTTTCTCTTCCTTCAGTCATGCATACCATTGGCTCCCAATCAATATTTTGATTTGTAAACTCACCTTGGTTTTGAAATAACCTTAGCACTTGAGAATCATCATTAAAAACTTGCCAATGTTTCACATTATCAGGGATAGCTGGCCTAGTTAGCACTTCAATGTTGTATTCACAATAAGGTGAAATGGTGCAATTTCAAAATCTAGAACCCAGCACTGCCAACTTGTCAGCAGCAGCATTGAGACCTCTGTCATGATACACAATGTTAAAGGAATCAAACATTTCAATTAGGTCCCAAACTACATGCTTATACTATTTCATATGCTGATTTTTTGTAGCATACAATTTTCTTATTTTTTTGACAACTAGCTCTGAGTCTCCTTTTGCAACAATATCTTTCACTCCATACTTCCATGCAATTATTAACCCCAACAACAATGCCTCATACTCAGCAACCTTATTAGTGCATTCAAAATTAAGTTTGAAGGAAAAATCAAATTCTTCCAAACTAGGAGAAAGCAGAACTATACCAACACCATTCCCAAATTTGGAGCAAGCTCCATCAAATAGCAATGTCCATGGAGAACCTACCATATCAAGGAACTTTGATTTTTCCATCTTATTTTCTTTTCCATCAGCAAAACCAATGAAATTCTCAGCATCTACATCAGCAAACAACACTTCATAGGAAGCATTGTTGGGATCTTCAATTAGGTGCAACATCTTCTTCTCACCATAAAGTTTAACAAGGCTGCCCTCAATTGGAATGGTGGAAAAAGACATGTCCATCTGAATGCTTGCACCAACACTTGCAGCCCATTTTCTTGACAAAATCATACCCCATTTGGCAGGGCAGTCAACAATTACAACATCAAGTTTCAAATTCTTACCCGGATAGGATGCAAGTTGCACTACCAAACCCTTCACACAACCAACCACCAGCACTTCCTCTTGAATCCATGGAAGTAAACTTCCCATAGGCAGCTGTCACTTTGATATCCAACTCATTCATGACTTCTAGAGGCATGACATTACATGATGCACTGGAATCAAACATACAATTGTGAAGTAGCCTATCTTTTATGATCAAAGTTGTGAAGAATGGATCAACATTCAATTGGGAATCAACCAAAGATGTCCCCAAATATACCTCAGGCTCTCTCCAAGATCCTCTACTACTGGTGTGTTTCAAGGTCAACAATGATCTGAGGTGAGAGTTTCAACAACATTTACATTTCTACCTGGAGTAACCTTCTCTTCCTTTAATCCCAAGTACTCAAATGCTCTCTTCTTATGCTTAGGAATTCTAAGCAACTCAATGATTAGAACACTCACTTTAATTTGGCTCAATACTTGGGCTATGTCATAGGGGACACTCTTTGGCAAAACAACATTGGAAGGGAGACAAGAAGATTCATTAGATGGCAGTGGATTCTTGGTAGCTTGGGCATGAGGAGGACTGTAATTTTTGTTTGGGACAGAAGAGCTTTTGAAAGGTGTTTCCCTTCCTAGGAGATTCTTTTGGAATGCTTGTGAGCAAGGGTGTTTTAGGTTTGGCTTGAGGCCCAACTCCCTTAACAACTTTTCTTCTAGTGTTATAATCTTTCTCTTGAGCTACAACAACATTCATCAACAATTGTCTATCTTCCTCCGAAGGGATACCACCATCATACTTCTTAATCATCAAAGCTCTTAAGTATTCAAAGTCATTGTTAGGAATTTCAAATGCTTGCACTACATCAACTTCAAGAGTATGAGGGGGAAGAAAGATTTGTACCCATTTGATGCAATCCCAAAAAGTTGCAGTTGTCCTAGCACTTATTACTTCAGTAGATGTTGCTCCTCCTTGTGAGCTTGAAGAACAAATCCCACCATGCAAATATCATCATCAGTACCATCATCATTATTAGCTTCACCTTCTTGCTGGTTTACTTCACATGGAGGATGGGGTAGAAGAAACCTATCACACCAATCAATATCAGCAACCTCTTCAACAACAACAACCCTAGTAGTTAAGGGATCAGGAAACACTCTTCCTTCATGTGCTTGAGGATGTCTATTTGCAGATCCAACAGGCCCTTTACCTTTGTCATCAAACCTCTGCTCATTCCTATGGTGATTTCCAAATCTATCTTGTGCTTGTTGCCTAGGCTGACCTTGTGAAGTCTGCCCAATTCCCTTCTCAGCTCTTGCCAACTTGTATGAGATTTCTTTGACAGCCCCTACCAAAGTTTTCACAACCTCTTCTAAATCAACACCTTTATTAGCTTGAGTTTTTTAGGGTTTATCAATTTTACACCATCTCTCTTGAGAGGTTTCCCAATATGCTTTGATATTGTTTTCAATTTGAAGTGCCATGGTGAAAGCTTGTCTTAGATTGGTAGGGTTCTTGTCTCTTAGGTAATAGGCTGCCTTTTTATCAAATGCATCTGCATATTTGATTAGACAAGATTCATCACAAGGCCTCAAACCAACAGGAAGCCTTCTCAAAGTTTTGTTAAACCTTGTGTTGAAGTCATGGATTGATTCATTAGGGTTCTTCTTGATATTCTCAAACTCAGACAAAAGAAATCTAGGATCAGTCTTGTCACCATATTGCAACCTAAATGCATTTTTCATTTCAGTCCATGAATCAATAGAATTATCAGGTAGATCCTTGTACCAATCCCTAGCATCTTCTTCTAGTGTATGAATGAACAACTTAATATACACATCTTCAAACTCTATCTCAAAATCTTCCATCATATTAACAAAGAGTTTGAGATGTTGATCACCAGTTATTGCATTGTTGCCTTGAAATTTTGGCAATCTATTTCTGACATCTTGTGGAACAGCATTCGGGTAACCATCCATTCCTCTAAAATCTATGGGACCAAAGGTGTTAACAACAAATGGAGGTCTAGGCTGAGCCATATTGTTTGGTGGAAGTGATCTTGGAAGTGAAACAAGATGATGAGGAGTGAGAGGTCTTTGGGGAATGGGAATGAAATCTTCAAAACATATCTCTCTTAAGGGCTCTCCTTCTTGATGATCTCTAGAAAATTTAGAAAATACAGGAGAAGATTTAGGAGCAAGCCTTTCAAATGCACAAGAAGGTCCCTCACCTGATGGGGAATTCAAATCAGCAATAGGATTGTCTGAATCGAGATCCACTTGAAGAAGAATTGCAGTCCTCAATAATAGGCTTCTCACTTTCAAACTCAACAATAGGGATCTCCTTTCTTGTAGTCAAGTCTCCAACAACCTTCCACACCTTTCTCCCCTCTAGCTCTGAATTTCTTGAATTTGTAAACAACTTCTTAGCAGAGTCCTTGATGAAGAGAGATCTTCTTCCTTCCAGTTTTACAGATTTGAGAAACAAATTATAAATGACAGAAAGGTAAGACAACTGGTATTTTCAAGATCAAATCAGCATGGAGTTGCCACTAAGGAATTTCACCTTAGTTGTGCAAAGAATGCACTAAAATAATCTGTCAAATGTTTGCTAGTACTAAAACCTTTGCAAGGATTTATAAATCAGACCTTCTTCTTCTTAAATTAATCAATCACAATGCACCAAAAGTGTATGAACTGCTAGGAAATGGAAAAAGGGTAGACAAAACTTGAAACCCTTGTTTAAAACTTGTAGATCTGAAGCATAGAATGATATTTTAACAATGTAGCAGCTCAAATACTTGAATACACAAATGCTCAAACTCTTCAAACACTCCAAAAACACCAAGAAATTCCAAGAAGTCCCCAGAAATAGTGCACCAAAAGGGTGTTGGTACCCAATTTGTTCTCCTTTTCAGTCTGAGTAGCATCAGAGATATGGCATGAAGCTTGAAGTTAGATAGATCATGATGTGTGTCATTTTGTAGCTGGGGATGTGATCTAACTGGCACTCAGATTTGTAGAGAGATGGATAGCACTTTGAAAGGATTTGATCTGACCCTCACTATTTTAGGTTGTGCCTTTCAACCAAGGTAAGAGAACCTATATTGTAACCCCCAAATGGTGAAGGAGATGAATATATCCCTTGATTTATGTAAATAGTATGAAAAGGCCTTGGGAAAATATGATCAATTTTCCAAATCTGACTTTCACAAGTTGTCACTCCCGGATTATGGAGATATTTTCAATGCAAGGCAAGGGTTACTAGAGACATTATATGATCCTGATTTACTTTGTGCATTTTTGTAAATGGATTGTATTCTTTTGTTGACACACAATGCAATGCAGGGGTAGTATGGGTAGGATTAGTTTGTTTGAATGAATTTTTTGGTGGGGTGTTGACAAGACAAACTGGGATATATCAGATCTTTGACAACCTCTACAATACTTGAACAACTATCAGATAAAATGCTTCAAATAATCAGGATATTCTTTCAACCAGAAGAGGCATAAATGGAAGCCCAGGTTGCACTCTTCACACAATATTTGAGAACTCACCACAAAATCTTGAAGTAAAGAACTCAATTAAACAAAAAAATCCTTGATCAAACCACGCCTAAGGTACCCCCAAAGGCTTACAAGAAATCTCTGCAGTCAAGGAAGGTAAAGTGATTTTAAATTTGTTTATCTCTTTATCAAATGAAGGCTCTTCTGAACATGAGATTGCAAATGCCACTAAACTATCAACAAGAAATGGAGATTCTATGTGATTTCTAAAGACTTTCAATGCAAGATTGCAACAAGAATAATGAAAACTATTTGCAGGCATTTAAAAATGATAACAAACATCATATTGCCAGAAAAACACAGATTAACTCAAAATCTTGTTAGATTCATCAGCAGGGGAGAGTTTCATGAACAATCTCAGAGCTGTGTGATGGCTATACACTTGTAACCAACTCACATACATGAAGATCCAACACAGAAGAAATTATTCTGGTTCTTTGGTGGGTTTTTCAGAAAAATGAGCTTTCTCTCAGAATTTGCTCATGATTTTTCAATTTTTCCCCAACCCCTTACAATCTCTCCAAAATGCATTATATATATCATGCCACATTAGAGCCTTCTTTCCCAAGAAAAGAATATGCCATGGGATCAATTTTGTTACAACAATTCTTCATGATTCAATGAAAATGACATCGAACAGAAAAAATTTGCAAGGAGAGTTGCCAAGTGTTTCCAAAAATGGTAAATCATTACAAATATTCAAATCATTATCCATCCTAGAGGCATGTTTTTCATCATTGAGGCATGCAATGCAACTTTCCTACTCATCATTTCACCTTTTACCCTTTCAAATTACCTCTGCAACTTTTGATTTTGACATTTCACGTGTTTTCTCGGGCAGGGGCAAAAAATTATTCAAAAACACCTCAAATCAAAGAATTAAGCCATGAAAGTGATGCCAATGATCCTGGAAGGCCAAGACGACACAAAATCACTATAAATTTGATGAATTTTGATGCAAAAATCATGATTCCAAGCTTCTTGGAGCTCCCATGGCGGTCAAAACAAATGGATGCACAGCAACCGTCAATCTTATCCATCTTTTAATCCTGGCCCTCCACGTGGAAGATGCAGACTTAGAAATAAGCTTGAGTTACCTTTTTAATTTTTTGGATAAGGCCGGACACATGGCAAAAAATGATTGGAAATCAATTTGGGTTCATCCTTTATCTTTTTGACATTTTTGAAAAAATGGAAAAGTTTGACTTTTTTCTCTGCCCCTCTGCCCTTTGAATTTTGGAGCTGACACGTGGCACATGGTGGGTCCCATTGGGATCACACTTCAATTCTATGCACATTTTGACCTTTTTTGGAAATTGGAAAATTTCACTTTTTGCCCCACGGGCCCACACCTCCGATTTCTCCCTCACCACGTGTCTCCTTGTGATTTGTTGTGGGCCAGCGCTCCAAATTTTGATACTGAGTCTTTTTTGCAAAAGGGAAAAAATTCCCTCCTACCTCCGGCCTGAACCGCTCTTTCCTTTGCCACATGTCGTTTGATGATTCACTAGCGGGCCAGCACTTCAAATTTTTTTTAAACCCTCTTTTCCAAAAGGGAAAAAATTCCCATTTCCCTCTATCGAGCGACCTGCCTTGCACTTCCCTCTAACCCTTCATGTGACACGTGTCTCACCTGTGATTCGTCACGGGCCATGCGCTCCAAATTTTGATTTTGAAGCCTTCTTTTGACAAAAAGGAAAAAAGTCATAAAATTTTCCTTTGCCACCCTTCTTCCACCTTTTTCCTTTTTGGACACATGTCCTTTCCTGATTTGTTGTGGAGCATTCGGCCCAAGTTTTTTGACTTTACAAATTTTAAAAACTTAAATCACCCCTCTGCCTTGCCCACTTTTTGACTTTTCCTGGACACATGTCCTCCTGTGATTCATTGAGGAGCCACGGTCCAAAATTTTACTTTAACCCTTTGAGCCAAAAACACAAAATTTCATAAGTTTTTCTCTACCACCCACATCCCCTCCTGACCAAAATACTTCCACGTGTCCTCCTCTGGTTGGCTGCGGGGTTTTGGGAAAAATTTTGACTTAGGAAATTTTTTGCAAAATAAAGCCAAAATTTTCTTAAGGAGATCCAACTCCCCGCCTCTCCTCAGCCAATAAGAACATGCCACATAGGCAACTTTGAAAAAGGTGGAGCCGTGGAGCCAAATTCTGCCACTTTGCCAAAAAAATACAAAAAATGATAAGTTAGAAACATTTCCCCACCGCATCCTCAGCCAATGAAAACCTGCCACGTTTCCAATACCTTTTGAGGATGAATTTGATAGGAAAATGACACCCGTCTGACCATCAAAACGTAAAAAATTCCAGGGATGCCCTAGAATTCAATTTTTTCACCAAGGATGGCAAGATTTTTCAATTTTAAATCAACTGAAGCATGATTTTTGAACATTTTCGACCTTGGATTTGGATTTTCAATTGCAAACAAGTATGATTTGATCAATTTCAATTTTTCCATGATCTGGCAAAGGGAAAAATGACATAGCCCACAAAATTGGAAAAACTAGGGCACAGAAAAGGGCAAACTTGGATTATTCTTTCAAATTAGGGCAAAACAACAAGTTTGTGAGCATTTTTAAAGCATTTGAACTTGAGGGGAAGAATTACAGACCATCAAATCAAATGATAAAATTTCTTTTGAGCAAATACAGATTTGAAAATTTAGGGCAACATGGTGCAAGGTCAAAAATGGCACCAACACCATATATATAAGATGATGGGATACTAGGACATGGCCCAATAACCAATGATGAGGGACTTCTAGGACGTGCCCCAAATAGAGATGATGATGAGCTACTAAGACATAGCCCAAGAATAGATGAAGATGTGTCTACTAGGAGTTTATCTAAATAAAGATGATGTCGGGATACTTAGAGGTGGCCCAAATATAGAATACGATGATAGGCTACCATGTGGTGACCCAAGGTAATATTGCGATGGAGGAATACTAATAGATAAAGAATGATTAGGTAATGAGAAGATAGGATCTTCCTCAATGGTCTTAGGATCTTCCTTAGTATTCCAAAAAAGGTATCAATTTCTTCTTCCCAATGTGCAAGCGTATCGAAGTCAAGATTAAATACTTGATTGTAATCCTCTAGGGGAATGCCATCATGTGACCCCAGTAATTCTATGATCATCTCCTCATCTTGAGATGAATCTATTGGTAGGGGTAGTTGTTCTACCATAAGAGGTTGATTGGATGAATGCAACATGGGAGTTAACTTAGATGATTGATTAGAAGGACTTTGAGTCGGAGAGCTCTTTGATGGTAGAAGGGGTAATTGAGGCAATTGATAAATGGGGGTCCTATAAAGACAGGGAGTACTGTGACTTAGGAGTCGTATTAGAGGAATAATTTGGATTGGAATCTTCAGAAGAATCTAAAGACATAGAATCTTAGGATTGGAATCTTTAGAAGAATAAGGAATCATACCACTTACCATGAGTTAAAGATGGGGGAAAAGGTAAGGTGAATAGGTTCTTTAGTGTGAAGAATCAAACAAGGTCTAGTTGTGATAGAGCATCCTTTGATGGGAATGTTGAAACTTAGGTTCTTTACTGTCATGAGTATGTGGAACTATGTGATAATCAGTCTTTTTTGGCATGTGCCTAGACATAGATAGTCCAAGGGATATCAAATGCGTTACTGTGTTGACATGCTCAACAAGTGTATCTACAAAACCAATGAGAGCATCAAAATGATTCTCCTCATTAGACACACAATTATGGATTATTGTCCTGATAATGTTTAGGAAGAGTCTTCATATTGGTGGATTTGTTAGGAGTGGATGAATCCATATCCACATCGTCACTTTTGATTAAGTCATGGATGTAGTGTTGTAACTTCAAACACTTATCTATTTTTTGACCTTTAACGTGGTGGAATTGGCAATATTAATTATCTCTAAACCATGATGGTTTAGGTGTGTTTTCCTCATAAGGCATATTTTTCAAGATATCTAACCATATTGACTACCTTTTGTTGTTTTAGTATTTATGACATTAAGTCAGATAGATGAGTGAAAGTACGAGGCTTTTACTCCGTAGGTGGATTACATTTTGTAAGATTTAAAGGTGCATGGTTCTGAATGACTTGTACCCGCTTAGAATCTACTATCCCATCACTAATGACATTTTTGTTTCTATTAGGAACAAACATTATTTTATCATTAGATTTAGAATCATTACGATCACATGAAAAATGTTTTAGGGTCCCTCTAGCTAACAATGCTTTTTTGATTTGACTCCCTTTTTCAATTACTCACAGTCAAATGTGTTTCCACAATGCATTTGCAAGTGGAATGTAATGTATGGATGGAGGTTGGGAACAAATATATTGTTTAACTATTTTTCAAGTATGGAGCAAGGGAAGTGGATAGCTAATCCTCTCCATCATTGTAAAAATGCAGCGAAGTTTTCGTTATTTTGTTGTTTAGCATTAAAAATATCTAATATGGTGATGTCATTATCTATATTAAAAGAGAAGTGTCATACAAAACTTTCTGCTAGTTCTGGCCATGTTGATATGGATCCCTTAGGGAAGTGAACAAACCATTCTAGCGTCGTTGTTCCTAAAATTCATGACCTAAAGAGGCACATAAGATAATTGTCGTTGAATGTAACCTCTTGGCATGCCATATAAAAATATTTAATATGGTCACGAGGGTCACCTTTTCCCTTATATTTGTCAAATTTTGGAAAATCAAAGTTTCTTGGGAAAGGTTCCCTTAGCATAGCTTTATCGAATGGGTAGGGACATAACTCATCAAATTAATATTTCTTGTTATTGTTATAGGTTTAGCCCTCTTGTAATGCTTGAAGGGTGTTCTTCATAGTTGACCACTCTTGATTAAAAAGTGGATCTTGCGTGGGTGGCATAGGCCTATATGAAGGATTAAATCTAGGTGTATTCCCACCTCTATTTGTTGTGATAATATCTTCATAAGGATCTCTTTATGCCTCCTATTGAGGAGTGTTTATTGGGAACTCATAAAAGAAGCTTTAGGTTTCACTTCTGGTATAGCTTGTTTCAAAACTTTTGGTTGTTCTTTGATGTATACGATGCCAAACTTGTCAATTAGCGAGTGAGGGCTTGGACTTGTTGTTTTAAAATCACCTCTTTAATAGGTATTTCATGACTATTTTTGTTAGGGGGAGGTTGTGCATGATGAACATGTTCCTTTTTGTCTTCACAATGTATTTTAACATGTACTCAATAATCTCAATTAGTTTTCAAACTGTATATCCTCATTATTGTGTCATGCAGAAGTATAGGCATGACAAGGATTTAAAATTTCATTGATAATATGATGAGGTTGGTCTACTTTCTCTCCTTCATGAATCATTCCAAAAATGAGAGAAGGGTCTACTGTAGGAGGTAACTTAGCTCCTAATTCCATAACACGCATAATAACCTCATGTTTGTTTTGGAAAATATAATCGTCAAAGTTGGCAAGACGATGTTCTAGATTCAAACGAGGAGAATCATCCTCTCCACCACTATGGTCAACCATGAGATTATCCTCTAAAATAGGGTTATCACCTCTGAATATATTATATTCTAATCTTCAGGATCCCATTCTTGTAATAGGAATACTCAAGATAGGAGGTACAATGTGAAATAATTCCACTAAGGTTTACCAAAAATGGACCTAGGAAAATTTTGGCAGTGTAACGATGCTAAGTCGTCACGAAAAATGGTGACTATAAAATAACCAAAAATCATTAGGTCAAATTCAATCCTAAGAATCCAAATAATAAAGAATAAGCTACCCTAGTAAGGTAATATCTGGCACAAGTTTTTTCTAGAACAATATAATGATGTAAAATGCTCAGCCTTAGTCACACCAAATAGTTTACTCCCTAAGATTTGTCTAGATAGGTTTGTAACCAAATAGTGAAAACACTATTTCACTAGTTAGGTCAAGTTTGCAACAAACAAGGCCTAAATGATAAGGAAATATTGACATGATCCTCTAATAAGATATTCTAAAAGCTAGTTTCTAAACACTAACAAAGTCTAAGCTTTGTAAAATGGATGATACAAATTCAAACAACGTAACAATGCCATTTGGACACGTAATATAACTTTACGAGAAAGCAATATTTTAGTATTAAAATTGCACTATAGCGATGCTAAAAAAGTAACCTCAACACTCACAACACTCAAGGAAAATCTATGGTCTAAAAACTACGTCTAATTATAATAATAAATTGCTATGTGTGAGTAGCGTAGCCCTACAATATAGAGATTTAGGCCTAATTTCACAATGGAAATAAGCCATAAATATATCAATTGTATGGCTATAATGTGGGTAGTGTAACAAATCAAAAGAAGACAAAGATGAAATCACCTGACTACGATGATAATAAGTCTCAAATATGGGTCTTTGAGATAAGGGGGCCTACTAGATCGTGCGTACGTACCGTGCACACTTTCAACACTTGTACTTTGGCATTGTAGCCTAGTCATGCAAGTAGAATACAAAAGTGGTGGAAATATGATATCTAGTGGTATCCGTATATGTTGTTTCATTTTTTTCTAAAAATGGGAAACAAGAAAACAAGGGTGTAGACCAAGTGGTGTTGAAATAAACTTGTTGTTTTTTGGTAGAGTTTTTCCTTGTCTTAGGACAAGTGGAAAACTAGGACAAAATGACACTAAGTAAATTTCATGATGAAAATCATGCAGTTTCAAATTTAAGAGATTATTTCCTTTGTTAGAAAAATAATGGTTTGAATATAAAAAATTTGTCACTTTGTGAGAGCTCTCAAGTATAACAACTAAGACAAAAAAAATAGCTCCAAACCAACAAGCTTCCTAGGTGGTTCTCTCTCTAGGTGTCACAAGATATCTAAGGAGATCTCAAATTACCAAGGTTTCCCAAGGATTATCTCAGATTTACTTTACCCCCTTTAGTATAATGAGAACCAAAGTGCATTCAATTATACTTTCACTAGGGTCGTTATACGGCTATCTTTGACTCTAATCTCACCAAGGTATACTAGTCAAGTCGGTAGTGTGGAGAAATTTCTTGTTTCATTCACAAGGTTACCTCTTGCGTGAACTACTTTAGGGTTCCTAGGACCACCCCCTTTATTGTAGCTTAAGTCTTATGCCAAATGGTTTATGTCCTTGTTGAGTGGACAAGTCGTAGCTCTTAACCGAAACCTGTAATACAATGTTTTGAAAGGCATGTTGGTGTATTTTTTATCTTTTGGATTAATTAATTTGGTTTAGACCACTAATGGAAACCTAAAACACACGTGAATGTTAGATTTTGGTTTTAAAGAGAGCCCTTATTTCTTTGACAAGTACTTTAGGTCCTTCACACAAATGGTTAGTAGTTCAAAAAGATTCACAATATCATAGAAATATGGCCATGAAAATGCTTGTAAATCAACTAACTACCATCAAACTTTGCAAAAAAAAAGTTTATTCCCAATTAATCCAAGTTCTCTTAATGAAAGACTAAATTTTTTTTTTATTCCCAAGATCACACTAGATGCAAGGGAAGAGCATACACAAATTTTAACCTTGGTTCTTTATCAAATGAAAAAGCTCTTAAACTAAAAGATCAAGTATATGTCAAAACATGCAAGTTTGTTACCTTTAGAAAAAATGAAGGATGATTGTTCCTACTTACTCCCAAGAAGAAAAAGTTGGTTTAGGGGTGTTTTTTATTCTCAATATCACGTTAGGTGTAAGAGAAGAGCATACACAACCCTATTCCAAACTCAAAACAAAGTATGAAAATATATCATCTATCAAACCCTTAGCCAATTTTGTTAGGAATATTTCTCTAAAATCAATAAATTGACAAAAACATAATCTAAAAACCTTTAAACCTTATAGGAGTCATAAAATTAAAATTATAGAATGTGATTTTTTTTTACCTTGGTGTATAGGTGCCCCTCTTAGTGCACAGGAACTCAAAGTCATGCACAGGTGCCCTTCCGTCATTTTTCTCATAGTCAATGTTTCATGGGCACTTCTAGTGAGGCACGGGTGTTCACAGTCATGCACATGTGCCTTTTTCATGTAGATGTTCAACCTATCTTCTGGAGTCCATAACATTTTCTCTCTACCTGGAAACGACTCTATTTTTTTGTGTTGGAAAGGTATTGAAGTGAAATATGTAATGCCAACATAAATTTGGAGCAAAAATTTACCAAGAATTTAAGGTATTCAATTTAGAAAATTAGTCCTTGTTTAACATATCTAAATGCTTTGATGAATGTTATTTTGAGAATATTTCTTGAAAAAGGTCTAATCTTTGGTAATTATTAGGAATTTTGATAGGACTTCACCTCCTTATATCCCGCAAAAAGTAGTAAACACAACTCCTACCACTAATCTAGTTGAAAAAACTTTTAAAAAATAGAAATTGATCTAAAACTTTTGAAAATTACTATAAAACTTTGAAATTAATATAAAAATATGGAGAAAATAATCTAAAAATCTTAAAATTACACTAGAAAACTTGAAAATAAACTAGAAAACTTGAAACTAATCTAAAACTTTGAAATGAAAAACTTTGAAACTAAGTTAAAAAGCTTAAAAATTGAATGCAATGGGATGTTCTCCCACCGGGCGTGCCAAATGAAAGCACCCTAAACTTTCATAATCAAATTACAAAGCTAAACAAGGAAGGATAACACCATTGCCACCTAATAGCTAAGATTCTAAGTCTAGGAATGTAACATTAAGATAAAATCTTACAGGAATGCTTAAATAGTATGAAAACAATGCAAGATCTAATTAAACATGCCTACTAATGTGTTCAATTACCTAGCATAGGCCTAAATAGACCTAAGAGGGTAATCAAATGGTTATGGTTACTACTCCAAACAAGGTGAAATGGCCTCTCCAAATGACTACCTGGTCATTTTGGATATCCATCTACTAACCCCATTGAAAGCTTTAAGCAAGGATTGAACTTGGTTATATATCATAGTTATTATATGAGATGCAAATCAAAGCATGGTGCAAAGTATAAAGGAATGAGGTGCACCCTTTTTATAGTTTTCCTTTTGGGATAAACTTGTATTTTGGTGCATGTGGGACTAAAAGCCCCAAATTAGATTAGAATTGTTAATCATGATTAAGGTTTGCTAATCACAATTAGTGAATTAACAAGTGATTAAGATGTGTAGGAGCCTTAATCAACCACTTAGGGTCAACTAGGAGGCTAGGATAATACTTTTGAAGCTTGCTGAGACATTTGTGGAGGGAATGGGGTGATTTTGAGTGGTTAGAAGAGGGGTTTGAGCCAATAATAGGGTATATTGACCAAAACAAGGACAAAATAGGCTTAATTAGCTAATAATCGCTAATTATCTGTTTGGAAGAGGATTTTGACTTACGATTAGTCATAAAGTGGCATCCTGAATGAGAAAGAGGTTAGGTAATCAAAAAAGTGTTGTTAACTGACCAAAATGGTAAGAAACATTAGTTAATTAGTGAAATCACTAATTATAATAGAAATGGTAAGAATGAGAGTGATTTGTGTGCGATTTGGCAATAAGATTGCCAAAAGTGGAATTTAGGTGTCTATAACATGACATATGCCAGCAAATTAAGGAGGAGGGTACTAGATATACCAAAAGCACAGTGTGTGTTACCTCACCTATATAGAGACCTGATACCAATTTACATAGGACTGAGTATGGGGGAGGGATATTGAGAAACCATATATGTTGCACATGTATAGAAGCATATAGTTTTGTTGTGGGCAGTTGTACATCCCACGAGTGCAGTGCGCTAGGGCTATATACTATGTTCATGAGGCAGGTGAGATTGACATTCATGGCTGAAGAAGAAATGTGATACAAGATTCATTCAAGAAACTTATAGATAGAATGGGGACTATGAAAAATAGTTCTCACACTTCCAGGCAAGTATCATCAACTATGTGAGATGGCCAGAGGATTTTCTAGAGTTGTAATCACATTCAGAGGACTATGTGGCTAGAGGTCTAGACTTTGCTTGGATACATAGGCACATTAATGTTTTATCTCTTTCCGCACCTCAAAATATAGATATGGTATATTAGAGTGAGGTAAATGAGGAATGGAAAAGAATGAAATATCACATACTTCTTCCCTTAAGTGTTGCATGTTGAACATGTTTTTGTTATAATTAGGGTAAAAATGGTTTAGTTTTAAGGGAAAAAAACCTTGAATAAAAAGGGAGAAAGGATACAACATTGACACTCAAATGAAGAGGCATCTACTAACAACCAAACCACAATGAAAAACCACTACATAGAAGGGATCAATAACCTTGTACGAACTGAAAGGTAGGAAAAAAAGCACAATAGGGTACAAAGTGAAGCATGGTCTTAGACCAAAATACAACACCCCTAGTAACATCAACCAACAACTTTGGCTAGGAAAAAACACAAACCTAGCTAGGTACAATGGGATGTGATACCTGAGAGGCACATGCCCATGGAATATCAAGTTCCTGTAAAGAGGGGCAATGAGAGTCCTTCCTTTATTTTTTCTTTTCACAATTGTCCAACCCTCACTCTTGTTAAAATTTAAGTTTTCATCCAAATGTATTGGAACCAAGACCTCCAAGCTCTCAATGTTCCCAACATTTTATTTCATCAATAAAATATATTTTTTAATGGCATTAAAGGTCATTCCTGAAGGGGATGATTTATCCAAAGTATATTGCGATAAGACCATCCCACCAACTCCCACATCATGAGAGTGATTAGGATTCTCTGAATGAATCTTAGTCTCACCTTCATCGGTCTCTGAATCCTCTGAGGAATAATCAATATCATTTCCTGCAACCAACATATTTGGTTGAGCATCCTTCCACCAAGAAAAATGCCCATTCGCCTTGTGCTTCACACTCTTGAAATAGTGAATCTAAGTGGCCAAGACTACAAAATTTCCTACATCTGAAGGGTAAACCTTCATAATCTAAAGGTTGAAACTAAATTAGATCCATCACCCTAAGTTCCATAGATGTCGGTAGATCAACCGAGGTATCTAGATCTACCAGAATGTGAGCACATGTAGTGTGAGTATACAGTTCAGTTTTGGAATCAATTCCCAAACATCTTCCCAAAGTGTTTCCAATCACAATCAAGATTTCTTCAGCCCAAAATTGCAATGGAATATGAGGAAAATAAACCCATACTAGTCTAACATAGAACATTTTGGTGAGTGGGTTGAAGGAAGAGAACCACCATTTCATCAGCAAGAGATGGTTCTGGAGTTCTGAAAGCATAGAAATGTTTTTATCTCTATCTTCTATCAGAATAAAAACCACAATAAAAAAAGCCTCTGACACATGGATAAATATCCACTCTACCTAGCAAGATGGGTCGCCATTCGAAGGAGATCCACAAATTTAGCTAAGGGATCCTTGGCCACAAACCATTAAATTTGTAGATCAACCCTTTCCTGGTAAATTTTTATTTGTATTCAAGTACCTATACTACAAAGGTAACAAAACGAGATCTACTTGCCACATTGAGGGGTTTAGCTCTCTTTTTGGTAGCTGCAACAATGTAGGAACACTAAAGAGAGGGTTCAATAAAAGGTTGGCTAAAGTGATGCTCGCAACCTTTCCCTTACATAGAATCCATTGTATGTGCCCCACCTAATACCAAAGGATTGACAACATGGGAGTCAATATTTGGTTCCATAGGGGAACCTTTCGAAACCATACCGCTATAGATTTAACCCATAGAGGGGAAACCAAGAATGCTAAATTAGGTCCCTCCACATCCAAAAGGGGAGATCTTCTTACAAGAAGATTCGAGCCTCCAATATAGTGGAAATAAGGGAAATTAGGAGAGGGGCATGAACCCACACCTAACCCACCAACGTCATCACCACTACCATTTTTAGTACCAGATTGTTCCACTAAACTATCAAAAATGCACAACACAGGTGGTTCACCATCGCCATCATAGAAAGGGGCAGTAGGAGTCATGTTGTTGTGCCTGGTTAAAATAACCCACTTAAGACCCATGAAAAACCTAGGTTTAGTTAGAAAATTAAGGAATACATTTTTTTATTAGGAGTTAACGACCAAAGTCTCAAATACAATTAATTTCAACTGATAACTTTTCCCATTATAATAATTACTAATTTCCCATTATAAAGCAACAAGTGTAATAAGTCCACACCTAGCTCAAATCTCCCTAGGGATTAATTTAATCATACTGATTACACTGACATTTTAGCTAAATATTCCCCGATTACAAATTTTAGGGTTAAGGGACCCAAAACAATTAAATACCCAAGGTATTTAATTCCACAAGATCAATACAAGAGTAGGGTTAAATTATAGTGAGGAATGGAATACCTATTTAAAACAATCAGAGTAAGGTCTCACTTACCCACTCCCCGAAATTGATTAAGAGTGTCTATAACCAAGTTACAAGGTCAACAACTGCCACTAACATGGGTTCAGAACAAGTCTAAAAATTACTAGATCATACTTTTCATTTATTAACAATTATCAGAGATCACGTGGTTCAAATTTTAGGGTTAGAAGTTTAAGTTAGGTTTAGGGAGTAATTTTATCCCCATACCTAACTCTTTAACAGGCTCAGGGTTTCAACTTGATTTTTCTAATACCTAATGCTTCCAAAATTTCCCTAAATCATTCCCATTGGATAGGAAATTTTCTCACCTTTTTGGTGATATAAAAAATTCCTCCTAACTCCTTACAGAAACTCGAGATATGGTCAGGAAAAGTTTAGGGGTGAGATTTTTCCCAAGGGGACATGTGTCAAGTAGGAGGTGAAAGGAAACCTTCGAGTCGGCGGGTCGCGGGGCAGCGTTTGGAAATTTTTATTGCATGCAGGAGAAATTTCCCAATTGCACTCGCACGCCTCCATGGGTCCTCCAAGGACACATGGTGGACTCTGAGTCGTCACGTCGGGGAACAAGGAAGGGAAGGGTGGAGCGGTGGAAGAATATGGGCACATTTTTCCCAAGGAAGAGAGAAAATTCAAACAGCATGCCCCCATGCCCATGGGTCCGCTTAAGGACATGTGGTACTCGACATGCCATTACATGGGATGAAGGGAGAGGGAGAGGCATGGAGTGGCAGAAAATATTTGGCGAGTTTTTTCACAAAAATGGGAAAATGGGGTGAAAAATGCACGCGCGGGTCTGTGCGCCCGCGAGGGAAGAGAAAATCCCAAGGCAAGGGCGGCGAAAATGCGGGGCCTCAGGGGGAAATTTTTCAAAAATTTCCAAAGGAAAATTTTCAAAATAACAAAGGGTCCATTCCCCCTCCGCTAGCACCCAAAGTTGCCATGTGGCAGCCTATGATTGGCCGTGGGGCGGCCGGGCTGAAATGGAAAATTTTTCCAAAAATTTTCAAAAGGGTCAAAGGGCAAAAAAAGGATATCGTGCCTCTGCCACCAGCCCCGTGAGAACACGTGGCAGCCTCTTATTGGCTATGGGTTGGCAGAGGAAAAGTTGAAATTTTTCCCTAGCCAAAAATGTTTCAAAATTTTTTCTAAGGGAATTCGACGGGAAATTTTTAGGTTGCGGGCCCGCCAGGGAAGATTTTCCCAAATTTTCCCGTCAAGGCACAAAAACTTCAAAGTGCCATAATTTGAGCTAGAAAGCTCGGTTTTGGGAAAACAAGGACTTTTTGGAAATATCTCGATGCCCTCTTTGCACAAGAATTATAAATTTTTACTTTTTTATAAGTTTTAAGGGGTAAATTTTGCAAAAAGGATATGCAAGCTTTTAAAAAGCCAACTGGTAATTTCCAAACTTTTTCAAATTTGATAAAATTGGATCACCTCCTTCACTCAACATGCCAAATAGACATGGAGGATTGATCTAAAAAGGATTTTGAAAGTGTTTTAGGAAAGCTAAATTTCTTCAATTGATTTACATTTGAATTTTTTCCAACAAATGACAAAAAAGGGCTAAGGAAGGGATTATGTTCAAATTTTGCAAAGGTTAAATTGTTATCTTCTTAAGTTTTCTTTATCAATCTGAGTTCCTTATGCTAATGTATGGCATGTTAAATTTGTAAGGTATCCAAATTGATTTACCAATGTGCAAGTCTGAACTGTGCATAATTTATTAAGTTTGATTGTCAGTTTTGAATATTATATACAATGAGAGATCAATTTCTTTTAAGGAGTTATGTCATAACAAACTTTATCATATCAAGTTTGGAATTTAATTTCTAAACTAATCTAATCACATTCAGTATGATTCTACAACAAACCATTTCTATGATCAAAAGAAAAGTTCTAACTTTCAAAATTTTACACAACTCCAAAGAGATAACAAAAATACAACATTGTTTCCTATGTGCATTCCTCTTCCTTCCAAACAGAGAGCTAACTATCTACTTTTTCCATATAATGAACATTGCATTTCCAATTCAAAAATGTGAGTATAAGATAAGGTCTTTCAATTCCTTTATTAATTCCTAATCATTCAACTCTACAAATTATTCCTCTCTTTTAATGTTGGAATAGGAATATACAATACATGTCACATTCTATCACATTCCTTTCCAATGCATAGAGTAATGATATAACAAATGTACATTTCTCGACTTCACATATACATTCTTTCATAATCAATTACAAGTATCATTTCTCCATTTATAATAAATGTATATAATTTCATCCACATCAAAGTGGGAAAGGATTAAAAATGAACTGTGATTCACAAGAAGGGACTGTCAAACTACATTTTTCTCTTGCTCCAAGACAGTAAGCATGCACATTTTCTCTTTACTCTAAGTTGATCACAACAAAAGAGGGGGAAAGGCAACGTTCTCCACCAAACCAAGACATCCAATTAAATGATAATGCCTTCCTTCATCATTGGCCCCTGAGCCCCAACAAAAATACAATCAAAGGTGTGATTTAACCCATGGCAACAACTAGCTTCCACATAATACAACATTCTTTCAAACATGCACATTTCAATTTTAAAAACATAGTTCAACACCAAAACAAAACAGTATAACAACTTCAATCAGACAGACATTTCAAATAAAAACTCATGCTTGATCATGTAAGCCAAAGGAGCAAGGTCTATGGGGGAATCTACTTATGCCTCCCAATTGGGAATTGGGCATCCACCAATAATCAAACCGCCAAAATAACATATCACCATCACACATAAACCTTATGCCCCCCACAAATCCATCCTTATGCCCCCCACCCAAAATTTTCCTTATGCCCCCCACAAAGTAAGAAATGCAAGCTATTTCTTTTCCATAGTGGATCCCAAACCCAAAACTCTCCTCCACAAAATTTTTATGCCAATGGCATTTCCCTTATGCCCCCCCACATGGATTCCCCATATCCTTCTCCTACACCATTCCTTATGGAAATCTACCCAACCAGCCAACAAATAAAACAAAGCATGCATTATCCACACAACACAACAGGAAAATCACAGCATATAAAAAGAGAGTTAAATTCCTACCTCTGCAAGGTTAGCTTTTGTCTCCAAACAGTAAGCTCTCAAATCCAAGAACACAGTCCAAAACATAAGTAAGAAGTTATCTCCCCAAATTCCTCCACAATCCAAAGGGCTCCAAACAGCAAAAATGCACCCCAAGGGAGTTTGCAAAAATCATTCAACAACCAAGAAACCTCCCAAAAACCAAATTAAGAGCTCCAATCACAAGAAAAATGTGCCCCCAAGGAAGTTGCATAAAAATGATTCAACAACCCAAAAACAAACAGAGAGTTTGGAATTATATAGAAGAGGGAAGAGAATAGGATGATGTGGACCCATGTAGGATTCCACCTCACACATCCTCAATTTCAAACACAAAATACAAGATTTCATTCTCCCAAGCACAAATAAAGAGGTGGGTGAAAACATGACAAGTTACTTGCACATTCACAAAATCCGACACCCCAAAGGACTAGCAAAATAAATAAAAAGTAAGAGAGTGCTAATCAAAAACAATTCAACATGATTAATAAAATGCATTATAAAAATTCTACCAATCACTTCCTTCCAACCATAGGTATGGTAGGAAACATAACTTTAAGAGGCATGGGAAAAGTTTTAATTGTCCCACAAGCCTCAAAAAATAGCCCCCAAGGACAAATTCGAAGTTTCCAAGGAGGTGGAGTATTTCATCACCCCAAAACCTGAATTACACAAGCTCTTACACAACTTACACATCACTTACATAATTAAATACAAAGAGACAACAAATCTTCCATTATTATTTTCCCATATTCCAATTTGATTTATTCAAATTTTAATCATAATGATTTCTCACAGTAATTCTCCACAACATTTTAATTAAATAAAAGAAAGGAACACATCACTAATAAAGTATATACAACAATAAATAAAAGGGAAACACATTAATAAAATACACAAACCCATGGTCACATATAAAGATGAAATCCTCCCCATGGGAATCCCTAACAAAACAACCCACAACAAAATAAAACAAGTTACCATGGTGACCGTGTCGAATTGACCTAA
Source organism: Taxus chinensis (assembly GCA_019776745.2). Lineage (NCBI taxonomy): Eukaryota > Viridiplantae > Streptophyta > Pinopsida > Cupressales > Taxaceae > Taxus > Taxus chinensis. The sequence goes on along the minus strand of CM034146.1, from coordinate 1,021,139,644 downwards.
AATTCCATTGTGTTTGGTCTCCGATCCACCGACATTTTGTTGTGATATTTTTAAACCTGTATAAATTAAAAATACCTCGTTCGGCCTTGTGGCCATATCAGAACGTCTAAAATGAATATATAATATAATCACAAAATCATCTATACATATGAATCACAACAATCATCAAGGCCATCAATGAAATCATTTACAATTTATATCCACAACTATATCATCATCAAATAATTTTCCATTTTCTAGGTTTATCTCAAAATATCCAAATATCACATGTCCAAACAACATCTACTAATATAACCATGTCCGACATAGTATGTCAACATCTATATAAAAGTGTCTCCAACAATCACTCATGCATCATATATGAATCAGAATCAATAATCTAGGATCTAACATATAACACCATACTAAATCCAAACTATTAAGAATGTCCATCATATAGTCTACAATATCATGATCAGTAATAAAAGGTGCAGGGAAGTGGGCACATGGCGGCCTCTGAGTCATCATCGGAAACAAGTAAGGGAAGGGTGGAGCGGCGGAAGGATTTAGGGCACATCACCCATGAAAGAGGAAAAACCAAACAACACTCTCATGCCCGCGGGTCCTCTTGGGGACACGTGGCACTCCATGGTTTATTGCAGGAGAAGGGAGAAGAAGGGGTTCGTAGTGGCAAGAGAGGTTTGTTATTTTTTCCAAAGGGGAAAAAAAGAAACAAAATGACGCACAGGTCTGTACACCCGCGGAGGAAAAAAAAACCCAATGGCGAGGGTGGGAAAATGGAGCTGCGGGGTGAAATTTTTGAAATTTTCCAAAGGCCAAAACCAAAAAAAGACAAAGGGTATGCCCCCCTGCTGCCACCCCCCAAGGTGCCACATGGCATGTTCTTATTGGCTACTAGCCGACAGGGCTAAAATGAAAATTTTACCCCAAAATTTTCAAAAAGGCTAAGTGCAAAAAAAAGGAATTGCGCCTCCGTCGTAGCCCCAAGAGGACACGTGGCTCTCTCTGATTGGCTGCAGGATAGCGAAGGAAAAAGTGAAAATTTTCCCAAGTAAAAATTTTCAAACAAAACTTTTCTAAGGAAAAACGATGAAAAATTTTTGGGTTGCGGGCCCGCCAGGGAAAATTTTCCCACATTTTCCCGCCAAGGCACAAAAACTTCAAAGTGCCATAACTTGAGCTAGAAAGCTCAGTTTTGGGAAAACAAGGACTTTTTGGAAGGATTGCGATGCCCTATTTACAAAAGAACCATAAATTTTACTTTTTGATAAGTTTTTAAGGGTCAATTTTACAAAAAGGATCTGTAGGCTATAATTAGTGAACTGGCAGTTTTCAAACTTTTCAAATTGATTAAATTTGGTCTCCTCCTTCACTCAACATGTCAAACAGACACAGAGGATCTATCTAGGGAGGGTTTAGAATGTTTTAGGAAAGTTAATTTGTTCAATTGATTCGAAATTGCATTTGTCCAACAAATGATAGGATATGGTTGAGGAAGAGATTAAGCTCAATTTTTGCAATGTACACTTTATCTTCTTAAGTTTCCTTTGTCAATTTGAATTCATTGTCATCTTGGCATACTAATTTGTAACATTTTAAAGTTGATTACCAAGTGCAAGTTTGGATTGTATAATTTGATTGCATTCCTTTTACTAGTTTAAAAATTATACACAATGCCAGAGATTAGTTTCATTGGAGTTATTCATTCGTTTTTATCATATAGTTATGGTATTTACTTCCTAAAATAATCCATCACATTAAGTTGATTCTAAACAATTTATTTCCATGTTAAATTACAAGTTCTGATTTCAAATTTAATATATTTTAAAGAGAAACAATAGAGTATAATTCCCACCTACGTGTTTCCTCTTCTTGTAATTAAACAGAGTTTACATTTACAATAGAAATTCAATTCCAAAGAAACAATGTGAGTTTGAGAAAGTAAATTATTCCTTTATTGATTTCTAATAACAACTTTACAACTTATTCCTTTCTTTTAACTTCAAAATATAATATACAATACATGTAACATTCTTTCACATTCCTTTTCAAAACAAAGAATGGGATATAACTCTTTACATTTCTCACTTAAATTTAAGTCTTTCATCATCAATACAAGTATCTTCTCATTTACAATAATTATACAAATCATCCACTTCAAAGTGGGAAATTATTTCAATAAACTTTCTCACAAGAAGGGACTGTCAAACTGTATATTCCTCTTTCTCAAAACAACACCATGTTCATTTTCTCGTTTCTCCAAGTTGATCACAACAAAAGAAAGGGAAAGGCAACGCTCTTCACCCAACCAAGACATCCAATGAAAGGAGAAGCCTTCCTTCATCATTGGCCCCCAAGCCCCAACCAAGATACAATAAAATATGTAATTCAACCATGGCAACAACTGGCTTCCACAACACAACATTCTTTCACACACACATTTCTTTTTTAAAAACAAAATGCAACACTAAAAGCAAACAACAGTTCACAACTGCATTCAACAACATTTCAAAGTAGAACTTAGGCTTGATCTTACAAGTCAAAGGAGCAAGGACTATGGGGGAAGCTACTTATGCCTCCCAATTTGGAATTGGGCATCCACCTATAATCATACCACCAATATAACATATCATATCCCATAAACCTTATGCCTCCCAAGCCCTCCTTATGCCCCCCCCCCCCATAATTTTCTCGTATGCCCCCCCAAAAGTAAGAAATGCAAGCTATTTCTTTTCCATGGTGGATCCCAAACTGAAAACTCCCTCCAAAAAATTTTGATACCCATGGCATTTCCCTTATTCCCCCCACAAGAATTCCCCATAGCCTTCTCCTACACCATTCCTAAGGTAGTCTACCCAACTAGCCAACAAATAAAGCAATGCATGCACCATACACACAACACAATAAGAAAATAAAGCAATAAGAAAGAAATAAACGCCTACCTTTCCATGGTAACTTTTGTTTCCAACAGTAAGCTCTCAAAGCTAAGAACACAATCCAAAACAACAATCTCAAGTAAGAAGTTATCTCCAAATTCCTCCACAATCCATAAGAGCTCTAAACAGAAAAAATGCGCCACAAGGGAGTTTCCAAAAATAATTAAACAACCAAGAAACCATCTTTTCCAAAACTTCTCCAAAGTAAGAGCTCTAATCATAAGAAAAATGTGCCCCAAGCTTGCATAACAAATGTTTTAACAACTACAAAACAAGAAGAGAGTTGGAATTATATAGAAGAGGGAAGGAAGAGGATGATGTGGATCCATGTAGGATGTCACCTCAAACATCCTCAATTTTAAATACAAAATACAAGATTTCATTCTCCCAAGCACAATAAAGAGGTGGGTGAAAAATGACAAGTTACTTGCACACACAAAAGAGTCCACACCTCAAGGGATAGCAAAATAAATGAAATGTAAGAAATTGCAATTAAAAACATGCACAAGATGAATAAAATACATTATAAAATTCACCAATCACTTCCCCAACCATAAGTATGGTTGGTAACATAAATTTAGAGGCATGGGACAAGTTTTGCTTGTCCCACAAGCCTCCAAAAATAGCTCCCAAGGACAAATTCGAATTTTTCATGGAGGTGGAGTATTTCATACTCCAAAACTGACTTACACAAGCTCTTACACATCTATTACAAATTAAATACAAACTGCCAACAAATATTATAATTACTTTCCCATATCCCAATTTAATTTATTTAAATTTTAATCAAATGATTCTCACATAAATCTAACATAATTTTAATTAAATAAAAGAAGGAACACATTACTAATAAAATACATACAACAATAAATAAAAGAAACACATTAATGAAATACACAAACCCATGGTCACATATAAAGACGATTCCCCCCCCATGGGAACCTGTAACAAACAACACACAACACAATAAAACAAGTTGCCATGGTGACCGTGTTAAATTCACCTAGAATTCCATTTTGGTTGGTCTCCGATCCCCTGATGTTTTGTTGTGATATTTTTAAACATGCAAAACAAAAATACCTCCTTCGGACTCGTGGCCATATCAGAACGTCCAAAATGAATTTATAATATAATCACGAAACCATCTATACATATGAATCACGACAGTCATCAAGGCAATCAATGAAATCATTTACATTTTATATCGACAATTATGTCATCATCAAATAATTTTCCTTTTCTAGGTTTATTCATAATCTCCAAATTCACATGTCTGAATAACTTCCACTAAACATCCATGTCAATAGTATATCATCATCCACATGTGAGTGTCTCTAATAATCACTATGCATTATATATAATCAGATTCAACAATAATCTAGGATCTAACATCTAACACCATACTAAATCAAAACTATTAAAATGTCAGTCATATAGTCTACAATATCATGATCAGTAATAAAAGGTGTCAAAGGGAAGTGGGCACTACAAGTAAACTTTTGTGATGAAGAGGGTTAAGTTTTTTCTCTTTGCTTGGGGGGAAAATATGGAGACTATGTAGGATGCTCAATTGTAGGCTATGGTGGAGAACTAGATGAGGAACTATCGGTAAAGGTGTGTGGGAGATCTATGATGTGTGTGGAGAGAAGATATTATTCTAAGTCAATAACCTTATATCATAAGATATTTAATGACTCAAATTTATCATATTGTAATCATTTCTTGAGTGGAGGAATGAGGCCATGATAGAAAATAAATTGCTTCTCAATATCTATGGGTTGGAAAATAAGTTGATGGATACAATCATTAAATCTAAGAATATAATCCTTAATAGGTTTTGCGGATCCCTGATGTAAATTAGGTAACCGATCATAAGTAACTTTAGGTCCATTGTTGATTATAAACCGATGGAGGAAGGTGTCCTCCATGTCATAAAAATTACTAATGGATCCAAAGGGGAGATGATTTTACCATTGTAAAGCATCATCGGTAAGAATATAATGAAAATCATTGAGTGGTAATATATCATTTGAATAGGAAGCCATAGCCCTATGATAATATAATAAATGAGTGTGAGGGTCACCCATACCATCAAAACATGTAAAAGTAGGCATGGTGAAGTCATAAGGGAATATCAAATTATGAATCTTCTTAGGGACTAGATTTCCATGCAATGAATTTTTGTCAATAGAAGCGTAATAGGCCTTACTTTCTAAAGGGAGAGATTGAACTTGTGATTGTAATTTTCCTACAACGTGCATGAGAGAAAGGATATCTTGTGAAGGGATGGCATAAGATGGAAATAATGTGTTAAGAGGTTGTAATTTTCCATTGTGAGTGATCATAGAGATATCCAAAGGTGGTGGAGAGGGATCTGATGCTAAAGGAGCACTAATAGTAGGTGTCGAAGAAGGTATAACATGCGATATAGGTGGAATATTTTTGGTAATAGTCATACTAGGATCAAAAACCTCCATAATAGGTGAAGCACTTGGTGAGGAAACATGTATAGAAGATGTACTAAGAGGAGATGAAATAATAGGTGAAGAGGAAGCAACAAATGGAGGTGACTCGTGAGTATCACTAGATGTGATCTCAGGGGAAGATAACAATGTAGTAGGTGAGATAATCTTGGCAGTATGGAAAGAAGGAGACTTATGACCCTTATCTGACTCATCAACATTAGATGGGACAAGGTTGTCGCTAAAAATACTATTAATAGGAGCATCAACATAATATAAAGGAGAATGTGAGCTAGAATGAGATGTAGGGGGAAGTAATGTCAAAAGATGTAGGGCCATGAGAAAGATCTATATCAATGGCCAGAATAATAGAAGAAGAATGATTGTTAATACCTAGCAAGTAATCAATAATAGAATCATCTAAAGTTTCTTGTGAAAGGCCAGAAGGAGGATCATAAGTGACTGTATGGCATGGTGTACAATGATTAAATGCAATACGATCATCAACAATGCTAATTCCTATAGGAGAATCTGTAAAACTATTAGGCACATGTTGTTGGCTATGTAAAAGTTGTTGTCAGATGTGAGTGGGTGTAGAAAATAGAAAACTATCTAAAGCCTTGATTTTGGCTATGGAAGCCTCATCATAAATAGGATTAACACTAAAGTGAGACATGATGGAAGAAAAATATGAGGGATTTTTTTTCATTAGGTGTTGAGTGGATCCTAGAGAAAACTGTTCAATAAGATGGTTTCACTAAAATGATTAACTAAAATAGGAAAATTGTTATTATTATGGGCCTAATATTTAATCTAAATAAAAACAGTAATGAAAAAACTTATATGAATTGAAATAATAATGCTTGATGATTTTTTATGAAGTAAAGTAAATGAAATGGAAGGGATGAGGTAATAACCTGAATATAAATTACCTTACTATGTGATGGACTTGGACAGGCTGATATGCGGGTTGGACTGGATATGAAGATGTTCTTATGGAAATTGAAGAAGTTGGATATTTGAATGAACTGGGTTACCTAGGAGAGAACTGGGGCACCCAGGGGTGCTATGGTCTTTGTTCTGGGCACTCTGGTCTACAGAAAGGCTCAATATTTGGTTCTAGTAGTGTCACTAGGTCTTCACAGTGTCTTTGTCTCTGTCACACAATTGTCACTATATCTTTGCTTATGTCGCCAATAATAATATGTGAATATCTACCTACAAAACCCCATAAAATCATCAATCCCTAAAAAATAAATATGCAAATGAAGGGGTTAGACTGGCCTTAGTAGCCACAATGGTGGACTTACAACTAAGTTTTTCACTACATTTCAGACCGAATGTAGTTGTGTGTTTTTGTGTGTGAAATTTTGTGCCTAGGGTGCCCTCATGCCAATGATGCATAAGTAAGGGGCAATGACTACATGTAAAAATGCAAATGATGGATGGAATAGAATAAATACAACCCTTTCCCCCTATGCTTTTGTGATGTAGATGTAGAAGATTCCCAAACACAGTCCCTAGCCTTAGTAGATAGCTTCCCTTTATAGTAATATGTCTGCCCATAATGTAGTGAGTATGCTATGCCTATATAGGGATATCTTGTTCAAATTTCAACACTAGTGACCTGAAATGTTGACTACCACCTAGGGGAATGAATGGGGTAATGAAAAAGATTGACCTTGAAGAAAAAAATTGGGCCCAAGAGTTACGGAAACTAGGGCTCCTAAAATCACATAATAGGGTGCCCTAGTGCTATCCTAGGCACCCCAGTGTAGGACTGAAGACGAAAATCAAGAAAATTACGACACCTAAGACTACTTAAGAGATGTCCAAAACTGTATAGACAACTGATGACTATAACAAACACATAATAATGATGACTAACTAATTGACGACATGACTAAGGGATAGGTCACTAATAAATAATTTTATTACACAAGATCCATATATAAAATAACATACCCGGTGATATAAATGTAATAGTAAGTGTGTGATTTTGTGACTACAGACATTGAGTGAAAAAACTAACTCTTACAGTCTTGAAAATGAAAGAAGAAGAGATTGAGGTGCTTATATCATGTCATATAGTCATGATCATGACATATACAAGTTATACATCTCAAATAAAAAAGCTTCAAAGAATAGGTAGGGTATGAGACATCTTGTTAAACCATTTCTTCACATTCATAAGTCTCACAAACTTAAATACCTTAAACACTGTTAAAGACAAGTTTGATAAGGAAAAGAGGTCAAGTGTATAACTATTTTTGGAGGTTCTTGATCTTTAAGGTCATTTACAATCATCAAGAACCATGGAACTAACAATCTTCTTCATGAACTATGCACTAAGGCAAGACATATACAAATTTAGCATGTACAAACCACAACATCTAGGTTTGAGCAAGGTCAAACCATAATTCTTCCATTTATTACCTTAATGAAACCTTTCAAATATGGTGAAGATGATATTCAACTTACTAGGTCTGTAGAAAGATTCACTCCATAGGTAAGAGGTTATCTTTGCATGGTTTTCAAGATAGTCACAATTAGGGTAGGGTTTCATGATCCAAACCCTAATCATCCATTAGAGATATTTTATCACTTTGTTAATTATTTTCATGTTATTACACTTGAAGAATGACTTCATCAATACTTCTTAACATAGATTCATAGCTTCATTTGCATTTTTTGATGGGAGAACATCATGGGTTAAGATCCATGTCATTGTCCTTTTAGTCTACCACAAACACCAAACCTAGTTTGTAAGAAGCAAGAAGTTTACATGTCTAATCTTTGTCTCAGGATTCTAAAGTAGGTTTTTGTGTGGGATACCTCCTTTTTTCTCTTTCCATATAAAACAACCATCACTTCACTGAGTATATACATGGAAACAAGCATTTTTCAGACTGTGAACTTTTTCTTAAGCCATAACATGGAAGTCCTGAGTTTTTAGTCTTATTACTAGCATATCTTCAATCTCATGACCAAATTTGGAAGGAAAAATTCAAGGAGAAGGTATACATTACCTCCAAACATCTTGGATGTAGAGTTGTAAAGTGAAATTTACAAGCACAACTCATAAATAGGTATTTTTTATAAGCCTATACATCGTAATTGAAAAACAATGTAAACTATACCCTCACACCACTTAACCAAAGAAACTATGAGCTTCAAATAGTATTATTAGACCTATAGAATATGATCACACTTATTTCTCAAATCAAAATCATGCATACTCACAAAATCCTTCTTCAAGCACTATGACAGGTTTAGCTTGAGAAGCCCTTTAATGGTAGAGAGGGAAGTTTGATAGAATGCACACTAAAAAACACAAATCTAGTTCAAATATCTTCATGAATCCTAAGAACAACTTGTTAGGCCCCTGAAATATCAACTAAGTCCAAAAAGGGTGCATAAGCACACACGACTGAAAAAAGTGCGCAAGATAAGGCACACAGGGAAGGGTTTAAGTAGGGTTTTGGTAGAACCCGAGATGTGTGCCCACGGAGCAGAATCCGAGACTTAGCCATTTTCAACCTATCGAGAAGGACATGAGAAAAATGTGACACGGGTGGATAAGGTGCTAGCCTAGCAACAGGGTGGCCTGGAAGGAATATTCCCTACAATAGAAGCTTCTAGAAGGACATCATGGTAAGGAGTGGTGAGCTCAGGCCTGGAGGAGCATGCGCTCATGGAGGACCACATTCAAACACTTGGCAACAAGTATGAGGTTGTAGAAGAATGTGTTGGTAGTTTAAGAAGGCTATATATACAAGTGCCTGTAGAAGTAAAAGTAGAGAAAAAGGAGTAGAGAGTGGAGCTATGTAGAAATACTACAAGGACTCTCTTACCTTGGGTAAATAAGGATAGGAAAGGATGTATCAAGGGTTTGGGAATTATAAATTTTCTTTTGAGGGCCTAGTTATATGAATCTAGTTATAATGCATGACTAATGTCTACCTTTCTGTGACATTCTGTAATGAGCTTAATGACTATAATGAGGTTAATATTTTATGTGAATATGAACATTAATGGTTCTGATGCATACATCCTTCTTCATAGCTCTTTTTCATTTATTTTTATGAACTAAGTATGAATTCTTATACAACTTCATTTCTGTTTTAGTGTAAGTTATATAATATATTAAGCTCTTTTTTGTCTGGAATGATTGTAAGGATCTAGAAGCCATTCTCAGCTCTATGGTGCTTGTATGTCTTATTCCCTCTCATATATCTGAAACTCATATCATAGATGATGTTTCCCACTAAACTCAGATAAAAGGGAGACTCGGTAGCCTGCGCATGCATTGGGTGAGTGCTAAGCTTTCTGCTGAGGTGATAGGCCATTACGTGCATGGGGTTCCTTTCTTTTGTGATAGGTAGTAAGAATGACTACATTTTTGGTTTTTTTGCTCAGGACCTCTTTTCGAAGTTGTAGTGGGATTTAGCATACATCATGATCTATGTAATGAGTAATGACAGAGCGGTTAACATTGGGAAGTGTTGAATCATGGTTCAAGAGCTTGGAAGATGAATTTTCTCAGAGATTCAACACTAGACCTGAGTTTAATGCATGTAGAGAGTTACTTCTATCTTTTCATTCTCTTGAGAAACAGATAAGGGTTAGGGCTAGGAGGAATACCTGTTGAGTGTTGGGAGGGTGTGCACGTACCGTAGAGAGATCAGATCGATTGTGAAGAACTCCTTTTTGTCTGGGAAGGACTACCTGCAAGTAAGAATACAAGACCACCAGATCTTAGTTAGACAATAAGTGAGGGAACTGCCTTGGGCCCAGGAAATATTAGACTTCCTTTCGAAGGTGGTCAGCTCCCTTTCAATACAAATTGATGCAAATGGTAATAAAGAAGCTATTGCGAAATCACAATTTAGGTACCTCCTTAAAAAGCAATAGAGACTAGACTACCAATAATAGTATGTCATGTTGTTTGTTTGGTCACTGGTTATTGATACGTTCAGGTCAAGTTACGGGGATAGACCAGGTTGGATCTGAGGTTGTTAGGAGACAAATAGGTGAAAGGAAGGTTTTGGGTATAAGTCACAGTGACCGATGCCGGTCACTGGATAACCGACCGCGGTTAGAGAACCGCTACCGGTAGGGGATAACCGACACCGGTAGGGTCAGTAATCTAGGTGCTTCTGGGTAGAGGTTGATTGTAGGGTGATTGTGGGGTTTTTAAGACTGGTGGATGGTTGAGGGGAATAGTGAGATGATGGGGAAGACTCAGAGAGTGATAAAACTATCTTCTGGGAAATACAAGGATGTATGGATGAAGGTTAAGTGTAGGGTGCTGGCAGGTGGTAGATCTAGGAGTGAGCTTATAATTACTATGAATCAAAAAGTTCAAGAAATGGTGTTTAGAAACATACAAGACACTACTTACTCATTCTTGATGAAGATTCAGGTCTGAGGAATGCAGTGACGAATGCCAGATTCAGGTGGGATGATCTGACAATCAAAAGTGAGCTGATGAAGCTATCCTCTGACTTTTCCAATGCTTGGACGAGTGTGAAGGTGATCCAGTTACTCAGTTGCAATCTTGGGCTCGACGTCCTTCTCTGCAAACTCTTCTCTTTTCTTCACTTGTCTCTGTCTTGCAAATGAATTCCGGATCCTTTGTTTTTGGTTGGGGAAGGTCATTTACAGGGAACCGATGGCGGTTACGTAACCGATGGCCGGTCGAGTAGGGACCGATGTCGGTTAGGTCAAAGTTGGCTATTTTTAGTAAAATAGCCAACTTTCCCTCCTTTTCTCCCGAGGGATCAGTTGTGGGCTTGGTCAAGTCATTATTAGGTTTGTTTTGATGCGGGTGAGGGGTGATGAGTCATGGGTGTGGGTCTGGACCAAGTCATAGGTCTTAATTAGGTTGGTTTAGGGTTAGGGCTAGGTCATGGTGAGGTGGCGAGGTGAGGTGGCAGGGGTGGAGATGTGGATTTATTAATTATAAGGTAATTAATAAATAATTAAGTGTGTAAGGTTTAGGTGGTGAGGTAGGGTTAGGTTGCGGGACGAGATACGGGGTACAGGGCGTCGTAAGACCCAAATTTGGTGTCTACATTTGCCCCTTGTTGTCATGTAGCTTGTATGTTAAAGCTGCACTGACAATAATAAAAAGTGGTTGCCCCAGTTAAGGGTATAGGTAATCCCCCTCAAATCTATCACAGATTGAGGCGACGTGAAATCAGGGATAGGGTTGATAAAGGGTGAATGATGATGAGATGATAGTAAGATGGTGGGGTAAGTTCAAGGAAGCAGATGCACGTTGAAATGTAGTAGTGCGACCAGGGTACACGATGTTGAAGAGAAAACAAGCAATTCATAGGCAAAGGTCGATAGTTTATCCAAACAAGGGTGATATAATCCTGGTATCCAAGGCATAGGAAGTAGCTCCAGGGGATATAATGGGTAAGGTACCGGAACGTTTAGGCATGTTCGGTAGTACCAAATGGTTGGTTTGGTTGAGATAAACGTCACGGTCTTGGTCTAGGCAAAGCTGGTTGGTTGATCAATTCAAGTATCCTAGTCATGCTAAAACATGAACAGGTGAGCTCGATTGAACAAACAGCTACATTATGGGTGGATAGAATCGTAATTTGCGGGCTTCGGTTGAGGTACTTAATTGGTGCGGCCGTGGGTCAGGCCGATTGGTTAGTTGCGGCCTTGGGTCGGGCCGATTGGTTGGTTGCGGCCTTGGGTCGGTTGGTGGTTGTTGGTCGGCCTTGGGTGGGTCGGCCTTGGGTTGCAAGTTGGTCAGGCCGATTGGTTGGTTATGGCCTTGGGTCGGGCCGATTGGTTGTTGCGGCCTTGTTGGTTGGGGTCGGCCTTGGTTGTTGCGGCCTTGGGTTGGGCTGATTGGTTGGTTGCGGCCTTGGGTCGGGCCGATTGATTGGTTGTTTGGGTCGGCCTTGGGTCAGGCCGATTGGTTGGTTGCGGCCTTGGGTCGGGCCAATTGGTTGGTTGCGGCCTTGGGTCGGGCCAATTGGTTGGTTGGCCTTGGGTTGGGCCCGATTGGTTGGTTGTGGCCTTGGGTCGGGCCAATTGGTTGGTTGTAGCCTTGGGTCGGGGGTTAGGCCGATTGGTTGGTTGCGGCCTTGGGTCAGGCCGATTGATTGGTTAAGGCCTGGGTCAGGCCGATTGAAAATTAAGGTGGATAAGGGCCTTGGGTCGGGCCGATTGGTGAGTGTTATCAATATAAATACGTGAAAATATTTATATTTTTAAGGAAAACACAACACATGATAGGTTATGGTAGGGGATGGTCGAGCTAACCTTGGGAGACCCCATGTCTCCTAAGTGCTGCCTACATAGCCCATTGCACAAAGCAAGGAGGGGCCTCAGACCGATGTAGTTCTCCCTTAGGACCAGGGAGAGGTGAATTCAGGCAATTTGGTTGTGGTTAGGCAATTTGTTGGTTGGTAAAAGTTTGATGTTGGTAGGGTAATGTTGTTGGTGTTGGTAAGGTATTGGTGGTGTTGGTGTGGGTATAGGTGAAGCGAGGTTGAGCTTACCCAAGCATAGGGAATCGTGTCCTGATTAAGGTCAACACATAATCCTAGATTCGGGTAAAAGAGGCAAAAGTGTCCCATAGTTGAAAAGAGCAAAACAAACCACGTATTATCATAGGATGAGCTTGAATCCCTAGGTACCTTGCATAGGCGAGAAGTCGATAGGTGAAAAGAGTTGTATAATCACAATATATCGGATATACGTCACGTCCCTTGAGTTTTGTTGTTTTGAAGAATGGTGAGGTGAGGTGGATGGTATAGCTGGGGTGCAGAGAACTTGTTATAAGGTGATTATTCTGACGAAAGAGAACCAAACCTGAATAGACAAGTCCATGACTCAAAAGTGCTTTTGAATATTGCTTTTATTTTTCTGGATATAGACTGATCGATGCGGGAAGTCTATATGGGATATGCATTTTGTTGTTCTTGAGGTCTTCACGAAGCTGATCAATGCGAGAAGCTTCTGATAGAGGCTGACTTTGTATAGCTGTCCTTCAAGGGAGCAGTCTATTTATAGTAGCAGATGCGGCTTTTGTGTATAGTTGTCCTTCGAGGGAGCAGTCTATTTATAATAGCAGATGTGGCTTTGCACATAGCTGTCCTTCGAGGGAGCAGTCTATGTATAACTTAGAGGTCTAGATGTCCGTTTGGCATGAAGCATCTAGTTTTGTAGGAAGTTTGACTCAAGAATATCCCATAATTGTATAATTGAGAACGTGTTATTTTGATACTTTTAAGTCATGGACCAGACTAAAAAGGGGAAGGCATCTTTAAGAGGAGGTGATGATCAAACCACGTGAGGTTGATTCTACTTTGAGATGCACGAAACAAACTGTATGAGGTGGTAAATGAGCTCAAGGGACGAGCGCAAGGTAGATAAGAAGTGATGTAACACTAAATTCAACAGTAGAATGGTCGGAGATGCAAGGCATTAAGGGGTTCAGGCTCAGGTTTACCATTAAGCGAAGCTAAACGGTAAGTGCCTGATCCGTAAGTGTGAGTGATAATGTAAGGCCCAATCCAATTAGGAGCAAATTTTCCACGTTTGCTCTTTTCTAGTTTGGTCACATGTTGATTCTCTTTGAGGACAAGATCGCCAATCTGAAAGGTACGCTCATGAATTCACTTATCATAAGCACGCTTGATGCGCTTTTGATAGATTTGAAGGTGGTCAAGAGCTGTAAGATGACGCTCATCAAGAAGCTCTAATTGGGCTAACCGCTCTTGGCGGAAATCATCATTGGTGAGAATATCCTGGAGAGATATTCTTAGGGAGGGGATTTGTATTTCGAGAGGCAAGATAGCCTCGGTACCATATACCAAAGAGAATGGTGTGGCATTAGTGGAGGTACAAATGCTGGTACGATAAGCCCAAAGGGCAAAGGGGATGTGATCAGGCCAATTGTTTCCAGAATCATTAACGACTTTCATGAGAATTTTGGTTAGGGTTTTGTTAGAAGATTCAGCTTGACCATTTGCTTGTGGATAGTAAGGTGATGAGAAGCTAAGTTTGATACCAAAGTTGTCACAAAGGTCTTGTAACAACTTATTTTTGAAAGATTTTCCATTATCTGTTATCAGGCGATGAGGAACACCAAAACGACAGATAATGTGATGGTTGATGAACTCTACGATTTTTTCTTTTTTGGTTGAAATGAGTGGAATGGCCTCCACCCATTTAGTGTAATATTCGGTTGCTGTGATTATCCAATGGTGACGTTGCGAAGAAGGCGGGTGAATCTCACCAATAAGGTCTAAACCCCATTGTGAGAAAGGCCAAAGATCTCGTGCGACCTGTAGCGGGTGGCTAGGAGTATGTTGAAGGTTGGCATGTTGTTGACACATAACACAATGCTTAACATATTCGTAGCAGTCGTTATTAAGAGTAGGCCAATAATAGCCTAGGCGAAGGATCCGTTTGGCCATGGCAAGGCCACTAAAATGCCCACCACAAATTCCGTCATGGACTTGTTGGATGGTATAGGTGACCTCCGCGCCGGTTAGACATCGAAGGAGGATGCCATCAAAGCCACGTTTATAGAGGAGTCCCCCCATGACGACATAACGAGAAACACTTTTAAGAAAAGCACGTTTGCCGTTACTAGTAAGGTCAGGTGGGAGAACAGAGGTTGTAAGGTAGTCGTGAAATTGGTGATACCAGGTATCCTGCGAATTAGCAGATACATTATTTACCATACAAACATCCGGGACTGAGTAAGATGGGGCAAAGAGTTGTTGGACCAAGACAAATATGTCAGAGTCAGTTGGTGAGGCAGGAATTTGCGAGGCCAAGCAAGCCATAGTATCCGCAAATTTATTAGTTGAGCGGGGAATGGTTTGGATAGAATAATGAGTAAATAAGGTCAAAAGTGAATCCACGTAATGTTTGTACTTTTGAAGTTCCTCATTTTTACATTGGTAGATGCCCGTAACTTGATTGACTACCAATTGAGAGTCACCAAAAATGTTAATAGACTTTACACCTAAGTGTAACGCAACCTGGAGACCCAAAACAAGGGCCTCGTATTCCGTGTATTATTAGTGCAGGGGAAATCGAGCCAGAATGAAAGAGGCATAGGTTCAGCATCAAGAGGAATGAGAACAACGCCTGCCCCTCCACCGCGCTGGCATTTGGATCCATCGAAGAAGAGGGTCATTGGATACGACACCTCACTGAGTGAAAGAGTTGCGATGAGTTCGTCAGGGAAAGTAAAATTGGTAAATTGTTCCCCAGGTAAAGGGGCTTCCGCGAGTTGGTCTGCGATAGTTTGTCCTTTGACTGATTTCTGGTGTACAAACTCAAGGTCGAGGTCGGCGAGGAGCATAAGCCATCGGGCGATGCGTTGGTTTAGATGAGGTTTGGCGTACATATAATGGATGGGGTCAGCATTGGTGATGACAAAAGTTTTGTGATTCAGGAGGTAATGTCGGAGTTTGGTGGCCACGAATGATAGGGCTAGGCACAACTTTTCTACATGTGTATACCTAGTCTCGTAATCCACAAAAGTATGGATTATGTAATAAACGGCTTGTTCTCGATGCTCGGAGTCACGATGTGCGAGCATGGCTCCTACAGCATGGTCGGTGGCAGAAAGGTAAAGGTAGAAAGGGCGATCATCCTGAGGTGGGACAAGCACGGGTGGCTGCAAGAGATAGGCTTTAAGAGCCTCAAAGGCTTGGTGGCACTCTTCGCTCCATTGAAAGACAATGTCCTTTTTAAGGAGATGATGGAAAGGTTGACATCGATCCGAGAGTTGTGAGATGAAACACCGGATAGATTGGAGTTTTCCCTGCAAACTACGCAATTGTTTGAGGTTAGTGGGTGGGGGCATTTCTAGGATAGCTTTGACTTTTGCCGGATCAACCTCAATGCCACGCAAAGAGACGATAAAACCAAGGAGTTTTCCCGAAAGGACACCAAAGACACATTTCTTTGGTTGAAGACGAACACAGTATTGTAACAGGTGATCGAAAATAATGGTTAAAACATCGAGATGTTCACTGCGATGTTTAGATTTGCCAAGAAGATCATCGACATAATCCTCAAGGATAGTGTGCATAATGTCATGAAAAATGTAAGTCATAGCCCGCTGATAGGTCGCACCAGCATTCTTAAGGCCAAACGGCATGACACGATAGCAGAAGGTTCCCCAAGGAGTAATGAAGGTGGTTTTATGTTGATCGGCCGGGGCTACCAAAATTTGATTGTATCCCGAGAAGCCATCCATGAGAGAAAGCATCTCATGGCCTGCAGTGAGATCAACAAGTTGATCAATACTAGGTAGGGGGAAGTCATCCTTTGGGCAAGCGAGGTTAAGGTCCCAGAAATCCGTACATATCCAAAGTCCCCCCGTCGCTTTAGTGACAGGTACGATGTTAGAAATCCATTGAGGATAGTCAATAGGTAAGATGAAGGAAACAGAAAGGAGTCGTTGAAGCTCTTCTTTGACCAAGAGGGCAATGCGTGGATGCATTTTTCTCAGTTTCTGTTTAACTTGGTTTGGAGTCGGGTTTCAGAGTAATGTTATGGACAGCAATGTCAGGATCGATTCCTGGCATGTCAGCGTAGGACCAAGCGAAAGCTTGGTTGCGGGCACGGAGGAAGGTAGTGAAGGTAGTTTGTTCTGATGCGTTAAGAGATTGTCTGATCTTCACAATGTGAGGATCATCCTCTGTGTGGATGTTGATTTCTATAGTCGACTCATTCAACATGGTTTGAGTTTCAGATGGTAAGGTGCATTGAATATAAGAGTCGTCCGCGCCAAGGTAAGTGAGGATGGAGTCGTCATCCTGGCACTCAACAACATTAATTGAAGGTGAGTCTTCTTCGATCATGTCTGGATACAGAAGGGGAAGAGAAGATGGGTCTTCATTATCACATTGATAAGTGAGAGGACCCAGGAAGATAGCATTTACGAAAAAAAAAAGTTAGGAGGGATAGATTCCGGGTCTATCGACTCTGTGGGTGAAGATGGCAAAATAGGTGATGATGGTTCAGAAGAGGTAATGTCGTTGTCTTCCCGGATACAACTGACACGAGGTTTCTTTGGTGTAAGTGTTTCAGAAAATCCAAGACCACTACGATCTTTGTGTTTGCGTGTAGTCACGGGAATGATTGTATGTCGGCCTTGTTCATAAAGACCGAAACCAAAACCTTTCCAAGCACAGCGAGTCAAGAAGGTGAGGGCGAAACGACGATTTGTTAGATATTGAAAATCAGATTGGAAGGGAACCACACCAAGGGGAGGTTCAGGGGTAACGGAGGATGCGTCGACACCCCCATACGTTAGGTTGGTGCGGCAATTAGGTGGTCCGTAGGAGATCACCTCCCCCACACGACGGTCGTAGGTAGGATGCACATGTAACTGTCTGTACTCCTGTGGGGTATGGAAAGTGCTAACGTTATATAGGCGATACTCCCCCAGCGTAAGGCGTTGAAAAACATCTACCAAGGGATCTGAGGTTGGGATGTTGTCTGCGGGGAAGGAAGTGGTATTTGCGGCGGCGGTTTCATTGGTTGAAGGTGTAGGTGCGGCTAAGGTGGATGGTTGAGGTGTGGGCAAAGTAGATGGTTGGGTTGGATGAATGGGTGCCTTGACTGGTACAAGCACATCATTAGGGTGATATAACATATTGCAGGTTTTGAAGGGGGGAGCGTCAGCTTTTACGGTGTATGACTTCCCCTCATACTCAAATTTTATGCATCTATGTAAGGTGGAGGGAACGCATCCCATAGCCCAGATCCAAGGGCGGCCTAACAACATGTTGTATTGGAATTCTCCCTCAAGGACATAGAAGAGTTCGGGTAAGGTACGTGGCCCTACATGAATGTTAAGGATCACGGTGCCTAAAGTAGAAGTAATAGCATCATTGAATGAACGCAACATGGTGGGGTTGGCACACATGCAGCTAGAAGGGATATTCATTTGTTGGAAGGATTTGGAAGAGATGATGTTTAGGCTAGCGCCCCCGTCAATCATAACACGACGTACTCAGATGTCCCAGACGTAAGCCGAGATGAAAAGAGTGGGGTCAGGATCTTCTGCACCAAAGACGAACAATTTCATCTTCAGAGAAACTGACAGCAGTGGCTTGCTGTATAGGGACAGAAGTGGTAGATTGTTTGGTGAGAGAAGCAACGTGGTTGGGTGTTAAGATGGAGGCAACGGGCAAGGTTTCGTTAGGTAGGACCTCTATCCCTTGAAGGATTTCAATGAGAGCTTGTCGATGAGATTCAGAGGTTTGAATGAGATCATACAAGTGTCATTTTTACAGGTGATTGGTGAAGCTGTTTGATCATGGTACGATGGGCAACTCCATCAGAGACGGGGTAGGCAGGTCCACGAATAACCACTTTAGGTGGTGGTGCGATCGGGATGGTGGATGGAGAAAGAGAGGCCACAGGTGTGCTTTCTTTAGCTTTCCCATTGTTTTTCTGCCCTCGAGTAGCAATACTAATCATGTTGATCTCGTGAACACGAGAGGAGGAAGATGGCAGGGATAAGTCATTGTCTTCGAGAGGTGGGGTTGCAATAATGATAGATCTTGGTGAGGCGGGGATAGGTGGTATAGGAGAGGGGATTGAAGCTAAAGGTTTCTCCCTTCGTAAGTTGTCTTTCTTAACCTTTCTATCCGAGATAGGTGACTGACGAAGGATGGCTTTCAAAGCTTTGCATCCCTCCACATCATGTCCTGGTGTGTGGTGGTAAGCGCAGATTTTAGACTCATCATAACCTATAGGTCGAGGTTTAGATGGATCATAGGGTCTGAGTGGGGGTAGGGAAATGGTCACATTCTCCACCAACATATCAAGGATCTTGGCGTAAGATCCTTTGAGTGGGTCAAAGTCAGAGGAAGATGAGGCTATTGATTAGGTGGGTTTTGGTAATGGTTGGGTATGGTTGGTTCATACGGGTGGTGGTTTAGACAAGGGGTTTTGATAATTGGATTTAACTAAACGTGGCTTCTTCGGCGCAGAAGTCATGTTTAGCTGGTTAGATGATGAGGCCACAGATGACGTGGTGGCAGGAAACAACCACGGGGAAAGAGGAGTGACAGCAAACAAATCCTTTGATGATGGAGTTTGTTTAGGGTTGGTAGGTGGACAGGATACTTGGGGTGACGGTGTTGATACACCCGTGGATCTCTGTATGGGTGCAGAAGGTGCAGGTCATTTTAAAGAAAATGCAGGAGGTATGATGTATTGAGGCAAGGTGGAGGGGTGAGGTCCCAATATAGAAGGTAGGTGTGACGGCGAGGGTTTTAGTTGTGACAGAGGCATAGATTGGACTTGAGGAGATTGGGTCTGTCTCCTAGGTGGATGGACGGCTTTATTTTTGGATAAATCTAACCGTTTAGGTGGGTGTGTTAGGCTGGGTATTGGTGAAGTCCCAAGCATAGGGGAAGGTTTGGTTAGGTTAATAGAGGTGGATGAGGTATTCGGTAGAGATGAGGGGGGTGAAGATGAGGACATAGGCATTTTGAGCTTTTGTAAACACCTCGGGTATATGGTAGAGGTGTCTGGATCGGTCATCTGCATTTGAGTAGAGCATGGTGTACTCAAATGCTCCCATAGGACTCGTCTATCTTCTGAGGGATGACAATCTTCACGTGTGAAGAAGAAATTTTGTATGGAAGAGAGGTGGGTTGTGATTCTGGTCCACTGTGGGTGTGATACAGGGGGTAAATGAGGCATTGTATCAATGGGTGTTAAGAGGTCAACCGGTCGCTGAAAAGATTTAGGCGATGAAGAACTAATAGGTAGGAAGGCATGTTTGAGGGGATCCGTCATGATTAAGGAGTTTGGTGATGTCGGTTCGAGAGGTTTCTCTTCTAAGGATGACAGAAACAGTGGCGAGCCTTCTTCTTTTACAGTAAGAGTGGCGGAAGGAAATGTTTGGGAAATAGATAAGTTAGATAACATCCGCTCACAGTCTTGCAGGGATGTGGTGTAAGAAGACTCATTCGTGAGAAGAGAACTCTGGGTGGTTAATTCCTTTATGGGTAAAGGAATGGCAAGGTTATCATCTTGTCTTGATGGTGGTGTAGGGGGTGCATATCCCTGTGTTAGTGAAGAGGCCTGATTCAGAATTTCCTCGATAGAAGCTTTTGGTTGGGAGTTGAAAACTGCATGGATTTCATGAACACTCTTCTCCTCGGCTGAGGTGTCTTGATTTGTGTTACTGTTAGATGCATGGTTAGGAAATGGTTTGTTGAAAATTTTTAAATTTCGATTAGCGAGGGCATTAGGATTATCGAGAGTTATATCCCCTGCATCAACCATTTCCTGCACTATGTTTTTCAACATCTTGCAGTTTTCGTGACTGTGTCCCTTCACGCGATGGAAGTTACAGAAGTCATTTTCTTTATACCAAGAAGGAATAGCGTGGGTGGAATCAAACCCGGAGTGAGGTTTAACAGGAGGCAAGGTGATAGCTCCTGCTTTAAGCAATTTGTCTAAGATCACACCATAAGTTTCTCCCAAGGGAGTATAGTTGATGGGCTCGGCTTTATACTTATAGGTGGCTTTCGGCTGGGTATTAGACAGTGCTTGAGATTTGACCGTCACAGCGTGTACAGCCCCCTTTGATTTCGAAGCAGCCGATGTGTGAGAATTGGTGGTGTTGGGTTTGGTGGTAGAGTCTTGGGTCTGGAAATTTGAGCTTTTGTTGCGTAACCTCAATTTCTCTTCCTCTAAGGCTCGAATCTCTAGTTTCCGAGCCATAGTAAAGGCCTCATCAAATGTGCGGAAAGTTTGAATTTGGAGGGTGGGAGAAATGTGTTTAGCACAGGCCCGCATAAATAGTTTGATGAGCTCGGCCTGAGGTAAGGCATAAGTAAGTTGGTTGATGAGGCCCCACCATCGTCCAACGAAATCTGCGATAGACTCGTCTTCAAATTGTCGGATGGCATAGAGGTCGGTAATGGATACTTTCTTGGCAATATTGATGGAGAAGTGATCCAAGAAAGATTGGGCTAACTGGTTAAAGGAGAAGATTGAATGCTGGGTTAAAGCACTGTACCACTCCAAGGCAGGTCCTGATAAGGACATGGGAAAGGTACGGAGTAGTAAGGCATCGTCATGAGCAATCAGATAGTAGGCATGTCTGAATGATCGCAAGTGTTGTTGAGGGTCCTCCTTACTATTAAAGTGAGTAAATTTCAGTAATTCCCATTGAGGAGGATATGTATGAAGGGGGACAGAAGGGTGAATAGGCTCCCGAAAAACTTGCTCATATGTCAGGGTGTTACGACTTCCTGAAACAGAAGCCTCAAGATTTTTTATCTTGTCCATCATCTGTTTGATTAAATCATTGGTTGGGTTAGATGATGGTGTTGTCATTGTAAACAGAGGAGGATTGGTCCAAGAGCCGCTACTAGACAATGGTGGGATTGAATGTTGATAAGATAATGGTGATGAATGTGTTGGGGCAGCCGAATAAGGGTGTCCTATATAAGAGGTTGAGGCCACCGGATGAATTTGTGGAAATGAAAAGGTGGGCGGAACTTGTGAGGGAAAGCTAGTGTGTATAGGTGGCAGAGAGCAAGTGATGAAAGAGGCAACCTGCAAGAGAGATGAGGTAGGGGCAGTGGATGGTAGTGATATGTGGGGTCCCAGATTAACTAGAGGAAAACCAATCGGTGTAGTATGAACCACCGAAGCTACTGAGCTGGGAGACGGGGCTAAGGATGAAGATGGTGAGGCGGAGTTATTAGGTGGGGAAGGGGCTAAGTGAGCGGTCATACTAATAGGCATACCAACGAGGAGCTGACCGTCGGGTGCACGGTCAGGGGTATGAGACAAATAATATTGTACGGCGCTAGGATTAGCATCCAAAAATTTGGAAAATTCCTTATCTCCTATAGGGATCTTGGGAAAATTACTGGTATCCGTAGGATTCCCCATAGGATGCAAAGGGGGTGACTCAGGCAAAGGCACGGAACAGGCATGTGAAACCATGGCTGCTACTTGTTTCTGGGTGATAACAACCATGGAAAAGAGGACACAGCAGGGATTTAATCAATCTGGAATGAAAATAGCAACAAAATGTTGGAATTGATAGGTTGCTGGTGTGTCAAGAACTATTAAACACAGTAACCGATATCGGTCAGATAACCGATGTCGGTCAAAATGTAACCGGCATCGGTCAGTTAACCGATGTCGGTAGTATGGGACCAGTGTCGGTCACTGTGAAAGCAAAGAGAGGATGTAAGAAGCTGCTGGTTTGGGGATAACAATGCTTAATATACCTACCAAACTGTCTTGAAGTGATCACTGAAACAGTGTATGACAGAGAAACAGAACTAAAAACAAGCAAGATGCACAAGCAAATCAATAGACTAACCCTAGGATTAGTTTTAATCACTTTGGGCTTATGCCTTAGATGCCAGATGATGTCAATCCTAAACAAATACCTAAGGGAGATGTCAAGTTTGTTTTGGCTCATAAGGCTACCTCAATTGGGCAAAGGAATACCGCGGGAAGGGGGGATGTTTGAGCTGTTGTGTTGATTATGATGTGATTTGGTATGTGTTGTGTAGTGAGAGTAAGATTAATTTCTCGTCAATACCGTGGATATCACCCCCACGTGTATGACCTGTTACTTAATCTACATTCACTAGAATTAAAAATAGCAAGCAAGAATGTGATGCACGTGTTTTAAACCCAAATCGAAAATGATATTCGATGAAGCAAAGAAGATGACTTTCACTAAATGCAAAGATAAAAGAAAGACAAATTCTTTTACCAAAATGACAAAATATTTTGTGAATATTTAGAAGAAAGAAACAGCAAGTATGCTCCCTATATGAAAGCAAGCAAGAAAGAAAGAAACCCGAAATGGGTCCCACCGGGCGTGCCAAAATGTTTCGCACAGAATGTTTCCGTTCCAGAATAGAGTTACTTCTATCCTTTCATTCTCTTGAGAAACAGATAAGGGTTAGGGCTAGGAGGAATACCTGTTGAGTGTTGGGAAGGTGTGCACGTACCGTAGAGAGATCAGATCGATTGTGAAGAACTCCTTTTTGTCTGGGAAGGACTACCTACAAGTAAGAATACAAGACCACCAGATCTTAGTTAGACAATAAGTGAGGGAACTGCCTTGGGCCCAGGAAATATTAGACTTCCTTTCGAAGGTGGTCAGCTCCCTTTCAATACAAATTGATGCAAATGGTAATAAAGAAGCTATTGTCGAAATCACGATTTAGGTACCTCCTTAAAAAGCAATAGAGACTAGACTACCAATAATAGTATGTCATGTTGTTTGTTTGGTCACTGGTTATTGATACGTTCAAGTCAAGTTACGGGGATAGACCAGGCTGGATTTGAGGTTGTTAGGAGACAAATAGGTGAAAGGAAGGTTTTGGGTATAAGTCACAGTGACCGATGCCGGTCACTGGATAACCGACCGCAATTAGAGAACCGCTACCGGTAGGGGATAACCGACACCGGTAGGGTCAGTAATCTAGGTGCTTCTGGGTAGAGGTTGATTGTAGGGTGATTGTGGGGTTTTTAAGACTAGTGGATGGTTGAGGGGAATAGTGAGATGATGGGGAGGACTTAGAGAGTGATAAAACTATCTTCTGGGAAATACAAGGATGTATGGATGAAGGTTAAGTGTAGGGTGCTGGTAGGTGGTAGATCTAGGAGTGAGATTATAATTACTATGAATCAAAAAGTTCAAGAAATGGTGTTTAGAAACATACAAGACACTACTTACTCATTCTTGATGAAGATTCAGGTCTGAGGAATGCAGTGACTAATGCCAGATTCAGGTGGGATGACCCGATAATCAAAAGTGAGCTGATGAAGCTATCCTCTAACTTTTCCAATGCTTGGACGAGTGTGAAGGTGATCCAGTTACTCAGTTGCAATCTTGGGCTCGACGTCCTTCTCTGTAAACTCTTCTCTTTTCTTCACTTTTCTCTGTCTTGCAAATGAATTCTGGATCCTTTCTTTTTGGTTGGGGGAGGTCATTAACAGGGAACTGATGGCGGTTACATAACCGATGGTGGTCGAGTAGGAACCGATGTCGGTTAGGTCAAAGTGGCTATTTTTAGTAAAACAACCATCTTTCCCTCCTTTTCTCCCGAGGAATCAGTTGTGGGCTTGGTCAAGTCATTATTTGTCTCATTTTGGTGTGGGTGAGGGGTGATGAGTCGTGGGTGTGGGTATGGACCAAGTCATAGGTCTTAATTAGGTTGGTTTAGGGTTAGGGCTAGGTCATAGTGAGGTAGCGAGATGAGGTGGCGGGTTTGGAGATGTGGATTTATTAATTATAAGGTAATTAATAAATCATTAGGTGTGTAAGGTTTTAGGTGGTGAGGTAGGGTTAGGTTGCGGGACGAGATATGGGGTAAAAGGGCGTCGTAAGACCCAAATTTGGTGTCTACACTCATAGGATCATTTCTACGTGTCATCCCTCTAGAAATGAATATTTTGATTGTCACCTTGAGTTTAGAGGCATTTCCAATCGCTGGGTAAACCATTCTGAGCACTAGGTGAGGAAGCTAGGGTGGAGGAAGATGGAAGATATTAAGATGGAGAAAGAAAGGGAGGAGATATGACTCAAGTATAGTGAAGTGCATGAAAGGAAGATTTCTAAACAACATGAGGTTACAAGTGTGATGGATCTGTAGAGGTAGACGTTGTGGGAAGGAGTTGAGGTTCACGCAGAGGACATGGAGCCTAAGTAGTCTGTGCTACGCCATCTTGGCAAGCGCATAAGAGAAACCCCTTTAGCTTCTGATGATATTTCGTCATGTGGAGAGAGAAGATTCGTTGATACGTATCTAAACCCACCTAGTGACCAAAACCTGGTGATTGGTTTTCCAGATCAAGGAAGGAGTATCATTGACCTAGTTGGTATTAGTGGGAGTGACAGATCTACACCCAGGAGCTACAATTTTTCATTTCCCACTTCTATGTGTACACATATTCCAGTATTCAGAGGAAGTTTTGGACAAGGAGAAAGTACACAATACTTAAATCTTACATCTAGGAGTGGCGTGAGGTACACTAGTGGTAGTGGGGCATTATCACAAACCGTCGATGTGTAGTTTAGTAGAACCTTGGGGACACTTGGCACAACCACTACAGGACCTAGTGGACCTAGTGGGTTAGGAGGAATAGGACCTGGTTGTTCTGGTGGCTTAGGAGGCACAGGACCTGGTGGATCTAGTGGATCCAGTGGTGGAGGAAACACCGGAGGGAACCAAGGATCTAGCTCAGGAGTAAAAGGGCCCCAGCCACCCCCCTCAAGTCTTCTTTGAAATGTCCCTTTACATTTTCCATATTAAAAATGTATTGAAGATGATGTAGAATATGTTCACAAGTGTGAACTGCTATGGCACACAAAAGGGATCACAACCCCAGAGCAGAAGGCCAATCAGTTTGCAACAACGTTATAGGGGTGTGTGTATAGATGGTCTAGTAAATATGACTCATCAAATAGTGATGGATTATACTGCTTTAAAGAATGTCTTTTTTACAAAATTCCACATCCCTGAGTTTAAACAAAAGAGAATCAGTGACTTTAAGGAGATTCAACAGAGAATGGAAGAGAGTGTGTGGGAATATGATGCGCACTTTGAAACTCTCTTATCTAAGTTAGCATATGATATTCACCCTTCACAACATGCTCAGTGGTTTTTTGGAGGGTTGATCACTCCTTTTAGAAGGGCCTTATCTCATAAAACTTTCACAAACATGTGCAAGGCATTAGAAGATGCTCTACACATCAAGGCTATTGGAATTGTTTTTACCAGTATCAGCCTATTTTTGGAGGCTCAGATTGCTCATATGGCTAAGCAACTAGAAACGTTATCTATGAACTCATCCCATGAGACTCGTAGTGGTATATGGTGTACAAATTGTGAAGTAGAGGGGCAACTCAAGGATAGTTTCCCCCGAAGGGCAGTACGCATTATGATAGTAGATTTTGAAATTTGTCATGGGGACCATGATGCAAGTAGATGTCCCTTGTTACAACATGCAATTCGGAAGAATGTGTCTTACTACTGTAATATATGTACCTCTACAACCCATGATACTAAGGATTGTAGGCTTGTTGACCAGATCCATGAGGCCATTGATCATGGGGTTCGCTAGACCAGCATTGCCAGCAATTCTAAAGTTGATGATCACTGTTATAAGGAGCGCACAGATGGAGGTGTGCGTGGAAGGGGATTTTGTGGAGGATTATGTGGTCATGGTAACCATGGAGGAGGAAGAAGTGAGTTCCCACATGGAACCTATTTTTATTATCGGTCTACAGAGCATTACAAATGAGAGTGCCTAGATCTATTGTAGTGCTCATGGTGTGGGAAGAAACACAAGTATGAGGAGTTCCCTAAGTTGTTTGAGCACATGAATTAGCAGCAACAAAAAGACAAGGGTGTTGAAATTTTAAGCATTAAGAAGACAGACACACAATGGATGCCACGAGTAACATGTTATGTAGGCTTAGAACTTGTTTTAGTAACAACAAGAGCAGAGGCCTTATGCACAAAGGAAATATCAAGGCAGAGGACTCTGGTTTTAAGAGAATAAGTGGTATATGGAAAGTACCCAAATCTTGCTCATCAGAAAGAGGTATATCAAGATACCATGGAAATCATTTGGAGTTTACAAGGAGAAATCCAATGTCTAAAGGAGCATTCTAGTAGGGAGGAGTAAAGAAGGAAGTTTGAGGTGCCAAGAGATGACCTAGATGAGGTCAGGGAGGTATGTAAAATGCTAAGGCAAGAGAATGTTATTCCCTTGCTAGGGGCATGGTTGAGAGAGAAGGTACCACGCACTGGAGAAGAGCATGAGAGGCAGGTCCTACATGAAAACCTCCCCCTTCATAGCCTTGACTATGATAGGGATATCATGCTAAATGCAATATTGGATAGATGGTTGTTAAGTAATATCCTCATTGACATAGGTGTGGAGGTCAATGTTCTCACATTGGATGCATGGCATCAGATTGGAAGGCCTACATTATAGTTGTCTTTGAATGTGTTATATATGGAAAACAAAATGAAGGCAATGTCCATTGGTGTCTTAAATGATGTAGCTATCACCATTTAGGGAGCTAAGTTTACTGGGGACTTTGAAGTCTTAGCACTCGTCAAGGGAGAAAATTTCTCAACACTTCTTGGGCACCCATGGTATTATAAGAACAATGTGGATCTTTGGTTCAACAAGGGGTACATTAGATTTGAAAATGAGGAGGAATAAGTCATCACACCCCTTGTTGATGGGAATTCAACACCCTATACTGAACCCTTGGGAGAGGAGGTCCTAGATAGAATATATGTGCACTCAATCAGGGATCCAGAGATAATCCATCCTACCGATGGAGTTATCCAATTTGAGGATGCTGAGTCGGTAAGTGACACCACTAGTATAGCATGTGATAATTGTGTGCATGGAACTTATAAGTTAATCGGACAATAGTTAAGGGGATTGGTGACAAAGGTGAAAAAGGTGTGTACATTCCAGTGTCTAGGAGGAAAAGAACTACCTAAGTAATCAGGAGGAGCCTCTCCTGAGGTATTTTTGTAGAAAATGGAAGCTCAGTGGAAAGAGGAAAATGAAAGAAGGGGGAGGTTAAGTTACATCCTACTAGGAACTATTGCACACTAGTGAGAAACACATTGGGATAATCTCTTGGAATGGCGTGAAGTGATAATTGTCTTCTTTATTTATTTCTCTAAAAGCGATGCACCCACCACCATAAAGGACTACCATGGTAAGGAGCCCACCTCTTTCCACATATAATCCTATGAAAGAACCTAGAGGTAAGGCACTGAAGCTTTTCCACCATCCCTCTAGGTGCACAAACTATATTTTGATTTATAGGGTTGTGCACATGCATGGTACATACATTCTGAGACAAGCCACCAGACAGGGAATTGGCAAGAGCTAGCAGCTGACCTAGTTCAAACATTTGAGTATCAAAGTACCAAGCCATTAGTTAACAAGGCATTCTAGGTTGTCAAGTTCTTTACCATGGGGGATAGTGCCATGGAAGAATATAGGTTGCTAGACTTGCTTACTGAACCAGGTTTGGAGGATAAATTTGAAGAAGAGGAAATAGAGGAGGTTCAACTTGAACACTCATGTGTGAAAAAGGAGAAAGGAAAGCTTGTATATGTGATTGATGGGAATGAAGCAAAAAGGTTGGATGTTAACAATTCCATAGGGATGTGTGAGGTAGTGGACAGTGTTGATACCCACGCACACACCTGCCATAAACCTTTAAAAACTAAAAAGGTTAACATCAGCTTGGGAGAAGAACCTAAGGAATGCTATCATTGGAGATTACTGGTCGGAGAAGGAGGTCTCTAAGATCATTGATTTTTGCACGAATTTGAGGGGTTATTCCTGCACGGGTAGCATGAGCTCAAAGGCATTCACCATTCCTTGGGGGAGATGAGAATAAAGTTAAAGGACAGTGCACACTCGGTCAGGAAGAGACCCTACCGAATGAATCCCAATTTGTGTGTGAAGGTAAAGGAAGAGATAGAAAAAATGATAGCATTTGGGATTATTGAAGCTATTTGAAGAATCATAAGTGGATAAGTCCAATGATGATCAAGATCAAGAAGGATGGGTGGATTAGGATCTATGTGGATTATAGGGAGCTGAACATGCTAGTTTATGTCATCACATCCTTTCCCAACCCCCTTCACTGAAGAAATTTTAGAAGGAGTTGCTAGGGTGCGAAATATATTCGTTTCATGAGACGGATTTTTTAGGGTATGACATCCAGGTTACAAAGGATCGACTTAGGAGGATCAAGAAAAGACAACATTTACTCTGAATGGGGAAGTTTTGCCTATACTATGTTCATGCCTTTTGGGTTGAAGAATGCACTCCTACTTGTATTCTCGACGAATAGTGTATAGGCATTCAAAGATTTTATTCAAAATCTTCTTACAAGTTTACTAGATGATTGGACAATGATATGGGCTTGGTGAAAGACCATTGTGACAATTTGTGTTTGATGTTTGAGAGGTATCAGACAATTGAGGATATCCCTCAACATTAAGAAGTGTGTCTTTACTACGCCCTTTGGAATGTTATTAGGACATATCATATGTAAGGAGTTCCTGTTAGTAGATCCGGCCAAGGTTACAGTTATTGTGGGATTAGGGGAGCCTACTAGCCAAAGTGCAGTGCGCGGATTTATTAGGACACACAGGCTACTATCGGAATTTTATCAAGGGGTATGCCAAAATCATGTAGCACCTTTAGAAGAATTGCTTAGACATAAAAGTGTACTTCTATTAGGGAAAGGTGCAGTAGAGGGCGTTTGACACATTAAAGGATAGGCTTGTCAACTATGCCTATATTACATTTTCCCTCTTGGGATAAGCCCTTCATGTTCATGTAGATGCCTCTAGAATGGCCATTTGGGTAGTAATTGCACAACCTGGTGAGGGAATTGTTGATCACCCCCTAATGTATTTACAAGTAGGAAGTTGACACCAGTAGAGCAGAATTATACTACGACTGAGCACAAAGCTTTGTCAATGATTTACACACTTCACAAGTTTAGGTAGTATCTGCTGGCAACTCCCTTTATCTTTTACACTGACCACATGGCATTAAAGTATTTGGTGAACAATCTAGTTTTACAAGGGTGCATATGTTTGTGGGTGTTGTTATTTCAAGAGTTTGAGTTCACGGTAGTTGTGAAGCCTGGAAAGAGTAATTGTGGACCATGATCATTTGTCAAGAATTAATTCAGGGGAGGAGGCACGCAGAGCATTGAAGAGACTAATGCCAGACATAGTAACTATTTAGGTTGTGGCACACACCCTTAGATTTGGAGGACATTGTAGTATTTCTAAAGGAAGGTGTGGCACCTAGAAGGGATGAAGACATTAGAGAAAAAGTAACTAGCCATACGCACCACGCCCTACATGTTGATCAGTGGGGACTTATACAAATTAGGGCAGAGATGAAGTTTTACACATTGTGTGTACTAGAGCATGAGTTCCTCACCATCATAGAGGAAGCTCATGGTGGAAGTGACAGGTGGCCATTATGTAGGTGATGTGACCACATGTAAAATATTAATGGCAGGATTATGGTGGGGAAACTGCTGTATAAGGAATGTAAGGACTATTGTAAAGTGTGTGACCATTATTCAGCACCTTGGAAAGACAAGACAAAGAGATGATAATGCCTTTGAGCCCTATCCCTAGTGCTGAAACCTTTTGAGAAATGGGCAATAGACTTTGTAGGACCTATTTCACCAGCCACATGTAGGAGTGGATCACGCTACATAATCACTTGCACAGACTATTTGAAAAGGTGGGTAGAGGCAACCCTAACTAAATATATGGTACAATAGCTACAACAACTAGGTTTCTATGGGAGAATGTTCATTACATGATGTATGGATGTCCCTCTATGTTTAACCAAGTGATAGGGGTACACATTTCTTAAATGAGACAATGAGGATCCTGTTAGCATGAGTTCATGGTGGCTCATCACAAAACTACACCTTATCACCCATAAGAAAATGGAACCGTACTGAAGCATTTAACAAAATATTGAGTCATACCTTGACAAAAATTTGTGATGTCAGAAGACAAGATTGGGATGACAAGGTATCAGCCATATTATGGGCTTATAGGACAACTTATAAAAGGTTGAACAAAGCCACACTGTTTCAATTGGTGTTTGGCATAGAAGTTGTTCTACCGGTTGAGTTCATGTTACCTTCTCTATGAATAACGCACGCAGGAGGGTTGGCTAATGAGAAAGCACTAGAAGAGAGAATTGATGAATTGATGAAGCTGGATGAAAGACAATCACTTGTCAAGTGGAGCCAAACAACAAAAAAGTAAAGTAAAAAGCATGGCATGATTACCACATTAGGAACAAGAAGTTTGAGGTTGGGAAAATGGTCTTACTGTATGATTCTAAGTTTTTGTGCCACCCTGGGAAGTTAAAGGTCCATTGGTTAGGTCCCTATATAATCTCAGTACATCCTTGATTTAGGTGCATGTGCCAGTTACAAGCGCTGGATGGAATGAAATTTCCTGTACACTTCAATGGGAGTAGGTTGAAGCCCTACTATAAATAAGGCTTCTTGGTGTTTGTAAATAAGGCAGTTTTTCTAGATAGTTTAGAATTTCCTTTATGCATTTCCTTTCTTGTGTTTCCCTTTCATGTTTGTTATTTTGTTTTGTGCCTTGGGCACCAGTAACCTTGTTAATTTTTGAGGTTTTTGAATGCACAGAGGACCATGCATCATTTAAGTGTGGGGTGGAGTGATGTGAAGGAAAGTGTGGGTAAAGTGTCAAGGAGGATTCTGTTGAAAATCCCAGTTGAATGGCCCTATTGAAAGAGGTGCATGAAAGAAAAGGTAGAAAAGAATGGTTAGTGTCAAGATAAGGCTACTTTCAAATCCCATGTATAGAGGAGGAAGAAGTGCATAAACAACATGAGGTAGGTGAGAGCAAAAATCATGACACAAGAAGTGCCTTCGGCGCTGGTTATGCACACATAAGAGTCTCCTATCAAGATGGATTTGGTTGCACCAGAAGGTTGGAAGATTATCCGCATAGGGTTGGGCGCATGAGTTAGGGCAAAAAGTCAAGGATTTGTTTGAAAAATCCACATTAAACGTTAAAAGTATGGTGGTAGGTGAAGTAGCATTTAATGCTTAAAAATGGGAAAAACTATAAATAAAGGTTTGGGACATTTCATTTTTTTCACTTTGCGTATATGAAGAGGAGATTTTGCAAACTAGGGTTTCCAGAGTTGATCCATGTGAAGAAAAATTGCAAGAATTTGAGCGGTGAGTGACCAGTTTGGATTTACAAACTGGGAAAGGAAGTGATTCACGGGTGTGGGAAGAGTTGTGGAGAAGCATCGTCTAGGTGAAAAGAGGTTCCAGTTAGGGTTTGACATCTAGGGCACTAGGTTGGAAAAGAGTTTCTTCACCAGTTTGAGATCTAAACTTGGAAAGGGGTAGTAAAATAAAGCAAGTGAAAGAAGTTGAAGTGTTAACATAAACAATGGAATCACAAGAAACTAGTTGGCACACCTAAGAAGGGAAAGGGCAAGGGCAAGTGCAAGCAACAAGACACTGTCATGGGTACAAATGAAGAGTGGTACGAAGAAATGTAGTACCCAGACAGAGTATTGTTTGGGTGTGAGTGGGAGTCCCATTTAAGAAATATGTCAGTAAATGATTACAATCATCGTTCGAGCACAATCGAGAAGGAAATGGTCACTGGAGTTAGTGCACCCGATGAATAAAAGGACACCATAGAGGGTTTTCCCATCTATAATGATGATGTAAAAGTGAAGATGGAGAAGTCAAGATTATTAAAACTCTTTGAGTTTCCCTACTTTGGGAAGCCTGAGCGCCTATATCAATGGTTGATGTCACGTGCGTGCATGAATATTAATTTCATTTCATAGGGAACAAGATGCGCATCACCCCTTAGCTTGTCTCACTATTACACAAGGCCTTGTCATTTGTTAAGGAGAGATTTTGGAGGATGACCTAAGTGAACAAGAAGGTAATTAAGGAAACTGTTGTTGCTTATGCATACAAAAAGTGGTCAAGGTACTTTGATATCACAGACATCAAGGACCCAGTGATGAAGATGGTCGTGCACCTTGTGATAAAGTTAAATGGCCATGAGAGATGGACCCAGGTAAACAAGGCCTGATTGAATGTTTGCAAGAGGATTTCAGAGGGCACCATCTACAACTTGTCTGCATTCATCACAGGATAATATTGTTAGCAGCATGAAGGAAAGTGATAAAATCCTTTTTGGTAATGTCCTGTTAACCATTGTTTTCTCAGAGATTGGGGTGTCGGTATGCAGCATAAAAATTCATGTGGGAGTACCCTGCTGAAGACCCTTCGGCCTGCAAAGAGGTTTGAGAAGTACACATGTGATAGTATGATGGCCATGCACAAGGCACACCTAGAGAAGTGGTACATGTGCCTGAGGAATGCATGTTTAGGGGTGGAATGGAGGATCCCTAAACAACTGGTCAGCGACCACTAAGGGAGAAGCTGAGTTTGTTGTGTACCAACATTTCTACCTTGGTAGATTTAAACTGATGGATGAGACATGGAGCCCATGGTGTAAGTTCCCTTTTGCCATTCACAACTCAACACTTCCAAGCGGGAGTGAACAGGTTCAAAGAATCCAAGAATTTGAAGTTAGACCTTGGTAATCTAGACTGAGACCACAGAGAAATGCGTAAAGGGTTGGTCTACCCTAACAAGAACGTGCATACATGGAGAAGTATGTGTCACATGAGGTCCAAATGATGAGACCCATGACTTTTCCCATTGTAGGAGGGACCACAGACATGCGTATACCTCTGCATAAGACCCAAATTTGAGAAGGGCATGTATTTGGAGAATGAGGTGTCCATACCTAAGGACCCAACATAGCAGGAAGAGACCTGTGCCCAGGAAGAAGGAAAAATAACCAAAGGAGAAAGTACCAAGTGTAGTGAATACATAGGCAATAGGTAACCTTGGGACAAGTGCCAGAACAAGTATGTATTCACGCAAGAAAAATTCCATAGTCAAAGAGAAGACTTCAGAAGCCAGAGGAGTCATTAGACAAGGAGTCATCAGAAGAAGAAGAGATAGAGTCACCTGCACTCCAGAATCCCCAGTTGGAAAGAAGTAAGAAGATGATGGAGGAATCAGATTTTGAGTACACTGAGAGCTTGGGGGCCTACCAGGGTGAAAGGGATGATGATGAGGAAGATAAGCTTGAGGTAAACCAAGAACAACTTGTGTTCAGTGTACATGACTCAGAGGAGGGAGAAGGAGAGAAGAATGAGTACATCTTCGTGTGGAGAGAGGGCAGCTCAGGAGGGGGAAGGAACCTGAGACAAGGAAGGGAGCGAAGAGGTAAACAAGGAGGTAGAAAGAGAGGTTGAGAAGGTCATTGAGACCTTGGTAGAAGAGGAGTTGGAATGCACAGTGCTGAGCTGGTAATGAATGAGGATAAGGAAGGAGAGCACAGGAAAAGGACCACATGGCAGCATTGGAGGCCCCACTTTAACTGTAAATATTCCTAAGGGCACGCGCATGGGAGGAAAGCACATGGAGGAGGAGAGGTCATGGTTGGGTTATATTGATGACCCCAACAAAGTGTTGTGCACACGGTTCCAAAGCATGGTTCCAGTAGAGGAGCTCCTGGAAATGTCCATCTTTTGATAAGGAGGCTACATACCCATGGACAAGGAAGATGCTCTCATGGGAATTTGGGTCCCATCTTGATGAGCCAAAATTTGAAGTAAGCCACGGGGTAATAATAACATTTTCGGAATCAAAAGGAGACAACCCATTGGTGAATGCTCAGCATGGATCTTAGATGAACAACTGGTGCAATGTGCTCAACAAGGTCTCCATTGAGGTTAAAGCTAGACTCTTTGGGTGGAATGATATAATCAAATATCTGGAGGATGAACTAGATGAAGAAAGAGGAAGAGCTAGCTGAGAGGACAAATGAGTTGAGTCAAGAAAAGCTTGATCAGTGCCTAGTTACAGCGTGAGTTAAGGGACAAGAAGGCTAGAGTACGTGAAGTATACAAAAAGGTGGAGTCCATTATAGATGCAATAGTGTTGAAGCATCTGGACCTAGTGCCTCCTGCATGTGGAAGTATGCATCTGTCCTTGGAATTGCCTGGAGGACTTAACAAGAATCCTCACCATGGAGAGGTAGTCGCTAGCCTTGGAATTTGCAGAAGAAGTGGCCCATATGCATTTAGAAAAGGAGGATAAATTGAAGGTCATGGTGCTCATAGCTTAATATAGCAAGGTCCTTACTGATGTAAAGATTGCTTCTTAGGACTACTCAGGCTATGTATGACAACTGCACATGGACAAGAGACAAAGTGACAAGCATGTTAGTCGCCAATGATGAAGAAAAACTTAAAGAGTTCAAGGAGAAGAACAAGGGGAACAGAGTGGAGTGAGAAAAGATCCTAGCCGAGGTAGAAAATAAATCAGAAGCTATTGAGGCCTTACAGGGCTCAATTAAAAACCGGCTAAAGGAACTATACCCGTAGATTACACGAAGGATGGATGCACTGGAGGATATAGGAAAGGAGTTAGAGAAAAATTTTGACACCATGAGTGCACAAGGGGATGGGCTAGGTTTTGATTAGGTGAGCACCTTAGTAGGTGATCTTTTCTAGAGAGCACAGAATGAGGTTGATGCCTGGAATAATCTGGAGGCGGACTTGCCAAAAGAACTTTCCTCTCTTATTGCTTTAAGTAGCATCATTTCCCCATTCTTCCTTCTTTTCCCATTCTTTTTCCCCTTTATTCTTTTTTCCATTGTGTATTTCTTTATTCTTTGAGGAATTTTTCGAGGGCAGAGAACAGGTATAGTGTGGGGTGATGTTTGGCCCCTAAAATATCAACTAAGTCCAAAAAGGGTGCATAGGCGTGGCACAGATGAACAAAGTGTCATGCAAGATAAGGCATGCAGGGAAGGGTTCAAGTAGGGTTTTGGTAGAACCCAGGATGCGTGCACCCATGGAAGAGAATCTGGAACTTAGCCATTTTTTACCTATCAGGCAGGACGCACGAGAAAAACGTGACCCAAGTGGATAAGGTGCCATCCTGGTGACAAGGTGGCGTAGAAGGAATATGCCCTATGATAGAAGCTTCTAGAAGGACATCATGGCAAGGAGTGGTGAGCTCAGGCCTGGAGGAGCATGTGCTCATGGAGGACCACATTCAGACACTTGGCAATAGGTTTGAGGCCGCAGAAGAATGAGTTGGTAGTTCAGGAAGGCTATATATACAAGTGCCTTACAGAAGCAAAGGGAGATGAAATGGATAGAGGGCATGAGCTCTGGACAGAAATACTACAAGGAATCTGTTAGCTTAGGTAAATAAGTGTAAGAAAGGATGTATCAAGGGTTTGGAGGGTTATAAATTTTCTTTTGAGGACCTAGTTATATGAATCCAGTTATAATGCATGACTATGGTCTGCCTCTCTGTGACATTCTATAATGGGCCTAATGAATGTAATGAGGTTACAAGTTTATGTGAATATGAACATTAATGGTTCTGATGCATACATCCTTCTTCATAGATCTCTTTTCATTTATGTTTATGAACTAAGTATGAATGCTTGTACAACTTCCTTTCTGTTTTGGTGTAAGTTCTATAATCTATTAAGCTCTTTTCTGTCTGGAATGACTGCAAGGATCTAGAAGTTTGTTCTGAGCTCTATGGTGCTTGTATGTCTTATTTCCTCTCAAATATCTTAAACTAGGATCATAGATGATGTTTCCCACTAAACTCACATAAAAGAGAGACTCCGCACCCACGTGTGCCTTGGGTGAGCACCCAGCACCCATCTGGGTGATAGGCCAGAATGCATGGGATTCCTTTCCTTTGTGATGGGTGTAAAAATGACTACACAACTCGCATAATATCTTCCTCAACAAGATATTTGACTTGAAGCATCCAAATTTGCATTGTATAGCTAAAACCTTGCAAAATAGGGTTAAACCTGTACGGAACACTTAGGATTGAAGAAAATGAATGCCACAATTTTTACCTTTTCGGATCCTTCTACAACCTTGATTGGTTGAGAAAAATTTCAAGCTTGATTTGAAGTCAAAAAATCTAATTTTATGTTTATCGCTTCAAGAAAGAGGCTTGGAGAGAGAAGAACACTGATAGAAAAATGAATAGAAATTTTTTGTTCCTAAGTCATTTTTCCTCAAAATTTTTGTAAAAGTTCAGTATTGGATTTCTCTTTAAAAATTCCTATGATTTATTTGAATCAGGATTGGTAATTTTTTTTTAGTGCTAAGAAGTTAAGGTGCTCAGTTTGCATTTTTCAAAAACCCACTTTTTGTAAAACTTAAACAATCTTTTTCATAAATTCATGAAAATTGACCCAGAGTACCAAAGCACCTTCCTCTACGTGCTACATATATTTTTCACTCATAAAGGAGCCTATAAGGTCTATAACAATATCATTTATTGAAGCTTCCTTTGCTAGTTCTCAAGGGTAGTTTTAGGGAAAACTAGAATTTTGCCTCCAAGTGATAAAGTAAGCCATGTAGATGTTCCTACATGCTCTAGGAAATTTTCCTAGGCTCATAATATTCTTACCTAGGATTTTGATGGATTTCTTTGAGCTCTTACAGCTCATTAAGCTCTAAAACTAGGCCCAAATGGGCTAGTTCCAATTGTGACTTGTAACACCTAACCTGATGATCACCCTAGAAGCTCTTGAATATCCTTAAGACACCATATAAAACCTATGAGACACCTAACAAAAGCACACTAAGCTTATCCACACCTCTAGTGGGCACCAACCTCACTGACCAAGCTTATAAAACCCTAAAATCATCCCGAGTCCACTTTGATGGCTCTAATCATCATTGAGAAGGCACTACCAATCAACCTTCATGTCCCTGACTAAGCCTTAGTTCACCACTCACACCTCTTACATCAATTCCACCTAACATCAATGACAACACCAATGCACCAGGGTTCAACATCATATACAAAGTTAAACAAATCATTACAGTCTTCATTTTCTGTCATTTTAGGATTTTTTCAAAGTGCCACCTTTTTACAACAATCTCTAGTGATTATTTTCAATGGCTAATGATCCTGTCAATATCCCATGATTCCAGTGAATCATCAGCAATCTCTGTCAAATTAATCATTTTTATCAATTATTCCATATTTATCATCTTTTACTAATCTATTCTATTTTAATCAATTGTTTGCAAGCATATCTATCTTGTAGATGATAGTTCTAGGTCTTTTGTACCCCATCAATAGCATTTATGACCTTCCAATCATCCAACAACCATTCATATGGGAAAAAATTGACATCCTCCATAAACTTACCTTGTGGGCCATTACATTCACATTGAACATTGAAGATCCAGTTGAAATCATCTAAAAAGAGCAAGAAACAACTGGAGAGTATTGGTACAACTATTTTGAGGACTTTGAGATTTTCACTACCATATCATAGGCGATTTACAAATCTGAATAGGGTCTCACTATCCCTCTTTAATTTGTATTTATCTTTGGTATCATGTATCTATCTTATTAAAATAACTTAATTGTAGCAAATGAGTTAACACCCTTCAAGGAAATCCATTTTGATTCCTGGGATCGACCTTTGTCGAGCAAATCATTATCATATTTATCTAACATATTATTGTCTATATGTCTTTTTATACATGTATCTTCACTTTAAAAAAGTAGAATCATATTTACATTTTCCATTTTCTATCATTCTGACATTGTGATTTTCAATGTAGGTATCAGTTAACCCTACTTATTTAAGTTTTAAGTACTTTCTAAATTTATATTACTAACCCAAAACTACCCTAAACATCCCCATGAAAATTAATTCCTCTAGAAAACTTATACATATATGTTGTTGGGGAAACTGGCCACCACTCTGGACCCACCACATCCCCATCCATTGAATCACCTCCAGATTCCTTCACATCGGAGCTATCTTTATCTACTATCATTATTATTCCAATGAAAGTTTCCCTTAACCTTTTCGATGTTTCTAAATAAAAAACTGATTGTTGTTATTACTCCACTGATCCCATTGAATTTACCAATGATAACTTGCGTAAAATCAACTTCAACCTAATTGATGGAGATGAGTCTATGTTCTCTGGTTTCTTTACCTCCACCCACCCTGGACATTATCTTGTTAAGACTCCTCCATATGATACTCTCACCACTACTTCTCACATGTTTTCTGATAATAGTAGCCCTAATCCATTGTAATATGCAACCAATGCATAGGATGTTATACCATCTGGTAATTCCATTAATATACCTTATCATCTTACTTCACCATCAACACTCTTTACTATTTTACTTGATCATGGATTAGTTTCCTTGCCATCCAAACATCATCATTATATCAAAACTATTTCTCAACACACTAGAAATCCTTTTTGATAGTATCATTGTATCTAAGAACATGACATTGACCATTGTCGAGGCTTAACTGACATAGTCACTAATCACAAAATCCAAGTGCATATCATTATTTTTCATGCCACATACTCACCTATCAAGTAAATGCTTTCTAAAAGTAGTCCTCTATCAAATCCACCCTTAGGCTTAAACATTTTCACTTGCAGTATTTATTTCCATGGTGACTTTTAGAAACGTGTTCCACTCATTTTTCATATACACAAAAAAATTTACTTATGAGGCCCTACATACCTTAAGGTTAACACCCTTATATATCACACCATTTTCTACTCCTTCCGATACTTTCCAAATTTACATTATCCTCCTAATTGATATTATCCTTCAACTTACTACTACAAAATTTTGGGTCACTCCATATCCTCAGTCTGTACCATTAGCTCTTGAATGATCCTGGTTATGATGTATATCTAATACTCTTACTACATAAAATATTAGTATCACCTTCCCCCTTCTCACTCATGTGGATACCATTTGTAATGACCACTTCTCTAACTATAAGCCTAATATGACACATTGGAATCACTCTATGAATATGCACAACCCTCCCTACACTAATGAAGAATACATTATGGCCTTATATTACTTTCTCTAGACTGGATTATTTACTGATCCCTGATTTCAAAGGCTTCACCACATGGTCAACCCTAGCCCTATCAAATTTTATCTTGGCATTGAAGATCTTATCAATACCACTTAGTAGCATTCATTCTACCATTATTTCTTATACATAGCTAAATACTTCAAAAAATACAAATACATCCACATAGTTTCAAAAATACAAAAACATTCACATATTTGTAAAAATACAAAATTAAGACCTATACAATTTGCTTGAGTTATTAACACTTTCTATGACATTGTTTATATTCTTGTTACATCTAACATTAATATTGTTGTACCTATCTTCTCCTACATCTATTTGTACTACTGTTGTTATCATCTATATGTTTTTTAATCTATGATTGTCATTAATTTTCTTACATGTAATGGTTTCCACCATGTAAAAACACATTCCTTTTTATAGGTACATGTTCTTCAAGGTGGACACTACTTCAGCATTGTACACTCCCCTATAGTTTATCAGAAACCTAATACATGGGCACTATGTTCATGAATAAATTAGGAAAGCTATAAGACTTGAAACTAAACACCTCAGAGTTTCAAAGATTTAAACT
Source organism: Taxus chinensis (assembly GCA_019776745.2). Taxonomy (NCBI): domain Eukaryota; kingdom Viridiplantae; phylum Streptophyta; class Pinopsida; order Cupressales; family Taxaceae; genus Taxus; species Taxus chinensis. Next base: position 1,021,099,038 of record CM034146.1, on the reverse strand, counting down.
AATCTAACAAGAACCATCAAGATAAGAGATTAGGGAGACTAACTTCTTTAACATGCATATAACTTTGAAAACAATCAAACTAACATGCCTAAATCAATCTTTAATCTTTGAATGATAACTTTGAAATGAACCTAAGAAGATCCTTAGCAATAAAATGTGATTATTAGTATGATCTCAAGGTTTTGACAATGGGGTCTCACCAACAATGGATACAAAACCATATTGGTTCTCTCCATATTACTCAAGCTTGATTTAATGGATGAACTATAAATATGCGAGCTCAATATCAATAGAGAAATGCTCAAGATCCAAAATTCATATATTTTATACTAAGGGAGCACAAGTGTTCTCAGATGTTATGAGGAAGAGGGTTCTATTTATAGGTTTCACATTCTAATAATGGTGTGAATTTGGTGCATTTGGGATAAAACGTAAGTCCAAAAAACACTTTTTGCAAGTCAAAGAACTTTTTGACAAAGTTTATAAGCTAATTAATCTTTTAAGATTAATTAAAAATCCCAAGTAGGCTTAGGAAGCTTTCTGGGAGCATCTAGAGGAGGTTTTGATAGATTTTGGATGTTTTGGAAGCAAGAGTTAGCCAATGAGAAGGTTTATTGGTTAAATTCAAGATAGGAGGCTTAATCAATGTATAGTAGTTAATTAAGAAGATTTGAGGGAAAAATAAGCCTAATTGATGAAGTGTCGTCAATTTGCGGGGAATAGAATAGTTAGTGCAATGTTAGTAATAAAATTGTTTTGATCAAATCATAGGTGTCTACATTTGCCCCTCTTTGGGGTGTCGTAAGCTACGCCACTTCAAAGATAGTAGAAAAGCACATACAAATAATTTTTTAATGGGGTGGAAGAAAAATTAGTAGAATGAAGGATGCCCCCTCGAGTGTCGATTGGGTGATGAAAGATGTGGATAGACGATTGAAAAGATGAAGAAAATGAATAAAATATTAAGGTAGAATGTTGAGTAGACATAATGTTTCTTTAAGGAGAAGACACACAAAGGATGTACGCATGGGAACAAGACACATTTGAAGGCACGGGATGATAGGAAAGGAAATGCGTGCCAGAACACTTTGGCTCATGACTTAGCCATTTTTATGGATAAGGTAAGGGCTATTTTTGGATATAACATGTGGAGAAAACATAGAGATGAATAATTATGCTACATGCAATGGTATTTTGGGAACAAGCGGTAGATAAACACCATGCATAGTTTAAGCTAATAATAGGATTTCTACTTTGAGTTAGCTATATGACATCTATTGTTAGAGCACTTGCATGTTTTACACACTATTGTAAAGGCACATGGCTATTATTAGCATGTGACCTATTTTGAGAAGTGCATGGGTGGTGAAGGAAAAGTCCCCACCCCTATAAATATGTAATGAACTATGTAGTCTAGAAGGACTGGATTATTATAGAGTTGTGATGTTGGTTTTAACGTGCACATGAATCATAGAGATACTGGTATAGTGTAAGAAGCTTGTGTTTTAAAATATTAATGCAATGGAGAATATTTGTTAGATAATGGTGTTAGACATGACTAAACCTAGTTCTTGTATGCTTAATCTTATCATAGTTATCATTTAATTAATTTATCATGATTCTCTAGGATTTACATTTGGATTATGCACTGTGGAATGTTTATGTCTAGTTATGAATCTAAATATTCTTAAACATCATCACACTAACATCATGTACAAGCAACTCTAAAGAGGAACACGGTACCTTTGTGCACTTTGGGTGAGTTCTTAACTTAGGCTGAGTGATGTGCCAGTGCACCTGGGTTATTCATAGTAAATTCTAGGTTGCATCATTGGTTACGTTGTTGGGACCTCTTTTTCAGATGTTTTCAGGATGTTTCATGATGAATACACATTGGTTAACCTCATTAAGTGTTGAGGATTGGATAGTGGATCTAGAAGAAGAATACGCTCAAAGATTCAACACTAGATCTAAGTTTGACACATGCCCATGGGTAGAGCAGAACTTGTATGACTGTTTATATGAAAGTTTCTTTGTTATCTTTCCAATAGAGATGTACGAGTGGTTGGTCTCTTATGTGTCTAAAATTAATTGTAGGTTTCACACACTTTTCTAAATGTAGGAAGAATTTCATGCCCTCTATGATGTTGATTTTATTTGGACATGCATTGTGGACACTTGGTTTCATGGTGTTTGAATAGCTATATTTTGGAGTACTCAATTTCCACTTACTCTTACCCAGAGGTAGCTGAGTTCTAGTTTTTATGTTATCCCAGGGGAACCTATCTACAAGGCATTCCACTAGTGATCAAAATATTGATGGTAACCCTAAATTTAGAAGAATGGTGAAGGATGGTGGACCTATAGGAAGAAAGGAAAAGATAAGAAAGTCAGCTTAAGTACAATGAGGTGCATGAGAGGGAGTTAGGGAAGCAGCACGAGATTACAAAAAATATGGTGTTGAAGATAGAGATGGCTCGTGAAGGATTTGGAGCTCACACAGAGGGCATGGAGCTAGAGCATTTGTAACTACCCCATCTAGGAAAGCATGACAGGGAACCCTCATCAGTTCTCCTAAGAGAGTGAGCTAGCAGAGAAGACATGGTATGTGGGCATGCATCTAAATCTACCTGGAAACCTAGCTCTTATGCTTGGTTTTCTAGTTTCTAGCATAACCAGTAGTCAGCAAGATAGTTTGGGAAATATAATAATAGGAGTAACTCAAATAGAAAATACATCTATGGCTGAGAAGATGTCTTCTTTTTTATTTGGAGGTACCTTTTTAGGTGCTTTGTCAACACAGAACTCAGGTGCACAAAATTTCGGAATCACCTCTGGGAGTAGTACTACATCAAAGACTGTAGGAGTTTAGTTTAGTACCACTATTGGGACACAGAGTAGTACAACCTCTAGTTAAATTCTTACTCCAGGTGGAGGATCAAAGGGCATAGGTGGCTCTGGTTCTAGTGGATCTAGTGGGTCTGGAGGTAGAGGTAGCACATGAGGTTCTAGATCTGGTGGGCATGGTCCTCACAAACCCCAAAATATTTATTTGGAGATGTCAATTCACCTTCTAGAATATAAGGGAATAGAAGATGTTGCTGAGCATGTGCACATGTGTGAGATAGTGTGGCGGGAAAAAGGGATCATGGCTTCTGAGCACAAGGCAAGTCAGTTTGCAACTACATTATAGGGATGTGCACGCAGTTGGTACAAAAATTTTGACCTTTATTTTATATCCCTGAGTTCAAGTAGAAAAGTATAAGTGCATTCAAGGATATTAAGCAGGGCATTACTTAGAGTGTTCAGGAGTATGATACATGTTTCACAAAGATTTTGTCCAAAATTTTCTATGATATCCATGGAAGCCAGCATGCACAGTGGTTCATTAGAGGCTTGATTACACCTTTTAGGAAGGCACTGTCACATAATTCATATGTATATCCACACAAAGTGCTTGAAGTAGCATTACACGCTGAGGTAGTCGGAAGTATAGACACTAGACTGAGCCCATTCTTGGAAGCTCAGATTGCAGCTATGGTAAAGAATTTGGAGAAACTATCATCCAATTCAGTGCATGAGATGCGTACTGGGATTTGATGTATAGATTATGAAGATAAGGGGCACATTAAAGAAAGTTGTCCCTACAAGTTAGTGCATTCTATTGGTACCCAGATTTAATCTCCTTCACAACCTAAGCTGCATCATGGATTTTACAAGACAATCAGAGGCAGATAAATGGTTTATATTTTTTTTTGTAGCCGAGGAAGCAATTTATCTGACTTGTTAGCACTCAGGATTTGAAGAAGTGGGTAGGACCTTGGAAGGATTTTATCTAATCCTCACTATTTTAGGTTGTGTCTATCAACCAAGGTAAGAGAACCTATATTGTAGCCTCTATTTTTTGAAGCAGGTGAAAATATCCTTGTACTATGCAGATTGTATGGAGATGACCTTGAGAAAACATGATCAATTTCCCATTATTCAAACTCAACAGAGCCGTAACTACTAAATGATGGAAATGCTTTCAAGACAAGGCTAAGGCTACTAAAGACATGGTATGATCCTGATTTGCTTTGTGCATTTTTGTATTTGGATTGTATTCTTTTGTTGACACACAATACAATGCAAGGGTATTATAGGTAGAATGAGTTAATTTGAAATGAATTTTGGTGGGAGATCAAGAAGATAGATTGGAATTTTCCAGATCCTTGAGAAATTTCACAACAAATGGAGAACTCAACAACAGAAATCTTCAAAATTGTTAAAACATTCCTTCAACGAGAAGGTGTGCATCAATGGAAGCTCAGACATGCACTTTTTCACACAATATTTGAGATTCTAGCATGAAGGCTCAAGTTAGAAGACCCAAAAAAACATCAAAATCTAATATCAGTCATGCCTGAGGTACACCCAGAGGCTTACAAACAATCTTTGTCAACATATGAAATAAAAGTGATTTTAAATTGTTTATTTCATTCCCAAATGAAATCTCTTCTGAAAAACGAAATTCTATATGCCACTTAACTATCACAAGGATTGAGATCTGTGTGATTCAAAGAGATTTTGATACAAGATTGCAATAGGAACAAGAAAAACTACTTGCAGACATTTTGAAAGTGAAATAAATGTAAAATTTGTTAGATATTTGACACAAATTAACTCAAAATTCATCATATTCATCATCAAGGGAGAGTTATTTAAACAATCTCAGAGCTTGTTAATGGCTATACACTTGTAACCAACTCAACATGAATGAAAATATAACACAGAGGAAGTTAACCTGTTTTCTCATAATGATATTTTCTCAAAAATTTCTCGTTAAAATGAACCTCGACCATTTGCATGACAAGTTCATGCAATATATATCTTTTACTCACTCACTCACTTTGCTCCTCAAATATTTCCTCGAAAAGTGGAATATTCAAAGCACCTTTACTTTACAATATTTTGGAAAATGACATTTAACAAACTCACAAAAAGTTTCCATTCATTCTTTCAAAAGGTGAATCATCACAAAAAATTCATCATTCTTCAAAGTGGAAGCACGTTTTTCATTTCCCACACATGTAGATCCCTTTCATTTCATCATTTCAAATTTTCCCTTCTGAATTCTTACTCTGTAACTTTGGATATGGTAATTCACGTTTTTCATGAACCAGAGTAAAAATTCATTTGAAAAATGCCTTGGATTCACAAATTGAACCCCCAAATTGATTAATTCAGACCTTGCAGGCCAAGACGACATGAATTGGTAAAAAATTCGATGAAGATTGATGCAAAAAAATGCATCTCCAAACTTCCTGGAGCTCAAATGGTGGCCAAATTGGTGAAATGCATAGCTACCGTTGATTTGTTCCTCAACTTCAAATTTGAGCCCTCCACGTGGCAGATCCGGGTAAAAACAGGTCTCGGGACGTCTTTTTAACTTTTTACTACTTTTGAAAAATTTACACAATCTCTTGATTTACTCCTCCACTCCGCTAATGAGATTTGGGCCTGACACATGGCACAATATGACTGGATATGGAGTCATGGCTCAATTTTACACATTTTGCATCTTTCTAAAAAAAGGAAAGAAAATCATTTTTCCTCCGTGGCTCCATCCTCCTGCACGACACGTGTCCTCATATGATTGGCTGAGGGGCAGTGCTCTCATTTCATATTTTAATCATATTTTGTGAAGGAAACTTTTTAACATTTCCTCTCCCAACCTGCACCTCCACCATTGACCAAGTAAAAACATTAACTAGTTCCCTTGGGCCCTTGAGGATTTTTTATACTTTGAGTCATTTGAATACAAAAGGAAAAATTTCCAAGTTGCCCCTGATGGTTTGCCTCCCCGCCTCTTTGAATTCTCAAAATGCCACATGCCACCATGAAACTCCTTGAGATGGTCCCAAAATTTTGATACTTTGAATGAGCGTGGGCTCACCACGTGTCTTGCTCCAATGAGGTTTGTCTAAATGCTTGAAGTTCAGTGGAAGGTGCCACGTGTCATGCTCCGAGGCAATCTTATTTTGGCCATTGAAAAGTCTAAGTAAAATGCAAAGTGAGTGGAGGCCTCCACATGTCTTTTTGGTGCTCTTTTAGAATGAAACTCAAGGGCTAGTCCCCCAAACATGCGTGGTTCCTCCATGTGTCTCCATGGTGCAACTTTAAGATGGCACCCAAAGCAGAGACCCTGAATGAGTGCGAGATCACCATGTGTCCTGTTCCACCAAATTGTATCCATTTGCATAAAAAATTTCTAAGTCTGGGCCAAGTAGCAGAAACCTCCACATGTCCTCCTAGTGCTACTCCAAGGCCAAACCAAAAATTAAATATTCAAGTGAGTGTCGTTCACCCACATGGATAGATTTTAAGAATGCAGCTTTTCATGGAATTTCTGAAGTATTAAGCTGATCCGCATCCAACCAAGAAGTGCCACGTTTCCCTATCGACTAAATGATGTAAATTTGACTAGGAGAAACACTCGTCAAACCGTAAAACATAGAGAAATGACCATTTGAGCCTGAAAGTGAAATTTCCTTCTCAAGGACAGAGAGTTTAGAAAGTTACAAGGCTCAAATACATTCCTCAGGGGGACATATCAACTCATTCTTCTTCAAGTATTTAAGGAAGAAATGAAAAGAATGAAAAATTATGACTGTGGTAATAGAGGGAATGGGAAAACATGAATTTTTGGAAGGACATAGCCTAAAGAACCCAAAATATAGACCTTTCCAGAGGAACAAAGAAACTAGGAGACAAATATAGACCCATACATGATCTTTAACCCATGGGTAGACTAAAAATGGCAACAAAGACCAACCAAGCACAACATGGGGAAGGATAAAATGACAGAGGCCATAAATCAATAAATTTTCAAGGGCACAAATGGGGCGAGACAATTTTAAGCACCAACACAGGCTCTGACTTGGGAATGGGCACTCCCTGTGAGTGTCATAAGAACAAAAGTATACCAAGTGCCAAAATATCCATTGGGTAAACAGATTCACAAGCCAAAACACCTAAAAACCAGCTGATAAACCAACAAAAAGGGATGCCACACACAAAGGCAAACCAAAAACCAACCAAAACAACAAAAAATAGAGCAGAAAAAAAAATATACACTGTACAAGTGATATGCAAACCTCAGTTTTGGGGATCAATGAAAAAAATTCTTCAAATGTCTGCCATTAACAAGAAGCTCAAGCAATTCTCCATCCAATTCCTTGAGGAAAAAGATATTCTTACCAATTCGTATGTCAATGGAATATGGGCCCATCCACAAAGCATCAAATTTACCATGCTTGCCCTTATCTTCATGCCTACTATCCCACAATAGCACAAGATCTCTAATACTGAAAGCTCTTGGGGTTACCTTCTTACCAAAAAAAATTCTTCATTATCTCTCTGAATTTGACATGCCTCTGATGGGATGCTCTTCTTGCTTCATCAAGCTCAACAATCTGATTAATCCTTACTTCATATGAACTAATTTCTTGATCTTCAAGTTGTTGAACAAATTGAAATGAAGACAACTACATATGCAAGGGTAGTAGAGCTTGTGTTCCATACACCAATTCAAATGGGCTTTTACCAGTAGCTCTTTTGGAAGTTATCCTATGGGCCTTTTCTTCTATTTGAATGGTTTGGCATCTTTCTCAAGAGGGATCTCATGTTGGAATAAGTCTTCTCTATATGCTTTCAGCTCGGAATAAGACCAAGCTAAACAATCTTGATATTTTTTCAATAATTGGAGGTAGGAATGTTTTTCTTCCTTGTTTAAACCACTCCCTAACCAAATCTTCCTTTGTTTTTCCTTTGTTCCCAAGTCATGATCTTCAACATCTCTAAATGCAAACATGTTTCTATTAATTACACAATCAGCATTGTTAAAATTTGAATCAAGAGCAACCAGCCCTCTGGGGATGGTGTTAGTCTTCAATTGAATGATATCCTTGCCCAAAAAGGTTTATTTTCCATCAACATTACACACCAATGGTTCCAAATCAATATGGTGATCCGCAAACTCACCTTGGTTCTGTAAAAACCTCTGAACTAAAGCATCATCATCAAACACTTGCCAATGCTTGATGTTATCCAGGACTACAGGCCTAGTGAGTATCTCAACATCATATTCACAATATGGAGAAATGGTATAATTGTCAAATCTAGACCCCAACACTGCCAGCTTATCAGCAATCATATTTAAACTTCTATCATAATGAACAATGTTGAAGGAATCAAACATCTCAATCAGATCCCAAACTGCGTGTTTGTATTGTTTCATCCGCTGATTTTTTGTTACATACATTTTTCTAACTTGTTTGATAACCAACTAAGAATATCCCTTTACAACAACATCTTTTATGCCATACTTCCAAGCAATCCTTGGCCCTAACAGTAATGCCTCATACTCAGCTAAGTTATTGGTGCATTCAAAGTTAAGTTTGAAGGAGAAAACAAATTCCTCTTTGCTTGGAGAGATCAAAACAACACTAGCACCATTACAAAATTTGGAGCAAGCTCCATCGAATAGTAAGGTCCATGGTGAGCCTACCTCTTCAAGACACTTAGACTGATCCATCTTTTAATCCTTACCATCAGCAAACCCAATAAAATTATCAACATCAACATCAATAAATAATACTTCAAAAGAAGCATTGTTTGGATCCTCAATTACATGCAACATCTTCTTATCTCCATATAATTTTACAAGTCTACCTTCAATGAGAATCATGGAAAAATACATATCCATTTGGACACTCCCTCTAACACTTGTAGCCCACTTTCTTGATAATAACATACCACATTTGGTAGGGCAATCAAAAAGTACAACATCAAGTTTCAAATTCTTACCCAGATAGGATGCAAGTTGCACCACCAAACCTTTGACACACCCAACAACTGGAACTTCCCTGGAATCCATGACAATACACTTGCCATACACTATTACTACTTTGATATCTAACTCATTCATAACTTCCAAAGGCATGACATTACATGATGCCCCAGAGTCAAACATACAATTATGTAACAACATGTCCTTGATTATCAAAGTTGTGAAGAAAGGGTCAACACTTAGCTAAGATTCAACCAAGGATGTTCCCAAATAGACCTCCGGTGGTTCACCAAATTCTTCTAATGATGATGTCTTTCCTACTTCTGCAATAGCAAGTGGAGCTTCAACAACATTCACATTTCTCTTCATGGCAGCCTTCTCCTCTCTCAATCCCAAATACTCAAGTTCTCTCTTCTTGTGCTCAAGGATTCTAAGCAGCTCAACAATTGGAACACTGACCTTGATTTGGCTCAAAACTTGAGCAATTTCATAGGGAATGTATTTAGGAAAAACAATAGTAGAAGGAGGGCTGGAAATTTCATCAGACGGCACAAGGTTTTTAACATTTTGAGCATGGGGTGAAGAATAACTTTTTCTTGGGACCGTAGGGCTCTTAGTAGATGTTTCTTTCTTAGGAACCTCTTTTGGGATATTATAAAGCAATGGGGTTTTATTTTTGGCCTGAGGCCTAGCTCCCTTGAAATCCTTACTTCTTGTGTTATACTCCTTCTCTTGGGCAACCACAGCGTTCATAAGCAATTTCTTATCTTCTTCCAAGGGTATACCTCCATCATACTTCTTGATCGTCAATTCCCTCAATTACTCAAAATCATTATTGGGAAGCTCAAAGGCTTGTACATTATCAATTTCTAAAACATGAGAAGGAGGAAGAAGATGTTCCCATTGGATGCAATCCCAAAAGCTAACAGCAGTCCTTACACTTATCACTTCAGTGGATGTTTCTCCTTGACATGAGTGTGTAGGGTAGTCCATCATCCAAGCATCATCATCCGTATTATAATCATCATCTTCCTCTTCAATTTACTGATCTGTTCCACATAGAGGATGGGGTAATAAACATCTTGTTGGTGCCATTTTTGAGCTTGCACCATGTTGCCCTAAATCTTCAAATCTGTATCTGCTCAAAAAATGTTTTATCCTTTGATTTTATGGTCTATAATTCTTCCCCTTTAGTTGAAATGCTTTAAAAAATGCTCACAAACTTGTTGTTTTTCCCTAATTTGAAAGAATAATCCAAGTTTTCCCTTTTTTGTGCCCTAGTTATTCCAATTTTGTGGGCTATGTTGTTTTTACCTTTTCTAGGTCATGGAAAAAACAAAATTGATCAAATCATACTTGTTTGTATTTGAAAATCCAAATCCTAGATTGGGAATGTTGTAAAAAACATGGTTCATTTGATTTAAAATCAAAAAATCTGCCATCCTTGGTGAAAAAATTGAATTCTAAGGCATCCTTTGAATTTTTTACATTTTGACGGTCATGCAGGCATCATTTTCCTATTAAATTCATCCTCAAAAGGTATTAGCAACATGGTAGGTTTTCATTGGCCGAGGTGTAGTGTGGAAGTGTTGTAACTTTTCATTTTTTGCCTTTTGGAAAATGGGGCATTTTCGGGCCCAGGGCTCTATTTTTCCAAATTTGCCTACGTGGCGTGTTCTTATTGGCCCAAGGATGGTGGGTGGTTGAGTCTCCTTAGATATTTTGACTTTACTTTGTGAAAATTTTAAAAGTCAAAAATTGGCCAAAAACCCTGCAACCAATTGGGAGTGGACACGTGTCCATAAAAGGTTAGAGGGAGGAGCGGGCCGAGGGGGGACTTAGAGTTTTTTGGCTCTAATTCTATAAAGCTTCAAAATATGTTTCAGCCCCACTCCAATCAGAGGAGGACACGTGGCAGAGATTAAGGCGCAGAGGGGATACAGATGGCAAATATTATTTAAAATCTTTTCCTTTAGAGGCATAAAAGTTAAAGTAAAATTTTGGAGCGCTGCCCTGTGGCCAATCATAGGTGGACACGTGTCTAACAGAGTCAGAGTGAAGTGAGGGCTGTGGAAGGAAAATGGAATATTTTCCCTTCTGGTCAAAAAGACCTAGGGTCAAATTTCGGAGCATGGCCCCACAGCGAATCAGCGACAGACACGTGGTGAAGGTAGAGCGGGTCGGCGGCCTGGCAGAGACAAAGTTGAGAATTTTCCCTTGGATTAAAGGGAGTAAAAATAAAGATTAAGCCTGCAGGTCCTTGGAAAATGAGAGATGGACGCGTGGCAGAGGACAAGGTGGGTCGACAGGCTGGTGGAGGTAGGAGGGAAATTTTTCCCTTTTGCAAAAAAGACTTAAAATAAAAATTTGGAGCGCTGGCCTGCAAAGAATCACAAGGAAGAAATCGGAGGTGCATGCCCATGGGGTAAAAAGTGAATTTTTTTCCATTCTTCCAAATTTTCAAAAGGTCATAAAGTAAATGTTTTAAAATTGGGCCCGATCCAATCATTTTTTTCCACGTGTCCGGCCTTATCCAAAAAATTAAAAAGGTAACTCAAGCTTATTTCTAAGTCCGCATCTTCCACGTCGAGGGCCAAGATTAAAAGATGGATAAGATCGATAGTTGTTGTGCATCCATTTGTTTTGACCACCATGGGAGCACCAGGAAACTTGGAATCATGATTTTTGCTTCAAAATTCATCAAATTTATAGTGATTTTGTGTCGTCTTGGCCTTCCAGGATTATTGGCATCACTTTCATGGCTTAATTCTTTGATCTGAGGTGATTTTGAAATAAATTTTTCCCTAATCTGACCAAAAATGTGAAATGACAAAATCAAAAGTTCCAGAGGTAATTTGAAAAGGTAAAAGGGTGAAAATGATGAGTAAAAGGTGTTTGCATGCCTCAATGATGAAAAACGTGCTTCTAGGATGGATAATGATCCAGATATTTGTAATGATTTAATCTTTTTGGGCACACCTGGTAACCTGCAAATGTTTTTCTGTTTGATGTTATTTTCATTAAATCATGAGGATTGTTTTGTAACAAACTTGATCCCATGGCATATTCTTTTCTTGGGAAAGAAAGCTCCAATGAGGCATGAGGTATATAATGCATTTTGGAGAAATTGTAAAAGGGATAAAAAACTTAGAATTTCACGGGAAAATCTAGGAAGAAGCCCATTCTCTGAGAAACCACCTAAGAACAATTTCTAATTCCCTTTTTGCATCATATTTTTATCATGTTGAGTTGGTTTCAGTTGTAAATCCATCAACAAGCTCAGAGATTGTTCTTATAACATTCCCATGTTGATAGATTTGATCATTCCTAGATTATTTTGTGTTGTCTCTTGGCAAAATTTACATATACTTATGTTTCAAAAAAAATTCAATTTGTGTTTCTTGCTCCTATTGCAGTCTTGTGTTTGAAATATCTCTTGATCATACATGGTCTCATTTCTTTTTGATAGTTTAGTGGCATCTACAATCTCACATTCAGAAGAGCTTTCATCTAATAAAGAGATAAATAGATTTATAATCACTTTACCTTCCTTGAATTCTGAGATTGTTTGTAAACCTTTGGGTGAACCTTAGGTCATGATGAAATAGAGATTTCTGGATACTTTGTTGGTTCATCTACTTCAAGATTTTGTGACAGGTTGTCAAATATTATGTGGAAGAGTGTAGATCTCGGCCTCCATTTGGTGCACATATCCTGGTTTAAGGAGTACCTTAACCCCTTTGAAGCATTATGTTGTTTAGGTGTTACAAATTTCTTGTAAAGGTCCTCAAATAATTTGGAAATTTATGGTTAGTCTTATCTAAAATCTCCCACCAAAATTTCATTCAAAATAACTAATCCTACACCATAATTCCCCTGCATTGCATTATGTGTCAACAGAAGAATATAATCCATTTAGAAAAATGCACAAAGCAAATCAGGATCATACCATGTCTCTAGCAGCCTTAGCCTTGTCTTGAAAGCATTTCCATCATTTAGTAGTGACAGCTCTATTGAGTTTGAATAATGGAAAATTGATCATGTTTTCCCAAGGCCATCTCCATACAATATGGACAATATAAGTATATCTCCACCTCCTTCACCAAACAGAGGTTGCAATATAGGTTCTCTTACATTGGTTGAAAGGCACAACCTAAAATAGTGAGGATTAGATCAAAATCCTTTCAAGGTGCTACCCACTTCTTCAAATCCTGAATGCTAACAAGTCAAATAAATTGCTTCCCCAGCTACAAAATGACATATAAATCATTTATCTGCCTCTGAGTGTCTTGTGAAATACATGATGTTGCTCAAGTTGTGAAAGAGATTAAATCTAGGTACCAACACTTTCTGGTGCCGTTGCCAGGGAGATTCTTCAATATTTCATATCCATGGTAATAATTCTGGTATGATTTATGTGCAATTACAAATCTAAGTATCGTCTTCTGATCAGATTTATAAGATTGTAATAAAAAGTAGAGCTCTGAGTTTGATATTCTCTTAGTTCAATCTGATCCATGTGCATGCATATTTGAGATATTTTAGTGCATATCAAACCCTAGTAAAGTCCTTTGCAAATTCTGCATGCAAATACGTTGTTGAAGCATCATTTTATAATCAGATTTGTAAGGATTGAGTGAAGATATAAGTTCTACCTACAATTTTACCAATTTCCAATAGTTGTTGCACTTTGTTTACATTTGTGATTGATAAATTCAGGAAGAAGGAAGGTCATATTTGTAAAGTTTGGCAATATTTTTAGTGCTGGTAAATATTTGACAGAGTATTTTAGTGCATTTGCACAACTAGGGTGAAATTCCTTAGTGGCGACTCCATGCTGATTTGATATAAATAAATACCAGTGTCTTAAGCTTTCTGTCATTTATTTTTGTGTTGTTGATCTCTGCAAAACTGGAAGGAAGAAGATCTCTCTTCCTTAGAGACTCTACTAAGAAATTGTTCTCAAATTCAAGGAATTTAGAGTTGGAAGGGAAAATAGTTTGGGAAGTTGTTAAAGGTTAGACATCAGGAAAAGATATATCCATCGGTGAGAGAGATCATCCTTTGGTAGAGGATTATCACTCTTCTTCCAGTGCTTTTGATTCAAACAATCCTCTCATAAACTTGTTTACCTCAACTAGTGAAGGCCCTTTTTCTATACATGGTAAGTTCCTTCTCCAATCTACACCTCTGTGTTTTAATTCGAGTAAAACTTTCCAAGAAAATAAGCACTTAGAGAATACCAGTCTTGTGAATCACATTCTTGAGCCCCAAAGATCTTGCACTCCTCATCAGCTTGTTTCACCTCCAAGATCACCTCCACCAAACAATATGGCTCAGCCTAGACCTCCATTTTTTTTGACACCTTTGGTCTCATAGATTTTAGAGGAATGGATGGTTACCTGAATGTTGTTCAACAAAATATCAGAAATAGATTGCCAAAATTTCAAGGCAACAATGCAATAATTGGTGATCAGCATCTCAAACTCTTTGTTAATATGATGGAATATTTTGAGATAGAGTTTGAAGATGTGTATATTAATTTGTTCATTCATACACTAGAAGAGGATGTTAGGGATTGGTACAAGGCTCTACCTGATAATTCAATTTATTCATGGACTGAAATGAAAAATGCATTTAGGTTGCAATATTGAGACAAGACTAATCCTAGATTTCTTTTGTCTAAGTTTGTGAATATCAATAAGAACCCTAATGAATCATTCCATGACTTCAACACAAGGTTTAACAAAACTTTGAGAAGTCTACATGTTGGTTTGAGGTCTTGTGATGAATCTTGTTTATTCAAATATGTAGATGCATTTGATAAAAAGGCAGACTATTACCTAAGAGACAAGAACCCTACCAATCTAAGACAAGCTTTCACCATGGCACTTCAAATTGAAAATAATATCAAGGCTATTGGGAAACCTCTCAAGAGAGATGGTGTAAAATTGATAAACCCTGAAAAACCTCAAGCTAGCAAAGGTGTTGATTTAGAAGAGGTTGTGAAAACTTTGGCAGGGGTTGTAAAAGAAATCTCATATAAGTTGGCAAGAGCTGAGAAGGGAATTGGGAAGTGTTGTCGCCAAATCACTACACCCTCTGAATGGCCAGGATGTGAATAGGAAGTTCAGTGTGATTGGGACACATGGGATTACCTCTCAAGCTGTGGGACTTGGGCTCGAGGTGAACCTCCGGAGAAGGCCGGCTTCCTCTTCCTAAACTAACTGTTGTGCTACTCCTAGTGTAACAAAAATGATTATCTAGTCCTATGCTAACATTTTCATGGGGTTTTAGGGAAAGATATTTACAGAAATGAAACTATACTAGGGATGGTGATGCACCAAATAAAGGGTGTCTTCAGACTCAGGAAGGGTTAATTTGAAGAGGGTGTGTGTACCACAGATCAACTTCACCAAATGCAACTTAGAGAGGGTACAGGATACCACAAACTAAGAGACACGCGTTCCCTTTGTTAAACTTTATCAGATCGAGAAATATACCAGTTTCCCAGTGAAGAAGGATGAACTCAAGAAGGGTGAACAGACACCACAACTCAACTGCATGTAATACTTCACCACTCGATAAGCACAGAACTCCAAGAACCTGCAATAGAACTTAAACTTGCACAGTGTACCTACAAGTATGAGAAAGGCACAAAGAAGCACAGAAGGATGAAAGGACCAAGATTAGTCACAAAACACACACTTTTTTGCTTCAATAACATGCACAATGCATCATACATTCATAAGAGGCAATAGTTTCCATTACAGTCTTGAAGAGGAGGCTTGAAAGTTCTCTCAACACACAAGAATAACTTGCAGAAGAGAGAAGATTCTTGAAAAGTATACACTTGCCTGAGATATCTAACTGTCCAACTTGTCTGAACTGTTGGAACCCTTTGAAATGATCTTCCAACTTACATTTATAGAAGAATATGTGAGAAAGAAGAGGAAATGGTCATAATTACATTCCTAAAATGAAGGCACATGATGTATTTATTACAGTTAGTTGAACCACTTGAGAAGGTTCCATCATGGGTCATTAATTACCTGATGACCTAGTCTTCTTAATTAATTAAAAGAATATTTAAATAAAATATTTAAATAATAATAATAAATATTATTATTAAAATATTTAAATAAAAATATTAATTTAATTAACATGATGTCGGGACCCCCCCGTTGACCCGTTTGACTTGAAGAGGAGGGGGGTCCATGTGGATAGAGTCTGCACATAGCCAAACTCGATGAGCTTCGAATCCTCTAACTCGGTGTTGCACTTGATTTTTGACCCCGCACTAACTCTTTCCTTGCCTTGGTAATCGAGCTCTTTTGCATTGAGTCCTTCGAATGGAGAGCTATCAAACTTGATTCTTATCATTTTCCTCTATTAACTCGAGGCCATTTATGCATTCCACGTTCAAACTTCATGAAACATCACCACGAGCTCCCTGCGAAGTCACCGAGCTCTTCATCCAACAAACGATCTTACCTTTCCTGTGCTCAAACTCACTTGAATACCGAGCTTAACCCAACATTTCTTCCAAACGATGATAAAATGCCATTACCAATAAAAACCTAATGCTGCCATGATGATGACCCAAGTTCATGCCCATAACATGTCGATAGACACCCTTAAGACTGATTTTTGGTCAAAGAGCCCTTCAAAAAATACATTGAACCACTGGGGCAACCAAAAGGACCTTGGAAAAATGTATAGGTAACAACCATATGAATTCTTCCTTAGTCATGGATCGAAGCTAATAGAAATAAGCTAGATAAAATTAGCTTGAAACTGCAGTATAATAGTCCATTGTAAAAAAAACACAGTTTCTCTGAACCTAGTAAAAGAATACTTTTTATTTTCTGATTGGACGTACATAATGGAAGGGTATAAATATTTCCTACTGCCCACAGAGTTTCTCAAAGAGACCATTTACAAGTGACAAAGATGTGGCATACAAAACGGCTGACCAGGTATTTCAGAGTTGACCTTCACATTCAATTTGTTTCTAGGAGAAGAAGTGCTGAGCAATATGAATCATTTCATTCTGCACCGTAATAAACCTTCATCTCCTGATTCAAGCAAATTTTATGAAGCCTTGAATGGCGTGACTCCAATCCATCATACACGGCAGTGAATATTTTTTCCTGCAGCTGTCATTCGATCTGAGTTCAGAATAAGGATAAGCATGCATTCGATACTGAACAGATAACAACATAGTTGGACAACCTGCTTGTTGGAAGTGCTCAAAAGAAAGGCCTCTACTGTACTACAACATGCCTACTACCTATGCATGGGAGTTTGTCTCACGATCACGTCAAGTTCAGAATTGTACAGAGGATGAGGAGAAGGTCGTGGTAGCTATTAAAGCCAATTCAAAGTCTGAACAATTCAGTATTCTGATTGGAATCCTAACAAGGGCGGATCTGTATGAAAGGAGACACTTTCTTTGTATGATCTATGGAACCCAATCCACAGTCCATGCAACACACATCCTTTGATCTCCATGCACTCGCCGCTCCACTCAGCATTTGACTCGTTCCTCTAACCCGGCGTCATTCTTTATTCACCGGTTTATATGGCAATTCGCTCACCATCCCTCGGTCATCAACTTCCTCCTGATGACTCGCACAACGTGCTCCGATCCTGTTTACACGGCCCGTGTAGATTTCTGATTATGGTTTTCCATCCCAATATTTCCACGCTTGGCAGTGTTTTCCTGAATCTCCCCTACGCGGAGTGAACAACTTGGAATGCCATTACCAATAAAGACCTTGACATACCAGCTCCGAATCCTTGCATAACGGCTCAGCCAAATTAATCCACGGGCCCCGGCCTCAGCTTCGCCACGCAACCTTGGCAAGATAGTAAAATATTTCCCATGTGTGGGATTACATGCGGCTTGCCATGATCGTGCTCCCAATTTTTTGGCAGTAGACTCAAACTTCTCCCACGCCCAGAATATTTTCAATGGCTTGACATCACGTCATTTCCCTTGGCAATGCTTGCCTTATTTTCCACGTCCGAGATTGGAGTGCGGGGTTTCGTTATCATTTGGCCATATTTCGTTTTGGACAGATGGCCACCGATTTCCACTTTTCCACCCAGCGTGAGGAGACATCATTTTCTCGGTGCAAACATTTCAGCTATAGCTTGTAAGATGTGATAATTCTGACATAATCCTTTATGCCTGCCAACTTAGTGACTCGTTACAGATGCTCATATAATTGCAAAGCAAATTGTGCCTCATGAATATTCTGATATGAAACAGTTCCACCTCTATGAGATTCACTTCCATGAGTTACATCATAAAACAAGTAAGGTCTAGATAGAGAATCTTTGTAATAAATTTCCTTGGGTCTCCTGGTAACACTCTCACTGTCACTTAATCGATTTTCATAAAAATATCTTGAAGGAAAATCCCAAATTTGAGGATACATTCGATGCTGAACAGATAAAAACATAATTGGATGACCTGCTTACTGGAAGTGCTCAAAAGAACTTCTGCTATACTGCAACATGTCAACTGCCTGTGCACCAAATGCTTAGCCGAGGAAGGTCTAAACAACATCAGTGAAAATATATATACTGTATTCACTAATACCCTGGCCCGGCATTCTTGCTGCCTCTGCGAGCTTACCATTGTAAAATTATTTCAAGTAGGCCTCCCAATTTTGCATTAATCAATGAGCCCTGGAATTGTATCCTAGAAACCATCTTTAATGCATCCACACAAAACAAGTTACCTTGAATTATCCATCATGCTCGATGAGTCCCATTGATAGGGCTCCATCACGTATCTCTATTTACGCAACGATCTCCATTCATTTTATGGCACTCTTGATGCCTTGGCTTGCGTTTGAATCAACCTAGCTCTGCAGAATGTGTCCTAAAAGAAGCTCACCACATGATCTCCAAAATGAACGAGTCACGAAGATGAGTCAAACTCCTTATCTCTGCCTTCACTTCCGCCTGTAGCTTGAACCTTTCCAATTCATTGAGATTTTATTGATAGCTCAAACTTTGACCCTCCCTGACTCGGCCTTCACTTCCACATGCATCGATCTCTACCGAGATCCTTATAGAGTTCCCTTCACTCGTCAATTTTCAACGAGCTATATTTTGCATTAACAAGACCTCGTCGAGCTCTTACAACTGAGAGTCTCCACTAAGATGATTTTTGAGATGATTATCAATTTGACACCGGGTTCTTTATCAACTTGACCCTGAACTCTTCACTGAGTTGAGATCAACTCGGTGCCTTTCGATGCTAGGTGATCTCTTCATATGTAATTTAGGAATTATTTTTAATTATTACATCTCGTTAATAATAGAAGGTGGGTTCCTAGCACTATTATTTCATTTTGAACGTGATAGGACCCCATTGTCCAATCTTGCCATGTGTGCAAAATTGGATAACAGGAAGACTTCACAAGGTCAGCCTAGGAAGCAAGCACAAGATAGATTTGGAAATCACCATAGGAATGAGAAGAGGTTTGATGAAAAAGGTAAATGGCCTGTTGGATCTGCAAATAGACATCCTCAAGCACGTGAAGGAAGAGTGTTGTCTGATTGATCCGAAAATAATCAGATTATTACTACCTGATCTCAGACCCTTGTAGGCTTTAATTATCTGTTGATGATTTACTCCTTTTAAGTAATCAATTTAAAAATAATACAAGACAATAATGACAATTGCACACAGATCGATTATGGAGTTCAGAAATTGCCTACGTCTCCGGGTTCGTGGTCGAACCGTTCCACTAGTCAAAACTTGTAAGTTACAATAGTACTTTCACAAGAAAACCTAATGGAATTTTACTTGCCTATCAGTACACCAAACCTTCGGACGACAAGGGTGAAAAATAGCAACCGACTTCCACCTTCTTGATGGACAATCTCCTTCGGATGTGATCGGCCTTCCCGACGCAAACAATGCGAAGCTAGCACTCTGGTTGACAATCCAGGATTTGCAAGTAATTGGTGTGGTGCTATGGGCCGACTAGGTAGTTTGAATAACTCCTAGCCACAAATATTTAATTTATTATTGCCTAACTAATAATAGGTCAATAATATAAAAATATACAATGCCTAAACAATTCAAGTCTTCACACAACAATTTCTCATTCTCCTCTTGGCTTGGACTTCGCCTCTAGCACTCTAGGAATGAGCTTGTCTTCTTCCTTTTGTGTGTCTCCGTTACAATGCAATGGGTCCCCTATTTATACAAAAATAGGGCCCCTTAAAATATGCACTAAACAGTTATCCATAGGCTATTTTAGCCTTTACCCGTACATGAAAAATGGGATTAAATCCCTATGTGGGCAGATTTCATGTTTTAATAATAGGATAAATATCCCATATGGAGCGCCTAGCATTTTAAATAGGATAAAAATCCCCATTGAGCGGCTAAGGGTGAAGAAGGCGGTTTTTATATGCTAAAGTGGGTATTCATCCCACATTTGATGGCCTTTATATTTGGGTAAGGTTTTATTAAACCTTACCTACTCCATTCTTCACGTGGGACAGTCCACGCATATAAGGTGGTTAAAGACCACGTTGGAGCATAACCGCCCCCCTACCACCACGTGGATTTGGTAGGATGCATGCCATTAAACCTGCTCCCCACCACCGCTTCACTCCTCCTCCACATGGAAATTTGGTGGTTAGTAGAGTTTAATACTTATGTATCAACATTAGATTTAATACTAATGTATACACATTAATATATACATGTGGCATTTGGAAAGTGGCCTTACCAATATAATTTCGACCCATACAATGTGGAATAGAAATAATTAACTCGGTAATCCTGTAGTCCACTTGTCATCTCCTGATAGGAAAATCGAGTGAATTCGACAAGTGTTTGGCAAGCCACGTGTCACAGTGCAATTCGGTCCAATATTGACCAGTTGACTAGAGTTGACTTTCCTGCTGTCTGAACTTTGACCGAACATATCTAGAGCTCTCGATGTCTGTTTTCCACGTTCTCACAGTCGTTGGAAATCTCTCGAGATGATATTCTACACTGACACCATTTAGGGATGTTTAGGGAACTTTTGAAAATGATCCCTTGATCACACCTCCCCACTGAGAAAAGCTTTTTGTCCCAAAAAGCTTCCATACTGTCCTGAATCTGAAAAACTCTGCTGCCACCTTGGAAGTGCTGTTGTAGTAGACCCTTGGGTCTTCTCCTCCAACCTTCTCACTTCGAAAACTCTACTCCGATCCTGGGACCTGTGGTTTATGGGCCCACGACACTTCTGTTGCGCCACTCTGATATCCGAAGAAGACCTCCACGCCTCCACTTCATGGTGCTAAGTTTCTGAATGAAACCTCAACACTCCTTCTGTGCAGTGCTAAGCTTCTTGATATCTGACAATAAGGATCTTCTTTTACTCTATAACACAGCTCCTGGCTCCGAGTTAATTCCGTAGAATCCGAACTGGTTTGAAGAAACTCCATGTTACATAGAGCTTTGATTGATTCGATGTCAGTGATGGACAATGCCTTGTCCCTTTACAGACCTCAACGCCTCTGATGCATGATGCTAAGCCTCTTTCAAGACCTCGAGCCTCCGATGCACAATGCTAAATCTGTTACAGACCTCAACGCCTCCGATGCATGATGCTAAGCCTCTTTTAAGACCTCGAGCCTCCAATGCATGATGCTAAGTCTCTGTAGACCTCAACGCCTTCAATGCATGATGCTAAGCCTCCTTCAAGACCTCAAGCCTCCAATGCACGATGCTAATTCTGTTGATCAGCTACCATTCGTATGTGTGGTCGTAATGCCTTGACACCGAATGACGTTCTGAGCTGATACTTTGAGAGCTCCGCTTGTTGACATACTAATATTAGGTACCATTCTGCTGCACGGTCGCAATGCCTCTACACAGAATGAAGTTTCGACCCGACGTCAATGCCAACGGTGATTCAGCTACCATTCTGCTGCACAATCACAATGCCTCTACACAGAATGAAGTTTCAAGCTTATCTCTGTGAACTCTATTGTCTGCACAAATGGTAGATCAATCTCCAAGCTTTATATGAGTCAAATCCTGTATCCAACCTGTAATAGGTACTCACACACTGATTAGGAGATATGTTAGGAGAATTAATCAAATTTTCTAAGTAAGAAAATCCACTGAGTATTGTAAACCTTTCTCTCAGCATTTTCTCACAGAATCTGATCTCCAAACTTAATACTGCATACGATTCCTCAATCTGAATTATGCAATATATAATTGAAAAATTGTTGACTTACCCATTTGAAAGGACTTTCACTTTTAGGTATTACCTGGTCCTGGGTTCAATTATCAACTGGTGGTGAAGTAGAAACCTCCTTTTCCTTTACAATAGGCCTCCATTCCATCTTTGGCTTGCCATTACTCTGATGGCGAGATGGATGTAATTTCTAGCAATTTTCCACCTGATGCCCATTCCTCATGGCAATGAGCACAAAAATTCCTCTTAATCTCCTTCTGGGATGAGGAACTCTTTCTGCCATTTCTCGACTCTACATGACGAGATTTGGTCTTTCTGATTTGCCTTGTTCTTGATGAACAGCATCAACTTCTTCATCAGTGTCCTTCTCTTCCAGCATCTGGCCACTGAATGATTATGCAATCCACAAAAAGTACATGGAAAAGAATTCCACATCTTCTAAAAATCATAACCATACTTCTTAAGCTGAAAAAGTGGATCAGAATTTTTATTGTGCTTACAACTATGGTAAGAAATTGGAGGTGGAATCTCATTACCTCTTCGGTGATTTCTCTTACCACATCTTGCCTGTGATGATGAAGTACAACTTTCCTACTCAGAATCTTCTTGCAGGACTAGTGGGGTAATCACTTTGCTTTCAGAAGCTTGTCTCCCGTTATTGTTCTTGGAGCATTCTCCAATTTCCATTCCCACACTAGGATAACCCAAACCTGCAAAACGAGGATGATCCTTGACCTGTATTGGGTTAGCAATACCTTGGCCATTTTTACCAAGGCCTCTTCCATCAAATCCCATTTTATCTAGTAACTTGGATCCAATGCCTCTAGTATGCTTTTCAAAAAAACCAAAGACTTCATTACCTGAATCCGAAACTGAATGGGAGGAATAAGAAGATTCCCGTGGTGAACAACTTACAGTGTAATCATCTGTCGTGGCCTCTGCATCTGAAGTAGAGGGTTTTTCCTTCCTCTGATCACCACATTGCAACCTTGCCAAGAGCTCATCCTTGGTTTGCAATTTTGATTTTAAGCGAGCATTCTCCTCTTCCAAGGAGTAATACATTGATC
This sequence comes from Taxus chinensis, assembly GCA_019776745.2. Classification (NCBI taxonomy): domain Eukaryota; kingdom Viridiplantae; phylum Streptophyta; class Pinopsida; order Cupressales; family Taxaceae; genus Taxus; species Taxus chinensis. The sequence continues at coordinate 1,021,075,909 of CM034146.1, read as the reverse complement.
GCAGGAGAGAGTTCTCTTCCTGGATCTGGTGATTATAAGCTTCAATCTCTTTGAGCTTTTCCTGTTTAGACATCTTGTCCATAGTGCACTTGTACCCTGTTCACACAAACTAAACCAACTGCACTAATCTTAAAGCAATCACTTTGTTAATCAGATTTACTGAAAAACGAATATGGAGCTAAACCAGCTCTGATACCAAACATGATCCGAAAATAATCAGATTATTACTACCTGATCTCGGACCCTTGTAGGCTTTAATTATCTGCCGATGATTTACTCCTTTTAAGTAATAAATTTTAAAATAATGCAAGACAATAATGATAATTACACACAGATTGATTACAGAGTTCGGAAATTGCCTATGTCTCCGGGTTCGTGGTCGAACCGTTCCACTAGTCAAAACTTGTAAGTTACAATAGTACTTTCACAAGAAAACCTAATGGAATTTTACTTGCCTATCAGTACACCAAACCTTCGGACAACAAGGGTGAAAAATAGCACCCGACTTCCACCTTCTTGATGCACAATCTCCTTCGGCTATGATCAGCCTTCCCGACGTAAACAATGCGAAGCTAGCACTCCGGTCGACAATCTAGGATTTACAAGTAATTGGTGTGGCGCTATGGGCCGACTAGGTAGTTTGAATAACTCCTAGCCACAAATATTTAATTTATTATTACCTAACTAATAATAGGTCAATAATATAAAAATATACAATGCCTAAACAATTTAGGTCTTCACACAACAATTTCACATTCTCCTCTTGGCTCGGACTTCACCTCCAGTGCTCTAGGAATGAGCTTGTCTTCTGCCTTTTGTGTGTCTCCGTTACAATGCAATGGGTGCCCTATTTATACAAAAATAGGGCCCCTTAAAATATGCACTAAACAATTATCCATAGGCTATTTTAGCCTTCACCCGTACATGAAAAATGGGATTAAATCCCTATGTGGGCGGATTTCATGTTTTAATAATAGGATAAATATCCCATATGGAGCGCCTAGCATTTTAAATCGGATAAAAATCCCCATTGAGCGGCTAAGGGTGAAGAGGGCGGTTTTTATATGCTAAAGTGGGTATTCATCCCACATTTAACGGCCTTTATATTTGGGTAAGGTTTTATTAAACCTTACCTACTCCATTCTTCACATGGGACAGTCCACGCATATAAGGTGGTCAAAGACCACGTTGGAGCATAACCGTCCCCTACCACCACGTGGATTTGGTACCACGCATGCCATTAAACCTGCTCCCCACCACCGCTTCACTCCTCCTCCACGTGGAAATTTGGCGGTTAGTAGAGTTTAATACTTATGTATCAACATTAGATTTAATACTAATGTATACACATTAATATATACATGTGGCATTTGGAAAGCGGCCTTACCAATATAATTTTGACCCATACATGTGGAATAGAAATAATTAACTCGGTAATCCTGTAGTCCACTTGTCATCTCCTGATAGGAAAATCGAGTGAATTCGATGAGTGTTTGGCAAGCCACGTGTCACAGTGCAATTCGGTCCAATATTGACCAGTTGACTAGAGTTGACTTTCCTGCTGTCTGAACTTTGACTGAACATATCTAGAGCTCCCGATGTCCGTTTTCCGTGTTCTCACAGTCATTGGAAAGCTCTCAAGATGATCTTCTGCACTGAAACCATTTAGGGATGTTTAGGGAACTTTTTAAAATGATCCCTTGATCACTGATTCCTTAACTGCTCGGGTTGTTGTTGTTGAAGAGGTTGTTGATATTGATTGGTGTGATAGGTGTTTCCTACCCTGTCCTCCATGTGAAGCAAACTAGAAAGAAGGGGAAGCTAATAATTATGATGGTAGTGATGATGATATTTGCATGATGGGTTGTTCTTAAAACTCATAATAAGGAGTAACATCTACTGAAGTAATAAGTATTAGGATTGTTGCTACCTTTTGGGATTACATCAAACGGGTACAAGTTTTTCTTCCCCCCATACTCTTGAAGTTGATGTAGTGTAAGATTTTGAAATTCCTAACAATGACTTTGAATAATTAAGAGCTTTGATTATTAAGAAGTATGATGGTGGTATCCCTTCAAAGGAAGATAGATAATTGTTGATGAATGTTGTTATAGCTCAAGAGAAAGATTATCACACTAGAAGAAAAGTTGTTAAAGGAAGTGGGCCTCAATCCAAACCTAAAACACCCTTGCTCACAATCATTCCAAAAGAAGCTCTTAGGAAAGAAACACTTGCCAAAATCTCTTTTGCCCCAAGCAAAAATTACAGTCCTCCTCATGCCCAAGCTGCCAAGAATCCCTTTCCATCTAATGAATCTTCTTTTCTCCCTTCCAATGTTGTTTTGCCAAAGATTGTCCCCTATGACATAGCCCAATTATTGAGCCAAATCAAAGTGAGTGTTCTAATCATTGAGTTGATTAGAATTCCTAAGCATACGAAGAGAGCATTTGAGTACTTGGGGTTGAAAGAAGAAAAGAATATTCTAGGTAGAAATGTAAATGTTGTTGAAAATCCTCATCAGAGCATTACAGACCTTAGAACACCACCAACAATATAGGATTTTGGAGAGACACCTGAGGTGTATTTGGGGACATCTTTTGTTGATTCCCAATTGAATGTTGATCCATTTTTCACAACTTTGATTATAAAGGACAGGATTCTTCACAATTGTATGTTTAATTCCGGTGCATCATGTAATGTCATGCCTCTAGAAGTCATGAATGAGTTGGATATCAAAGTGACAGCAGCCTATGGAAAATGTATTGCCATGGACTCAAGTGAAGTGCCGGTATTTGGTTGTGTAAAAGGTTGGTTGTGCATCTTGAATTTTATCCCAGGGGGAATTTAAAATTGGATGTTGTGATTGTTGATTGCCCTACCAAATGGGGTATGTTTTTGTCAAGAAAGTGGGCTACAAGTGTTGTATGGAGTGTCCAAATGGATATGTCTTTTACCCCCATTCCCATTGAAGGCAGCCTTGTCAAGCTCTATGGAGAAAATAAAATGTTGCATCTGATTGAGGACCCAAACAATGCTTCATATGAATTATTATTTATTGATTATGATGTTGATAATTTCATTGGTTTTGCTGATGGAAAAGAACACAAAATGGATCAGTTAGAGTTCCTTGCACAGTTATGATGAAAGACGTCTTAACAGAGATGGATATCTAAAGAAAAAGATGTAGGTGGGTGAACAAGTTGAAAGAGTATGATATGGACATCTAAACCACAAATTTGGTACGCGGTTTGGGCCTTTCTAAGCTCATGGCTGAGAGCAGCTTGCAAAATGTGGAAGTGAATTAGCTAGAGGAGGAAAGGGTAGATGTACTTGCGAAGTTGGTAAGTTCTAAGTGGTACAAAGGTGTGATCTTCTACCTCAGATGCTTTTGCTGCCCTAGTCACTTAAATAAAAATCAGAAAAGAGCCCTCAAGTTGGCTTCTCAAAAATATATCATGACAGACCTTGGGTTGGCTTGGAAGAACCCTAAAGGTGTCCTCTTGAAATGCATAACTGAAGATGAAGCTCCCAAGATAGTTGTATATTTCCATGGGGGAGTTTGTGGAGGACACTTTGCTGGAAGAGTAACCGAACATAAGATTTTCAGAGTTGGTTATTGGTGGCCTACTCTCTTTAAAGATGCAACCCAGGTGGTTAGAAAATGTGTTAGTTGCCAACGTTTCTCTAGAAGACTGAAAGCTTCAGGTTCCCTTCCTTTGTAGCCTGTATCAATTAAACCTCCTTTCAAGAAATGGGGGATAGACTTCATTGGTGAGATTTCAGATCCTTCTAGTGCTAGCCAAAAGTGGATCCTTGTAGACACTTATTATTTTACAAAGTGGGTAGAGGCAATCCCCACCAAGAAAGAAACACACCAAAAAGTTATGGACTTCTTGTTGAATCAAATCATATGCATATTTGGAGTCCCAATCAAGATTGTAGCTGATAATGTCATGTGCTTTAGAGCCAAAGCTTTAATAGCAATGTGTAATGAATATGGAATCAATCTAACTTATTCTTCAAACTATAACCCCTAAGGGAATGGACAAGCTGAGTCCAGCAATAAAAATTTGTTGAAGATCATTAGAAGAACCTTGGAGCAAAACAAAAAGAAATGGGGTGAACAATTGAAATTTGTAGTTTGGGCTAATAGGATAACTCCTAAAAGAGCTACTGGTAAAAGCCCATTTGAATTGGTGTATGGAACTTAGGCTTTGCTGCCCTTGCACCTGTAATTATCTTCATTTTAGTTTTCCCAACTGTTGGAAGATCAAGATCTTGGCCCATATGAATCAAGGATCAATTATATTATTAAGCTTGATGAGGAGAGAAGAGCATCCCATCAAAGGCATGTTAGATTTAGGGGAAAATTGAAGAGATTGTTTGACAATAAGGTCACTCCTAGAGCCTTCAATGTTGGAGATCTGGTTTTTTTGTGGGATAGTAGGCATGAAGACAAGGGAAAGAATGGCAAATTTGATGCATTATGGATGGGCCCTTATGCCATTGATATCAGAATTGGTGAACATACCTTCTTTCTCAAGGACTTAGATGGGGAATTACTAGAACTATTTGTTAATGGCAGACATTTGAAGCATTTCTTGGATTAATCCCCAAATCTGAGGTATGCACCAATTGTACAGTTGTATAGTCTTTATTTTTTTCTTTGTTTGTGTTGTTGTGTTGGTGTGTGGTTTGCCCTTGTTCCTAGCAGCCATTTTTGTCGGTTTCTTAGCTCATTTTTGAAGGATGGTTCTGGTTTTTTGACTGCCTTGCATATTGACTCCTTTTCCCAATGGATATTTTTGCACTTAGTCTAGGTTTTATCCTTGTGGCACTCACTGGGAGTGCTCATCCCCAAGCAAGAGCCGATGTTGGTGCCATTTTTGAGATTACACCATGTTGCCCTAAATTTTCAAATCTGTATCTGCTCAAAAAAATGTTTTATCCTTTGATTTGATGGTCTATAATTCTTCCCCTCTAATTGAAATGCTTTAAAAATGCTCACACACTTGTTGTTTTTCCCTAATTTGAAAGAATAATCTAAGTTTGCCCTTTTTTGTGCCCTAGTTTTTAAAATTTTGTGGCCTATGTCATTTTTCCCTTTGTGAGGTCATGGAAAAATTGAAATTGATCAAATCATACTTGTTTGTATTTGAAAATCCAAATCCTAGATCAGGAATGTTGTAAAAAACATGATTCAATTGATTTAAAATCGAAAAATCTACCATCCTTGGTGGAAAAATTGAATTCTAAGGCATCCTTTGAATTTTTTGTATTTTGATAGTAATACGGGTGTCATTTTCCCGTCAAATTCATCCTCAGAAGTTATTGTCAACATGGCAGGTTTTCATTGGCCGAGGTGCAGCGGGGAAGTGTTATAACTTTTCATTTTTTGCCTTTTGGCAAATAGGACATTTTCGAGCCCAGGGCTCTGATTTTTCAAAATTTTCCTACGTGGCATGTTCTTATTGGCCCAAGGATGGTGGGTGGTTGCGTCTCCTTAGAGATTTTGACTTTACTTTGCGAAAATTTTAAAAGTAAAAAATTGGCCCAAAACCCTGTAGCCAATCGGTAGTGGACACGTGTCCATAAAAGGTCAGAGGGAGGAGCGGGATGAGGGGGGACTTAAAGTTTTTTGGCTCTAATTCTATAAATCTTCAAAATATGTTTCATCCCCACTCCAATCAGAGGAGGACATGTGGCAGAGATCAAGGCGCAGAGGGGATGCGGATGGCGGAGGTTGTTTAAAATTTTTTCCTTTAGAAGCATAAAAGTTAAAGTAAATTTTATAGCGTGGCCCCGTGGCCAATCAAAGGTGGACACATGTCCAACAGAGTCAAAGGTAAGTGTGGGCCGTAGAAGGAAAATGGAAAATTTTCCCTTTTGGTCAAAAAGAACCAGGGTAAAATTTCAGACCATGGCCCCGCGGTGAATCAGCGACAGACACGTGGCGAAGGTAGAGTAGGTCAGAGGCCCGATAGAGACAAAGTTGAGAATTTTCCCTTGGCTTAAAGGGAGTAAAAATTAATATTAGGCCCACGGGTCCTTAGCAAATGAGAGATGGACAAGTGGTAGAGGACAAGGTGGGTTGGCAGGCTGGCAGAGGCAGGAGGGAAATTTTTCCCTTTTGTAAAAAAGACTTAAAACAAAAATTTGGAGCGCTGGCCTGCAACGAATCACAAGGACACATGTGGTGAGGGAGAAATCAGAGGTGCGGGGCCCACGGGGAAAAAAAGTGAAAAAAAAATTCCATTTTTTCCAAATTTTCAAAAAGGTCATAAAATAAATGTTTTAAAACTGGGCCCGATCCAATCATTTTTTGCTACGTGTCCAACCTTATCCTAAAAATTAAAAGGGTAACTCAAGCTTATTTCTAAGTCCACATCTTCCATGTGGAGGGCCAAGATTAAAAGATGGATAAGATCGATGGTTGATGTGCATCTATTTGTTTTAACCACCATGGGAGCTCCAGGAAGCTTGGAATCACGATTTCTACTTCAAAATTCATCAAATTTATAGTGATTTTGTGTCGTCTTGGCCTTCCAAGATCATTGACATCACTTTCATGGCTTAATTCTTTGATCTGAGGTGGTTTTGAAATAAATTTTTCCCTAATCTGACCAAAAACGTGAAATGAAAAAATCAAAAGTTGTAGAGGTAATTTGAAAAGGTAAAAGGGTGAAAATGATTAGTAAAAGGTGTTTGCATGGCTCAATGATGAAAAACATGCTTCCAGGATGGATAATGATCCAGATATTTGTAATGATTTAATCTTTTTGGGCACACATGGTAACCTGCGAACGTTTTTCTATTTGATGTGATTTTCATTGAATCAGGAGGATTGTTTTGTAACAAACTTGATCCCATGGCATATTCTTTTCTTGGGAAAGAAGGCTTCAATGTGGTATGAGTTATATAATACATTTTGGAGAAATTGTAAACAAGAGAAAAAAACTTAGAATTTCATGGGAAAATCTAGGAAGAAGCCCATTCTTTGAGAAAACCACTTGAGAACCATTTCTAATTCCCCTTTTTGCATCATATTTTTATCATGTTGAGTTGGTTTCATTTGTAAATCCATCAAAAAGCTCAGAGATTGTTCTTATAACATTCCCCCTGCTGATAGATTTCATCATTCCTAGATTATTTTTTGTTGTCTCTTGGAAAAATTTACATATACTTAAGTTTCAGAATGTTTTTCAATTTGTGTTTCTTGCTCCTATTGCAGTCTTGTGTTTAAAATATCTCTTGATCATACATGGTCTCATTTCTTTGTGATAGTTTAGTGGCATCTGCAATCTCACATTTAGAAGAGCTTTCATCTGATAAAGAGATAAACAAATTTAAAATCACTTTTACCTTCCTTGAATTCTGAGATTGTTTGTAAACCTTTAGGTGCACCTTAGGTCATGATAAAATAGAGATTTTCTAGATACTTTGTTGGTTCATCTTCTTCAATATTTTGTGGGCAGGTTGTCAAAGATTGTGTGGAAGAGTGAAAAATCTGGGGCCTCCATTGGGTGCACATATCTTGGTTGAAGGAGTACCTTAACCCCTTTAAAGCATTCTTTTGTTTATGTGTTACAAATTTCTTGCAAAGGTCCTCAAAGAATTTGGCAATTTATGGTTAGTCTTATCTAAAATCTCTTACCAAATTTTCATTCAGAATAACTAATCCTACCCCATACTACTCGTGCATTGCATTGTGTGTCAATAGGCTACCTATTGGTTTGAGGCCTTGTGATGAATCTTGTTTAATCAAATATGTAGATGCATTTGATAAAAAGGCAGCCTATTACCTAAGAGACAAGAACCCTACCAATCTAATACAAGCTTTCACCATGGCACTTCAAATTGAAAACAATATCAAGGCTGTTGGGAAACCTCTCAAGAGTGATGAGTGTCAAAATTGATAAAAACCTGAATGAAATGACAAAAACAAAGCTGTTTTGTAGGTGTAGAGGTATGTAGAGGTTGTAGAGGTAATTTGAAAAGGTAAAAGGGTGAAATTGAATGAAAATGATTAGTTAAAGGTGCTTGCATGCCTCAATGGATGAAAAACGTGCTTCAAGGATGATATAATGACCAGATATTTGTAATGATTTAATCTTTTTGGGCACAATGGTAACCTGCGAACGTTTTTCTATTTGATGTGGATTTTCATTGAATCAGGAGGATTGTTTGTAACAAACTTGATCCCATGGCATATTATTTTCTTGGGAAAGAAGGCTTCAATGTGGCATGAGTTATATAATACATTTTGGAGAAATTGTAAACAAGAGAAAAAACTTAGAATTTCATTGGAAAATCTAGGGAAGAAGCCCATTCTTTGAGAAACCACCTGAGAACCACTTTCTAATTCCCTTTTTGCCATCATATTTTTATCATGTTGAGTTGGTTTCATTTGTAATCCATCAACAAGCTCAGAGATTGTTCTTATAACATTCCCCTATTGATAGATTTGATCATTCCTAGATTATTTTTTGTTGGTTCTCTTGGAAAAATTTACATATACTTAAGTTTCATAATGTTTTCAATTTGTGTTTCTTGCTCCTATTGTAGTCTTGTGTTTAAAATCTCTCTTGATCATACATGGTCTCATTTCTTTGTGATAGTTTAGTGGCATCTGCAATCTCACATTTAGAAGAGCTTTCATCTGATAAAGAGATAAACAAATTTAAAATTACTTTACCTTCCTTGAATTCTGAGATTGTTTGTAAACCTTTAGGTGCACCTTAGGTCATGATAAAATAGAGATTTCTAGATACTTTGTTGGTTCATCTTCTTCAATATTTTGTGGCAGGTTGTCAAAGATTGTGTGGAAGAGTGAAAATCTGGGCCTCCATTGGGTGCACATATCTTGGTTGAAGGAGTACCTTAACCCCTTTAAAGCATTCTTTTGTTTATGTGTTACAAATTTCTTGCAAAGGTCCTCAAAAAATTTGGCAATTTATGGTTAGTCTTATCTAAAATCTCTTACCAAATTTTCATTCAGAATAACTAATCCTACCCCATACTACTCGTGCATTGCATTGTGTGTCAATAGGCTACCTATTGGTTTGAGGCCTTGTGATGAATCTTGTTTAATCAAATATGCAGATGCATTTGATAAAAAGGCAGCCTATTACCTAAGAGACAAGAACCCTACCAATCTAATACAAGCTTTCACCATGGCACTTCAAATTGAAAACAATATCAAGGCTGTTGGGAAACCTCTCAAGAGTGATGGTGTAAAATTGATAAACCCTGAATAACCTCAAGCTAGCAAAGGTGTTGATTTAGAAGAGGTTGTAAAAACTTTGGTAGGGGTTGTCAAAGAAATCTCATATAAGTTGGCAAGAGCTAAGAAGGGAATTAGGAAGACTTCACAAGGTTAGCCTAGGCAACAAGCACAAGATAGATTTGGCAATCACCATAGGAATGAGCAGAGGTTTTATGACAAAGGTAAAGGGCCTGTTGGATCTGTAAATAGTCATCCTCAAGCATGTGAAGGAAGAATGTTGTTTGATCCCTTAACTGTTAGGGTTGCTGTTGTTGAAGAGGTTGTTGATATTGATTGGTGTGATAGGTGTTTTCTACCCCATCCTCCATGTGAAGCAAACCAGCAAGAAGTTGAAGATAATGATGATGATGGTATTGATGATGATATTTACATGATGGGATATTCTTCAAACTCACAAGGAGGAGCAACATCTACTGAAGTAATAAGTGCCAAGACTACAGCTACCTTTTGGGATTTGCATAAAAAAGGTACAAGTTTTTCTTCCCCCCATACTCTTGAAGTTGATGTAGTGCAAGCTTTTGAAATTCCTAACAATGACTTTGAATACTTAAGAGCTTTGATGATTAAGAATTATGATGGAGGTATCCCTTCGGAGGAAGATAGACAATTGTTAATGAATGTTTTTGTAGCTCAAGAGAAAGATTATAACACTAAAAGAAAAGTTGTTAAAGGAAGTGGGCCTCAAGCCAAACCTAAAACACCCTTGCTCACAAGCATTCCAAAAGAAGCTCCTAGGAAAGAAACACTTTCCAAAAGCTCTTCTGCCCCAAGCAAAAATTACAGTCCTCCTCATGCCCAAGCTGCCAAGAATCCCTTTCCATCTAATGAATCTTCTTTTCTCCCTTCCAATGTTTTTTTTCCAAAGAGTGTCCCCTATGACATAGCCCAAGTATTAAGCCAAATCAAAGTGAGTGTTCCAATCATTGAGTTGCTTAGAATTCCTGAGCATAAGAAGAGAGCATTTGAGTACTTGGGGTTGAAAGAAGAGAAGAATATTCCAGGTAGAAATGTAAATGTTGTTGAAACACCTCCTCAGATCATTACAGACCTTGGAACACCACCAGCAATAGAGGATTTTGGAGAGACACCTGAGGTATATTTGGGGACATCTTTGGTTGATTCCCAATTGAATGTTGATCCATTTTTCACAACTTTGATTATAAAGGATAGGCTAATTCACAATTGTATGTTTGATTTTGGTGCATCATGTAATGTCATGCCTCTAGAAGTCATGAATGAGTTGGATATCAAAGTGACAGCAGCCTATGGAAAATGTACTACCATGGACTCAAGAGAAGTGTCGGTAGTTGGTTGTGTAAAAGGTTTGGTTGTGCAGCTTGCATCTTATCTCGGGAGGAATTTAAAATTGGATGTTGTGATTGTTGATTATCCTGCCAAATGGGGTATGATTTTGTCAAGAAAGTGGGATACAAGTGTTGAAGGGAGTGTCCAAATGGATATGTATTTTTCCACCATTCCTATTGAGGGCAGCCTTGTCAAACTCTATGGAGAAAAGAAAATGTTGCAACTGATTGAGGACCCAAATAATGCTTCGTATGAATTATTATTTTCTGATGTTGATGTTGATAATTTCATTGGTTTTGTTGATGGAAAATAACACAAAATAGATCAGTCAGAGTGCCTTGAGTAGGTATGTTCTCCTTGTACCTTGCTATTTGATGGAGGTTGCTCCAAATTTGGAAATGGTGCTGGTGTAATTCTGATTTCTCCTAGCTTGGAAGAATTTGTTTTTTCCTTCAAGCTTAATTTTTAATGTACTAACAACATTGCTTAGTATGAAGCCTTGTTGTTGGGTCTGATAATTGCATGGAAGTATGGTGTCAAGGATATCATTGCAAAGGGAGATTCAGAGCTAGCTGTTAAACAAATAAGATAAATGTATGCTACAAAAAATCAGTAGATGAAGCAGTATAAGCATACAATTTGGGATCTAGTTTAGATGTTTGATTCCTTCAATATTATGCACCATGACAGAAGTTTGAATGTTGTTGCTAACAAGTTGGCAGTGTTGGGGTCAAGATGTATAGTTTGCACCGTTTCACCTTATTGTGAGTATAATGTTGAAGTGTTGATTAGGTCAGCTATCCCTGACAACATCAAGCATTGGCAAGTGTTTGATGATGATTCTCAAGTGCAAAGGTTCTTGCAAAATCAAATTGAATTTTTAGATCAGCATATTTATTGGGAACCAATGGTGTGTATGACTAAAGGAAGAGAGACTTTGTTTGGAAAAGATATTATCCAATTGAAAACTAACCCCATTCCTAGAGGCCTTGTTGCTCTTGAGTATAATTTTAAAAATGTTGATTGCATAATAAATAGAAACATGTCTACCTCAAGGGATGTGGAAGAGCATAACTTGGGAACTAATGGTAAACCAAGGAAGATTTGGTTAGGCAATAAATTTAAGTAAAGAAGAAAAACAATCTTATTCCTAACTCTTGAAAAAATATCAAGACTGCCTTGCTTGGTCCTATTCTAAGCTAAAAGCATATAGAGAAGACTTGTTTCAACATGAGATCCCTCTTGAGGCCAAGACTAAGCCATTCAAATAGAGGAAAAGGCCAATTAATCCACTTCTCTCCATGAAAATACAAGAGGAGTTAAAGAAGTTGAGAGATGGAGGTATTATTCAACCCACGAGATATTCATCTTTGGTTGCAAACCTTGTGTCAGTCAGAAAGAAGAACAAAGACATCAGAATTTGTGTGGATTTTAGAAATCTAAACAAAGAATCCCTAAAGGACAAATATCCCTTGAAAAATATGGAAAATATGTTGCAGCTTATGACAGGGTCTTAGTTTCTTTCTACATTGGATGGTTTCTTTGGATACAATCAAGTGGTTATCAAAGAATCGGAAAAACTTAAGACAACATTCACTACTCCTTGGGGAACATATGTTTTTGTTAGGATGCCCTTTGGTTTGATAATGTTAGTGCCAATTTTCAAAGAGCAATGGATGTTGCTTTTGATGGTTACATCAATGAGTTCATTGTAGTTTACCAAGATGATGTGACTGTGTTTTCAAGGCACAGAGGTGATCATTTACAGCACTTGGAGAAGATGTTGATCAGATGTAGGGAGTATGAAATTTCTCTTAATCCAAAGAAGTGTCATTTTGGTGTGTAAAAGGCCAAGCTACTTGGTCACATTGTGTTAAAAGATGGTGTTATGATAGACCCTGAGAGAGTGGAAGCAATCAGTAAAGTACTTATCCCAAGAACCAAGAAAGGCATCCAATCTTTCTTTGGTCAAATTAACTTTATTAGAAAGTTTGTTTCCAAATTTGCTAAGTTGACTCTTCCAATCACAAGAATGCTAATCAAGGACCAAGTTATCAGGTGGTAGGAGGCTACCATTCAATCTTTTGAAGGAATTAAGGATGCACTTAAACATGCACCTGTTTTAGCAGCTCCAAACTATAAGAGGCCTTTCCAAATCTTTTCCTTTGCCTCTGAGTATACCATTGCTTTTGTTTTGCTATAAAAGAATGAGAATGGGGCTGAGAGGCCTATTTCCTTCTTTAGTAAGGCTTTACAAGCAACTGAGCTAAAGTATACAATCGCGGAGAAACAAGCATTTGCCTTGTAGAAACCAACAAAGGTTTTCAGGCCTTATATATTGAGTTTAAAATTTTTTGCTTATGTTCCCCACACCATGGTAAAAGACATCTTATTAGAGATGGAGATCTCAAGAAAAATATGTAGTTCAGTGAACAAGATGTAAGAGTATGATATGGACATCCAAACCAAAAAGTTAGTACATAGTTTGGGCGGTGTTAAGCTCATGGCTGAGAGCAGCTTGTAGAATTTGGAAGTGAATCAGCTAGAGGAGGAAAGGGTAGATGTGCTTGCAAATTTGGTAAGTTCTGAGTGGTACAAAGATGTGATCTTCTACCTTAGACACCTATGCTTCCCTAGAGACTTAAATAAAAATCATAAAAGAGCCCTCAAGTTGGCTTCTCAAAAATATATCATGACAGACCTTGGGTTGGCTTGGAAGAACCCTGAAGGTGTCCTCTTGAAATGCATAACTGAAGATGAAGCTCCCAAGATAGTTGTATATTTCCATGGGGGAGTTTGTGGAGGACACTTTGCTGGAATATTTTGAGAGCTAGTTATTAGTGGCCTACTCTCTTCAAAGATGCAACCCAGGTGGTTAGAAAATGTGTTAGTTGCCAACGTTTCTCTAGAAGACTGAAAGCTTCAGGTTCCCTTCCTTTGTATCCTGTATCAATTAAACCTCCTTTCAAGAAATGGGGGATAGACTTCATTGGTGAGATTTCAGATCCTTCTAGTGCTAGCCAAAAGTGGATCCTTGTAGACACTTATTATTTTACAAAGTGGGTAGAGGCAATCCCCACCAAGAAAGAAACACACCAAAAAGTTATGGACTTCTTGTTGAATCAAATCATATGTAGATTTGGAGTCCCAATCAAGATTGTAGCTGATAATGCCATGTGCTTTAGAGCCAAATCTTTAATAGCAATGTGTAATGAATATGGAATCAATCTAACTTATTCTTCAAACTATAACCCCCAAGGGAATGGACAAGCTAAGTCCAGCAATAAAAATTTGTTGAAGATCATTAGAAGAACCTTGGAGCAAAACAAAAAGAAATGGGGTGAACAATTGAAATTTGTAGTTTGGGCTGATAGGATAACTCCTAAAAGAGCCACTGGTAAAATCCCATTTGAATTGGTGTATGGAACTTAGGCTTTGCTGCCCTTGCACCTGCAATTATCTTCATTTTAGTTTTCCCAACTGTTGGAAGATCAAGATCTTGGCCCATATGAATCAAGGATCAATTAGATTATTAAGCTTGATGAGGAGAGAAGAGCATCCCATCAAAGGCATGTTAGATTTAGGGGAAAATTGAAGAGATTGTTTGATAAGAAGGTCACTCCTAGAGCCTTCAATGTTGGAGATCTGGTTTTTTTGTGGGATAGTAGGCATGAAGACAAGGGCAAGAATGGCAAATTTGATGCATTATGGATGGGCCCTTATGCCATTGATATCAGAATTGGTGAACATACCTTCTTTCTCAAGGACTTAGATGGGGAATTACTAGAACTATTTGTTAATGGCAGACATTTGAAGCATTTCTTGGATTAATCCCCAAATCTGAGGTATGCACCAATTGTACAGTTGTATAGTCTTTATTTTTTTCTTTGTTTGTGTTGTTGTGTTGGTGTGTGGTTTGCCCTTGTTCCTAGCAGCCATTTTTGTCGGTTTCTCAGCTCATTTTTGAAGGATGGTTCTGGTTTTTTTACTGCCTTGCATATTGACTCCTTTTCCCAATGGATATTTTTGCACTTAGTCTAGGTTTTGTCCTTGTGGCACTCACTGGGAGTGCCCATCCCCAAGCAAGAGCCGATGTTGGTGCCATTTTTCAGATTACACCATGCTGCCCCTAAATTTTCAAATCTGTATCTGCTCAAAAAATGTTTTATCCTTTGATTTGATGGTCTATAATTCTTCCCCTCCAATTGAAATGCTTTAAAAATGCTCACACACTTGTTGTTTTTCCCTAATTTGAAAGAATAATCTAAGTTTGCCTTTTTTGTGCCCTAGTTTTTAAAATTTTGTGGCCTATGTCATTTTTCCCTTTGTGAGGTCATGGAAAAATTGAAATTGATCAAATCATACTTGTTTGTATTTGAAAATCCAAATCCTAGATCAGGAATGTTGTAAAAAACATGATTCAGTTGATTTAAAATCGAAAAATCTACCATCCTTGGTGGAAAAATTGAATTCTAAGGCATCCTTTGAATTTTTTATATTTTGATAGTAATACGGATGTCATTTTCCCCGTCAAATTCATCCTTAGAAGTTATTGTCAACGTGGCAGGTTTTCATTGGCCGAGGTGTAGCGGGGAAGTGTTATAACTTTTCATTTTTTGCCTTTTGGCAAATAGGACATTTTCGAGCCCAGGGCTCCGATTTTTCAAAATTTTCCTGCGTGGCATGTTCTTATTGGCCCAAGGATGGTGGGTGGTTGAGTTTCCTTAGATATTTTGACTTTACTTTGTGAAAATTTTAAAAGTTAAAAAATTGGCCTAAAACCCCGCCGCCAATCAGGAGTGGACACGTGTCCATAAAAGGTCAGAGAGAGGAGCGAGCCAAGGGGGGCTTAGATTTTTTTGGCTCTAATTCTATAAAGTTTCAAAATATGTTTCAGCGCTACTCCAATCAGAGGAGGACACGTGGTAGAGATCAAGGCGCAGAGGGGATGCGGATGGCAGAGGTTGTTTAAAATTTTTGCCTTTAGAGGCATAAAAGTTAAAGTAAAATTTTGGAATGCAACCCCATGGCCACTCATAGGTGGACACGTGTCCAACAGAGTTAGAGGGAAGTGCAAGCCACGAAAGGAAAAGGGAAAATTTTCCCTTTTGGTCAAAAAGATCTAGGGTAAAATTTCAAAGCATAGCTCTGCGGCGAATTAGTGCCAAACACGTGGCAAAGGCAAAGCGGGTCGGCGGCCCAGTGGAGACAAAGTTGAGAATTTTACCTTGGCTTAAAGGGAGTAAAAATGAAGATTAAACCCGCGGGTCCTTAGCAAATGAGAGATGGACGCGTGGCAGAGGACAAGGCATGTCAGCGAGCCAGTGGAGGCAGGAGGGAAATTTTTCCCTTTTGCAAAAAAGACTTAAAATAAAACTTTGGAGCGTTGGCCCGCAACGAATCACAAAGAGACGTATGGCGAGGGAGAAATCAGAGGTGTGGGCCCGTATCGCAAAAAGTGAAAAAAATTCCATTTTTCCAAATTTTCAAATGGTCATCAAGTAAATGTCTTAAAACTGGCCCCGATCCAATCATTTTTTGCCACATGTCTGACCTTATCCAAAAAATTAAAAAGGTAACTCAAGTTTATTTCTAAGTCCGGATCTTCCACGTGGAGGGCTAGGATTAAAAGATGGATAAGATCAATGGTTGTTGTGCATCCATTTGTTTTGACCGCCATGGGAGCTCCAGGAAGCTTGGAATCACAATTTTTGCATCAAAATTCATCATATTTATAGTAATTTTGTGTCATATTGGCCTTCCAAAATCATTGGCATCAATTTCATGGCTTAATTCTTTGATCTGAGGTGGTTTTGAAATAAATTTTGCCCTAATCTGACCAAAACCGTGAAATGACAAAATCAAAAGTTGCAGAGGTAATTTGAAAAGGTAAAAGGGTAAAAATGATAAGTAAAATGTGTTTTCATGCCTCAATGATGTAAAATGTGCTTCCAGGATGGATAATGATCTAGATATTTGTAATGATTTAATCTTTTTGGGCACACTTGGTAACCTACGAATGTTTTTCTGTTTGATGTCATTTTCATTTAATCATGAGGATTGTTTTGTAACAAACTTGATCCCATGGCATATTCTTTTCTTGGGAAAGAAGGCTCCAATATGGCAAGAGGTATATAATGCATTTTGGAGAAATTGTAAAAGGGAGAAAAAACTTAGAATTTCACAGGAAAATATGGGAAGAATCCCATTCTTTGAGAAACTGCCTAAGAACCATTTCTAATTCCCTTTTTGCATCAGATTTTTATCATGTTGAATTGGTTTCAGTTGTAAAGCCATCAACAAGCTCTGAGATTGTTCGTATAACATTCCCCTACTGATAGATTTGATCATTCCTAGATTATTTTGTGTTGTCTCTTGGAAAAATTTACATATACTTATGTTTCAGAATGTTTTCAATTTGTGTTTCTTACTCCTGTTGCAGTCTTGGGTTTAAAATCTCCCTTGATCATACATGGTCTCATTTCTTGTTGATAGTTTAGTGGCATCTGCAATATCACATTCAAAATATCTTTCATCTGATAAAGAGATAAATAGATTTAAAATCACTTTACCTTCCTTGAATTCTGAGATTGTTTGTAAACCTTTGGGTGCACCTTAGGTCATGATAAAATAGAGATTTCTGGATACTTTGTTGGTTCATCTACTTCAAGATTTTGTGACAAGTTGTCGAATATTATGTGGAAGAGTGTAGATCTAGGCCTCCATTTGGTGCACATTTCCTAGTTGAAGGAGTACCTTGACCCCTTTGAAGCATTATGTTGTTAGGTGTTACAAATTTCTTGCAAAGGTCCTCAAATAATTTGGTAATTTCTGGTTAGTCTTATCTAAAATCTCTCACCAAAATTTCATTCAAAATAATTAATCCTCCCCCATACTACCGCTGCATTGCATTGTGTGTCAACAGAAGAATACAATCCATTTACAAAAATGCACAAAGTAAATCAGGATCATACCATGTCTCTAATAGCCTTAGCCTTGTATTGAAAGCATTTCCATCATTTATTAGTGACAGCTTTGTTGAGTTTGAATAATGGAAAATTGATCATGTTTTCCCAAGGCCATCTCCATACAATATGCACAATATAAGGATATCTCCACCTCCTTCACCAAACAAAGGTTGTAATATAGGTTCTCTTACCTTGGTTTAAAGGCACAACCTAAAATAGTGAGGATTAGATCAAAATCCCTTCAAGGTGCTACCCACTTCTTCAAAGCCTGAATGCTAACAAGTTAGATAAATTGTTTTCCCCGGCTACAAAATGACATATAAATCATTTATCTACCTCTGAGTGTCTTGTGAAATACATGATGCTTCTCGATTTGTTAAAAAGATTAAATATGGGTACCAACACATCTATCACACCAGTCAATATGATTTGCATCATCAACAGTAGCCACTCTAACATTTAACGGATCAAGCACTACCTTACTTTCTTTGGCCTAAGATTTTCTATTTCCAAATCCCATAGGTCCTTTACCTTTGTCATCAAATATCTGCTCATTCCTATGGTGATTTCCAAATCTATCTTGTGCTTGTTTCCTAGGTTGACCTTGTGAAGTTTGTCCAATTCCTTTCTCAGCTCTTGCCAATTTGAAGGAAATATCTTTAACAACCCCTGCCAAAGTTTTTCACCACTTCCTCCAAGTCTACACTCTTGTTTGCTTGAGGCTTGTCATGGTTTACCAATTTAACTCCATCTCTCTTAGAAGGTTTCCCAACAACCTTGATATTTTTCTCAATTTGAAGTGCCATAGTGAAGGCCTACCTTAAATTTCCAGGATTTTTGTCCCTCAAGTAATATGCAGCCTTCTTGTCAAATGCATCAGAATATTTTATCGAACAATATTCATCACATGGTCTTAAATTTACCGAAAATCTCCTCAAAGTTTTATTGAACTTTGTGTTGAAGTCATGGACCATTTCATTTGGGTTTTTCTTGATATTCTCAAACTTTGATAAGAGGAATCTAGGGTCTTTCTTATCACCATATTGCAGCCTGAATGCATTCAACATTTCAGTCTATGAATCAATTGAATTATTTGGCAAGGCCTTGTACCAATCCCTAGCATCTTTCTCTAAAGTGTGGACAAACAATTTAATGTACACATCCTCAAATCCAATTTCAAAATCCTCCATCATATTAATAAAGAGTTTCAAATGCTAATCACCTACTATGGCATTGTTCCCTTGGAACTTTAGCAATCTAATTCTAACATTTTGATGCACAGCATTAGGATAACCAACCATTCCCCTAAAATTTACTGGGCCAAAGGTATTGACCACAAATGGAGACCTAGGTGGAGGCATAGCCATGTTTTCTGGTGGAGGTGATCTTGGGGGGTGACACAAGATGAAGAGGAGTGTGAGGTCTTTGGGACTCAATAATGTGGTTCACAAGATTGGTATTCTCTAGGTGCTGATTTTCTTGGAAATTTTTACTAGAATTGAAACACACAGGTGCAGATTGAAGAAGGAACTCACCAGGTACAACAGAAGGACCTTAAATAGTTGAATTAAACAAGTTATGAGAATATTGCTTGAATCAGAATCATTGGAAAAAGAGTGATAATCCTTTATTAAAGGCTGATATCTCTCACCAATGGATATACCTTTTCTTGATGTCTGACCTTCAATAACCTTCCAAACTATTCTCTCCTCTAAAACTATCTTTCCAAATTCTTGAAATAGCTTTCTACTTTGGGTCCCTCCTGAAGAGAGGTCTTCTTCCTTCCAGGTTTGCAGATTTATTTGACACACTTCACTTAATGTATGATAAGGTACTGGTATTTATCAAAATATAACAACCAAGAGTTGCCACTAAGTAATTTCACCCTAGTTTGTGCAAATGCACTATGAAGATCTATCAAATGACTATAAATATCAGCACTATGCAAAGCTTTAACAGATCCGATCTTCTTTCATTCAATTTATCAACTATTGTGCAAAGTTTGAAATAACAAATTGGAGACACTTGAACATATCAAACTCAAAATTCTTACTCTCATTCCAGTCTTATAAATCTGATTAGAAAATTATTCTCCGGAATGTAGTTGCATATAAACCACATAAAACATATTACCAGGGCTTTGAAATACTGAAATACTAAAAAATGTCCCCAGCAACACTACCAGAAGCATGTTTACGGGCTCAAAATAATATGAACTAGAAGCAGATTAACAAATTAGTCTAGATATTGCATTCTTCATCCCTGGCAATGGTGCCAGAAGCGTGTTGATGGGATCAAAATAATATAAACTGGAAGAAGATTAACAAATTAGTCTAGATATTACATTCTTCATCCCCGGCAACAGCGCCAGAAGTGTGTTGTTACCTAGATTTAATCTCCTTCACAACCTGAGCTGCATCATGGATTTTACAAGACACTCAGAGGTAGATAAATGGATTATATGTCATTTTGTAGCCAGGGAATCAATTTATCTGACTTGTTAGCACTCAGGATTTGAAGAAGTGGGTAGCACCTTGGAAGGATTTGATCTAATCCTCACTATTTTAGGTTGTGTCTATCAGCCAAGGTAAGAAAACCTATATTGTAGCCTCTATTTTGTGAAGGAGGTGAAAATATCCTTGTACTATGCAGATTGTATGGAGATGGCCTTGAGAAAACATGATCAATTTCCCATTATTCAAACTCAACAGAGCTATCACTACTAAATGATGGAAATGCTTTCAAGACAAGGCTAAGGCTATTAAAGACATGGTATGATCCTGATTTGCTTTGTGCATTTTTGTAAATGGATTGTATTCTTTTGTTAACACACAATACAATGCAGGGGTATTATATGCAGGATGAGTTAATTTGAAATGAATTTTGGTGGGAGATCAAGAAGATAGATTGGAATTTTCTAGATCCTTGAGAAACTTCATAACAAATGGAGAACTCAATAACAAAAAGCTTCAAAATAGTTAAAACATTCCTTCAACCAGAAAGTGTGCAGCAATGGAGGCCCAAACATGTACTTTTTCACACAATATTTGAGATTCTAGCATGAAGGCTCGAGTTAGAAGACCCAACAAAACATCAAAATCTAAGATCAGTCACACCTGAGGTACACCCAGAGACTTACAAACAATATTTGTCAACAGATGAAAGAAAAGTGATTTTAAATCATTTATTTCATTCCCAAATGAAAGCTCTTCTAAAAAATGAAATTGTAGATGCCACTAAAATATCACAAGGATTGAGATCTGTGTGATTCAAAGAGATTTTGATACAAGATTGCAATAGAAACAAGAAAAAACTACTTGCAGACATTCTGAAAGTGAAATAAACACAAAATTTGTTAGATATTTGACACAAATTAACTCAAAATTCATCAGATTCATCAGCAGGGGAGAGTTATTTAAACAATCTAAGAGCTTGTTGATGGATATACACTTGTAACCAACTCAACATGAATGAAAATCTAACACAGAGGAAGTTAACCTATTTTCTCAAAAAAAATTCTCAGAGGATGAGCTTTTCTCAAAATTTTCTTGTGAAAATGAACCCCAACCATTTGCATGACAAGTTCATGCAATATATATCTTTTACTCACTCACTCTGTTTTCCCCTCAAATCTTCCCTCCAAAAGTGGAATATTCGAAGCACCTTTGCTTTGCAATATTTCTGAAAATGACATTTAACAAACTCACAAAAAGTTTCCAGTTGTTCTTTCAAAAGGTGAATCATCACAAAAATTTCATCATTCTTCAAAGTGGAAGCACGTTTTTCATTTCCCACGCATGCAGATCCCTTTCATTTCATCATTTCAAATTTTCCATTCCTAATTCTTACTCTACAACTTTGGATATCGTAATTCACATATTTCACAAACCAGAGTAAAAATTCATTTGAAAAATACTTTGGATTCACAAATTGAACCCCCAAATTGATTAATTTAGATCGTGTAGGCCAAGACGACATGAATTGGTAAAAAATTTTATGAAGATTGATGCAAAAAACACATCTCCAAACTTCCTGGAGCTCAAATGGCAGCCAAATTGGTGAAATGCACAGCTACCATCGATCTATTCCTTAACTTCAAATTTGAGCCCTCCACATGTCAGATCTGAGTAAAAACGGGCCTCGGGACGTCTTTTTACCTTTTTACTACTTTTGGAAAAATTGCACAATTTCTTGATTTCCTCCGCTACTTCACCGATGAGATTTGTGCCTGACACGTGGCGCAATATGACTGGATACGGAGTCACGACTCAATTTTACACATTTTGCATCTTTCTGAAAAAAGGAACAAATTTGATTTTTCCTCCACGGCTCTGCCCTCTCACAGGACACATGTCCTCATATGATTGGCTGAGGGGCAACACTCTCATTTCATATTTTAATCATATTTTGCAAAGGAAAAATTTTAAAATTTCCTCTGCCAGCCCGCACCTCCGCCATTGACCGAGAAAAATGTTGACTATTTCCCTCGAGCCCTCGGGATTTTTTGATACTTTGAGTCATTTGAATACAAGAGGAAAATTTTCCAAGTTCCCCCGATGGTCCACCTCCCCACCTCTTTGACTTTTCAAAATGTCACGTGTCACCACAGTGATCTTTGAGATGGTCCCAAAATTTTGATACTTTGAATGAGCACAGGCTCACCACATGTCCTGCTCTGGTGAGGTCTATCTGAATGATTGAAGTTTAGTGGAAGGCACCACGTTTCATGCTCTGAGGCAATCTCCTTTTGGCTTCGTAAAATTATAAGTAAAATGCAAAGTGAGTGGAGGCCTCCACGTGTCAGCCTAGCACTCTTTTAAAATGAAACTAAAGGTTTAGTCCTCAAACATGCATGGTTCCTCCATGTGTCTCCATGGCGCAACTTCAAGATGGCGCCCAAAGAAGAGACCCTGAATGAGCGTGAGCTCGCCATGTGTCCTGTTCCACCAAACTATATCCATTTGCATAAAATTTGTCTAAGTCTAGGCTAAATAGTGGAATCCTCCATGTGTCCTCCTGTTGTTACTCTAAGGCCAATCCAAAAAGTAAATATTAAAATGAGCATTGTTCACCCACGTGGATAGATTTTAAGAATGAGGATTTTTCATGGAATTTCTGAAGTATTAAGTTGATTTGCATCCAACCAAGAAGTTCCACATTTCCCTATTGACTGAATGATGCAAATTTGATCGGGAGAAATGCCCGTCAAACCGTAAAACACATAGAAATGACCATTTGAGCCTGAAAGTGAAATTTCCTTTAAGGACAGAGAGTTTAGAAAGTTACAAGGCTCAAATACATCCCTCAGGGACATATCAACTCATTCTTCTTCAAGTATTTAAGGTAGAAATGACAAGAATGAAAAATTCCAACTGTGGCAATAGAGGGAATATGAAAATGTGAATTTTTGAAAGGACAAAGCCCAGGGAACCCAAAATATAGACCTTTCTATAGGAACAAAGAAACCAGGAGACAAATATGGACCCATACAGGATCTTTGACCCAAGGGCATACTAAAAATGGCAACAAATACCAGCCAAGCACAACATGGGGAAGGATAAAATGACAAAGGTTGTAAATCAATAAATTTTTGAGGGCACAAATGGGGCGAGACAATTTTGAGCACCAACACATTCATTATTGCTAGACTACAATATATGTCATTTATTCCATGATGCAAGTCGTTGCCCATTATTACAAAGATCGATAAGGAAAAATGTATCTTGCTGCTGTAATATTTTCTGGTCCACAACTCACAATACCAAAGATTGTAGTTTGATTGATTAGATCCATGATACCATTGATATTGGTGTATGACAGATGGGAGTATTGGATAATTATAAAGGTGTGAGCACCATGATCATGAACATACTCAAGGGTGCTACAATCAAAATTAAGGGTGCTTTGAAGGAGGTTGTAGCAAAGGTCGAGGATACTGCGGTGGATTTAGGGGCCAAGGCTTGTGGTGGTGGATGAGGTGAGTTTTCTCATGGAACATTTTATACATACAGGTCTCCTAACCACTACAAGCATGAATTACCTTAGAATATTACTTGTTCTTTTTTTGGAAAGCATCATAACTATGAGGAGTTCCCAGACTTATATGAGCATCGTAGTAAGTAGCATAAACAAGAGAATAAGGACATAGGGATGGTTAGAATACAACGCATAATGGAAAATCAATACATGAAAAAGTTAGCACCAGAACCTGAGGTAGTACTGGTGAAAATTACTGCGTGCGTTGAATCTATGCGCACCAAAGAATCATTGCAATAAAATCCAACCATTACCAGGGAAGAACTCTTGCATGCAAGATACCTAGATTCTACACATCAGAAGGAGGTTTATCAAGAAACCATGGAGGTACTCAGAAATCTTCAGGGTGAGATATAATGTTTAAAGGAACAGTCACAGAAGTTAGAAAAAAAGAAGGCAGCAAATACGGTTCAGTTAGATGTTGATGATTTGAAAGAGGTATGCAAGATGTTGCACCAGGAGAATATTATTCCATTACTAGGGAATTGATTAAAGGAAACACTCCACACATAGGTATTGAGAATGGATGGAAAATCAAGCATGCTAATCTCCCCCCTCATAACATGGATTATGACAAGGAGATCACTATGAATGTTGTTGTTGATGGGTGGTTTTTGAGCAATATACTAATTGACACACGCGCAAAAGTTAATGTATCTACTTTATATGTATGGGTACATATGGGTAGAACTCCATTACAACCATCCTCTAATGTAATTTTTATGCCAAATCAAACTAAGGCCACCCCGATAGGAGTTTTTAAAGGATGCATCCATTACTAAACAAGTGGCCAAGTTCACTAGGGACTTTGAGGTTTTAACACTTGCAGAAGCAGAAAACTTCCTAGCTCTAGTTGGGATCCCTTGGTGTTATGAAAATAATGTTTATCTATGGTTCAACAAGGGGTATATAAGTTTTGAGAACAAGGAATAATGAGTTATTATCCCTTTGATAGATGGGAAATTTGTGCCTTATGTTAATCCTTTGAGTGAGGAAGACCTAAACAGAATTTGTGTCCACCATTCAAGATCTAGAAGTACATGATCCATCTAAGGAATCCTCTAGTGGGAAGATGCATAGTCTGTTAGTGATACTAGAAGTATTTATTTTTATAATTGGGTACGTGGAACTTACGAGATGGTTGGGCATGAAGTAAGAAATGAACCTATGTAAGGAGACAAACCTCGTTGTATTAGGAGGATAAGTAACAACTCTATACCCTGATACATTGGGGAAGGATACCCTTTGGTATTCCTATGCGCCATGGAAGAACAGTGGGAGGATCAAGTGGACAGAAGGAATATTTTAGTGTATACCCTACACGAGCAACATTGCATCGGTGGATGGTTCACAGGGATAATCTCATAGAATTGAATGAAGTGAGAATTGATCTAACAACCCAGTTTCTCAAGAGCAATGCACCTACTCAAATTTTCACATATCATGGTAATCATCTTGTTCAGCACCACGTTTAATAGTGTGATAGACTCTTGATAGAGGAGTAAAAAGCTTTATCACCTTCATTGTGGGTGCACAAACTTTATTTCACTTTGCGAGGCTACTCACACACTTGGTATGTTTATGTGGAGCTACATAGGGAGACTGGAAATTGGAAAAACTTTACTACATGCATGATCCAGAATTTTTACTACTTCTCCACTAAACCTCGAGTGAAATAGGCATTACAAGTTATGAAGTACTTGACTATGGGAGACAGTGCAAAGGCAGAATGACTCATTCAGGAGTTATTTGGTAAGAAAGACATAGGAGTGAATTTTGATGAAGTAGATGATATCGATGCCAAACGACTTGAGCACACTTTCCCTTGAGAAGGAGAAATGAAAGATGGTCTACATAGTGGATGATGAAGAAGTAGAAAATTTGGACATTAATCATTCAAAAGGAACGTGCGAGGTTTTAGACAGTGTGGATAAGAAGGTGCACACCTATCATGAACCTATAAAGACCAAGAAAGTGAACATTGGGATAGATGTTGAACCTAAGGAGGCCATAATTAGATATTATTGGTCTAATTCTGAAGTGGCTAAGATAATTGAGCTAATACATGATTTCCCGGACTTATTTCCTAGGGGCTACCATGAGTTAAAAGGAGTACATGAGTCCTTGGGAAAGATGAAGATTAAGCTAAAATAAGGTGCATATCAGGTCAGAAAGATATCTTACATGATGAACCCTAACCTGAACATAAAATTTAATGAAGAAATTGACAAGATGTTGAAATCTGGCATCATTAAGACCCTAGAAGAATCAGAGTGGATTAGCCCCATGGTAATCAGTATAAAGAAATATGGTCAAATTACAATTTGTGTGGACTATAGGGAGTTGAATGTTGCATGTGTGATTGATCTTTTTCCTACACCTTTCACCGACGAAATATTATAAGGCATTGCAGGACGTGAAATTTACTCTTTTATAGATGGATTCTCTAGATATCACCAGGTAAGGATTACAAAGTAGGATCAATAGAAAACAACTTTCACCATTGAATGGGGAATTTTTGTATACATGGTGATGCCCTTTGGACTAAAGAACATGCCTGTAGTATTTTCGTGCATTATGGTTCAAGCATTCCAAGATTTTATTCACAGATTCTTGTAGGTTTACTTGGATGACTGGACAATATATGGGCTTGTCAAGGATCATTGTGACAACTTGTGATTAATGTTTGAGAGATGCAAATAGTTAAGCATCTCCTTAAACATCAAGAAGTGTGTATTTACAACACCCTTTAGAACTCTACTAGGGCATATCATTTGCAAGGAGGGTTTGTTAGTAGATCCAACCAAGGTTGTAGTTATCTTAAGCCTAGAGTAATCTACCAGTTAGACTGAGGTGTGTGGATTCTTGGGCCACATAGGGTATTACAGAAAAATTTATCAAAGGATATGTGAAGATTTTCAAGCCCTTTGAGAAATTACTAAAAGGAATAGGGACATTCTATTAGGGAGAACTACAATAACGCACCTTTGAAGAATTGAAGGAGAGGTTTACTATGGTGCCTATTCTGCACTTTCCCTCATCAAACCAATATTTTAACATACATGTGGATGCCTTTAGCATGGCCATTAGCACAATGTTATCTCATTCTGGAGAAGGTCTTATAGATCATCCTATATTTTTTTTGGCAAAAAGTTGACTCCTACTGAACAAAATTATACAACTACAGAGCATGAGGCCTTTTCAATAGTCTACATATTGCATAAGTTTAAACAGTACTTTTTAATGCAACCTAGAATTCAGTAGTATAATCTCAATAAGACCCTAGATGTGTTGCACATCACTCAACCAAGAATGAGCACTCACCCAAAGTGTACAAAGGTACCAGGTCCCCTCTTTAGGGTTGCTAGTGTAGGGTGTTAGCATGATGAAGACTTAACACATGTAGTTCCATTACTAATACATCAATCTATAGAGCATGTTAGATCTATATCTAAGGGAGAAAAAAATTAAGTATTAACCATGATGAGATCAAGAACATACTAGATTCAAATACACATAGAACAAACACTTAGATTCATCCAATATCCTCCATTATATTAAATGCAATAAGTACACAGAAGCTTCATTACATTAACAGTAGTATGTGCGTAATAGATTTAGTAGCATAATATCACTACATCTCCATGTATGCATATGTTTATCCCTCTCGCTCTCTCTATGTTTGTATATTCACCATCATACATGTATATCTACTACGCATTCCACTACATATATATAAGGGTGGGGGCTTTCCCTTCACCACTTATCCATTCCAAAAATAGGTCGCATGTTATTATTAGCCATGTTGTGTTACAAAAATAGACACACATGCAAGTGCACTAACTATAGACTACTGGTAGTTAACTACAGTGATAATCCTATTCCTAGCATATATCCATGCAAAGAGCTTTATATCAAATCCTCAAAAAATAGCCAATGCATAGCACACATGTCTCTACCTCGTTTGTGTGCTTTGCATGCCATATCTAAAACTAAACCTTCATGAGTGAAAATAGCTAAGTCCTAAAATTTGAACTTCCACTCCACACATGTCCTCTCCCTATCCATTCGTGCCTTTGAATATGACCTACTTTCCCACGTGGACTTCTTGTGTGCTTTATGTCAAGTGTTCTCTAATCAACACTTACTAGCAACATTTTTTGTGTTTTATACAGATCATATGACATTAAAATACTTGGTAAATAAGCTCATTTTATAGGGGCACATATGTTGATGGGTTTTATTATTCCAAGAGTTTGATTTTATAGTTGTGGTAAATCTAGGTAAAAGTAATTTTGGCCTAAACCACTTATTAAGAATTCAATCATGAGAGGATGCATAGACAATTGAAGATATAATTTTGGATGCAAAGTTGTATAAGTTAAACCGTGTGCCCTCAGAATTGGAAAAGAAACAACTTGCAATTCATGCCACACCTTTCATGTTTATTAGTGGTGACCTATACAAACTAGGATGAGATGAAGTATTATGTTGGTGTGTACTGGAGCATGATCGAACGACAATCATTGAAGAGACTCATGGCGGTATTGCGGGTGGAAACTATACATGTGACACCACCGTGCACAAGATTCTACTCACTATTTTATGGTGGGAAACCTTATACAAGGATTACAAGGAGTATTGTAAGGCGTGTGATCACTGTCAGCACCTTGGAAAACTTAGGAAAAGAGATGACATGTCTTTAAGGCATATTACTAGTGCAAAACCATTTGAAAAATGGGAAATAGATTTTGTGGGTCCTATTTCCCTAGTCATGCATAGAACAAGATCATGCTACATCATCACTTATATAGATTATCTTACATGGTGGTCAAAAGCAACACCTACAAAGTATTTTACAGTAGCTACAACAGCAAGGTTATTATGGGAAAATATTCTTACTAGGTATGGATGTCTGTTGAGTCTTAAAAGTGATAAGGGCATAAATTTCTTGAATAAGACAATAAATATATTATTGGATGAATTTATGGTTGCACACCAAAAGACCATACCCTATCACCCTCAAGAAAATGGGACTACTGAGGCCTTTAACAAGATATTGATCTAAAACTTGACAAAAATTTGTGATGTTGGAAGCAAAGATTGGGATGATAAAGTTTCTGCTATACTTTTGGCATATAGAACAACCTAAAAAAGGTTGAATAATACCACAACCTTTTAGTTACCTTCTTTGCATATTACGCGCACAAGAAGTCTAGCTGATGAGAAAGATTTGGAAGAGAGAATTGACAACTTAATACAGATTGATGAGAGACATGCCATAGCACGTTAGAGTTAGAAGTAGAAAAAGGCCAGACAAAAGGCATGGCATGATAAACATATCAAGGAAAAGAAGCTTGAGGTTGGGCACATAGCACTTCTTTATGATTCAAAGTTTTTGCGCCACCTAGGAAAGCTTAAGGTGCATTGGTTGGGACCGTATGTTATCACTCACATACTTGAATTAGGTGCTTGATGGAACATAGTTACCCAGTTACTTCAATGGGAGTAGGCTGAAGCCCTACTATAAATAATCCTTCTTGGTGTTTGAAATAAGGAAATATTACCATTTAGTATAGATTTCCCTTACTATATTTCCTTTAGTGTGTTTCCTTCTTCATCGCTATGCTTTGTCAATTTAGTTTAGTGTTTTGTGTAATAAGCACATTTATGTGCCAGAAGCTGATTACAAGTTGAAGTGTTTTTATGTGTAGAGGACTGCACATACCCTTGGTGTGAAGTGGTTGTCATTCAAAAATGGGTACACATAAGAAAATATTGTTACAGGTGATTTCTCTTGATTAAAAACTACAGATAGTATGGAAAGGCACTGTTAGAGAGAAAATTTCTCCTAAAAAAGATCATAGCTAGAAACAAATGAATGAACAATATAACACGAGGTAAGTTGCGGCCATAAAAACTACTTGAGGAAGGCATAGTGGTGAGGTACTTTGGCGCATGGAAGTGTGTTGAAGGAAGTCTGTAGCCAGAAGGTAGGAAGGCATGATAGAAGGTACGTAGGTGTATCACAAGAAAATTAGGAAAATGGTCAATTAATGAGAGGATTGGTGGTAGGTAAATGAGAAATAAATGTGTTAACTTTCAGAAACTCTATATAAAGATGTGATGTGGGTCATTTCTACCTTTGTGATCACAAGGATTTGAGCAAGCTAGTTGCAATCAAACCAAGTGAAACATGTTGAGGTGTAGAGAGATGTGAAACTAGGTGAATAGATCATATTTGTGCATAAAATTGGCTTACGTCCCCATTGGAGAAGGGTTAGAGTGAATAAAAATCATTGACAAGGAGCTAGGGCACGTGGTTTTGAGCTAGGCCACAGGAGCTTATTTGACAGATGAAAAAGGTGTAACTTTTATTATGACACCAAGGAAAACACCTGGAGCAAGAACAAAGGGGGGAGAAGAAGGTGGAAACTGAGGTCGAGGATGCTCTCGAGAGAAATTTCTTGGAAATGCAGTATCTAGAAGAAATAACTATTGGACAGGATTGGGATTCCCATATCTACATGTGCAAGGTGTGTGACTACAAACATCGCACCACCGATAACAAGGAGGAACTGGATGCATTGTTGAATAGAAAGGACCAACAATGCGAACGGTTGATGGCATGCGAGTATATGACAATACTAGAGAGAAGTTGTTGAAGAAGGTAGGGTATACTAGCTGTATGAACTCTTGTACTTTAGAAAATAAGAAAAATTGTATTGGTGGCTGATGAGCAGAGTCCATGAGGACTTCTTCTATTTTTTTGGACGGCGGGGTAAGGATCATAGTGCATGTTGGTGCCCATTTTGATCCTCTGTTATATTGCCATCTTTCCCCTTTGGTTTGCATGCTTGAAACATTTTTCTCCCAATTTGATGGTCTGCAAACTTTCTCCCTCCAGATTGAATGCCTTAAAGTGCTCAAAACCTATTATTTTGCCCCAATTTGAAAGAGGAATGCATTTGTGCTCTAAATTTCCAAATCCACGGGCCTCTGTCATTTTTTTCACTTTTCCCAGCCTTTAGAGCTCGAATTTTTTCATTTCATGCATATTTCCCCTCAAAAATCTATCCCCATGGTCGAAAATTGCCAAAAACCACTTTCTATTTTTTTTACCAAAAAATCCTTCACCCATGAAGAAAAAATCAAATTCATGCATCTCTGGAAAATTCTATGTTTTTTTATAGTCATACGGGTGTCCTCTACCCATCAAAATTAGTCCCAAACATCCCCTCATACATGGCCACTTGTGGTTGGACAAGGTTCGGTGGGTTTCGTTAAAAACTTAACATTTTTTGGTTTTTTTGGTAAATATTCAATATTTCCCCCGCAGCTCCGCAGGTCCCAAAGGAGGGACATGTGTCGCAAGCAGAAACAAGGGTGGATGGGTGGGTCATTTTGTGCCTTAGGGCACTTTGGAAAAGTGCGTAGAAAATAGAAAAAATCCCTCAAGGCCTGCATCCAATCTTAGGAGGACACGTGGCAGGTGGGAATGGAAGGCTAGCGGAGGACTTAGGAAATTTTTACATTTTTGGCAAAACGGAAAAAGGTTGAGGAAAGGGCTATGGGTCTGCAAATGAACCACAAGGAGACACGTGGTGGGCAGAGTGGTTTTGTGGGTCGGTGGGCCGCCAGAGGCAAAAGTAAAAATTTTTCCCTTTTTACAAAATCATTCAGAGTGAAAATTTGAAGCGTTGGCCCGCAATGAAGCAAAAGGTGACACGTGTCAAGGACAGAGGCGGAGGTGTGGGCCCACGGGGAAAAAAAAAATCCAAATTTCCAAAAAAGGTTGAAATGTGTAGAATTGAGCCACGATCCTAATGGGACCCACCTTGTGCCACGTGTCAGCACCAAATTACAAGGGCGGAGGGGCGGAGAAAATTGTCAAAAATTTACATTTTTCCAAAAATGTTAAAAATTCAAAAATGGATCCCAAATCCATTCCCAATCACATTTTGACATGTGGAGGGCTCAGATTAAAAGGAGAAAGGGAAAATCAATGGTAACTGTGCATTTTTCATTTTGGCCGCCATTTGAGCTCCAGGAAGCTTGGAGATGTAAATTTTGCAGCAATTTTCATCAAATTTTTGGTGAATTCGTGTTGTTTGTGCCTGGAAGGGCCAATGCAAGTGGTTTTAGGAATCAATTTGTAGATTTGAGGTGTTTTTGAAATAATTTTTTCCCCAGCCCGTCCAAAATGTGAAATATCAAATTAAAAAGTTGCAGAATCAAATTTTGGAGGGATAAGGATGAAGTGATGAAATGAAAGGGGTCTGCATGCTTTGAGGAGGAAAAAAGTGCCTCCACAATGGATGATGATGAAGGATTTGTAATGATTCACCTTTTTTGAAACACCTGGAAAACTTTTGTTGTAAATATGTTAAACGTCCATATCTATGAATCATGTTGGAATTTTGTAACAAACTTGATGCTTGGCATATTCTTTTCTTGGGAAAGAAGGATCAAATGTGATAGAATGTTATATAATGCATTTTTTTTGACATGCAAAAGGTTGGAGAAACTTAGAATTTCACAGGAAAATATGGGAAGAAGCCCATTCTCTAAGAAACCACCTGAGAACCATTTCTAATTCCTTTTGCATCAGATTTGTATCATGTTGAGTTGGTTTCCATTGTAAAGCCATCAACAAGATCTGAGATTGTTCTTATAACATTCCCCTGCTGATAGACTTGATCATTCCTAGATTATTTTTGTGTTTTCTCTTGGAAAAATTTGCATGTACTTATGTTTCAGAATGTTTTCAATTTGTGTTTCTTGCTCCTATTGTAGTCTTGTATTCAAAATCTCTCTTGCTCATACATGGTCTCATTTCTTGTTGATAGTTTAGTGGCATTTGCAATCTCACACTTAGAAGAGATTTCATTTGATAAAGAGATAAAAAAAATTAAACTCACTTTACCTTACTTGAATTTTGAGATTATTTGTAAACCTTTGGTTACACCTTAGGTCATGATAAAATAGAGATTTCTAGATGCTTTGTTGGTTCATCTACTTCAAGCTTTTGTGGCAGGTTGTCAAATATTGTGTGGAAGAGTGTAGATCTGGGCCTCCATTTGGTGCACATATCCTGGTTGAAGGAGTATCTTAACCCCTTTGAAGCATTTCGTTGTTTAGTTCTTACAAATTTCTTGCAAAGGTCCTCAAAGAATTTGGCAAATTCTTGTTAGTCTTGTCTAAAATCTCCCACCAAAAATTCATTCAAAATAACTAATCCTACCCCATACTACCCCTGCATTGCATTGTGTGTCAACAAAAGTGTTTAATCCATCTACAAAATTGCATAAAGTAAATCAGGATCATACAATGTCTTCAGTAACCCTTGCCTTGCATTGAAAATATCTCCATAATCTGGGAGTGACAACTTGTGAAAGTTAGATTTGGAGTGTTGATCATATTTTCCCAAGGCCTTTTCATACTATTTGCACAGATTGAGGGATATATTCATATCCTTCACCATTTGAGGGTTACATAGTAGGTTCTCTTACCTTGGTTGAAAGGCATAACCTAAAACAGTTAGGACAAGGTCAAGTCCTATTTGAGTGCTATCCATCTCTCCACAAATCTGAGTGCCAGTTAGATCACATCCCTAGCTACAAAACGACACACATCATGATCTATTTGTCTTCAAGCTTCATGCCATATCTCTGATGCTACTCAGACTGGAAAGGAGAATAAATTTAGGTACCAATTGTGCCCTTAATTACTATGTTGACAGGAATGAAGGGCACAAGTACAAAGTTTAGTAGTGATCTAACTAATAAGGCAACTGTTATGGCCATCGAAAAGGAGTTGGGATACATGAAGGGTCCATGTGGGATGGATATCTATAAGTTGAGGAAGTACCCTATGATATAGTGATACAGGTGGCTGTGCATTTACTCGCCAAGCTAAATGATTAGGAAAGGTGGTCACAAGTAAACACCATGTGGCTACACATTACTAAGAAGATTTCACAAGGATAAGTTTACAACTTAGTAGGGTACATAGTAGATATAATTGTTGAGGAATCACTCACATGTGAGAAGATAATTTTTGGCACTATCCTGTTATCACTTGTGTTTTTAGAAGTTGGAGTGCCCGATTGGCAAAACAATAAAATCTGGGAAAAACCTGTAGAAAAGAATTCCCTCGCAAAAAGGTTTGAAAATATCTATGTGAAGGATCAATGAGTGGTATGTTTAAGTAGAGGACGGAGTTATGGTATGACTGACTTTATGCAGCATTCGAGGAGGAATGATGCATTCCAAAGGAGTTACCCTTAGTGGTGGGCAAGGTTCTACAGTTCATGGTATATCAAAAAATTTGCATCATGTGCTTCACAATGGAGGATGAGACATGGCGTCCCTGGTGCAAACTAGCATACGCCTTCACTATGTGATTCTTCCAGGTAGTAGTACATATGTTTTCTGACATGTTTCAGTTAAGCTAAAACGTAGACAATGTAGACTATGACTATCGTACTTATAGGAAAACTTATGTTTATCCAAGTCGATCTGCCTACATTAAGAGGATTATTTATGATGTCATAAGTATGAAGCCAATAAATTTGGCTATTAGGGACAATGGGGCCATGCTTATTTATCTCTCAACTCAATCCTAGAATGGAAAATGGACAAGTATGTGGAGAATGATTTTATGCTCCTAAGGACACCTAAGGGCAAACATACAGTTGAAAATGTGGCAGCTCCAAATTTTTCCTCGACCATAGAAGGAATATGAAGAAGAAGAGCTCAATGAGGATAATAGAGGCTTGAACCACATAGAGGTTAGAGGAATCCCACTAGAAAAAGTGGAAAGTAAACATGTAGATAATCCCTCCTTAGACCGTAAGGAGGAGAGGAAGACTTGGACGTGGGTAAACACAGTCCATGAGGAAAGTCGTTTAAAAAAAGGTGTTTAAAAGAATAAAAACCCAAGGTACAGGAACGTATCAACCTTTATGAAGGTCACCTCAAACTATCTCCTCAAAAAGAAGCACCTGAGAAGAAAGAGAAGAAGAAAGATGAAGCTATAATGAGGATGAGGAGTCCAAAGGAGAGCATGCCAAAAACCCCAGTCCAATCCTGAAGATGTGGAGCTGAACCACTGAGATGAAGAAATGAGAGATGAAGAGGAAGGGGTGAAAGAAGCATAAGAATTGTGTAAGCAAGCAACCCAACATGCCCATTACAACTCAAGTAGGAGAAGGGCCAACTCCATACCTTTGACGCCCAAGTTCATAAGGGGCCAAGGAAAAAAAGAGAAAGAACAAGTGAAGAGTATGTTGTCCATAATATGGGCTATATTGAGGACACAAGAAAAATCTATCATGCACCTGGTTCCAGAGCATTGTGGCACCTTAAATAGTTATATGGGTGGGAGTTGATGGATCTAGATATGGCCACTAATGCACACATAAGGAATCAAGTATCTTGGTCTACGTACATACTCATATGGATGAACCAGATTTTGATGTGTGCGAGGAGTCATGTGTCTTGCGTGAAGAGTGAAGAAGGCACCCCAGAGAAGGACACATGATGATAAAAACCTACTCTAATGGTTGATGAGCAAGTCAATAATGCAATGGTCAAGGTATCTGTTGAGGTGGTGTAGAGAAACATTGGTAAGGCTACCACCATTCAAGTGCATTGCTTGAAGATAACAAGGCTAAAACTGCACAATATAATGCATTTAAAGGAAGAGAAGGAATGAGAATGGGTAAATAATGAGGCCTTCGTGAGCATGGCTGGAGGAAATTAGTGATCACATCCTTAAAAAACGGCCTCATCTAGAATATCTATGTACCTAGAAAAGTTTCCATCTGATGATGCATTATATGCACACTTTGGTCGATTTGGTGTTAGATGATAGACCAATTCGGATATACTCTCACCAAAATGATTCTACAACAAGAGGTAGAGATAACAAGGGACTCTATGGTTGGGAAAAGCTTCAACTTATGAGGCATTGATCCAAACCTTGAAGGATGAACTAAAGAAATCTGACCAAGCTCTCAATTTATGTGCGGTACCAGAAGCCAGTAATAAGGACCAAGAACTCTAGTTGACATATAATGAAGTTCTAGCAGCGAAATGAAATATGAGACACTTATGGCACACAGAAATATTGGTGTTGGTGAAACAAAAATGCTGAGGCCCTTGCACAGTAGCCTAGGATCTAGACAAAGAGAGGATTGATGAGATTGGGAAATCTCATAACCCAAAATATGGACCTCCTGGAAGGAGTGATGTTAGGTATGGCTACTGTTGTCTGAGTACTATAGAATGAGAAAGATAATATCACTCAGGATGAACTAGATGCCACATAGCCACAAATATTCCAGAGTAAGACAAGGACCCCACTAAGTGACTGGCAGACATTGGAGGATGAAATAAAAAATTAAATATCGAAATTTAATCCTTCTCAGTTGAAGAAGAGGGTATTACAGAGTCAAAACTTCATTCTTTTGTACACTTTTTCATTAATTATTTCATTCCTTATTCATTATTATTGGAGACATCAGAAAGAATTCCCATTTTTCAGGAAGACAATGTCCTTTCATTGTGGAGTAATGTTGAACAGACATAATGTTTCTCTAAGGAGTACACACACAAATGATGTTTGCACGAGGAACAAGACGTACATTTGAAGGCGTGCAGGAATATAGGGAAGGAAACACACACCAGAACACTTTGGATTAGGACTTAGCCATGTTTTTATGGATAAGGGAAATTTTTGGAGATAGTGTGTGGAGACACACATAGAGATGAATACTTTCACGACATGACAATATTATTTTGGAAACAACCGAGAAAGCTAAGCACCATGCATTGTTTAAACTAATAATAGGATTTCTTCTTAGAGTTAACTATAGAACATCTATTGTTAAAGAACTTGCATGTTGTGCATGTTATTGTAAAGGTGCATGGCTATTATCAGTATGTGGCCTAATAATAAGAAGTGCATGGGAGGTGAAGGGAAATTCCCCACCTCTATAAATATGTATTGAACTGTATAGTTTAGAAGAGACTGAATTATTGTAGAGTTATGTTGATTGATCTTAATGCACATGCATGAATCATGGAGATACTAATATAGTGTAAGAAGATTTTGTGTTTTAAATGTATTAATGCAATGGAGTATATTGGTTGGATAATGGTGTTAGACATAACTAAATATGGTTCTTGTATGGTTAATCCTAACATTATAGTTATTGTTTAGTTCATTTATCATGATTCTCTAAGATCTAACATCTGGTTTATGCACTATGTGAAATGTTTATGATCTAGTTATGGATCTGAATATGCTTTAGCATCATCATACTAACATCTTGCACAAGCAACTCTAAAGAGAGGTCTAGTACCTTTGTGCACTTCAGGTGAGCACTCATATCAGGTTGAGTGATATTCCAGCATGCATGGGTTCTTCACTATATAAGTTGTCATAAATGGGCATCTAAGAATAGAGAGAAGAGTAGCTAATTAATGTCAAAGTTTTGTTAATATACTACATTGGAATAAATTCTAGGCATAAGAAAATCATAGGTGTCTACATTTTCCCCTCTTTAGGGTGGCGTAAATTACTGTCACTTCAAAGATGGTAGAAAAATATAGGAAGATAAATTTTTTGAAGGAGTGGAAGAAAAAATTGTAGAATGGAGGATGCCTCCTTGAGTGTTAATGGGGTGATGAAATAATTCGATCAATGATTGAAAAATATGAAAGAGATAGATAGAGAAGAAGAGGGAAGTAAGATGAAAGGGGGAATGAGATAAAACCTATCCATTGTCCTTTTAAACCAACTTAATTTTCATCATATTTCTAGTGAATCTTCATCATCGGTCCTTATTAAAAATTAAATCATAAAAAAAAAGTGTAATATGACATGAAAAGTCCATGGTACAAACAATTGTATCCATTCCTAAAGACACCAACTCCATGCAACATACAAAATGCAATGTCAATACGAGAAAGTAAGATTATGCCTAACTCCATGCAACATGCATAATGCAATGAAATACTAGAAAGTAAACAAGCCTAACCTAACAGAAAAAAAAAGTACAAACTCACACACTTAAACCAACAACATCTAAGATAGTTGTACTGATGTTTTGTTATAAAACTTTAGTTCTCAACCTACTCATGTGCATAATGACAAGGGCTAAAAATGGTGCCCCAAGCAAGGATACATGCAAGGGGAAATAACGTAGGACACTTAGGTCTAATGAAAAAGCATAATCGTGCTTCACGAAACAATATCAGGAAACTCATTGTGCCAAGATAAGTATAGATGAAGCATGAAGACTAGCTTTGTTAATGAAGGTAGATAAAAATGATCTGTGAGTCAGTGTTATGGAAACGAGGGAAAACACAAGCAAGATACCAATTTGAGTGACAATGTGTTTGACATGGATGATTTAGCTACGTACTAGCATTTTACCAATTTTTGCTTAAACATATTTGAATGTTTTTTAGTGATTTTTGTGAAAGTTTTCTGAAGCTTTATGGTACAAAAAGACAAGGAAGCGTGCATTCCTCTAGTACATAGATAGGATGTATAAGGTGCAGAATGCCACCACACTTGTGTATGAAATGTACAAGATGTATAATTCCATGTGTATATACAAGAGGATACGTTGGATCAAGGCCAAAAGGGGTATCTTTAACCCGATGATGAACACAAACTAATGAAGTGCCAAGAAGGAGCAAGGATGCCCCCAAGGTAAGCTGGCCAAGAAGCCACTAATAGATAGGAGTAGAAGATTGTTTATTGTAAGAAGGAACAAATTTTCCCCCAAACATAGTAAAAAGACAATCTTATACACATGGATGTTCTAAATGAAGCAGAAGAAAAGTTTGAATACTATTGAAGGATATGGAAAATGTAGTTAGAAGCCTCATAATGAAAAGGTGATTAGCCCAAGGCACAAATAATGAGACAAGATATGGACTAAAGAAATATTTTGAACAAGGTCCAAAAAAAAGAAACTTGGTAAATTACTAATCTTGTTTTCTCATAGAGATCCAGTGTGTGCACTTAGAATTTTATTACTTCTTGGAGGGAAGATTTGATATAAAACAAGTGAAGATACCTTAGCTAATGTGTAAGAATTATTTATTTTTAGGGTTGATTTATTAATGGAGGGTGGAAGGAGAGCCGTAAATTTCTCCATTGCAAGCCAAGCAGCCATATCCCCAATGGAGATGTATTTTATTCTAATTGCAACATTTCTCTACTACCAGTTAGGTGTCCATAGCCCTGATAGAATTATTGGAAATACCCCAAGAGAGAGTTATATATCAATTTTATTGTTTCTTTTAAATTTTTGTTTTTTTTATTTTGATTTTGATTCTTTGTTTTCTGAAAACTTATTTCATCTCTCTTAATAGACAAGGGGTTAAGAACCACTTATGGTTTGATGGAAGGATGTGGAAGTGATTACGATGAAGACATTGGCTAGTGTCAACAAATATATCTAAAATTTATTCACAAAATGTTTATTAGATTTAGATTTTGATAGGATCTCTACAAGGTCAATCGTTCTTTAATTTACTAAGGTGATGAAAGACCAAGGTCAAACAGATACAATAGAGATAAATGTCACAAAATGAGTTCCAATAAACTAACCAAAATATCATCGAAGGGATGTAAATGGCAAATG
This sequence comes from Taxus chinensis, assembly GCA_019776745.2. Classification (NCBI taxonomy): domain Eukaryota; kingdom Viridiplantae; phylum Streptophyta; class Pinopsida; order Cupressales; family Taxaceae; genus Taxus; species Taxus chinensis. The sequence continues at coordinate 1,021,036,647 of CM034146.1, read as the reverse complement.
ATTTGCAAAGTGATGGTAAGACAGGGAAGAAATAACATCTCTGTGTATGCAATACCTGATTGTAATGTTTGATCTTTGTACATTTGATTTTTAATGTTTTCTCTCTTTTTTTGTATTTCTGAATTATTTTGATTTTTTACTTTTTTGATGGTTTTTGGAAGTTGGGACCAAAAATGTCACTCAACGTGATAAGATCCATTAATAATGTTCACAATTTTCCGTGATAAGGGATATTAAGCGTGTTTACTTATAAATGATCATATTCTCTCTGATCTCAATGATCGTGGTGAGATCATACTGAATAAATGATTGTGTCTTATCTTAAAATGTGGATTTTGCATGTGGGGACTTGAGTTCCCCATCCAGAGGTTTATGCACTTTTCACCATACTTGATGGTTGCGTTAGTGTGTATTCTTGAATCGTGTTTGATTTTTAACTTTATGGTTGTTTGAATTGCTGGGAGATTTGGAGCTCTTTGAACCTTTGACATTATCTTAATAAAGAAATTGTTTGGGTTTCGTATAAACTAAGGTGTGACTCATTTGATCCTGAGAAGTGGGAGAAGAAAGTGGATGTTTAGGATCGATGTGAGAAATGATGGTGGGCATTCCACAATCATTGATAAGAGGATGATATGATGGATGAAGAGAATATGATCCAAGGGTTGATGAATATTGGCTACCAGGAGGGGAGCCACAAACAGATGAAGGAAGACTATTAGGATGTGTCCCCAAGAAGGAATAAAATGGGGTACCAGGAGGTGGCCCATAGATAGAATACATCAAACTATTAGGATGTGGCCCCAAGTATAGAAGATGAGGGACTACTTGGAGGTTTCTTATAGATAAAATAGGATGAAGGGCTACTAGGAAGCAACCCAAGAATTGAAGGTAATGGGCTACCCCAAAGTGACTCGTAATAGAAAATAATAGAGGGCTAGTAGGATGATGCCCAAGAATAGAAGATAATGGGCTACTCGGAGGTGAAAAATAGGTAGAAAATGGAGGGATACTATGATGTGGCCCTAGAATAGAAGATAATGGGCTACTCGAAGGTGACCCATAAGTAGAAAATAGAGGGCTACCAGGTAGTGGCCCACACATAGGGGAATACAATGGGCTACTAGGAGGTGAACCAAGGTGATATTGTGATTCAGGAATTAGGATAGATAAATAATGATTGGGTGATGAGAAGATAGGCCATAGATCAATGCTAGACCCAAGCCTCTCATCATGCACAAAGTAAGGTGAAGATGAAAGAATAAGAGGAGGATCATGTTCGATGATCTTAGGGTATTCCTCTATTTACTTATGAAAGGAATGAATCTCTTCCCCACAATACGTGAATGTATCGAGGTATAAATATATTTCTCAATCACAACCTTCTAGATGAATATCTTCATGTAACCCCATGAATTCATTGATCACTTCTTCACTCTGAAAGAAATCGATCGGTATAGGTTTGTGTTCTTTGACCATAGGAGCTTGATTGGAAGAAAGAGGTCCAGAAGGTGTGTAATATCTATAAGATGTTTGATGAGGGGAATGTTTTACCTTATTGTGTCCACAAATAAATTGGATAGTGTGTCAAAAATATATCTTAGCACATTTTTTCTTATGAATAGTTCGACATGGACACAAACATTGATCTTTAGAAGATTGATGAAAATGGAAAAAAGTATGATAATCGTGACCTAGGGGCTGAAGAGGGATTAGATTCCAATTGATAGAAGAAGATGAATCGAGATATGAATAATATTTATATTGAGATGTATCACAAGTGGGATAATATGACTCGAGAGATGAAGTATACTTGGACTGAGATGTCTCGCGAGTGGAAGAAGATGGCATTGGTTTACCTAGTAGATTCCATAATGCCATAAAATAAATAGGATTATTTATACATGAAGTATATTGCAATGTATGGGTTAACTTGGATGATTTATTAGAGTAACTTCAATTTAGAGAGCTCTTTGATAGAGGAAGGGGTCATTGAGGTGCCTAAAAAAAGGGGGGTCCTGCAAAGAAAGGGAGGACCGTGACTCAATGGTTGAATTAGGTGTTTGATTTGATAAAATTGGAGTCACACAGATATTTAAAGGAAGAGGACATTATTCAAGCAACTGATAAAGGGGGTCCTGTAAAGAAAGGGAGTACTATGACTTAGGATTCAAATTAGAGGAATCTGAATAATAATTCGGATCAGAATCATCAAGAGATTGGGGAGAATAAGAATAATAGTTTGGATCAGAAGAATCAAGAGATCGTGGGGAATCATAAGAATGGTTTGGATTATGATCACACCATCGGATATGATAATTTTGAGGAATAATGTAATAGTTAGTAATTGTTGGCATTGTTGGGTCTGAATGCTAAGACCTAGATAGTGTGATTTAACTCCTTCAAATGGAAGGAAGTTCCATGTCAATTTGGGTAACATAATGATGATAAACTATACATTTGGTAGATAGGGGGATGATCATGTGATTTTCCAAATAAGGTCTAAGGAAAATAGACATTGTAATTTTTGACAATCTAACAAGGTTTGGACAACAAGTTGCAAGTGTAAGTTTCAAAATGATTGATCAAACTTCTAGCAACACCAAGGCTACAAAGGTTTTGTTTAATGTGTTTAAGCATACAACAAACCTAAGTAACAGGTGTGACAATTTTCAAGGTCATAAAAGAATTTCAAAAATGGTAAATCAATGGATCAAAGGACTGTCCTAGAAAACAAGTTTTCAAGATAGGTAATAACAAGGAACAATCACGTAAGTTTTGGTAAACCAATCACTCAACAAGGAACTACTCCTTATGCAAATGTTGTGTTCAAAGATAGTTTGACACAAGCTGATCAAATCAATGTCAATACTTAAGTCAAGTTTAATATAATCAAGGCGTAATTATTAACAAGGGTTTTATGTGACTTCCAATCAAAGTATACTATAACGTGTGCAAATACAAAAAAGGCCTAAATCTTAAAAAGTGGTTGTTACAAGTGTGAGCAATGCAACAATACCACTTGGATATGTTAACCAAGATTTTAGGAAAAAGTGAGATATTAGTATCAAAATAGTTTGGATATGATGCTAAAAAATTAACACCAACACATTTCAAGGTTTGAGGCAATGTATGAAAATAAAAAAGGCCAAAGTATGCCAAGGAATTGTTTGGATGTGAATAGCGTAATGGTACAATCTAAGGACTTCGATCAAGTTTGCAAGAAAAAAGGTGTCAGTATTGAAATTGTATCAAGACAATATGAACAACATAACACTTATAAGGAAAGTATATTATGAATCAAGCCTAGCTACAATGATAATGTGTCCCAATATGGGTTTGATATAAAGGGCCTACTAGAACATGAAGATGTACCATTCACACTTTCAACGCTTGCATTTTGGCATTGCAACCTAGTCATGCAAGTAGACTACAAAAGTGGTGGACATGATTATTTCTAGCGGTATCCATGCGTGTTGTTTTTTTTAATCCCAAAATTGGCGACAAGAAGACAAAGGAGTAGGTCAAATGGGGTTAAAAAATACTTTGCTTCACTTCGGAAAATTTTTGCCTTGTCTTACTATGAAATCATCATCATATAATGTCCATTTTCTAGGTCTACTCACAATATCCAAAATCACATGTTCGAACAACATTCAAAATATATTCAAGTCAAATAGTATATCATCATCCACATATGAAGTGTCTCTAATAATCATCATGCATTATAACTAAATCAAGATCAAAAATAATCCATGGTCCAACATCTAACATCATACTAAATCAAAGCCATAATAATGTCCATAATATAGCCAACAACATCAAGATCAGTTTCAAAAGGTGTCAAAGGGAAGTGGGCACTACACTTCCTAATGTGAGGGCATAAACCTTCTTCTTCTGAAACCATTCTCTCATTCTTTTTATCACAACCTATGTCCACTTAGTTAGGTCTCCAGAATCACGAACACTCTAATTCCCTAACAGGAAAGGAGAATCCTTTACTACTTTGTACTTTGGATCATACATATATGTACCATCATTCTGAATACCTTCTTCATACCAATAGAACATATACTTATTCATTGATCTGATGGTCATCCTCATATAATATCTTTCTCTGAAATTGAATTCATTTACACAATTTTCCCAATAATATTCAATCTGTGAGACATGATGTAACTCTAAGAGATGGAAGGTGTCTAGATAAACTCGAATGTCAAAATCAGTCCTTGGAGTGTATGAATGCAAGCTCAAGGGTGTAAAGTCCACTTCTAAGCGTGATGCATTTTTGGTACTTTTATAGGTGAAGATGCCTAGTGAGATGGGGAAAGAGACAGCATTTTTTTTAATTTCTGAGCTTACTGTGCACATGCACAAGTTTCCTGCATAGCTCAAACAAATTTATCTTGTCACTAAGGTACCGAGGTAGCCTTAGTGGGTGGTAATTGCAACCAGAAACTCAGATATAGGAAAAAGTGGAAAATTGGATGAAGAATGAGTCATATCTCTTAATCAAAGAATATACTTGTGGTGACATACTTGAGTGAAGGTTTCCCTCCAGTGTCTTGATGATGAACATGGTGAAGGCATCATTCACTTGGGTGAAGTGTTGAAGTATTTCATTCAACACCAACTGCAAATGCCTCTCGAATGTTAGAGCTTTGGAAGATATGTTCTATGCAAGTGCTAGCCCCCTGAATGACCTCAAGCTCGCAAGAACATACACCAAATAAGAAGTCGTGGAGAACTTATTTGATATTGGGGCATGGAGAAACTGACGGTGTAGGTTATCACTTATGATCTATCCCCAATAAATATTTTTCTTCCCTTCAATGATTATCAATATGAATAGTTCCATCGAATCCTGGAAATCTCTCATGTTCACTTCTTCCATCACCCGACTGAGAAGGGTGATTACATATGAAAATCCTTCATGGAATTCACTTCTTGAGAGAGAATTCATCATTCGAGAGGGATTTCTCCCCAAATTCATGCATGATCCTAATACGAGACCCTACAAGTAAGAATCTAAATTGTTCCATTCATTCACCATCATTTCCTTCAAGATGACAGACATGTTGCTCCAAGTAGCGATTCGCATGGAATAGGAAATGGCCTTCGAAGAAATAACTATCATAACTGAGCCATCATCCACCCAAATAGTTCTTCTCTCAAGTTTGTAGTGGTGGGAGCATGCTAATACTAAATCAATACTCTACACAAATACTAGGTGACCACCCGTTACGTACAATCCACTCAAGAACACCTTGTCTTTAATTAGTTCTCTTGGGCTACCAAGCATAATTTCTTTGAGCTTGTCGAGGTCTATGTGGGTGACATCATTGTCCCCCACTTTTGCATACTCAGAGAAAAGAACATTGACTGGTCTACCACCTGTGAATTTTAATTTCATGGATTCCCATACTCTTTCTTGTACCTAAAAAGGGGATTTACTATTTTTTAGAAAATGGAAATTTTCCACCCTTTTCGATCTTGATCACTCTGTTTTTCCTTTTGGATAATTCATGTGTAGATTTTCTTTGTCAAAATCTCCCTTTATGAAGACTTACTAAAAATAGCAAGTACCTATGTACGATGCTTATTATTTTTAGAAACTGGATTTCTAGACCTTGGATTTCGATGAAATCAATTTTTCCAATATGGGTTTTTTGTTTTTCTTGTAACATTGAAGTTTTGGCTCAACCTGATAACCGAAATGAAAGATATTAAATTTCAAAAATTTGTTGCGAGGAAACTAGGGTTTCTTTGTTATAAAAAATCTAGGCCACGCATGAAAAATCTTCCACTTGGATCCTCTAGGCTCTTAGGAACGTAGATGAATGCAAAAAATACTACATTGATCCGTGCAACAGTTTTCAAGATATGGACAATTTCTCCTTGTGGGTTACAAAGTTTGAAAATGGAAAATGAGGAATTCTGGGAAAAAAATCGCCAGAGTTTCGGGTGGAAATGGAAGAATGTGGGGGAATAAGCAAAAAAATAACAAAGTGTTGGTTTTATATGCATTGGAAACCTTGAGGAGGTGGGGCACTTTTTTTTCTCAATTTTTCCCTTAGGATGGGACAATGGGTACACAAAATGTTCCTTGCCCCTAGCTTGACACTTGGCATTCATTCATCAACCGAGAGGAATGGAGGGGGGTTGGAAATAAGCACCTGGAGGTCTTTTTTTAGTCGTATGTGGAACTTGAGGGAATCCAAGAAGGGGGTCAATTTTTTTTTTCCCTATTATCCCATTAGAATGGTATAATGGGTGCATAAAAAGGTGTCTCATCACAAGAGTGACACTTGTCATTCATGCATGCAAAGGTGAGGGGGCTAGTCAAACTGATCAAAGGTGCTAAATGGAATCATCGGGGTCACGTGGAGTGACCAATATGCTTAAGGGGGTGAGGACACACTTTTTTTTCCTATTATCCCCATGGAAAGGGAAAATGAGGACATAAAAAGGTTCCTCGGCCTCATGTTGCCACATTTTACCCAAGAAATTTGACTAAGTATCGAACATATACCTTAGGCGGCAACTTGAAATGACTGTAACTTGAGCTCTCAGATGACTTTTTTACACACTTATTTATATTAAATTGCATGGAAAAATAATTTTAAGAATTGTGGGATGGGTATCATGCCTTGATTCTACTTGAAAAACCCTCAAAAACCTCTTTTTTATCAAGGTCACCAGTTGTGCTTGGAAAGAATGAGTTGCCTAGAAAACTTCATAGGGTTTAGGATGAATCTGATTTTACCACCATGTAGGGGAATGAATATGGTTTCCATTGATATTTTTTTTGTCTCACAAATCATTCCAAAGCTCCCAAAATCCCCTCTTCAATTTTAGGTGCTCTTTCGCGAAGTAAGCTCCTCCGGCTTCAAATCCCCATTTTTGATGAATTTGCTTCTCAACCTCTGAATATTTCCAGAATCTTCCTAAATCAATTGCACCATGAGCCTGGCTCTTGAATATAACTCATTTATGAATTTGGGCCTTCGACATAGCTTCGAAGATTATGCACTTGTCTTAGAAAGGTTGATGGTAGCCCTTCCTAAGCTTGCTTGAAAATCCACTTTTAGAGATATTGCTCCTGAAGTACTTGAATGATATTTTTCTTGCTAAATCACCTACACAAAAAGATGACACACACATATGAACCATTGGAAGGACAAGATAGGACTGATACGGGGAATAGGATGACCTGGGAGGGTGTCTGGAAAGGTATACCATAGAAATTTTTCGACACTAGGGTATGGTTGTCATGTTTTCAAGTGAATTTTGACCATGCAAAAACATGGGACAACAACCACCTAGGGCACAATTATACACACACACAGAGAGAATTACATAGTGTTTGAAATGTAGTGCAGAGCTTGGTTATAAGCTCACTTTATCAGGTAATCATCAGGTTTAGTCCAACTCCCCATTTACATATTTTTATTTTTAGAATTTGATGTGTTTTGGGGTTTTGTAGGTTTTATTTATCTTTACAAGTTATAGGATAATTCTACGGGCATAGTGCGACACACAGGCAATCAATAAGGAAGGGTAAAGACATAGAATAAATCACTTTCCAACCATTTTTCATAGCCATAAGTGTGTAGAAGTATTCCATAACGCCTAAGCACCTCATACGATATCCAAGCACCCCAGTCTAGGCATATCTAAAAGCCACACAATTTTCTAGGCATAGTAATGACAATTTCCTCTTCATATTCATCGGTTTTCTAGTTTGGCACATTCCAGGATTAATTGCAAAATCAGCTAAGTAATTTATCCCTTCTCTTACACCTAGGGTTTCATATTTTTCTAACTTATTGCATAGGTCAGATTTGTACTTTATTGTTATATCATTACGTTGTGACTCTGCAATTAGGGTTTATCATAATTTCAATATTTTTTAAATCATTTGGTGAACCCCACTCATAATCAATCTTTTGGATCCTTCTTTGGCATATCATCTTCTCTATCATGGCTCCTAAGGTTTATCAAATCTCTTTGTCTCAATTACTTCACATGCATTCACCTTGCAAACAGGTTCTTCGAAAATCCTTAGACACCATGTTTCTCCCTATTGGCTAGATTTTCTGCATAACTAAAAAACCTAGGGAGTCATGAGATAAATCTCCCTCATTTACTGGTGAGGCTCTCGTGTAAGATTTTCCTAATATATATTTGTTGGTATTACTTTAGCTATGTAGCTCATGAACCATAGCTAGGTAGTTTTGCAGCAAGTAAGCAGTTGTAAAAGAAAGGAAAAATCTATAGAAGAGGAAAATAATAGAAAACAGGAGAAAGTAGAGAGGATGTGCAACCCAAGCAATAGTTTACAGAGTTGATTGCATGCACATAGATTTAAAAAAATAGATAATCAAACACATAATTTAAAGAAAGGGAAACTTTTAGATCTAGATCTATAATAACACAAAGTTTATGAATAGATCTAGAAAGAAATAAGAAGTAAAATGCACCGTTGACACAAATTTCTCTGGAAATCTCTTCTTTATTCCTCTACTTGTAGAAATTAAGGGTTTCAGCTCAAATTCTGGAACACAAGAATGTTGATTACAAATTATGATCCCTTAACCCATAGGTTCTACCTCTACTTATAGTGTGTAGAGGGGAAATTACAAATGGGAAACTGCAACTAAACTAGAACATGAATAAGTAGTAAAGGGAACATTTGGCAGTTATCTTCCTAAAATTCCTCTCCTAGTGGCATGCATTAGGAGTCTAAGTCAAAATTGTGCACATTTTTCACCTATCTTAAAGAATCTTCCCACATAACTTAAAGTAATGGTTTTTCCAACCAATAGCTTTAATTTTACATTTTCATCCAGCAACATAAGAAATAAGAAAAGGAAGAAGAGAAGAAATAAGATCTACCAGTTGTAGCACTTATACTTTATTCTTGTTTTGATATTGAATATACTTGTCAAACATGTGGTTCAACATATTCCCTATTTAAATAATAGCATCTCTCTCAGTTCTGAATTGTAACAACCCTCTGGACAAAGCAACAGCATTAGCCATCACATTCTCTAAACTAGGCCCATATCCCTCAATATTTTCCTGAAGCTTTATGAGTCTACTAATCGAATCCATCATGAAAGGTATGGTGGGTTCATCAACTTATTTCCACACAACTAGCATAAATTCCTCATGGGAAGTAGGTAATTCATCTGGGGTGTTCACCGGCACTTCTCCCATCTTACTCTCTAGCAACTGCATCCTCTTTAGCATGAGCTTTAGGATCTCTATGGGGAAGGAAACTAAAATCTCTATCTGCTTCCCATTCTCCACTAATCCGCCAAGCATAATTTGTTATGCAATTAGCACATCCTTTGGCAATGAGTGTATCTTAGCCAAATTATCCAGATGACTTTCAGCAACTACGTTCTCATCTTCTATCTATGTCCTCACCTCCTTTAGCTGAGATGCTTCCCTATGTATGTTCTCTAATTCAGCCAGTACTGGTTTGAATTGCTCTTAAGATTGGTGAATGATTTGTTCCTTCCAGTGAGCAATAGCTTTGACCTGATCCCCTGCATCTTCTACCTCCTACATCAGATGATCACTCACCTGCTCATGTGCTAGAATGGGCTAAGAGGAAGGTTTAGAAACCTTAGCAATGATCTCACATAGCTATAACACCTAATTTTGAAGCTTGAATCTCTTAGCCTTCTCTTTTTCAAGCTTAAGGAATAAAGCATTCATTAGTGTCTGTGTATCCTGCTTTCATCCTTTTGTGGTAGTTTGACCTATTGGCACTTTGGTCACTACTATATCAATTGTTGTGAGCTCTCCCTTGTGCTTTCCTTCTGCTAGAATAGATAGCTCAGTGAACTTCTATCCCAATTCCTCAATGATCAACCTAGATGTCATTTTGGAAACCTTACGTATTCTATCTCTTCCACCCAAGCTCAGGAGTAGTTGAAAGTCATGTTCTTCCAGGTTGATCTCCTCTCTGGCTTCTAGGATCGTCTGCAAAGCTAACCATGATGAAAAGTTACTTCTTGGGGAATGATAAGTCACTGAGTGCACCACCATATCATGCTCTAACTTGTCTCTATCAGAATTTTCCACCGTGTTATGACTGCCACCCTCTGAATTGTCCAAAGATAATGATTTTTCAAACTCTGCCATCAGTACTTTCAACTTCTCCACATGGATAGGTGAAGACCTAAGTGGTCGAGGAGAAAATAAAAATGACGTTGGATTCAAAGGAGGAACAACAAGATCTCTCTGAGGTTATGGGGTTGCTAAAGCACTATGAGTTGATGTTGGAGAAGCTGGAACTGGCACGATAGTTGTAGATTTAGCCTTCTCCTGTATGTGAGACTTCTTGTGAACTTTAAGCTTTTCTAACATTCTATTGCTTTCACTTTCATGCTTCCTCTTTCAAGAGTCTCTTGTGGTAAATTTTCTTGTGATCTGATTCATCAATGCTTCATCCAAGAAATACCCCTTTATCAGCAACCAATTTGAAGTGTTAACCAGAACTGCAGAAGTTCTTTCTTCAATCATCTAGTAGCCACCAATGTTTTCCTGAAGAGAAGTTCTATATCCTCCCATCTTAATATACGAGTCAAGTATCACATGCCCATCATCTGCAAGATCTACAGGTATCTGTGCCAAACCATAATTAGACACCTATTGCGCTGATAAACTGATGAATTATTTCTTTCTGACTTCATACTCATTCCTACACTTCATCCAAAAGTCCTCTAATGAAGGCACATGTGATTATTCCTAGGAGATTGTCTTCCTCGCTACTCCATATGGGTCAAATTTCAGTTGTGCTGGGAAGAACTCAGGCTCATACTCAGAAAATGTTTCAGCTTCGACTCCTCTAGCTTTGTGGATACTCTGGTGGCTGTAGTAACCCACTGTCACTAGAAAGAAACCTGTAGAATTGTGTCACTTTGATTGTAATTCATACATCTCCACGAGCTATCTGCACAACTCCATGATAACCCACTTGTCATTTAGATACCTCAGCAACTTTACTAGTTCTCCCGAAAAGGCAGTCACCCTGAGATAGGTGAAGTCTACAAACTGGATGAATATGTAGCCATGTTGAGATACAGGTTCCCAAGCTTCTTTACTCACCCTTTTGGTCTTCATATCACCATTTAATTTGTAGATGAATTCATACAAGAACCCATCATTGACCACTTTGTAATATTTTTGGCACTCAAGAACTGTCAACTAGAGATAGCAATCAAAGATAGGATCTTTCACCAGTATGCCTCGTCTATCCAGCTTGGAAAATATGCCCTATAAGGTTGTTGCATATACCAGGGATGAATTCATTTTGAATTTGTAAGTCTGCCTCACACTCTAAAGTTACTCACTGATGTTTTCACTAATGATCTCTACCCAATTGATTATTGAATCAGCTCTATTGATCTCGATAGTCCTCATGAAATCATACATCCATGAGTGAAAGTTGTGAGTATTGACTTCTCCACTTATCCTACAAAGCAATTTAGTGATATCATCCACCTCTTGCACCAAGTTGGATCGTGGAAGAGTTCTCGGGAACTTTGATGGAGACATGGGCTTCTTCATATATCTATTGTTCATTATGCTCACGTAATTTTCTTTGTGTTTCTCCCATCTATTACCTGCATCCAGCATGATGATTGCAATCACTATCATTCATGTCAGAATATTCAGACAATAATTGATAAAATATGCATCCAACCTAATAATTATCTTTCCCGCAACATCTCGGATTGTTCTAGAAAGAGGATGATATGATCTCACACACTCCATGACAAATTCAGGCAACTGAGATGTGACTGGGAATGCTGATGCTGGAATAATTCCACTATTTTTCATTGCCCACATGAGAAATGTCTTTCCGGCCCTAGATCTGTTAATTATTTCAGAGATGGGTTATGGGCCCATGTCTGTGTCATTGATATCAACAAATCTGGAAGCTATGCATGATTCTGTTGATCCCTCTCTATCATCACACTTCATCATGGCTGGAACAATATTTTTCTAAACAATCTTTGTTTTTGTTCTTTTTCTTTTAATCATGCCAGAATTTTTTATAAGTGGATCAATTCATACAAATCTATCATTTTCTTCAGATACCGAAGATATATTCAATGTAGTTGACATTGATTTGAACTTCCTTTCACTTGTAATGAATAACTGTAATTATTTAAGACAAAGATGAAGTCCAGAGCATGAATACTTGATTTCTATCACCAAAAATATGCATATGAATCCCGCTGCCCTAAAATTTGAGGCTTTTCTTACATGCAAAGCAAGAATAAATATTTTTAAATTCCCTTGGGCACTTACAGCAACATGCAAATAGTTATCATAGCATAAATCAAGCTATTCCAACCCTAGGCGCCAAACCTTGAAGCTTCCTAGCAACGAAAAACACCTCTAGATGTAAAAAACCTCCTTTCTTTGGTGCCAAATTGTCTGGGCTGAAATCCTTAGCAAAAAGAATTAATTACTTCTTCATTATGGCATCTCATGCTTATATAACCCTCAACATTCTATTTTTAATAATTGTCCATCCTATTACTAGCAATCAATTAATAAACAAACATGTTTATTCACTCAAATTGGGCACCTATTTTTGCATGTTGTTGGCTGCCATTAAATAAATTCATGTTATTTATTTTTAGCATGCGTCCTTCAGTTATCTTTGGCTTATCTTCATGCATTGAATTTTCCTCCATCCTTGGTGCCAAAATTAGACAAAGCAACTATTAATAAATATCATTAAAAGCTTTGTTTAATGCCCAAATGGGTCGCACTTTTTGGCAAGGGTGAATTCTAAAATTAAGAAGTCAACTTCTGATGGGAATTTTCATCCTACACTTTAGCTCTAAAAATCCCTTCTTCCACTTAAGTTATTTGACTTTATAATGGGAATTTTTACACTGTAAGGTAGGTAATAAATTTCCACCTGCCTGCCACCTCCAATTTTCCCATTGCAGCTTAAGTGACTTCCCAAAAAGTGTGACTTGTATTGAAAATAGCTTCTTTTGAAAAAGTGTGACTTGTATGGGTGAATAAAACCTTCTGATGGGAAAATTTATCCTACTAGGCAGGTAGAAAATTCCCATCAGTGCTTTAAGTGAATTTTCTTTATTTTATAATGGGAATTTTCACCTTGCAAGGTAGGTAAGAAATTCCCGCCTGCGTGCTGCCTCTAATTTTCCCATCGTAACTTAAGTGAATTTGACTCCATGGGAAAAAGTACCCTACAAGGTAGGTAATAAATTCCTGCCTGCCTATAGCTATAAAAAATCCCATTGCAACTTACACTCATTAATTCTAGAAAATGCGACTTGCTTAGGAGAGGCTTTTTGTACATGACTTCATCTTTTTTGGTCAGAAGCTTGCATTTTGAGGCTAATTCCTTCTGGTGTTGTGTCATTAGATGATCTCTAGATGCTTCAGGCAATTAAACATACTATATTGGTGAAGTAATTGACCTAGGGGAATTTCATAGAGAAACAAATGGAGAAAACTGGAGAAAAACAAAAGAAATAAATAAAAGCGAAAAACTTTGCCAGAAGTTGCAGATAATGCCCTGAATTCATTCCTGGTGAAAATCCTAATGAGATGAGTGAATACTAGCATGCAAAACTTCAACAGGATTCAACCGGAGCACACTTCAAACGGGGCATTATTTATTCAATAAATAATTAAATAAAAATTTCCCGCAGACAAAATTTGGCGGAGGGATAAAATGAGTTTGGGCATCTGGGTATTTGTCAAAATTGGCTCATATGATTCACTGGGAATATCCTAACATAATACATACATCTTTTGGTAATAAAAACACAAAAAGACCCGTTATTTTAAAAGAATGATTTTTTTTCAAATGGGTAGTCCCAGATTTCAGGGTGAAATCTGGGGACACCACTCCCTAAAGATACGTCACCCACTCAAGTAAGCATCCTTTTTATCATCTCTTTGATGACCCTAGTATTCATGATCATCCATCCAATCAACCCATCTTAGATTAAATTCAATTTATGCATTATTTATTTCAAGATACAGGTTATGGAATCAATGATTACATCTCTCAAAGTTGAAATCCAAAATCTCAAGACTTCTTCTCAGGCTCATGTTTTTCTTATACTACATATCATCCTCATTTTATGTCTTCCACATGTGCTTATATTAGTGAACCTCAATTCTTACCATTACCGACACCTCTCAAGTTTGATCTCAATACTAAGCAACAAGATATTCTTTTACAACTTCTCGTGCTCAATTGATCATCTTTCCATTTACTCATCCTTATCGGCTTGCAAAATATCAAGGTCATCCATATTGTAATTATCATCAAATCAATGGAAATAATGACAATGATTGTTATGCTCTTAAGTGAAAAATTGGCAACCTTAAGCACTATGGTCTCATCTCATTTGCTACACAAAATACTGTCACATATTCATCTCTAATTGCTACATCCCACTAGGTTCCTAAATCAGATTCATCTATATCTAATGAGCATCATGACATCAATTTTATTGTTCTTCCTTCTACCACTCAAGCACTACATATGCAACCCACTCAAACTAAGCAATCACCTCGTAAGGTCATTCCTCCATCACCTCCTTTTATTCAGTCTTCTTCTGTGTTACCACCTCCTAAGCAACCACCTCTCAAACTTAGTCTAACACCACCTCCTCTCAAGTCTTATACAACATTACCAAACAACCACTCACTAAAAAAGAAAAGAAAATTCTAGATGGCCTCTTTCAAATTCCTCTTCTCGACCCCGCATCTAGCCCTGATCCTACTCTTTATCCTACCCATAATTGTGATAACAACATGCTTTCTTATGATACATTTCAATCTCCTTCACCATCACAATATATTTCTTACATTGTCACATAACTCTCCACCATTAACACACTTGGGGGCATCATATCTTCTCCCCCCCTCACACTATTATCAAATGTCTATATAATCTCATGAAATTAACGGTTCGTGCTTAAATGTCTAATATGTCCTATGCATCATTGCAAACCACTTGATATACATATTGTATCATCATTACCCTATGGCACACTCTTGTGCTACAGTTCACACTTGACTATTGAGGAGTTGCTACATACATGAACCTCACATCATACACATGACACATTTAACACTCAGCACATTCACGAAACACTTCATAGCATGACATTGTCACACAACACACTTCCCGATGATGCACTCTAGTTCCATGGTTACTACTAAGGGTCTCAATCTGAAATTAACCTCACCAAACTCACTCACTCTCTACGCTCTATGCTTTGTCGATCATATCTTTCTAGCGCACAATTCACACCATTTCCTGATGACACACTCTTGTTCTATGGTTCATTCTCAATTTTTGAGGGGGCATTTATAAATGAACCTCATCTCATGCATACTCATTCACATTCACTCAGGGGGCACGCTACTCATATCACACTCACATTGCATTCCATCCCATTCTCACTCACAACATACTACATATCTTGGTTGCACATTTTTCTTGCATACTTATACTCGTATGTTACACTTTGTTTACAATTTTAGATGGATATTTCGTATGTCATTTTCATATGTCATTTTCTTTTCTAAATACACATGCATGTTCACTTTCCTTCTAAGTTGTGAATGAATATTTTATGCATATTGTTACACGTAACATAGATGTTTGGCACTATACCTCTTACCAATCCCACAGTGGCTCCTAGGGGCATTTATTTTCATACACACTACAGGTGTTATTGATTTGTTTTATACTATTTCCTATTTATACTAGCACACTACTATATCAAATCATACACACTTTGACATACTTTTTATCTTACTAACATGCTAACAGGTGTTTTATGTGCAATGTTTTTCTTGCAGGAAATATTTTCCACCATGGTTGTCTGTTACTCTTTGTTTGTCATAATTTTTCATTATGCCATTGTTTGTGGGCTATGCCCTTTGTCTTGTGTGCACACTGTAATCATTCGGCCACTTTGGCCTCTATTGTCTTGCAACATTATGAGTGACGTACCATGTTTGAAACCCACTTTTCACTGTCTACATTGTCTTCTTGTTTGTTAGGTTACATTTTGTCTTCTATATGTGTATTTGTCTTCTTTGTACTAACACATTTTTCCAACCACTTTGTTTGTGTGTGCCTTGGTTTCTACTAAGCATAATCCCTTCCCCCCTAGAACGCATATGTTTCAGATCACCGTCTGACCTCTCCTTTGGGTCGTATCCTCCTAGCAATGCCACATGCACCCCAAATGAGGGCAGCATACATTGGGTGAATCAGTCATCCATTCAGCAGTACACAATCACAGTTCAGACCTGTAAAGTACAGGAACAACATAGTATATAGTCTCAAAAATGGCTCAGAATCTTACTTCGGTCTTCAGCACAACACAAACACTAGTTCCTAGACACATATGAGCATTTAGGCACTCCTGACCCTTCTTGGGAACCTATGACCAGGGGGTAGTTACAGTTATTTTCTCATATCCGCACAATTTACAATAATTTACACAATAGTTTTCACAAAACATGCACATTCCCCCAGCAATTAGCATACATGTTATCTCCATTTTCTATTTGCGTTGGATTGAACTTGAACAAAGCAATATCACACCATCTGCAGTGGTGTATAAATCTTCGAAAAGAAGTCAAAGGATAGAGAATAACACTAGACCTTTCTACCTAAACTCTTTTTTCGTGGCATGAGATCACCCAAAAAACTCGCACTTGGTGTGAGATCTCCCAAAAAATTCATTCTTGGTGTGATATCACCCAAAAAACTTGTTCTTCTACAACATTTTTAGGATCATTTCTATCCTTTCACTCATCACGGATCAGGTGCACATGTTCCTTTTTACCTTTTTACATACTTTTACACAATTTTTAGATATTTGGATCAAATTTTTCATATACACAGCTTTAACTAATCTTTTCCCCTTCTCTTTTGTAGGTCTGTTCTTATGGGAAGCAACAGTCACATCAGAAAACACATCAAATGACATCGACAATAGGTACAACATGACTCATCGCATAAGCTTCACCCTTAGGGTCACTTTCACTTCCTCTTCCCTAGCTTCCACACTTCATATTATTTCACTTCATGCTTTTTCTTATCTCCTCGGCATGCTTTTGCCATCGATGTATATGGTTATTAGGTATGCATCTCTTATATACTTTATGTTATATATCATTCACTCAACAACATAAAGTGGGGGAAAACGTAGACACTAAATCATGCACTTTGGGTACATTTCTAGGTCTTAATCATATACTTACATTGATATGATTCCTAAATGAGAAAAGTATTAATTAACCACTGTCTTTGGCCTCTTTTCTTTCTTTTTATTTCCTTCTTGGCCTTACACACCCTATTGCCCAGTCTAAATTTTGAGACTTCATCTTTTCTGATTCTAGACACCAGCACCCAGCCAGGACGCCAGTACCTAGGCGCCCCCATCCCCTCTGGACGTCCCTGACCTATTTTTATCTTATTTGCCTCTTTTGGGCCTCTTCTAGCCATTAGACATCTTGTTTTCTTATGGGTCGACCTTTTAGTGGTTAATTATGAAATTTAAACAAGGGAATCATATAAATACAATGTTACGTGATCATAATAAAGGACCAAGCTCTAAGCATCTATTACTATCACCTAAGGTTACATCCAAATGCATTTCAAGAGTATCAAAGAATTAATCTAGCTATCATTCAAGGGACAAGGGACTGCATTCTTTTGTATATACTTCATAGGAGGCGAAGTTAATTTTGACATCCACAGATCTACTTACATTGCTACATTTAGCTATTTTTCGATATTCAAGTGTGTCTGGCACAAGAGCCACCTAGGGCACGATTCTACACACGCATACACATAGAACTACATGGAGTCTAAAATGTAGTGTAGCACTCGGTTGTAAGCTCACTCTGTCGGGTGACTGTCAGGGTCAATTTGACTCCCCATTTACATCTTTTTAGTTTTAGGATTTGATGTGTTTTAGGGTTTTTTAGGTGTTCTTTCTCTTTGTAGGTTACAGGAAAATTCTACGGGCATGGTGTGACACACAGGTTATCAACAAAAAAGGGCACTGACATAGAGGTGACACAAAATAAATCACTTTTCAACCATTTTCGTAGTCATGGGTTCCTAGAAGTAGTCTATAGTGTCGAAGCACCCCTAACCTAATCCATATGCTCCAGTCTAAGAAGATACAATAGCCACACAATTTTTTGGGCACAGTAACGACACTTTCCTCCTCCTGTTCATCATTTTTCTGGTTCGGCACATGTTAGGATTAATTACAAAATTAGTTAAGTACTTTATCCCTTCTCTTGCACCTAGGGTTTCATATTTTTATGGCTTATTACTTAGTTCATATATGTACTTTATTATTATATCATTGTGTTGTGAATTTACAATTAGGGTTTAACATAATTGTAATATTTGTTAAATCAATAACAAACATTAAGACTCTTGAATTTACAATCTCTGATTTTTTGAATTTTTCAGATACATACTTTTAATTAGGATTTTTTGGTTTTAAGAGTGGTGTATAGCCAACAAATCTTCCCAAAGGTGGATGCCAAAAACTATTGGAAAAATAATTTGTCGCAAGAACAAATTAGTGGATTTTCACTAATTCTCTGGGATTAAGTCCTTCCTCTTGGTAATGGGGAGGATTCCATTTATTGAATGTAGAAAAAAATATTGGGTAGCTGTGAAGCTGGGGATCACACAACAGTACTCCACTAGACCTCTGGAAAATTGCTTGCACCTAATGCAATGGAGGAATTTTTAGAGAGAGAGAGAATGTAGAGGGGAGTAATAATGTGGGGAAGGAGGTTTAAGTTTTTGGATAGGCACTTAAAAATTTCACAACATTAACTAGAATAGTTCTTCACTTAATTAGAACTCAAACTGAAGAACAAGATAAGACTAAAAAATCACATGCAAAGATTTATATTGATTCATTGATCAAAGACACTAGCACCTTCCTTGGTTTTACAAGATTATCATCTTTACAAAGTTGAGAATGAAAATAAATAGAAGAAAATTAGACAAAGGAAATAGAAGAATGCAATTTCTTGCTTATATCTTAGTAGTACAATAGCTACCTACTTAGAGACTCATAATTGACATCCCTTTAGGATGAGGAGGTCTTCCAAAAACATAGCTTTACAACAAGTCTTTTCATATACCCCCCACATGACTTTTCACTTCCCCATATCACATGTGACCTTTCATATTCGTAGGAAACAGAAGTAGGTCCTTTCTCATTAATTGAAAATAGCTCATTACAAAGTGAGACTATATGTCACTTTAAGAAAATAAGAGAAAATAGTGAAAAGTACCTCCCTTAATGAAGAATTAAAACATGTGAGAGAAAAAGGAGGGAGAAGGAAGAGGGGAGATGATCATGCCAAAGGATATGATTCATACGTCAATGAAGAGCCGCCTACTGGTGAAATTTTTGGGAATGTAATTGGAGAAAATTCTTTACCTTTGAGTTTTGTGATGAAGCATGCTATTGCAGGTGTCACTTTCTCTGCTTGAGGGATATGAACAAAGCTCGGGGCCTTGATCCAAGTTTTAGAAGTAATGCTAATGGTTTTGCATTGATTGAATCAATTCTGATGATCCTTAGTAATATTGGAAATTGCACACTTGATTTCTATGAGAGACTCCAAAATGTCCTCATTAAACAAGAAGGGGTCTCTCGCTTCTTTCCTAACCAATTCCTTAAATGGATTTAGAAGGTATTCCACTAATGAATTATCACTCACTTGAGGTGTTCCAAGTTTCTACACTCCACTTATTATATTTTCCAAAAAATTTGAAGTGAGATCTTCACAAGAATCAAGCTCCTAGAGAGAATTATTCAACATTTCATATTGGGAAACCAATGTTCAAGACCAAACGAGGGAAAAATTATTAGTTATGGAATTTCATACATTTCTCTTCACCAATAAAAAAGAGTCAATATTACCCATTGATGTCACCAATGGAAGAACTTGGCCCTAATGATCCTTTTCCTTATTAATTTCATCCTTGGTCACTCTTACCTTCGCATCAGTGGCAAGAACAAACTCAAACAATGTTTTTCCCTTTTCAAGAATCTTGTCAACCCATATATCATTGGCTCTTACCTACATAGAATGAACTTTAACCTTTTTTTATTATTGCAGGGTCAAAGCTATTGATATAAGTAACATCTTCATTGGGGAGAAATATGGTCACACCAGGGTCCACGAATTAATATACATAAGAAGTGAGGGTTCTTACATGCTCCTCCAATTGCTCAATTTTTTTGTTTGTACTCCTCATTCTGGGAAAGCAAATGAGCAGCATAATATTTGAAACAATGTGCATCAACATCATGTGTTACTTGAATCAAATCTATTGTCGTCATTTTATAGTCTTCCTGAGTCATATCCTCTATGGTTTTTACCACTTTTGGCTGAGAAACTTCTAT
This sequence comes from Taxus chinensis, assembly GCA_019776745.2. Lineage (NCBI taxonomy): Eukaryota > Viridiplantae > Streptophyta > Pinopsida > Cupressales > Taxaceae > Taxus > Taxus chinensis. The sequence continues at coordinate 1,021,016,146 of CM034146.1, read as the reverse complement.
ATATTGATTTCTAAAAACACCACTGAAAAAAGGAGAAGTTACCTGTGCTTTTATACCTAGTTTAGTCTCCGTGATCTTTGATATAGATTTGAATTTTAGTGATGATACCTATTATACTATCATCAGCTCACTTCCAATCAATTCTTGGATCCATGGGAAAAAAAAATTTGGTGTAGTGCATTCATCTTTCATATACCTTCTTTCTACGCCAAACGTGTCGGCCTATCACCCATTATGCACTAGGCTCTCACCCAAGGCATGCAGGGTGTTGAGCCCCTCCTTTATGTGAGCTTCACGAGAATGTTCCATCATTAATGGAGGATGGTTTGCAGAATACAAATATATGGATTCACTCAAAAATAGAAAGTACAGATACCATATCCAGCACATATGTACCATAAACGGAAATAAACATTGTAATAAGCATAAAAAACTAGATCTAATCCATAACAACATGAATAACATAAGGGTTTATGCCCATAAGCAAGATATCTATAATAACACTTCATATATTGATTTATAAACATTTACAGTAGCCTCATTACATCACAAGGGTCATAGAGATGAATATATCAAGGAATACCATCTCAAATCCCTACAAGATACTCTGTGTAGAAACCCTAGCTATGTTCTTCCATCTCATCTGGTTTCAGACCCAAACACCTACATCTATGCATGATCATCCTTTCCTATACTTCTCTCTAACATAACCAACAACTAACTATAACAATGGTATCTCCCAATATCACAACCTCAGCATTCTTGCAGACACTTCATTGCCTCTCCACTCTATTTATTTCGATCCAAGCACTCCTTTAAATAGAATTTGGATCCTTCCTTCACCACCTCATAGCTTACTCATGATCAGATCACATACCAGGTGGAAATGTGGTCCTCCATGATCAAGTGCTTTTGCCATCTCACCAAAGCCTGATAATCTTCCACTAACCATAATGATTCTTATCCTAAAATATTCCCTTCCTGGAATATTCTTTCCTTGAGCCCCAAGACTCCAAGTAATAACCTTATCCACTCATCATGCCTACTCCAGCCTTCACATGTTTTTTCCTGTGTGACTCCATAACACAAAATATGGCTAAGTCCTTAAACCCATGTTTCTTCTTCCATGCGTGCACCAAGTTCCAACTCAAACCCTTTCCTTGCACACTTTTCCCTGAGCACCTTCCTCTTATACTACCTTCAGCGTGCGTTGACCTTCTGCCTTGGGACTTAGTCAATTAAGGGCCAACATTACCACACACTATGCATGTTATTCCATCCCTGGAAACACTCTACTCTTTCACCAAAGAATAAAGAATAAGAGAAATGAAATAATCTACAATTGAATAAGGAATGGAAGAATAGAAGGATCCTGTTACTTTTACATGAGGAGTGGGAAGTATCTTTTCACGAATGCTTAAATTTTATCCCAAGCATCTACCTCAATCTATGCATCTATTGAAGCAAATCACCCACCAACGCACTAGATTTGTCAAAACTTAGCTCATCTCCCTTATCCTTCATTGTATCTATGATGTTTTCCAACTGCTTGCTAAGGTCTCCCAGCACATCCATCCTACGAGTGACTTGGGGGTATAATTCCTTCAGTTTATTTTTAATCAAAACCCTCAAGGTTTCGATCACCTCTAATTTCTTCTCGACTTCTACCAAGATCTTATCTCGCTCTGCCCTATTGCCCTTTTTTTCTCTTGAAAATCCTTCAGATCTGCCTCATGGTTAGCAATCAATATGCTTGCTACTCTATCTCTATCACCATAGTTATCATACACAACTTCAAACATTTGTGTCATTGCGGTCTTCACTGAGGCAAGGAGCTTGAAGTACCGAGTTATTGTCTCCCCAATACTTAAACTTTTCTTCTTCCTTCTGACATGCCATCACCTCTTCTATTGACTCCAATGCAATTGGTTTCCTCTCCATGGTGAGTATGCACATTAAGTCTTCCAAGTAGTGCATGGTTGACTCATACTTCTGCTCAAGAGGGGCCAGGTCCAGGTGATTTAAGATAATGGAATTTGAAATAACCTCTACCTTCTTGTAGACTTTGTACACATTCACCTTTTCATCCCTCATCTCATGCCTTAACTATGCATTGATCAATTCCTTCTATTTTATCTCTCTTTCCCTCTCAATGATCTCCTCATTATTTTTCCCAAGCTCATCCTCCAAGACTCTTATTTTATCATTTCTACCAAAAATTCTTGCTTCCACCTCCACTGATACTTTGTTGAGTGCGTTGTAAATTTACTCATCATGATATCCATTGGGCATTCACAATAGGTTCACTCCCTTGGAATCTGGTGTCTTCATCAATGCATCACTATTAACCTCAAACTCGGGCTCATCAACCTGGGACTCAAAATCCCAAGATAGCATTTTCCTTGTGTGGGTACACACTCTATTCATCAAAAGATGACCAAAAAAGGAGTTGGTTTGTGGGCACTGTGCTTTGGAAACACACTCACAGTACCTTTTTTGGATCATTCAATGTAAGTCATGGCATGTTCCTACACCACTACTATGCCCTTTTCACCTGTGTGCACTTACCTTGGGGACACTTACTGCCAAAATAGGATCTCCACCCATGCTTCCATACTCTTTCCCTATACTTACGTGCTCTCCTCTATTTCCTTTAGCACTTTTTCAGCATTGTACTCCACCTTTTGCTCCACCAATTGTTGTATAATACCCATCACCTCCTTCTCTATTGTTTCATATATCTTTTCTTTAGTTGGGGTCAGGGTTCTTCCGATCATGCATATCTACTTCTTCACTCCCTCCTATGATATGGGATCCCTCCTTATACTCATACTTCTCTTCATCTCTTTCTTCATCAGACTCATGTACATCATGTACACCGGAGGATTTTCAGCTTCCTCATACTCCTCGTTTTCTTCCTTCAGTCTCATGGCCTTCCACGCTCTTCCATATCCTTTGAGTCCAAACCTTGCGCCACCCTTTTCTTCTTCTTTACTAGTGAATCTTCTAACACAAGGACTTTCTTTCCTTGGGTGACTCTTCTCTCTTAGGAGACTCCTTCGCAGTGGACTTCTTCTTGTGAGAGTAAGTGCTCGTGCCCGTGCCAGATTCCTGTGCCCCCATAGTCTGAATTATATGCGTGTTTGACACCTTTTCTGCAGGAGTCTCCTCTTGTTCCCTCTTCTTTAACATTGTCTTCCTTCTCCCAGTGGGGTCCTTCTAGGATAGATACATCATCCTCAACATAATGTACCCTTTTCAAATTTGGGCCTTAGACATACATACAACCTTGCTACCATTCTCCTACAATAGGAATGACACTAGTTTCAACATATGTACATCATAAGAGACATACTTCTCTACATAAGCACGCTTCTTAGGATACACCAAAGTTCGACGTAGTCACAGTAATACCTTGATCTACTACACTTAGATCAAATATAAGTTTCTTCACTTATTTAAACCTGTTGACCATGCTTTGAAAGTACTGTGCACTGGAAGGAGAAGGGAAATTTACACTAAGGACTCTTGGTGCCATCTCGTCAAAGTAAACATGCCGATACAAAAGTGTTGGTATACGGTGAACTCAACTTCTCCATCCACCAATTCTGGAAATTGCTCAGGTATTCTCCATTCTACCCCAAATGTGCACATTCATTTGTACCATTTCTCCAAGTGCACCTTATGAGCAACTGTCATTGTGTCACAAGTGTAGGCTTAAAATATTTTAGCAGGGGAGGGTTCTCATCTAGGTACTCCCAAACATATTTATCCGACCCATCGGGCACTCAAATTTCTGAAAACACAATGGTGAGAAGGACGTTACCATACATAATCTTTTCTCCATTATGTGAACATGTCTAATGATCTCCTCTATAATAAAGGCCAAAGGTTATAGATTGTTCCCTTTGAGATCTTATGAAAAACATTCAACCAACCTCTTGTTTACCTATGTCCACCTCTCTTTCCCATTCAACTTTATGACCAGGTGTGCATGGCCATCCTCATGATAGGATTGGTGATTACAGAGATATCAAAATAGTGCAAACCTTTTTGTACTCATATGTCCAAATTTCTTCTTGATGGCATCCTTATCACCTAAGTCATTCATCCAGCGAATCTCCTTCAAAGATAATTTGAGTGTACTTAGAAATGAGCTGAGGAGTCATGCACATTCTTCATCCTATGAAATAAAAGTTATCCTCATGCACACGAACATCAGCCATTGGTATAACCTTTCAGGCTTTCCGAAACAGGGCAACTCGTAGAGTTGTAAGAGTCCAGACTTCTCCATCTTGGTCTTCACCTCGTCATCATACACAGGCTTTCCATCCTATGTCCTCCTTCCCATGGGGTGAACCAAATCTAATGTCATTTCCTTCTCAGTGGTGCTCATCTATGGTTGTAGTCACTCATGGCCATCTTGTGTATGTGAGACACCCATTCCTTCCCTAACAACACGCCATCTGGGTACTGTATCTCCACGTACCACTCTTCATTAAAGTTGGTCGAAAATGGTTTTCTAGCTTTCCTTTTCCCTTCTCTTGGTGAAGTGTTTTGCTCCCTTCCTTAGTGTCATTTTCTCTTCAGGTCTTTGTAATTTTTTCCTTGTATCTTGTTTCACTATTTTTCAATCCCTTGGCTCCTCTTCTGTATGAAATATCCTAAAAAAATCATGCCCTAGCTTTGTAAACCCTAACTTGGAGCACCCTTTTTCCATAAGGTAGCGTAATCACTCACGGGAATCCACTGAACAACCTCCTCTCATGTATGCTCATGTACTCTTCTCCTAATCTGGTTCACAAATCTGTTGATTTATTACCTTCACACACCACTTTTCACAATTATTTTTTGCAAGAACTCCTTAGATTGCAAGAGCTCTTCAATATCAAATGCAAGGTGAAATAACAATATCTTTCCTGAACTTCTATTTATAGTTTCCCACTTTTCTCCACATTAAACTCATGTGCCACATACCACCGTACAACTACATTAAAGTTAGTCTTTTTCCAATCGCCATCCCATGCATGTTTTATCTAGAACTTTTCCTATGTGTGCAAACCTATGCATGAAACTCTCACAACCTTCTTGCGCGTAAAAACTTTTATTAACAAAAAATCCTTACGCACACTTATAGAGCCCAAGGTAATCTTCCTCTATGCATCCTAACCAATTGGTTCTTGACATTTCCTACCTCATGTTGTTATCTGCGATTTTTACCCTTGTACGTGGTTTTCTCAAAGATTTTTGACACCATTCTTTCACCATGAACACTTATTCTACTTACCTTCCTCCATCCGTGCCTTTGACTTTACATTACCCAGGACCACCAACCAACATGCTCTCCTTACCTTACCTTACCACATATATTCTATAACTTCTCTTTATCCTTCTCACCCCACACTAAATAGATGTGCAGTCCTCTGTGCATAAAAACCCTTTGAGATAGTAAGTGGCTACCAGCGCACAAGCGCGCCCACAACAAGACAAACCAAAAGATAAAGAAAATAAACGAAGAAGGGAAACACATGAAAGGGAAATTTCATTAAGGAAATCCTAAGCTAACTAGAAATAATGCCTTATTTATAAACACAAGAAGACTTATTTATAGTAGGGCTTCATCCTACTCCCATTGAAATAACTAGGTAGCCATGTTCCATCCAGCACTTGTAACTAGAAAGTGCCTGAATCCATTATATAAGATATGATATATGGCCCCAACCAATGGAATTTGAGCTTCCCAGGATGGCAAAGAAAATTAGAATCATAAAGTAGAACCATCTGCCCAACCTCAAACTGCTTAATCTTAATGAGTCTATCATGCCATGCCTTCTGCATGGATTTTTCCATTTTTTGACTCCATCATGCTATTGTACGTCTTTCATCCAACTGCATTAACTTGTCAATCCTTTCCTCAAGTGCTTGTTCATTAGCTAAACCTCTTGCGTGCACAATACGTAGTGATGGTAACATGAATTAATAGGTAATATAGCCTCCGCACCAAACACCAATTGAAAAGGTGTGGCCTTGTTTCAGTATTTTATAGTTAGTCTGATATGACCATAACATGGAAGAAACTTTATCATCCCAATCCTTTCTCCCAACATCACAAATCTTGGTCAACGTGTGACTCAAATTTTTTGTTAAAACCTTTTGCTGTCCCATTAGCTTGTGGGTGATAAGGGGTAGTCTTGTGATGATCCACCATGAACTCTAACAATAGGATTCTAACTATCTCATTTAGGAAATGAGTACCCCTATCACTTGTTAAGCTCAGTGAGCATCCATACCTGCTGATTATATTCTCCCATAAGAATCTAGTTGTTGTTTTCATTGTGCAATCCTTCATAGGTACCACTTCTTCCCACCATGTAAGATAGTCTATGCATGTAATGATATAACAAACCCGTCCTTTATGTGGCTGAGAAAATAGGGCCTATAAATTCAATTTCCCACTTCTCGAATGGCTCTTCACTAGCGATAGGCCTTAATGGAATTTTATCTCTTTTCCCTAGTTTACCAAGGAACTGAAAATGATCACAGGCCTTGCAATACTCGATACAATCCTTGTAAATTGTTTCCCAACAAAAGGCTAGTTAAAAGGATCTTGTGTGCGGTCGCATTCCCCACATAGTTTCCTCCTATAATTCCACCATGAGCCTCCTCCATGATTATAGTGCACTCATGCTCTAGTACATGCACCAACGCAAAACCTCATCACGACCTAGATTGTATAAGTCTCCACCAATTAACATATAGGGCATGAAGAGTATGGCTAACTTTTCCTTTCTAATGCCTTCATCCCTTCTGGCACCCACCCATTCATAGGAACAACAAATATATTACAAGTCAAAGGGAGTGTGATGTAACCTGAATAACTATGCATCTGGCATCGTATCCTCAATGCTCTGTGTGTCCTCACCTGAAGTAATTCTTGATAAATGATCAGGTCCCAAATTACTTTTCCCTAGTTTCACCACAACTGTAAACTCAAACTCCTGAAATAATAGTATCCAATGACATATGCACCCTTGCAAAATGGGATTTTTCACCAAGTATTTTAATGTCATGTGGTCTGTGTAGAAAATAAAAGGAGTTGCTAGCAAATACTTCCTAAATTGTGCAATGCTGTAGATCATTGATAATGCCTCACGCTCTATTGGTGGTATAATTTTGTTCTACTGGAGTAAGCTTCCTACTAGCAAAGCACAAGGGATGATCAAAAATCCCCTCTCAAGGATGTGCTAAGACAACTCCAATCACCATCCTAGGATGCATCAACATGCACATGAAAAGGTTTATCCCAAGATGGAAAACAAAATGGGTGCGGTAAGATTTTCCTTCAATGTGTCAAATGCTACCTGCTGTGCCTCTCCTAATAGAACTTACTTTTATGTTTCAATAACTCTTCTAGGGACGCATGAAATCTAGGCATATCCCTTGATGAATTTCATATAGTACCCCATATGCCCTAGGAATCCACACACCATGCTTTGATTGGTAGGCTCCTCTAATCCCACTATAAAACTAAATTTTGGCAAGGTCTACCAACAAGCCTTCTTTGCAAATAATGTGTCCTAACAAAGTGCCAAAAGGAGTGGAAAAAACACACTTCTTAATATTGAGAGAGATACTCAACTTCCTACATCTCTCAAACATCAACCTAGATTGTCACAATGGTATTTTAATAATCCATAAACCATCCAATCATCTAGGTAGACTTGAAGAAACTTGTGAATGAAGTCCTAAAATTCTTGAACCACAATGCGCAAAAACATAACAGGTGTGTTCTTCAATCCAAAAGGCATTACCGTAAGGGAAAAAATTCCCCATCTGTGGTGAAATGTAGTCTTCTCTCTGGTCTTCCTTTGCAATTCTAACTTGGTGATATCCCAAAAATCCATCTAATAAACAAATAGATCTCTCACCCTGACTACTCCTTCTAAAATATCCTTAGTGAACGGGTTTGGGAAAGGATCAATTACACACACTACATTTAAATCCCTATAGTCAACACAAATCCTTATTCTCCCATCCTTTTTTATACTGATGACCATCAGGCTTACCCACTTCAGATTCCTCAATGGCTTCTATGATCCCAGATGTTATCATCTTATCAATCTCCTCCTTAACTTTGACGTGTAGATTCAGATTCATCCTATAAGGTCTCTTACGAAATCGGCGTGCACCCTCCTTTAACTTGATTCTCATCTTCTCCTAATGAGGGGTGAACTCCTTTAAGTTCATGGTACCCACATGGAAACAAAATCCTAAAAATCATGCAAAAGCTCAATAATCTTTGAGACCTCCTAGTCCGATCCAGTAGTCCCTCAATAATAGCTTCCTTTGGTTTCACCTCCATACCAATGTTAACCTTATTTGTCTTCAATGGCTTGTGGTAAGTGGTAGGCACACACTTTCTCATCAGTGCACTATCTAACACTTCATGCGTACCCTCACTATGGCTAACATCCAAGTTCTCCACCTCTTCATCATCTATCAAGTAGACCAACTTTCCTTTCTCCTTCTCCAGGTAGGCATGCTCAAGCTATACTTCCTCTGATTCTTCCTCCACGAAGCATGCACCTCAAACTAGGTTCACCTAATAACTCTAGAATCCTTTCCTCCACCATGGCACTGTCTCCCAAGGTAAGGTGCTTGACTACCTGCAAAACGCCTCATTCACCAATGGCTTAGTACTCTGATATTCAAATGTTTGAATAAGATCCATCCTTCAACTCTATGTCAATTCCTTGTCTGATGGTGTAAATCTGAATGAATATACCATGCACGTGCATAACCCTACAAGGTGGAATAAACTTATGCACCAATAGGGAAGGGGGGAAAGGCTTCCGGGCCTCCCATCCAAGTATTCTCACACTCCTAAATTTGGGATGAGGCGGATCTACTTCCCATCATAGTCTTGTAAAAGAGATGGTGCATTACTTCAGAGAAATCTAACAGAGAGCGTGATTCTCACTTCATGTCACTCTAGAAGATTATCTCGATGTGTCTCCCACCAACATGTTATTATCCCACACAAATTATAGGTAAGCATATTCCTTCTCTCCACTTGACACTTCCACTGAGTACTCCATTTCATCATAGAAATACATCAGGGTTGGCTTCCCCAGTATACCATGGAAACTACCTTCCTCCCAAGTACCTAACTAAGTGTGCTCTAACAACTCAAGTCTCAGTATCCTTTAGATGCCTTCCAACCAACTCATATGTCCCATGTGACCCAATTGTCACAAGAAACTGCTAGTTGTATCACTTATGGACTGTGCATCATCCCATTGAATGAACCCTTCCTTTATGGCTGAAACAAACTTCAGGTCCCTAATGGTGCACACATATATCTTGTTTAAGTATTCTTCACCCAATGGCTCCACATATGGTACAGACCATCCATCAGTCAGTGGAATGATCAATGCTCTCTTCCTTGTTCTCAAAACTGATGTAGCCCTTATTGAAACACAAGTCAACATTGTTTTCATAACACCAAGGGCACCCAAGTAATGTTGGAAACTATCAGCCTCAGCAGCTCTAGGACCTCAAAGTCTCCAGTAAACTTTTCCCCTTGAATAGTAATGGATGCACCTTTCAACACCCCTAGAGGCATGGCCTTTGTCCTATTAGCCATGTATAACACATTCAAATATGGCTACAATGGGGGCCTCCCCATTTGATTCCATGCATCTAGAGTAAGGACATTGACCTCCACACCTATGTCAATCAATATATTACTCAAGAGCCACCCATCAACAACTACATTCAGTGTGATCTCCTTATCATAATCAATGTTGTGAGGAGGTAGGTTAGCATGTAAGACTTGTCTCTCGCATCCTCCTCCAACATGTGGTACCTTTTCCCTCAGTCCATTCTCCTAACATAGGAATAATTTTCTCTTATCACAACATCTGACACACTTCCCTAACCTCATCCATATCCTATGAGGAACCTCAACATTCTTCTTCTACTCCAACTGGCATGATTTCTCCTTTAGACACTGGATTTCTCCTTGAAAACTCCTAATCACCTCCATGGTTTCTTGGTACACCTCCTTCTGGTGGGTAGGATCAGGATATTTCCCATGTAACACTTCTTCTCTTGTGATAAGGGGCCTCTATTTTGGTTCCTCTCAGGCATGTGCAAGCCTCAGTGCGTGTAGTGACCAAAATAGGCTCTAGCTTGGAGTTAAGTGTTACCCTTGACATCCATTATGGGTTGGTCCTCTTTACACTCACCATCCCCACCTTTATCCTTCTTCTGACTCTTACTCATGTGGTCATACAACTCTGGGAACTCTTCATAATTGTTCTTCTTTCCACACCATGAGCATTACAACAAGTCTAGGACACTTGTGCTTGTAATTCTCTATGGATCCGAAGTTATAACAGTTACCATGAGGAAATTCACTTCTTCCTCCATGATTTCCATGGCCTCTGAATCCTCCCTGAAATCCTCTTCCACAGCCTCCTCCATCTACATGCACCCCTCATAATGACGACCATTATCCTTAGAGCTACTTGCAATACTGATCTAGCGCACACTGAGATCAATGGCATCATGGATTTGGTCTATCAATCTACAATCCTTGTATCATGAGTAGTAGAGGTGCAAATATTGCAATAGAAAGACACATTCTTACGGATTGTGTGCAGCAATAATGGGCATCTACTTACATCATGATCTCCATGGAAAATATCATAGTCTACTGACATGGTCTGCACCAAATTTCATGGGCAACTTTCCTTTGTGTGTCCCTCTACTTCACAATCTATGCACCATAAACCACTGTGAGTCTCATGAGCTGAGTTCATAGATATTTTTCTAGCTACTTTTCCATGGAGCAATCTATGCTTCTAGGAATGGGCTAACTCTAGTATCAATGCTTCCCACTGCCTCAGCTTGCAAGGTAGCCTCTAAGGCCTCACATGGATCTGTGAAGGTCTTATGTGAAAGTGCCCTCCTGAATGGTGTGATCAGTCCTCTAACGAACCACTGAGAATGCTGTGATGGATGGATGTCATAAAATAAATTAGATAGGAGAGTTTTGCAATGAACATCATACTCCTGCACACTCTCTGCCATACCTTGCTAGATTTCCTTCAACACGTTGATGCTCTTCTGTTCAAACTTAAGAATGTGAAACTCTGCCAAGAATTCATCGCGCAACATGGTATAATCCACCACCGTCTAATGGGGTCATACTTTTATGGTACCAGCTATGCACATGCCCTTGCAACATAGTTACAAAATGACTTTCTTTCCTCTCTAGGGCAGTGATTCCCTTCACACGCCATAGTAACTCACATTTTTGCACATGCTCTACAACATCTTCCACACCCTTGTAATCAGGTAAGTAGAAGGGACATCTCAAAAAACACCTGTTGATGGTTGTTGTGGACCTTTCCCACCAGATCCAGGACCTTGATTCCATCTTATGTTTCCTCCACCACCAGATCCACTAGATCCGCTAGCTCCTATCCCTCTAGATCCTCTAGATCCTCCTCCTATAGTAGGTAAGGGTCCTAAGTAGTCACCCTCTACGTTCCCACCGTCGCACTAAACTACGAACCAAAGTCTGTGATACTGAAACCACTCCTAGATGTGTTTCCCACACCACTTCGAGACGTGATACCAAAATTTGTTGAACCCACACCTTGCCCAAATGATGTGCCAGAAAAAATACCTCCAAACACTGGAAATGTTCTGTGCAACCATAGATGGGTGTAATGTAAAATGATATCTACCTGTGAGCTATTTGCTCACCAACACCAAATGAACTAGAAGTACTTATCTCAGATACTAGAAAACTAAGCGTCCAGGGTTTGGTCACTAGGTGGGCTAAGATGTGCACCTATGGCTCTCCTTTCTCCATACGATGAGCTCTCACCAGAAGCTGAGGGGGTTTCTCTCCCACACTTTCCAAGATGGGGTAGCATAGACTGCTTAGGTCCCACCCTCCATGTGAACCTCAAATCCTTCCTGCAACATCTGTCCTCCATAAGTCCATCACACTGACAAACTTAATGTTATCTTGCCAACTCCCTTTCTCCTTCCATGAGATTTATTATACTTTAGCTTCCTCTCTTCTCTCTCTACCTCTGCCGCAAGGTACACCATCTCCACCACACTAGCTTCTGTGCCCTGCGCCTAGCGAGAGTTTAGCCAGCCATAGGGAATGCTTCCAAAATCAAAGTGATTATCAGGATCTTGATGGCTAATGGTAAAGCACGCAAGAATGATCCTCTTGGGTTCCCTCAAGAACTCAAACTCAGCAACCTCCAGACAAGAATACGTTGAGATTGCATACTCTAATGTGTAACTAGTCAACACACCTTTCCACCAGTGATCAACAACATGAGTCTAGGTCAGATCAACATCCTGTAACTGCTGATATTCCTCCTGGGTCCAAACACGAGGTCTATAGTACCAACTCTTCCTTGATGCATATGCCGAGAGCCATTCATATAACTCTACTGGGAAACAATAGAAAAATTTCTCATAGAGCTCATGATACATGGTTCTCCTCCACCCATTTATGTTCATCAAACTTAGATCCAGTACTGAACCTCTGAGAAAACTCATCCTTTGTGCTTTTAAGCCAAGTCTTGACATTCTCCAAGGTCAGACACTCCGTCATCACACATCATTCTCACAACATTCAAAAGAGGTCTTCATCTTCCACCCCTCTATGTGATGGTTCATCTTCTGCATCTACCTTCATATTCTAACCTAAGTACAAATTTTCACCTCTTCTATGTTTAACATGAACCTAGGCGTTAATATATTCTTTTGAGATACTCTTCTTATTTCGAGAACCCTCTTAGACTGTCTCATTAAAGATTATGGATTACAAATGTAAACAATATTCTCTATTTATTGGTTTTAAAATGTATATTCCTTTAAATAATTAGTATATCTGATATATTTACAATTATGTACCATTTATGGATTTAAACTTTTTTTTTTCATTTATAATATAAATATAAGCTAGATCACATCCATAATACCCTTAGATGTTGGATAAAGGGTTTCTTTCCATATCCAAGGACTATCCTATGGAGTTATGTTGATAAGGGTTGATGTTGGTAGATCTATTTATGAGTAGATTACATTGTTGGGTATTGCTTTATGTCCAAAATTTCCTATCTAAATCCCTACAACTAAGCATCCTTCTAGAGTTATCCTATCAAAGTATATTCATCAATCTTGAGCTCTATTTTAGACCTGAGCACCTATCTATGGTGTATATATAGTTTATTTTTCCTTTGTATTCTCAAACACTATTGATAGAATTTATTTATAAGCATTTAAGTAACATTACCAACACCATTACCACTTCTTGCAAAACCTTTATCTTCTTATGCATATGATTATTCCACCCAAGACCTCCTTAAATATCTTTGAAATTCTTAAAAATATCATAGCTTATTCATGGATAAAATATACACAGGGATTCTTTGAGAAATCATTTATAAAAAATACATGAGTACAAATAATTTATTAGTAATGGAAACTTCGATAGGCCTGAACTAACCATTACTGATGTATTAACTCCCAAATATTCCTTTATGGAATATTTTTTTATAACTATTGGGAAAATTTACTTAAGTTTTATGACTAAATACACAATGCTTACAAAGATTAAAATATAAAAGGTAATTAAAAATTCCTTCAATCATACCTTTAGTTTTAATTCTGAAATGCCTTTCTCTCCAACATGCACCATCCTTTGATGCCATAACATTTTCTTATCTACAAAGGTTTGGTTTGAAACATTTTTAACCTTAGAAACACTTTATCTATTAAAACCATCAACTACAATTCTTTCCTCAAGATTGAACAATGTTCCTTTTAGACTCCTTTTATAAATACTATTGCTCCATTAGCCATCTTGCACTATCCTTGCTAAATACTACCCACGAACTTGCATAATTCATCTTTCTTATAGAAATTAGGTTTCTTGGCAAACCTAGAATGTGTAATACACTAGGGAGGGTATTAAACTTCCCATTTTTGAAAATTAAGTTTACTATTTCTCATCTTATTATTTATAGGTTGAGATGTCTCTTAAGAAGACATCACCTCCATTGTTATTTCCATATTCTCTAAACCACTCCCTGTTAAGATTCATATGAAAATAAACATTTGAGTCAATTAACCATGTATCATTAAAGAAATTTAAGCTTGACACTACTAAGAATAAATCCCTTGAATTTTCAGAGGGATTTTCATTTGTAGACTAGATTATATGAAAGAATTTTTCAAATATTGTCCTATTTTTAAAAATTGGTATTATATGATGAATTTCCCTTCTCAACCTTCTCAAATATTTACTCCTTAAAGCGTCCTATTTTTAAAAAATTTCAACATCTCCTTTTATATTTTGGTGGAGTCTTATATTTTCTTCTTGTCTTTGAGGTTCTTGATATATATTTTCGTTTATCTTGGGAATGACCTATTACTATCAAGGCATTATTTGTGTGAGAATCCTCAACAAATTTTATCCTCATTTCTTCTAATAGTAATGTCGCTACTATATCTTCAACTTTGAATTTAGATGTAGTACAACTAATTTCCACAACTATATTATCCCAAGAGTTAGGTAAAGAACAAAGTAGAGAAATAAACTCTTCTTATTCATCCATTTTAATTTCAATATAAAGTAACCGACTTACATCATTATTTAAGGTATTCAAGTGTCCACATATTCACAATCATTCATCTTCAATGAATATAAATTATTTTAGAGGAAACTTTTAAAGACTTTATACAAAGACTTTGTTTGATTCTGTACAAATGTTCCTAAATTATCCCAATATGATTGAACCCTACGTATAAATGGCTTCTTGAAGCCTGAAGTTAATATATTTCATATGATTGAATGTAAAAGACATAATATGATTGAACACTCTACGTTCCTATCAATATTTTTCCATTCTTCATCCTTTATACTTGTAGGTTTTACTCCTAATACAACAAACCATAAATCTCTTTCAATAATAACGTCTTATATCTTAAGCTTCCACTTCTAAAAAATCATTGAATTTTTGATCTCCGTACTTGTACTTACTAAATTTTTAATATACACATAAATTCTAACACCCACTTAAGAAAATATTTATCATAGAGAAATACACCCTAACTCTTCAAACACAATTAAAACCTAGTTTTGATACCAAATGAAGAGAATTTTATTTAATAAAATTATACAAAAGTAGTAGTATCAATAAAATATTTAATATTAAAGTGAATAGAAAAATGGCATACACAAAACATTACATCATACATAAGATTTATCTCGGGAAAAAAATTCTAGGTGAAAAACCAAGAAAAATATTCCTTTCTTATTATATCAAATCAACCATTTATAATACACTAACACTTCAAAGTTATCTTATCCTAGTCCATGAAATACACAATGTAACTACCCTACATTTTTTTTCCATATTTACACAAACAATGTGCAAGTATATATAGGCACATCAATAGGATAAATTTTACCTTCCTCAAACATGTGATGATTCATAGTCCTTATCAAATGAAAATCTATTCATGCTGTTTCAACTTCTACCTGCGACGCTTCAAATTTTTGTTGCGATGTTTTGTATTTCACATAAAACATCTCCACAATAGAGAGATCTTATGTAAGATATTTGACTCCATTGTATTCCTCTTGAAAATATGTACACAAAATAAAAATAACGCTTGGTTTTGAGTTTTTATGAGGAAGTTATGGTATTCAAAAGGTATCACTTTCTACTCCACCAATATCTCACATCCGAGGTATGCCATCCAATTTTGTCCAAGAGGTCACTTAAATGATATCTCATCCATGATATCCAAGTTATTCCCTCAACAATATCTCATCAATGTGTTTCCTTAGAGGTATCTCATCTACTTATGTCCAAGTTTTAGCATCAATGATATCTCATCAAAGTGTTTCATCATAGGTATCTCATCCACTTCTATCCAATTTATTGCCTTAGTGAGATCTCATGAAAGTGTCTCCTCAGATACATCTCATCAATATGTATCTTCAAAAATATTTCATCTAGGTGAAACCCCCTTATGAATAATTGAAAATACACAACACATTTCCAATAGGATAGAGGGTGAGAAGAAAAAAATGGTGAATTATGATCACCATTCCTTATCCTGGTAACAAATGCTTATGAAAAGCACACTAGTGAAAATTCAATAAAATAGATATTCTAATCAATTTTTTTCGTGGAATCGAAGACAATGGTGATTTACTAGGCACTATACTCACCAAAATATTTTCCGATAGAGAAGCTGGCTAGAGGGTGAAAATCCCAAAGTGTTGAATTATATTCACCGTTCCTCCTCCCCACTAAAAAATTGTTATTATGCTCATGTGCTAAAGTGGGTCTACTACCCTGGTGAAATGTAATTAGAGTAATTAATTAGAGTAATTAATATCCATGAGGTCATTGGGTAATAACTAAAAATCACACGACATAAAATACATGATTGTGGTGTAATCTGAGATAATACCACATTTGTAATAATTATAAAATAAGGGTGATTTATTAGGCACTACACTCGCCAAAATCTTTTCTAGTGGAGAGAGGCCAGAGGGTGAGAAACCAAAAATGGTGAATTATATTAAACATTCCTCCTCCATAATAATAAATCTTCATAGTTTTTCATGCTAAAGTGGGTTAGATTCACTAATAAAATGTTTTTAGAGTTATGAAAAGTCACGATGTCATTTGTGTAATGAATAAGACTCACACAACATGAAACACATGATTGGGATGTAACCGAGTTAACCCGACATTAAGAATAATTGTAAGACAAACGTGATTTATTAACCATTGCACTCAACGAAATATTTTCCAATGGGTAAAGAGGCTAGAGGGTGAGAAACCCAAAGTGGTTAATTATATTCAAAATTCCTCACCCATTCTAACAAATTCTTAGGGTGATTTTTTGCTACAATTGGTTCACTTCCATAAAAATCCCACAAAAATAAAGAAACAATGGTGATTGATTAGGCACTACACTCACCAAAAATTTTAAAATGTAGAAAGAGGATAAAGGATGAGAAGCCCTAAGTTAAATTATTTGTGAACAAGGGCCAATATTAGAGATTCACCTTTGTGTCCAAAAAAATAGATAATCACGTTGCACCCAACCCTTACACATTAAAATAGCTAAATTAAAGTTATACTGTATCCACAATTAAACAATTTATGTATAAAATTATATAGTGAAATTTTATATAATTACATATTATATTGAATGTTATATAAAATATAAATTGTTTATAATTAAAAGGAATAATTAAAAATTTAGGCCCATTTTTGTTCGGAATGGAGAGGGGAAAACTGCATTGTTTTGGAATGTTTCTAGAAACCTTTGAACTAAAGATAAAAATTTATGATTCCAACATGTAAAGAATTATCATATCGTTTCTTATGCCTATTTTTTTTCCTTATAAATCCTTATAGATCTCCCATAAAAGTTTGATAAATTATCTTTGGAGACGAGGGTAGTAAAATATTTTAAAAAATTCAAGAATTGTTCCTCTGCCATCAAAACGAATGTTTACAATTACATTTGGGTTGTTGAAAAATACACCTTATAGAATTATAAAATCCATCTAGAAGCTTTGAGTTTGTATTGATTTCCACACTCCAATCAAGTTCATCTCCGAGATTATTACAATTAAAATTGTTGAAAGAGATGTATGATTAGATTACTTAATTAAGCTATCACAAGGAATTTTGTAGAAGCTTATATATTAATAAAAAGAGTTGATTCTAGGTTGCACCTAGGAGATGAGGTTAATTTACCTTTATATACAATATGTATTCATTTTGAAAAGACATCAAAGGAATTGGAAACTTTAGGTGTTGAAACTATTG
Source organism: Taxus chinensis (assembly GCA_019776745.2). Classification (NCBI taxonomy): domain Eukaryota; kingdom Viridiplantae; phylum Streptophyta; class Pinopsida; order Cupressales; family Taxaceae; genus Taxus; species Taxus chinensis. The sequence continues at coordinate 1,020,998,240 of CM034146.1, read as the reverse complement.
AACATGAGGATATGGAAAAAAAGCGTTACTTGGTGCTTGTAAAGATGCAATGTAAATTGTTTAATGTGATTATCAAGTGGAAGCTTCTTACTCTCTTTATCTCTTCGTGTGCAACTTCTCGGATAAATGATAACATTTATTCATGAGTGAATATTCAAAAAACCTTGCACAAAGGATGGGATTAAATTCCAATAACACCCCTCTTACTCTTGACACCCACCATTTTCCTCACTAAAAATTTAATTTTTCATTCCTTGATGTATGACATTTGTTTTCTTAGAGGTTAGCACTCCCATGAGTCCATGCATTTTTGAAGGGTGATATTGTATATACAATAACATTGTCATACATATTGCAAATGGCACCATACTTGACCAGGCTTCTCAAGAACAACATGTTCATCAAATTGTTCAACTTATCATTTGATGGCATAATAGAGTATTTCATGGAATACAAGTTAGAAACAATACAAGTTTGGTCATTTAATGTTCAAATCAAGAATTAATTCAGCTCCGCCAATGACTTGCACACATCCAAATGTCATCAGACCGTGAGACAAGCTCAAATAGATCATTATTTGTTGACAACCCAACATGGTGAAACAAAATATGGTGATATGAAAAATCATGAATTCACCAAGGAAAATGTACAATGGATGCAGGTAAAATTATATGGCCTATGTAGTGAAAAATACTAAGAATGACTGGAGATATGTTTAAGCTATAGACCTGATTGATCTCAGGTGATCACAAACTAAGCAAGTGTTTGTTATGCATCTAAAGAAAGTAACCAGGTTGCAGATCCAGGTCCTTCGTGGAGTGAGAGATCATGAAACACATCACAAATCCAACATGGTCAATGAGTTCATTTCTCATATAATCAAGATAGGCAAACTCTTGGCTCAATGGATTCTGGCAATCTAGATGTCATTTTTGGTGTCTAGGTGTATGTTCATGTCATTCCAGTGGGATCCACATGTACCCACTTTATTATTTTAATAAATATTTTAATTAGGTCACTTATGTGAATTAAATTGTGTTATTTTAATAAAGTCACTTTACTTTAATAAAATAAAGTTATTAAATTATAATGTGACCTAATTATGCCCTAAATAGATGTCATGTAAACCCTAACTACCATATAACCAACTTTTGATTTATAAAAGGGATTTAGAGATCATTTGTAAAGGGTCTTGGAGGTTGGAGGAACTTTATGTCCTATGGTCTCAAGGCATGGAAGTTTATAAAACTTTGTGTTTATATACTTTCCATGGAGATTGATCATTGTAAAGACTTTGTTGAAGAGAAAAGAAGGAAAATTTGTGTTATTTTGTAAGAAGAAATGCATGAATGCTTATAGAACTTTGTGTCTTGAGATTCTTATTGGTTATGTTTGTTCTTATGTCAAATGTAATATTTCATTTCTTCCATTTTCATGCAAAGTACTAACATTCAGTCTCTCTGCTTGCATGGTGTACTTTCTAGCATGTAGAAATGAGATCTATGTTTTCTTATTCTAGAATGCTCACTCTCTCCATTATTTTCCACTGTATTTATTTCTCTTCTATTCCTTTCTCACTTTCCTTTTTTTATCCTTTCGAGTGCTTTTGGGTTAAAAGTATCTACAACCCCACAAGCCCATCATACGAGGGAGCTGCCCCTCTTAAATGCAGAGGTTAGATCACCATGTCGATAGGTGATCTCTCCAATGTTGTAAGTTTTATGTCAGATAATGCAGGAGAAGTCATGGTGAGACTGAATAAATCAAAGTGACATAAAATCTTGCCATCAGGGATGAACCATATAAATTGGTTCCTCCTTGTAAAATCTGGTATTTGCAAGTGTTGTAGTTGGCATATATGAAAATGTGGAAAAATACCGAAGGCATGAGAACTGTTTGACAAAATTCCTTATAGACATGTGGCTCCGTAGGATGCCTTGGTTGTTGGATACTTGCAAAAGCTTTTGTTAAAAAGCATATATAAGAGTTCAAGCGAATGTAATGGGTAGAAGTGTAAGTAAAAACGAGAATGCCTAGAGTATTTCTAACCATAAAAGCTTCATTTGGTTTTATTTAGATGTTGGCGTTCTAGTTTAATGAATGGAGGGTTGTAAATATGTAAATGGAGTCACGTTTTCTATAACAACCCTTTGTTTTAATTTGAATTTTGTGGTTATCTAGGTAGACCCGTGTGCAAGACATAGAAAAAATTAGTGGACATAACTTAAACTCCTCTTCTCTCACTCACAAAAATAATATAGGCATGGTTTTCTTTTCTGTTAGGAATTAATAATATCTGATGTGGAATAATTCCTCAAAATTACAATAATAAGAAGTATGAATAGAATTACAGAAATGAAAAATGCACAACACGAAGACAATATTTAACGTGGTTCACCCAATGTGGGCTACATCCACCAAGAACAATTGCTCATATTTTATTACAAGCCAACAGTCTTCACAATTACAATAATCATATCTTGTTTGGAGCTGTGCTCAACAAACCCTCCTGAATTCGCACTTGAATTCACACACACTATTCACCTTCACAAAACACACTCATATAAATCCTATTGTATGTCCATCTATTTATAATTACATCAATAGGTAGCCGAAGAGGCAGTTTTACAAAACAATGGGTACCAAAAAAACCATGGGCCCAAAAATAGCCCATAACGGTTACCCATTACCCATGGGTTAATAAACCACCCATGAAAATTTGCTTCGAGGGCTTCACCCCCGAACCCCCTTGACCCGCTCACTGGCGAGCGGGACCACCGTAAAAATATCCGAGTGTAACACATGGAAGGTGTACATAACTCTAACATGAAAACATGCTCCATAAACATAACAATCTCCCACTTGGAGACTGATTTCCACTGAGCAAGCTTCTCAACCCTTCACTGTCATCCGTGAAGGCCAACCAAAGTTGAACATAGCTTTCGTTTATCCCTTGTGACCACCTTGGTCATCATGTCTGCAAGATTCTGACTGTTATGAATCTTCTCTAACTTCTACTTATCTTCCTTCAAAGTTGTCCTGATGAAGTGATATCTCAACTATATATGCTTCGTCCTGGAGTGGAAAGCAGAGTTCTTAGCTAGGTGTATAACACTTTGACTATCACTATACAACTTAAATTCCTCTTACTTATGCCCCAACTCCTCAAGCAATTGTTGTAACCAAATCATCTCTTTGTTTTCCTGTGGCAGCAACATACTCAGCCTCTGTGGTTGACAAAGCCACCAGCTTCTGTAGTCGTGAAATCTAGCTCACTGTTGTCCCACCTACAGTGTAAATATAACTTGTTGTGCTCCTCTTGCTATCTACATCTCCAGCCATGTCTAAATCTACTTAACCACGTAAAGTGGTGTCTGATCCATTGTAGCACAAAACTGTCCCAATGGTCCCTCTTAAATATTGAAGGATCCACTTTACTGCTTACCAATTCTCTTTACCTGGATCACTCATAAATCTACTCACACCTCCCACTGCATGGGAAATATCAGGCCTAGTACACACCATAGCATACATCAAACTACCAACCGCTGATGAGTAAGGTACCTTGGACATCTGGTTTCTTTCCTGCTCTGTCTTGGGACACTGCTCCTTTGATAACTTAAAATGGTCTGCTAAAGGAGTCCCAACCGGTTTAGCATCATGCATGTTAAACCTATCCAATACCTTCTTAATGTACTCTTCTTGTGATAAATTCAACTTCCATTCCTTGCTATCCCGAGTTATCCTCATACCAAGGATTTATCTGGCTACCCCCAAATCCTTCATATCAAAGGATTCACTTAGTTGTTTCTTGAGTACTTTTATTTCATGCATGTTTTTACCTGCAACTAACATGTCATCAACATACAAACATAGGATAATATAACTTCCATCCTCAAATTTATTTGTATACACACAATGGTCATAATGACATCTAATATAACCTTGCTCCATCATGAAGCTATCAAACTTCTTATACCATTGACATGGAGCTTGTTTCAAGCCATATAAGCTCTTCTTCAGTTTGCACACCATCTCCTCTTTACCTTTGACTTCATATCCTTCTGGCTACTGCATATATAGCTCCTCCTCCAAATCACCATGGAGAAATGTAGACTTTACATCTAACTGTTCTAAGTATAAGTCTTCTGTTGCCACTATTCCTAGAACAATTCTGATAGAAGTCATTTTTACTACAGGAAAAAAAATCTTATCAAAATCTATACCTTGTTTCAGTGCAAACCCCTTGACCACCAACTGGGCCTTATATATTTTCTTTCCTCCTTCTTCATCTTTAACTTTGTACACCCACTTGTTCTGCAATGCTCTTTTGCCTTCCAGTAGCTTCACCAAATCCCAAGTCTGGTTCTCCATGAGATAATTATGCTCTTCATCCATGGCTTGCTCCCACTTTTTACTAGCATCTACCTACATTGCTTTATCAAATCTCTCTGGCTCTCCACTATAAGTGAGTACTAAATAATAAAGAGAAGGAGAAAAACGTTCAGGTTCTTTTCTTACCCTAGAAGACCTCCTCACTGTAGGAGTTTGGGGTTCTTGTTGAGTAGGTTCCTGAACTGATTCATGGGTCACTGTCCCATCTGGAAGATCCTCTACCACTACATATTCTTTCTTGGATTCTTCCCTATTTTCCTGCAACTATTGCTTATACATGACTTTCTCATTAAAGACCACATCCCTAGACCGGATGATTTTCTTGTCCTTAATAATCCAACATTTAAATCCAAAGTCATCACCACCATAACTAATAAAAGTGCATTTTTCTAATTTAGCCTCTAGCTTGGTCCTATCATCTTTGTCAATATGAACAAACACCTCACATCCAAAGACTCTAAGAAATGAGTAATCGACTTTCTTACCATACCAAGCCTCCTCAGATATGCCTCCATCCAAGGCACTTGAGGGTCCTCTATTTATCAAGTACACAGTTGTGCTCACCACTTCTACCCAAAAAGAAAGAGGCAATCCTGCATGTATCCTCATGCTCCTAGCACGTTCCATTATTGTTCTGTTCATCCTTTCTGACACCCCATTCTGCTGTGGGTTTCCTGGAACCGTATTTTGCCTGCGGATTCCATTCTTAGAACAATAATCATCAAATTCATTGTTGTAATACTCCCCTCCATTATCTGACCTGAGACATTTTAACTTAAGACCTGTTTCATTCTCTACCAAGGCTTTCCATTTAACAAAAGTATCAAATATGTCAGATTTGTTTCTAATACAATAAACCCAAAATTTCCTTGTTGTATCATCAATAAAAGTAACATAATAACTTGAACCCCCAAGAGATGATACCTGAGCTGCTCCCCCACACATCAGAATGTACCAGCTCTAACTTACTCCCTTTCTTCATAGGTCCAGCCTTGAGAAACCTTACTCGCTTATGTTTTCCATATATGCAGTTCTCACAGAAATCCAAACCTATTTTTGTATATCCAGGAAAATTCTTCTTTATGATGTCCATGCCCTTATGGCTCATATGACCGAGCCTATAGTGCCATAATGTTGTATCTGCATCTGAAGCCACAAGATTACAATCATTAGTACTATCAGTGGATAAATACAAGGTTCCAACCTTCTTACCTCTTGCCACCATAAGAGCACCCTTGGTAACCTTCTAAGAGTCAGCTGTAAATATCACAGTACAACCATCACTTCCCAATTGCCCCGTCGATATCAAATTTCTCCTTAATGTAGGCACATGTCTGACATCCTTCAATAGCCATGTATTCCCATTCTGCATCTTAACCTAAACAGAACCTTTTCCAACTATACTGCAAGGCTCATCGTCACCAAGAAAAACATACCCAAAATCCCCTTGAACATAACCAACAAAATAATGCCTATGTAGAGTAGCATGAAAAGAAGCCCCTAAATCTAAAACCCAAGATTCAGTAATATTATGCAAAGAAATAATCAAAGCATCCCTGGCATACATTACCCGATGCCACATTTGCCTCCTTGTTTTCTTCATGTTGTTTCTTCTTATTCCGAAGCTCCCAACAGTCCTTCTTTGCGTGACCAGAATTTCCACAATTCCAACATACAATCTTGCTCTTGGATTTTGACCTTGCCCGATCTTTCGATTTTCCACAGTTTCCTCTATTCTTTTGTCTCCCTCTAGTTTCCACTGTCAAAGCATTCCATGAAGTAGAAGATTCCCCTGAGTTTTTTCTTCGCATTTCCTCACTTAGAATCACCCCTACAACATCTTCAAACTTTAACTTTGAGTTAGCTGGAACCGAGTTGCTTACTGCCATTACTAGGCTATTCCAACTTTCAGGTAAAGAGCACAGAATTAATAAAGCCCTAACTTCTTCATCAAATTCTATTGTAACCAAAGCTAGCATATTCACAACCATATTGAAATCATTTAAATGATCTGCTACTAAACTATTCTCAGACATCTTCATATTAAACAACTTTTTCATTAAAAATATCTTGTTAGAGGCAAAGGGTTTTGTTGTATATATCTTCCCCTTCGGGTAGATATGGGAATAACAGAAGGCGTAGGTAGAAGGCGCACGACATAAGGTGTCGACATGAAGAAATTTGTGCCTTGGCATAGGTAAAGGGTGCATGACATAAGGTTTCGACATGAAGAAATTCGCGCCTTGGCGCAGGTAAAGGGCGCACGACATAAGGTGTTGACATGAAGAAATTCGCGCCTTGGCGCAGGTAAAGGGCGCACGACATAAGGTGTCGACATGAAGAAATTTGTGCCTTGGTGTAGGTAAAGGGCACATGACATAAGGTGTCGACATGAAAAAGTTCGTGCCAAGGTGCACGTAGAAGGCGCACGTCAAAGAGTGTCAACATGAACATGGATGTGCCCTGGTGCAGGTAGAAGAGTGTCAACACAAAAAGGTTCACGCCAAGGCGCAGGTAGAAGGCGCACGTCAAAGAGTGTCGACATGAACATGGATGCACCTCTGGCACACTTAAGAGTATGACGACATGCAAATGGATGTGCCAAGGTGCATCTTCAGGAGGCACAACATTTTGAGCGCTGATAGGAAGCAGACCCTGACCCAGATATTCAAATGGCCATAACTTTTCACAGGGAGCTCGGATTCACGCAAGGTTGGACTTTTCGGAAATCTTACGAGGTCCTATGTCCAACTACGATTGGATATCTTTAATTGGGTGAGAAAAAATTCTTTAAAATTCAAAATACAGTTCGCCACTTTTTGGGTTTACTAGGGTTCTCACCTACCGCCATAATGAGATAAATTAAATGTAACCTAGAGGTGGTTGGGGTAGATTTGGATTTCCTCTCTCTTCCCTCTCTCATTCTTCCTATAAATTGTAAGGAGGGGCTTCTTTCTAAAGGTTGGAAATTCTTGTTTTGCCCCTCCCTTCTCCTCTTGTCTGTAGGTGGATTTTGTGGAGTTCAAACCTCCCATCTAAAACCGCAATGCAACTTTGCCTCTTGGCATTTTGTAGTGTATCGTATCAATCTTTGGAGCAAATAATGCATGTCTGTGGATGATTCTCAACCCTCTCTGTGTTCATTTTACATGCTTATGATCTTTCACTGCAATTTTGGTTATCTATGTATGATCTTGCATTGCCTTTTAATGGTTTTCGTTTATTGGCAAGACAGGTGTTCTTCATTCCTCAGTGCATCACCTTTGTTAGTTTAGATTTATTTTTTATGCATCTTCTTACCCTGTCTCCTTGGCAAGTTAGATTAGGTTTTTTGAGTAAACCCTCTACATTTTTCGTGTGCATCTTAATAGAGGAATAGGAACCGGCCTTCATCCAGAGAGCTTTTCTGATTTCGCAAGGTCCCACACTTGGGAAAAGCTCCATGTTATGGAATCGCACTGAGAGTCTCAACCCATCGAGTTGCAGACATTTAGGGGTGTTGTGATTCTCCATCAAAAGTTTTGGCATGCCCGGTGGGACAAGAGGTCATTCCACAAGATTTGAAGGAATTTTCAAGAAATTTGGACTAAAAAATTACAGGTTTTACAATTTCAGATTTTTCACCTTCCAAGTTGAACTTTGAAATCGATTTTCAAGGGCTTAACTTGCTCAAAACAAGTCAAAATTTCACCAGTTGATAGATCGGGGGATAATCTTCAAAAGGGTATTCTTATATTTTTGAGATTTTGACTTTAAAATTTTCATGGTTTTTTAGTATTTTGGGTTTTCCCAGGTGTTGAGAATGTCCCAAGTTCTGACACGTTGTATTTCAAGTTTTGTAAGTTGTCTTACATGACCTAAGTTTTTGCCTGTACCTTTTGGGGATTAGTAGCTGCACAACAAAACCCTGATAACTGAATTGAAGAACTATATCTTCTGGTCCTTCAAGCTTTTAAATTCTATTTTTCAATATTGTCAGGTTTGGTGTGTAACTTGGCAGAATCTAACCTTTTGAGGCTCATTATCTAACACATCTGGCGACTCTGAAGGGGATAGAATTCAGTGGTTTAGTAGCAATAGTTGCCCAGGTGCATGAGAAGAATTCGAACCAGGTCTGATACTCGGAAGAGGGGTTATTTGTCCACTTACAGCTATCACTAGGCAGAGGAAGGAGAGGAAGAGGACCACGAAGATCACCATCTCCACCTAACCAGACTTTGTCTACACCTCCACCTGGTAGACCTTTTCTCGCATCAACCAGAGTTCTTAGGCCAATCATAATGGCACATCTACCACCGAATCCCTTTGTCAATTTCACTGGCAGCAGCCCACTTGCCCTCAATGCACAGAATCCAGTTCCAATTGCAGCATTGAAGAACATTCCATTTTTCACTGGAGAAAATCATACCACTCCTGGTGATCATGTCAAAGACATTGCTAACGTTTTACAATCCATGAGATAAATGAAATGGATGTTGTTGTCAAATTGATGGCATCTTCATTCAAAGGGAAGGCATTGCAATGGTTTAGGAGCCTTGGAGCTAGTTCTATCCAAATTCAGAATCAGTTATGCATAGTTCTCCATGAGCAGTTTGGAGAAAAGGTAGACAATTTGTCTCTACTAGAATAATTGACAACTATCAAGAGAGCTCCCAACGAGCAGCTGACTGACTTCAACTTCAGATTTCAAAGGTCTTGGGATAGGATCCCAGTGGCCGTTAGGCCAACAAGCTGAAGGTGCTTTTCTATATTATCTTAAGGCTTTGAATTCTGATATTTCTATGTTAATTCAATCTATGGGAGGCACAACCTTACCTGCTACTTATAGCATTGCCATTAGGGCTGAAAACTGTCTTATTCAAGCTGGTAAGTTGGCTCCTAGGCCTCCCATGCCCTTGTATCCAAACTTAGAAAATCCAAGCACTAGTCAAACACCCACTTTGGCTCCTATTCCCACTCCTAGAAATCAAAGTTCAAATGAAACTTCTACTTCATCCTCTAGTGCTTCAAATGAACTCCAGGAGGTTATGAAACAATTACAGAACCTTGGAAATGAGCTAGTGACTATCAAAAGACAACAAGCTCAAAGTGCTAGACCGTATCAGCCTCAAGCATAGTACCAAGCTAGGCCACCATACCAGCCCAATAGGCCACCCAATCTAGCTGCAAATCAAAGCCAAGTAAGGCCTCCCACCAATAGACCATTTCAGCCCTATAACCCCAATGTTGCATCTACTTCTAAAGCCTTAGTGCCAGTGTAAAATAACATAGCTCAAGAGTATGATTGGTGTTTCCCATGCAATGAACCTCACAACCAATCTATGTGCTTCAATGGTGCTTTGAACCAAGCCTTGATGGTGACAACTACTAGCGTAGAGGGTGAAGTGAGTCAAGAAGCAAATCAGCAACAAGGGACATCTCAGCAAAACATAGCTCCAAATGATACCGCACTTGTGAATTGGCAAGCTGAGGATTTTTGTGGCATGAATCAAACAATTTCTCAGAGTGTAGTAGCTAACACAAGATCAAAGAAGAGGAATATTGGTAAAGGGCAGTCATTGGCTCTAAGTGATCTACAACCTTCCATCACTCCACAAGGTGTCGGTAAGCAAAATACAGCTCCAAACATGCAAGGACAACCCAAACCACCTTCTAAGCCAACTCAAATGCCAGCTGTTGCTACCCATGCGCAAGAAAGGAATGTGCAGGACTAAAGGACAACAAAGAGATCTCTCATCCCCATTTAGCATCATTGATCAAATGAAGAAGAAAAATGTGAATATATCAATGTGGGAATCTTTAGCCATCCCAGGCCAAAGAGATCTTCTACAAGCTGCCATGAAGAATTGGTCAACTTTAAACCAGCAGGTCCATATGCAAGAGAATGTCCTCAAAAAATGTTGCTCAGCCTGAAGGGAATAATGGAGGAAAACAAGGTAAAGTTTTTAAGCCCCCTCCATTCTATGTTTCATTAATAATTGGGGATAAACTAGTACACAATTGCATGATTGATTCTGGGGCAAGTAGTTCTGTCATTCCCAAGCAAATAGCTGATCAGCTGGGTCTCCAATATGAATTCATATCAAAGGGGGTAGTGCAATTGGATGGGACAGAAGTAGCAACGGTGGGAGTGATTAAAGGTTTGAATCTTACCTTGCATACATGCCCCAACGTTACCATTTTGCAAGATGTGTTAGTGATAGATTTGTCACCACTCTTTGCCCTATGTTTATCAAGGGATTTCACAGCTAGAATTGGAGGCTACTTATCTCCTGACTGGTCACACATGTTGTTCAGAACAAGATATGGTACTAAGGTCACAATCAGATCTAAACCAATTGTGAACTTTCACATTGAGCCCCATACTCCAAGCCAAATCAATGCCAACTGTTCAGCATTTGATCAAGAAGATTATCCAAGCACAGATGAAGCTGACACCAAAGTTGGAAGCATCCTAGATTTGACTCTTAATGAATGGGCAAGCAATGTACATGCTTTTGATCCCTACCAAGAAGTGGAAGAATCTAAGCTAGGAGTCTATTGCATACATGAAGAAAACCAGTCTATTCCTAGCATCACCAAACTAGACCATAAGGATGACAATGAGGTATGGCAGTTATTTTTTGATAGATCAAGGAGTAGGAAAGGTGCAGGAGGAGGAGTTATGCTTGTTTCACGTCAAGGCATCAAATAGTATTCAGCTTTCCGTTTCCAATTTTCCTGTTCAAATAACACGGCTGAATATGAAGCATTGATTAATGGACTTCATTGGGCCAGGAAAAAGGGCATAAAGAACGTGCAGGTGTTTGGAGATAACGAGCTAATCGTTAACCAAGTTAGGGGACAACATGCTACAAAGAATGACCTACTGAGGAACTACAAGAACAGGGTATAGGGACCTCATTAAGGATTTCAAAGCTTTCAACATCATGTCCATACCCGGGAAGAAAAATGAAGCCGCGGATAGGCTCGCAGCAGTTGGAGCAACGTTTGATGTGGTTGACAACATCAGAAGGGGAAAAACACAACCACATATCCATGTGATTGTGAGGCCAGTAGTTCCAGATAATAACACAAGCTGGTAGGTGTTTGAGAATGATCAACAGATCGTCAATTTTTTACAAAAAGAGGCTGAATTCTCAGCTAGGAATCAGGACAGACTATAGCAGCAGTACGGGGATTAAGTAGTGCAGCTATGGACAAACAAGCTTCCTAAGGGTTTAGTAACATTGGAGTCTATCTTCAACCCTAACAACCAGTTCCGTAAGGAAAAGGCTAACATACAGGTCAAGAGAGAAGATTCAGAGCCAATTCTGGTTGGGGAAGGCAAAACACTTCAAATTGGTAAAGTGGCCACTGAGCAGGAGAAATCAGATTTCATACAGCTTTGCCAAGAATTTCCAGATGTCTTCACATGGAACTATGAATACTTGAGAGGATTCAATCCAAAGTTGGCACAACATACCATAGAATTGGATCCAGATGCTAAGCCCATCAGGCAGAAGCAGAGACCAGTCAACCCTCACATTGAGCCACTAATGAAGAAAGAGTTGAACAAGCTAATAGAGGAAAGCATTATATTCCCGATCAAGCACTCAAGCTGGGTTGCAAACTTGGTTCTGGTCAGGAAGAAGAGTGGAGAAATCAGGTTGTGTGTGGACTTCCGAGACCTCAACAGAGCATCTCTCAAAGACCATTACCCACTTCCTTCAATGGAACAAATATTGCAAGTGGTATCTGGTTCAGAGAGATTCTCTCTCCTAGATGGCTACTCAGGGTATAATCAGGTAATGGTGAAAGAAGATGACCAGTTCAAGATGGCTTTCACCACCAAATGGGGCACCTATGCCTACAAGAAGATGCCATTTGGGCTATCAAATGTTGGAGCCACTTTCCAAAGGGCAATGGATATGGCATTCAAGGGGTTGATCAACAAAATAGTTCTGATATATCTTGACGACATGACCGTATTCTCCAAAAATGTAGTGGATCACCTCTTTCATCTGAGGCAGGTATTTCAAAGGTGTAGAAGATTTGGGGTATCATTGAACCCCAAAAAATGTATATTCTTGGCTCACGAAGGAAAACTTCTAGGCCATATTGTTTCAAAGGAGGGATTGACGATTGACCCAGAAAGAGTTGAAGCAATTTGAGTGTTGCCATTGCCAAGTCATAAGAAGGCTCTTCAAAGCTTCTTGGGAAGGATCAATTTTGTCCGCAAGTTTGTTCCAAACTTTGCAGCTCTCGTAAAGCCAATAACGCTGATGTTGAAAAAGAGCATGACATTTAAGTGGACATCTGAAGGCAAGGCAAGTTTTGAGGCAATAAAAGAGGCTATATCTCAAGCTCCGACTCTCGTCAATCCAGACTTCTCCAAGGATTTCTTGTTATATGCCTTTGGTGGTGGAGACACAATTTCTGCAATCCTGGTACAACAAAACAAAGAAGGATTAGAACAACCAATCGCTTTCTTCAGTCAAGGCTTAGAGGAATACGAAACTAGGTACTCTTTCATTGAAAAGCATGTCCTTGCAGTGATTAGAAGCTTAAAGAAATTCAAGCACCTAGTCTCAAACAACAAGATCCAATTATTGGTCTCTCATGCGGGAGTCAAGGACTTCCTTCTAAACAAGGATCTAAATGAGAAACGTGCAGGATGGATAACTCGTGTCATGGAATATGACATCGAAATTAAGGTCACTAAGTTGGTCCATGGAAAGGGATTATGTGAACAACTAGCTTTGAGTCAGCAAGTTGAAGTAGGTGATGAAAAAGAGACTGTCTTGGTACTACAGGATGGTCAAGAACAGGAAAATGATGATGTGCCCACTCCTTGTTGGACTCAGAATATGATACACTTCCTACAGGTAGGCCTATGCCCTCCAGAAATGAGCAAAGAAAAGAGGAGATACTTCAGATTACAAGCCATTCCATATGTGCTTGTTGATGGTGTTTTGTTCAAGAAAGACATCAATGGAGTTCTATTGAGGTGCATTGGGACAGGTCAAATTGAGAGTGTGTTACAAGATTTTCATGATGGAGATTCTGGAGGACATTTTTCCCCACAAGTAACAGCTCTCAAGATAATGAAGGCAGGGTATTATTGGCCCACAGTGTTCAGCGACTGCTATACATGGATAAGAAAGTGTAAGAAATGTGCACTCTTCACAGGCAAAGAAAGACTAGCAGCACTTCCATTGCACCCAATTTTGGTTGACCAACCATTTATGCAATGGGGATTGGACTTCATTGGGGTCATAAATCCAAACTCAAGCCAAGGCCACAAGTGGATTCTCACGGCAACAGACTATTTCACCAAGTGGACCGAAGCAGTAGCGCTCAAAGAAGCAAATGAGTTCTAACATACTAGACTTTTATGAAGGAATAGTGACCAGGTTCGGTGTGCCAGCCACTATCATATCAAACAATGCATTGGCATTCATAGGTTCCAAGATTACAGAATGGGCTATCAAGAATGGAATCTATTTGAGCACCTCTTCAAATTATTACCCCGCAGGGTAATGGATAGGCAGAGTCCACAAACAAGAATTTGCTAAGAATCATCAGAAGGACTTTAGATGAAAACCAAAGGACATGGCATACCAAGCTAAAATCAGCATTATGGGCTGACAGAATAACGCCAAAGAGGTCTACATAGGTAATTCTCCCTACAAGTTGGTCTATGGGAAAGAGGCAAGTATTGCCTATATCATTAGAATTGCCAGCATTGGAGCTCATGAAGCAGTTGGAGTTTGTCTGAGTTCGAACCAATGGAGGCCAAGGTATGCAGAGTTGATGGAATTGGAAGAAATCAAGAGAGCATGTAGTTCAGGTGATTGAAAAGGATCAGGCCTTAGTAAAAAGATGGTTTGATAAGAAGGCAAGAGCAAGGACCTTCCAGGAAGGGGACCTAGTTCTGAAATGGGATGCAGATCGGGCAAAACTAGGAAGGCATTCCAAGTTTGATGCCATTTGGAGTGGCCCCTATATGGTCACGGGATGTAAAAGTAGTAATGCCTTCCAATTGTCTACATTGGATGGAGAAGAACTCCCGATTCTGGTTAACGGAATCTATCTTAAACATTGCTACTAAAAGGAAAAGGTTTACCCTTGTAAATATTAGCCTAGGTTTAAAATTCCTCTAAGTGTGTATGCACATCATCTTGTTGTAATTAGGTTTCAATTTCCCTAAGTGCTCCGGCACAGGTTTTGTTACTCTCAGGTTGAATTTCTACAGTTCAGCATGCTCTCAAAGAAGGAGTTGCAGTATTGTTGGTCGTCAAATAGGACTTTACGAAGAGCAACAGTCAGGGGACAAGAAGTCCCTCCTCTTTAATGGGAGAGGTTCCCTTATTTAGAAACGAACCTATTTACAAATATACAAAACATGATTTTCTGGTTGAACTTGGATATTACGAAAGTGTTTTCTATAAAGATCATCAATTACAAAAGGACTGAGGAATGAGAATATGAGAATGAGCAGAAAGGCAACATGCAAAATTATAGATAACAGAGTAATTCTTTATGTATGCGAAGTTATAGTGAATTGAAACAAGATCATTTGTATCATATAAATAAGATGGAATTTAAAGACACAAAGTTATGTAAATAACATCTGCCAGAACACAAAGTTTCTTGACATAACACAGACAAATGATCTTCACAAAATTAAATGAAAGCTTGGGGATAAAAGAGATCAGATAGACAAAGAATGAAAAGCCCTTCTGTATTGATTTCTTTATGATCTATTTACACTTTCAGAAAATAAGCCAAGTTCTTCCTCTTTCAAAATGGCGTGGAGAGGCCATTATATAGCTTACAAATCAGTTACTCTTTGTAACCACTTCTTTTAACTAAAGATTAGTTAAGGATTGCCAATCGCAATACCTCAACTAATTACAATGAATCTGAGAAAAAGAATTAGAAAAGAAGAGAAGAATAAGGAGAAGAAGACAGGTGGTTATGAATGGGAGGGACCCACTGACTTCAAAATTCGCTGCCTGAATCTCTTCAATGCCTCGGCTATGTCTCTGCCACGAGGGACTGACGTGTTGGCTGTAGACTGACCCCAAAATCCGAGACACTTCTCCATTTCCTTATCAAACTCGACATGAGTATGATAGTCTTTATTTGCTTCTTCAATGGCAGATTGAAGAGAGCAAGATCTCCTTCATTTTCTCTTTGGAAATGGAGCTTTCCTTGAATAGATTATCTTTGACAAAAGCTCTGAATTGAGCTTTGATTTCTTACAGGGAAAGAGGCACACCAGAAGTTTCATCCTGAAGATGAAAGTGTATATCTTTGAAAGCAGATACAACCAGTGTCTTGAAAGCCTCACCCTTCTGCCAGCTATTCTTCAGCTCTCCCAAAGCCTCCTCCAAGACTTTGATCTTCCACTCCACGCTGTAAACCCAGGACTTTGACAGATTATCCTTTGCATCATCAAAAACCTTATTTGCCAATAAAATGTTCTCATCTGTCTGTCCCATGAGACAGAGGTCTACTATGCAACTGCTCCAGAGTTTGAGCTCTTTATCTATGACCCTGATAGTGGAGGAGAACTTCTGTTGCAAATTGTTCACCTTTCCGTGGAGTTTGAAAGCTTCATCGATGAAGTTCAATCCTGCAACAAGCATATCTTCCACCATGGCCTCCATAGCTCTGCCATAGATGGAATACTTGTGCATGTCTTTGATACTCTGTACTTCATCTTGGCTCAAAATTACAGGTGGCGGAAGGGTAGTCAATGGGGTAGGGTCCAAAACTTTTGTCCTTAGACAAAAGAGATTTGATAAAACCTGTGAGAATCTGGGCTTGTTCCTCCAACTGTTCAATAGTTTGCTTCCCTTTCTCTACCCTCCCAATGACTCTTGTGACCGTTTCCTGGAGGTTGTGGATCTCACCTTCAGGAGTAGACTCTCCCATTGGAATCCTTGAGAGTTCTAGGTCAGATGCCTGCAAGTCCTGCTCTGATTTGTCTACTGTAGGCTTAGCAATCTCCAGGAATTGCTGACCTTGAGCATCAGACACTATTCTGGAGGTGATTCTGGCTTTCTTGGCATGAGAAGGAGTAGTGCCTAACAAGGCTACGACAGCATCAAAATTTGACCCTGAGCTCCAAGAGGAAGATTTCCTCTTCCTACTGTCAACAAAAGGTTGCACCCACGCAAAAGAGGAAGAGGAAGCAGCAAGGAGGGGCAAGAGGACCAAGAGACAGAGAGCTCATGACGCTCAAGGTTTTCACAACTGTTGTTTCAAGTTGAGATGTGAGTGGGGTGCTTGAGACAATTGCGGCAGAAGAATCAATAGCACTTGGAAGTTCAGTGCTATGGACTTCCTTATCTTTATCCGTTGGATCTTCAGGAGCATTTGCAGGGGCTGGCATTTCACTCTCTTCACTTTCACTGAGAACAATGATGTTCTCTGGTCCCAAAGGCACTTCTACCTGCTTTCTTTGAGGATCCTTTTCCACAGGCTCCTTCTTAACCTCTTTGAATTTCTTCTGGTACACTTGAGTGGATGAAGAAGGAGTGGAAGCTGCAGGTCCTTGCGTTGATGAGGCAGGAGGGGTTTTCACAGGTGTGTCTGATATGGGGGTCAATGCTTCCCTCCTTGGTGTTGAAACATCCTTAGAGGAGGATTCTCCTGAGTGCCTTCTGAGCTCTCGAACTTTCTTGTCAAACCAGACCTTAGTCCTGACTAAGACTGGAGCAAGGATCTCAGCTAGATCATCTTTCTCTTTCTTGCTCCAATCCAAGTCCTCCAAGGGAGTGTGCTTAACCACATTGTCATACTCATATGAGTATAGATCAGAGTTGTCATCCTGGAGTCCTTCAGGAACTTGGTACAAGCCGAGTTCTTGGATCAATTGCAGAGAGAACCTGCCATAGTGCCTCCTTCTAGCCTCAAAATCATCTGCACAGTCAGCCCAATAGTCTTTTGTATCTGCCCTATGATGATAGATTATCTTGATGTTCTGTTCAATGAACTTCTTCAAGTCGAAGCAAGTTCTTGGCTTGAAGAAATGAACAGTGATGGGAACCAGGGCTCTTTCTATATTCTGTGCGTCCAGGGCTGTTTTACAAGTGTAATTTCCCAAAGAGATGGGAAAGTGCAAACCAGAAATCTTCTTGTCTCTGCAGGTTCTGTGCAATTTTTCTAACTGCCTGCATACTTCTATCAAAGCCATCTTATCACTGCAGAACCTGGGAAGCCTCAAAGGGGTGCTCTCATAGCCAGCAAGCCTGATATAGGAGAATTTTCTGAATTGGATAAAATAGGCACCGTAGTGCGATATCAGGTTCATGGCTTCATCAGAAAACCTTCTAGCAGTGTCACCTTCAAGCAGCCTGACCACGTACATGGTGAAAGCATCATTTACCCTTCTGAAATTGTGATTACTGGTCTCTAGGGTGAACTGCGGGTAGTAGGCATATACAAGATCATCCTTGTGGGCATCAATGTAAGAAAAACCAAACCATTGCCTTGATGCCGCCAGAGTATACATCAGGTACGAAGTCATGTAGAACTTCTTTGTTTGTTGTACATTGGACAGCTGCTCTGCCAAGTTCATGCTGATGATTTCCACCCAGTTGATATTTTGAGTTCCCTCGCACACCATGCTGATGAGCGGGCACATCCAAAAATGGAATTCGTTAGTAGAGGGTAAGCCCATAACCCGAGCCAGTAGGATTATAAAATCCGACAAATCTTCATTGAAATCAGCCTGGAAAAGAGTCTTGGATAGACGAGATGCTCCCTTCTTAGGGTTCTTTAGCCAGGACTTCGCCACCCGCGCCTTGTATTTGTCGCTGTCTTGATTGAACAGGGCCTGTGCTTGATCCTGGGAAACAACTATGGCATTATCCGTTTCTGGAATCCTCAGTGCAGTGCTAATGGCGGCAGCATCCAGCTTGGCGATGAGTTCCCCGTGTACGTTGGTTAATTCACTCGAATCAGGGTCGAAGTGAGCTCCGCATGAAAGCACTATATCAGCACATTGCACCGAGATTGGGAAACCTCTAGCGAAAGCCAAACCGCTAGTCGTGAATCATCTGCGCCATTGGTGTAGGGTTTGCATCTGCCATCCTTGCCCAAAAATCACTGAAATCAAGATGACAAGCTTCACTGTCCCCAATATTGGGAACGGCAGACTCTAGTGGCGAGATTTGTTCCTGTCCCTGAAATTTGATCTTCATATTGATAGTAATCTGGAGGGCAGAGCCGCAAACCAGACTCGGGAAGGAATTACAAAGGGAAGGGATACACGCGTAGGAAATTAGATTGCAAGGGTTCGAGCAAAGGATAGCATGGAAGCAATGTGAAAAATGCATAGGGGGTATGCTCGTTATATAGCCGATTAGGAGAGAGAAAGATAATGAATGCACATTTAATACATACCTACCAATTTGAATAAGCAAGATATTCGGGTAGAGCGGGAAAAATAAGTACAAATGGCACTTGGTTCATTTGGGACATGTGAGACGCGAATGCGCGAAACACGCGGCTCGGCCGATTCGAGCGAAGCGGGGAAAAGACGCACAAATGCCTTTTGGGACATGCGGGACAAAAGTGCGTGAAACACGTGACTCGGCCGGATCGGGTGAAAATGTGACAACAAAGTACGCGGTCCGAGCGAACTTGGGACATTTGGGACAAGAAATTCCGACGGGCCCGAAAAT
Source organism: Taxus chinensis (assembly GCA_019776745.2). Taxonomy (NCBI): domain Eukaryota; kingdom Viridiplantae; phylum Streptophyta; class Pinopsida; order Cupressales; family Taxaceae; genus Taxus; species Taxus chinensis. The sequence goes on along the minus strand of CM034146.1, from coordinate 1,020,979,164 downwards.
GGAACAACTTCGGGGAAACCGGCCGGATCGAGGAACAGAGCGCCCGTTTGAACTTGGGATACGCGGGAAAAAAATGTCTGACAGGCCCGAAAAACACACAAAATGACCCAAAAACGTAGATTTTCTCAATTTCTCGACTTTTAACATTGAGTACAACAGAGGAGACACTTAAAACTCAAAATTTTGAAATTTTCACTTTCTTAAGAGCAGGGGAATTTTGAGTGGACAACAAGTATCAGGCTCGGGATCAGAGATCAAGTTGGTTTCAGGTTATTGCTTATGACTCCATGCCCACTGGATTGCTAAAAGGCCACTGATCTTCTACCTAGCAGGCAGGTGACCCCGTTGAGTCACCAAATTGTTGTATATATCTTCCCCTTCGGGTAGATATGAGAATAACAGAAGGTGTAGGTAGAAGGCGCATGACATAAGGTGTCGACATGAATAAATTCGTGCCTTGGCATAGGTAAAGGGTGCACGACATAAGGTGTCGACATGAAGAAATTTGCACCTTGGCGCAGGTAAAGGGCACACGACATAAGGTGTCGATATGAAGAAATTCGCGCCTTGGCGCAGGTAAAGGGCTCATGACATAAGGTGTCGACATGAAGAAATTTGCGCCTTGGCATAGGTAAAGGGAACACGACATAAGGTGTCGACATGAAAAATTTCGCGCCAAGGTGCAGGTAGAAGGTGCACGTCAAAGAGTGTCGACATGAACATGGATGCGCCCTAGTGCAGGTAGAAGAGTGTCGACACGAAAAGGTTCGCACCAAAGCGTGGGTAGAAGGCGCACATCAAAGAGTGTCAAAATGAACATGGATGTGCCTCTGACACACTTAAGAGTATGACGACATGTAAATGGATGTGCCAAGGTGCATCTTCAGGAGGCACAACATTTTGAGCGCTGACAGGAAGCAAACCCTGACCCAGATATTCAAATGGCCATAACTTTTCACAGGGAGCTCGGATTCACGCAAGGTTGGACTTTTCAGAAAGCTTACGAGGTCCTATGTCCAACTACGATTGGATATCTTTAATTGGGTGAGAAAAAATTCTTTAAAATACAAAATACAGTTCGCCACTTTTTGGGTTTACTAGGGTTCTCACCTACTGCCATAATGAGATAAATTAAATGTAACCTAGAGGTGGTTGGGGTAGATTTGGATTTCCTCTCTCTTCCCTCTCTCATTCTTCCTATAAATTGTAAGGAGGGGCTTCTTTCTAAAGGTTGGACATTCTTGTTTTGCCCCTCCCTTCTCCTCTTGTCTGTAGGTGGATTTTGTGGAGTTTAAACCTCCCATCTAAAACTGCAATGCAACTTTGCCTCTTGGCATTTTGTAGTATATCGTATCAATATTTGGAGCAAATAATGCATGTCTGTGGATGATTCTCAACCCTCTCTGTGTTCATTTTACATGCTTCTGATCTTTCACTGCAATTTTGGTTATCTATGTATGATCTTGCATTGCCTTTTAATGGTTTTCGTTTATTGGCAAGACAGATGTTCTTCATTCCTCGGTGCATCACCTTTGTTAGTTTAGATTTATTTTTTATGCATCTTCTTACCCTGTCTCCTTAGCAAGTTAGATTAGGTTTTTTGAGTAAACCCTTTGCATTTTTCGTGTGCATCTGAACAGAGGAATAGGAACCAGCCTTCATCCGGAGAGCTTTTCCGATTTCACAAGGTCCCACACTTGGGAAAAGCTCCATATTATGCAATCACACTGAGAGTCTCAACCCATCGAGTTGCAGACATTCAAGGGTGTTGTGATTCTCCATCAACAGGTTTTTCATACAACCTCCCTAATGCATCTATTAGATCTTTTGTAGTCTTTTCCTTTGAAACATTAAATAATACCGAAGATGCAAGACACAACCGAATTGTCCCAAGTGCCTTCCTATTCAGCAAATCCCATTCCGCATATGTCATGCTCAAGGGTTTGTTCACCTTCTCAAACAACGGAGTATAAAGATCCTTCTGATAAAGGTAATCTTCCATCTACATCTTCTAAAGACTAAAATTCTACCCGTTGAATTTATCAACCCTAGATCTTCCATCATCTGCCATAGCTCCCACTCAAGCTAAAAACTTTCCCTGCGATTCAACACTTCAGCAAACCAAACCAAGCTCTGATACCAATTGTTAGGAATTAATAATATCTGATGCGGAATAATTCTTAAGAATCGCAATAATAAGAGTATGAATAGAATTATAGACATGAAAAATGCACAACACGAAGAAAATATTTTACGTGGTTCACCCAATGTGGGTTACATCCACCAAGAACACTTGCTCATATTTTATTACAAGCCAACAGTCTTCACAATTACAATAATCAGATCTTGTTTGGAGCTGTGCTCAACAAATCCTCCTGAATTCACACTTGAATTCACATACACTATTCACCTTCACAAAACACACTCATATAAATCCTATTGTATGTCCATCTATTTATAAGTACATCAATAGGTAGCCGAAGAGGCAGTTTTACAAAACAATGGGTACCAAAAAACCATGGGCCAAAAAACAACCCATAACGGTTACCCATTACCCATGGGTTAATAAACCACCCATGAAAATTTGCTTCGAGGGCTTCACCCCCGAACCCCCTTGACCCGCTCACCAGTGAGCGGGACCACCATAAAAATATCCGAGTGTAACACATGGAAGGTGTACCAAACTCTAACATGAAAACAGGCTCCATAAACATAACATTTTCCCTATCGTACATGAGTTTCATATGCTATTGGGTGATTAAAATGAACCGTAACACAAAACAATGAAATTTCCCTTCTTTGAACACAACTAAAAAAATGTGTAAGTGCAAACTCATTTTTTTATTGTACTTCTTTAGAGGTTTGGATATATTGGATAACTGATGAGGCCATAAATTGGCCATAAATTACCATTATTTTGTCCTTCCAAGTTACCTTTGAAAGTGGATTTAAATGTAATCTTGAAACTTATAGTTTGCTTAAGATAGAATATATGATATATATCTTGTTCATTCTTTAGAAGTCTTTTGTTATCTTTTTTGTTGACTAATCCTATTGATTATTTAGGAAAGATGCAAAGTCTTGTGTATGCAGGCCATAAAAGAAAGATAATGCTAGTTCTGATAAAAGTGGAATTGATCATGGATAGTATATCTAAACTAAAATATGATTTCATATTCAGATTCCTCTAAAAAAATTATGCAAGTTAAAAAAAAGAATCATCTCAATCCAAGATCGTGTGCAAAAGGTATTTTTGTTTTTAGTTAGCTCCGAAACAATTGGAGTTAGCTCTAGAACTTACAGTTTTAGTTCTAGAACTTGCAGATTTAATTCCAGAACTTACAGATTTAGTTTTGGAACAATTGGAGTTAGCTCCGAAATAATTGGAGTTAGCTTCGGAACTTGCAATTTTAGTTTTGGAACTTGTCGTTTTAGTTTCAGAACCTGCATAAAATGAGGAATTGTGAATAATTAGAGAATCTAATGGGAAATATGAGAGAAGTTTTTGTTCATATCAATGCATTTAACAAAAACCTCATTCATATTTGCTACAGGTTTTACCAATAAAGAGAAATCTAACTTTTAGTGAGCTGCAATCCAAGAAACAGTGTATAAGACGAGCACTAAAAGTTCCACAACTAGAAATAGAAAAGTCAAATGGGAAATATGAGAGAGGGTTTTATCCATATATATTTTTTTAACAAAAAATTCATTCAGATTTGCTATAGGTTTTACCAATAAAGAGAAATATAACTTATAGTGAGCTACAGTCCAAGGGAAAAGTGTATCAAACGAGCACTAAAAGTTCCACAACCAAAAACAACAAAGTCAAATGGAAAATATGAGAGAGATTTTTGTTCATAGAAATGTGTTTATCAAAAACCTCATTCAGATTTGCTACAGGTTTTACCAATAAAAAAGAATCTAACTATTAATGAGTTGTTCTTTTTTATTGGTAAAACCTGTAGCAAATCCGAATGAGGTTTTTGATAAACACATTTCTATGAACAAAAATCTCTCTCATATTTTCCATTTGACTTTGTTGTTTCTGGTTGTGGAACTTTTAGTGCTCGTTTGATACACTTTTCCCTTGGACTGCAGCTCACTATAAGTTATATTTCTCTTTATTGGTAAAACCTATAGCAAATCTGAATGAGTTTTTTGTTAAAAAAAATTATATGGATAAAGAACACCAAAAGTTCCATAGTCAGAAACAACAAAGTCAAATGGAAAATCTGGGAGAGGTATTTAGTCAAAGTAATGTTTTGAGGAAAAAAATACTTCCAATAAAGTAGGAGAATATAATCATTTTGATTCTTGTTACCAAAAAGCAAGGAGAAAATTTGGGAGTAAATCTTCCTAAAATAAGGAAAATAAGATTTTACTCCATTAATATATCTCTCTCCATAGTTTGTGGAGATGAAGATCTTAGTTGTTAGGATTGGAATAAAGATAATAATAGATTGTATTTACCAAAATAAGAAGTTGGTTGGATGCATAAATTATAAATGTAACCTTCCATACTCATATATGTAATTTTCCTACCAAGAATAATAGATTCGTTCTGTCTCAATTTTCTGAGTGAAGTTATTCTGCAGGTTTTGAATTAAGTTTTCAAGTATGAATTATGTCCTCTTCCACGGAATGAGTTGGACACTCATTCCAAGGAAGAAGGATCAATGTTTTATGTTCTTTTTTTTCAATGTTTTATGTTCAGTTCTTTATTTTGTAGTTTTCCTTTTGTTGTAAATTTTTTATTTCATGTTATGTGATCTTTCTTTCTGTACAATTTTTGTTGTGAACCTGTAGGTGTCTAATTTATCTTTCATTTATTTTAATTTATCAATTTAATTTATTAAGTGTGTTTCCTTTGTGTAAATTTTTTTTTTGCAAGTGTGCCTTTACATTTCCGCATGTGTGATTTATTTTATGCAAGTTTGGATTGTGTTTAACAGAGATGTTTTCCAAAGAACTTTTTTCTTTTAATGCATACAGACATTGGACACCAGCCCTAGATTGACATTATTAATGGAGAGGATTGACGACCCTCATCAATAACCATACTGGATAATAGAAACCACCTGAATGAAAAATTGAACTTGTTTTCTAGTTTAAAACTACTTTGTTGTTTACATTACAAAAGTTAATAAATGTGATTTTCAAAGACGTCTAAAACACCCCTCCAGACCCTGAAATGAGAAATTCAAGTTTTTCTTGTGTTTCATGTCATGTGGAGTGTTATATCGAACCTTGGAACGACATCGCATATTCATTCGTGTACTTTTCATTACCCCCTTTAGGAGCCATGCAAACTTTTTTACAGCTTTAGATCGTTGTTGAAAGTTAAAAGTTCAGTTTGGTTTGGGTTTGTTGTTAGGGCTCTAGGTGGAGAAATGAAATGTGGATTTCGCATACCTCTGGTATTTATTCGTGACAATTACTTGCAACCCTTAGTTATGAGAAAACCACCTTGTGAGTTAATTTTACAAGGGGATTTTGTAGGCCTTTAGTCGTTGGGTGACCAAGTCAAACTAGTACAATAACGATTGGTTACCCTCAAAAGGTTCTTGTCATTTAAACCATGTTTTCCAATTTTGAGTTACGTAAACTATAATAAAATCCATGCATATAAGAGAGTGTATAGGATTTCTCACATGGTGCATTTGACTATCGAAAACTAACTTTCGAACGCAGTTTTATAGCCACTTAGGCTAATTTGGACGTTTTCACCAACTTGTAGTAAAACAAGAAAACACTGTCTTGGATCCTTATCTAGTCAAATAACTAGCGGTAAAACTTGTAGACACTAACATATAATTGTATGGATATCCATTTGGAAGTTTGTTTTGGGAAAAATAATTGTGAGAAAAATGATGTTATTTATCTTCCATCTCTCTACCTCTCTCTAGTCTTGAAAATGAAATGAAATTAAAAAGCATTTCTTACCTCTCCTGTATATAAAATGTTGTTTCAATTCATTGTAAATGGAATATTAGTAATCTTGAATTGTGTTAGATCATAGGAGACTTCCATGCCAATGTTTTTCGCTGACTCTGCTTACAAAATTTTGGTAGGTTGTAAGTAGCAGGGTAACATAGAATAATTATTAGAATTGAGTGCTATTTTTTTTGTCTTTCTAACATGTTTGTCTTTTAAAGGCAAAAAAGAAAGCAATGTTTTTCCTATTTATATATACTCTTGTGTAGTTTGTATAATAAAAGAGTGGATGCAATTGTTTTTGCAACGAAGCACCGAAGTATGAGAACTCTATAGTTAGTATACAAACCTTTATAAAAATGATGCATTTGTATATTCATTCTCAAATTTTAGAATTGTTGTATTATTGATGGAAGAAAGATTCACTCATTATGTATGTGTAAGTAATTTAAGGAATTGAAATATATTTGTGTTTTACCTTATAGGTCAATTGCATGGGATAAATGTATGTTGATGATTTCGATGAATTCTAGTGATTTTTACTTAATTGCAAGTTGGTGAACTTAAACTTAAAGGAAGAACCTAGTTACTTTTATACTTGATGGCCCCTCTTAGCTTGAAGAAAATAAAAGATCACATATTTACGTTACCGCATGAACATGTAGGTTTAACATCAAAAAATTCTAAACCACCTCATATGAATTGCAAATGGATCCACACCATTAAAATGTTGGTCTAAAAGACATTAGAATGACTCTAACCTAGTAATCCTTGAGAATATTATCCTCCAAAAAAATTAAATTTGTGTGTCATTCCTGCTTGATTGAAACTTAAGAGAAGTGATGACTTATGAATGATACAAAATAAGAGAGTCTTATTATTGAGTGAATCTGGTCAAGAAACCAACACTTGTATGTAATCTTAGAGTGACCTGAGAAAAGGAGTGCTTGACTAGCGATCAATCTCCCTAGGAATCCTATAACTTATCTACGAGATTTGCACTCGATCACTAATCTCTCATGTTTTTACACGGGAGCTTTGTAATATTGTGTGGTATGTGTGTAAGTATGTATAATGTAAGTCCATAATAAATGTGTTATTTCAACTATGCTCTAAATGTTGTGAACATTCTCATTAAGGCATTGCAAATAAAGTTTTACCTTGCCAAGTAGAAAGAAATGCCTTTGGATTTTACAAAGGTATTGCGAAATAAGGTTGTTTTTTACTCTGGTTTTGATTTTAGTAAGGTGTGGATTCCTTGAGTGCAAATGAAATGATTAATCGTGTGACCTCTCATGAGGTTATTGGTGAGAAAGACTTTGATGTATGTTTACCCCACGATTGAAAAAATGGTCTTATAAGGCATTTAAATGCATAAAATTGTATCGAATGTTTCACTTGTAATATGTATTTAATACTTGATAGCCTAGGAATAATGAAATGAATTGTGTTGTGTGAGATCACACTCCTTGTAGTCTTAAATCCCTAAGCGAAAAACATGTGTTACGAATCGTAATTGTTTTAAAAACGATGTTAATATGAAATTTAGGTAACAACGTAAACGAGATGAAACTATGGAATGATTGTTACAAAAATCATATGCACCTTGAATGATGTCAAACCAACTAAAATGCCTAAGACAATTTTAAAACAAATGAAAAGAAACGAGGGCATCATTGTGATCCACAATGCTTTATTAAAATAGGAAACATATAATCTCGAGGTATGAGCACATGTTTCATACACATAATGTGGTTTAAACAATGATGTAAAATGAAATAATGAATATGTAGCTTTAGGAATGAGAATATTTGATTATATGTTAAATGCTCTTCAATCTACAAGGTTAAACAATGGAATTGAATTATAATAAAGATGTAATCATGAATGATGTGGTATAGAATATGGATAGCCTTAAGATTCTCGTGGTGGGTTGAGGTATTGTAACGTGTACATCCTTTCTAAGTAAGTTTGACAATAGTGTGCTCTGGTGTTATCCTATTGTCTATATGGTTCCATGCTTGTGTAAGTGTCCATTGTGATGTTGAGTTACTCTATTTGAGCTCAAGTGGTGTTGTGTAACAAGCAATGAAAGACAAAATATATATATTTTAGTAATTTTACTGTTGTTTTTGGGTGTGTATTTGTGGGCATGATAGACTCTTGGAGGGCATGAGAAGATTTTGAGGTAAATTCTTGTTGTCCAGATAGATTGTAAGCTCTAGAAATCCAAGAAAGATTTGGAGTTTGGGGCTTGGCTAACTCAAGGGAGTTTCGAGATCCATGAGAGATTCATGAATTCGAGGGTCAAGAACCTCAAGGAACTTAGTTCACAACTACAACTTAATGAAGTGTTACCTAGTCTAAACATTGTTTCTAGGGAGTAACATTTGTAAGATATGTTTTCACTTCTCCCGTGTTCGCACTATGAGGGAATGTTATGAATATTAATTTTTAGATTAGTGCTCACATGATATTATAGTTGTGTGGATTGTTAATTAAGTAGATAAATACATAGAAGTGTAATTGAGTTGTTATTTAACTCATATAAATAATATGTATTTGTGGGTGAGATATGTGAAGTGTACGTGAGTTCTGAGATAGCTCACTATAGATAAGTGTGTTGAAAGAATAATGTATTCTAAGAAATTGTAGGGAGATCATATGAGAGATATGGACTAAGATTGATTCCTATTATATAGGAGATCAAATTTATATAAATATATCTCATATATGAATAAAATAATACCAAAGAATTGAATATTAAACAAAACAAATTATTATTGAGTAAATTATTATTGTTGTTTTTGTCTAAATCTATGACTAAAATAGCACTACCAAAAAGACATGATTTAATTGCAAAACTTTCTCTTCATTAACAATATATTAACGAAATATTTAAGTTATATTATGTTTCATACAAATTGTTTGTCCCTAACATGATTCTTCCCCACAACACTACCAACGTTCTTGACTCTCCCTTCCCACAAACTTGAAACAAATTTAAAAACCACACAAACTTAAAACAAATTAAAAAAACCAACCAACTTTACGAAGTTATCCTTTCCAGTAATTGCTACTTAGTACTTAACAATGAATGGTTTTCAAAAGTAAACAAATGAAGCAAGTCCGTACTCCGTAGTTATGACGTGGCAACCTTATTTCCGTTGGACACACTGCAAAGTGTAAAGTGTAAACGCATCCCGGCCCAGCCGCCGGATTCTTAAGGGGCAAGATGATATTATTAACTAGACTGAAAATTACAGCGTGCGGATCTATTGAATGTGTTCCGAGCATATAGGAGTCAATCTTCGCCGTTCAGAGTCCCTCCGTTTTAGCAATGACGTAAGATTTAGTTCTTCTCTAAGGAAGTTTGTATTAAACAAAAGTGGAGGTTGGCATGTTGTGTTTTTATCTGAACATGATGTTGACTGCCAATCAGATAGTGGGCATATGTATAGTTGTTAGTACTGATGCAGTAACAGGAACAGGAACAGAAATAGAAACAGGACTGGTATGGAAAGGAGATGGATAATACACTTTGCCATTGCCACTGTACTCTTCTTTTTCCTTTTGTTTATTACAACACTTGTTATGAGCATATCATCTTCCGAGAGAGCAATATACAACAATTATGTAATGCACCCACTAGGCCTACTAGGCCTGAATGAGGCACAAAATGTGTTTGTGGAGTCTAAGATCATTGGCTCACATTCCCCATCCAATCATAATAATAATAATTCCTCTCCTCCTGCTGCAAGAATTGCTTATCTCATTTCTGGATCCAAAGGTGATGGAGAAAGGCTGAAGAGGACTCTGTTGGCTCTGTATCATCCTCTGAATCAGTATATCCTGCATTTAGACCTGGAGTCATCTCCAAGAGAAAGGGTTCATGTCGCTGAGTATGTGAGAACCCATCCCATTTTTGAAAAGGTGGGCAATGTTCACATGATCAGGAAAGCGAATCTGGTTACTTACAGAGGACCCACTATGGTTTCCAATACACTTCATGCCGCAGCAATTCTTTTGAAGAGAAGCAAAGATTGGGACTGGTTTATCAATCTCAGTGCTTCAGATTATCCTCTTGTCACTCAGGATGGTGTGTTGGTATTCAGTCAAAATGCAAAATTTAGTTTTTATCACATTAAAAGAATTTTGATACTCAGTTGCAGAATGTAGTTTTTGTTGCATAATGTCTTTTTTAAAAATTATTTAAACCTTTTATCTGTTAACAGATCTGCTTCACACATTTTCCTACCTACCTAGGGACCTTAACTTTATTGGATACACCAGCAACTTGGCCTGGAAAGAGTAAGTAGAGAAAAGCTAATGCTTTCTTCCTTAAGATTTGTTATAATTTATTCGGTTGTTGGAGATTGAACACTTGCTGGGATAAAATCTTTATTAGGTATTTCATTTATTCATCTATCCCATTTTTGACAGGCAGAGAAGAATTAAACCCATCATTATAGATCCTGGTCTTTACAGATTGAAAAAGTCTGATGTTTTTTGGGTCACAGAAAAGAGAAGCATGCCTACTGCATTCAAGTTGTTTACAGGTATACTTTGAGCACCAATTTATTTTCGTAAGGTGGATTCATTTTGTTCGAGCATCCCTTTCTCTAAATGAGATTTTCACTTGCTTAAGTTATTGGGCGCACATAGTGAAGCCACATCTTGAGCTTTCTGTATTCCCTATACCGAATTATAGAAACAGTTACCTTATAAATTGGAACAGCCACTATTTGATGAAAGTACAATACGACCTGTAGCCTTATCTCTTCCTCTCAAAGAAAAATATTCTTAATTTTTTGGGATTTTTATCCACAAAATTTTTAGTTGGGAGTTCTCCCCTAAATGCAGAATGTTTTCTTTGGCACTGGTTGATGGGCACTCTCTAGATCATTCTCAAATATTATAAAGGAAAAATTGTTCGGCATTTGAAGGAACCCCTTTTCAAGCTTTGTTACGCATTCCACTCTCTTCTAGATTACTTGACTTGAAAAACTGACAAATAATTATTCATTTTGTTAGAAACACAGTATACAATCTCCAAAGGAAAAGTTTTCAATGCCGATGCTAATGTCTTGTTTAAATCCAATGTACGGTGATTACAAAGAGATGGTTTGTTTGTGAATACCTTGTTCGCTAATGATAGGGCTATTTTATAATGCTGTCTAAAATTTGTTGGTTCAACTCTTTGTATTTTAGCATGTGGCCGCTCAACAGTTAAACATTTGGCCCACTGTAGACAGCTACCTGATGTCATACACAAGGTTTGCTCAACAACATCTTGATATTGTGTATACTCTTTAAGTTTTGATTTTCCATGTGCAGCCTCTTTTCCTTTATCACATTCTATTTACGCTTGTAGCTCATGTCTGCCTCTCTACCCATCATACACAATGTATCTAACTCATTTTCAATATGAGAGTAATATTTTATCTGCATTTCTCACTTCAGTTTCTATTTCCCAACCCAATTCTATTTCCCGGCGTGATTAAACCAATTCTCTGCTTTCCTCTATTATGGACTCTTCCGAGCCCCAGTCTCATTGGATGCCTCAAGAGTCAAGAAGGCTCTTCCCATAGGATTACCATTTTAAGCTACATTGTTGTCCCTTGAGCTTCAGACTTTGTCCTAGAGATCTTGACTATCTATTTTTTTTATCTATAGGGATCAGGAAAAACAAACCTCTTCATCATCCAACTACAGAACCACCAAAATCTTTCAACAAACAAAGCTCAATTTGAATGTTTCTGGTATGGTGACGAATCCACAAGTATATGTACGGGGCATATGTTTTAACCACTGGTTCTCTCAATGAGCAATTACGTAACCGCCAGTCTCTACAGGTGATGGTTCTGTAACCGCCTGTTAATGCAGAGGCAGTTTCACAGCTGCCCTGTAACCACTGATCTCTGCAGGCGGTGGTTTTGTAACTGCCACAACAATTTCACTCAAGTGAATTGAACAATTTGAGTAATGGCATAATGACGCCATCTCTTCAATTCTAAGTCATTTGGGAGTCCTTTAGTGCATGGAATAACACTCCTGTAACATGATAAGTAAGAGACACAAATCTAATTGTAAGCATGAGTGTGTAACTAACAGAGTCGGTCTTCAGTTGGTTGTAGGAGGAAGAAATGTGCAAAGAGGATGTGTGTGAGAAAACAACACAATTTTTTCTATTTGTTCTGTTGATCTTTTTGCAAACTGTGTTTGCCCATGAGAATATCAGGAAGCTCAGCTGTTCCCATTTCCAGCTAGTTTTTCCCACAATGGGGTTTTCAAGCTAAAATCCTAGTGTCATTTGTTGTTCACGCTTTATATTTGTTGTTTATGGTTGTTTGCATTCATGTTTTTGGCACATCAAGTTCTGAATTTGTGTTTCCAACAACATATTACATTAATTCTAAGTTTTTAAAGCATTCAAATCTATCAATTTGAAGTAGAATTTCAAGTAGGATAGATGTTGTGATTCTGTAAATTTTATTAATACCTAATTGTATTAGGGAAGTGTTAATCTTTGGGTATTGTGGATAGTTGTGCTTGATTTGTATAAGAACTACAAGATCAAAGGAAGAAAACTTATTGCCTCGCGATCCTGAAATTTCTACAAGGAAGTGGAATCAGAAGGTGAAGATAATCTTGCCAAGAGATTTGGTGCCTTAGAAGCAAATGTGGAAAGCATTGTTAAGTCCCTCTACCACCTGACAACAATAGCTCACGGCTAAGAACCAAGAACCCACATGGTGATTCGTACTCTAGCCAAGAAGTTTGGTATAGGAGGAGAAGAGCCCTGTGGGTGAAGAGGAGAAACCTCCAAGAGACAAAGGTAAAGTTAATGTAAAATCAAATGAACATACTCCGTTCAAAGTTCAAATCAAAGTTGAGACTAGATCTTTTGAAGAACAAGCAGATATTGAATTGCTAGACAAATGGAGGTATATTTTAGTGTGCATAATGTTAGTGAGGCACAGAAGATTTATTTTGCATGTCTCAAAATGGAAGGACATACTCTGATTTGGTGGGAAAGTTTTCTAATCTCTTCTGAAAAGAGGAAGTCATTTGTAACTAGATGGGATGAATTCAAAAAATTGTGTAATTTTTTAATTCTATTGGACATACACCAAATTTGAAAATTAAGTGGGCATATTTTAAGCAAGGAAACGGTCAAAGTCTGTAGGATTATACTGCAGAATTCTGTAGACAAGCTATGTTGATGGGCTTCAACTTGGAAGATTAAGACAACTTGACTGAGTAGATGGGAGGTATCCATACACGACTAAGAAGGTGAGTCATCTCAATTAAACCAAAGGACCTTGATGAGTCCTCAAAGCAAAATCAATCAACAAATCAGTACAAGGAGCAATATGAGCTGTCCAAAGCCTACAAAAAGTGTAAGTGGAAAGGTAAGAGAAATGCCACCGCTTTACATGTTTGCAAGGATCCAAAGAACTATTGTAGGCATTGTGTTATAGATGGACATAATGAGGCAAAATGTTGGAAGTTGCATTTGGAATTCCATGCCAAGAATTGTTCCAAGGAGGACTCTAAGAAGTCCACAGCATTTTTGCAAAAGCAATTAGAGGTGGAGATAGAGGATAGTTCCAATGTCGATGAGAAGTTGAGCTGCACTACTACCAACACGGCTAGCAAGGAACAAGAGTTAGAAGAAATGAGCAAGCCAGTCCAAATCAAGATCCAGACCAAGAAAACCAAGGTAAATGCACTTGTTGATACTGGCCCATACTCTAATTTTATTTTGGATGAAGTTGTTAAAAAGCTTGGTTTACAAACGTATGATCATCCTCATCCATATCCTTTGGGATGGGTGAAAAGGGGTGTAGAGATTCAAGTAACTAGGAAACGTAGATTCAAATTTGGTATCAACCCACAATATTTTGATGAGATAAAAGCAAATGTGATTCCTCTTGATGCACTTGATGTGTTGTTTGGAAGTTCTTACTTGTATCTTAGGGATGTTATTTTTATGAGGGTTAGTTGATACATATGGATCCAAGATGGACTCAACTTCATCTTCAGGGCACATCAAAGCACGCCCAAGCTTACCATGGTAAGTGCCAACCAAGGAAAAAGATTCATTCAAACAAATAAACATTTTTTTTACTTCTTTTGAAGGATCAACAAGATGAGGGGCTACAAATTTCTAAAATTAGTTGTGGTAGCAAGGGTTGAAATATTTGGATGAATTGTTACATTCTTTTCAAGAAGTGTTCCAAACTCTTAAAGATTTGCCTACAAAAAGGGAAATTGAGCATGAAATTTGATTGTTGTTTGAATCTCCTCTACTTAACATTGGTTTGTATAGTTTATCCCATTTAGAGAGTGATGAAGTGAAAAAACAACTTTGAAAGTTGTTGGAACAAGGGATCATATGCCCAAATACTTCACCACGTGGGTCACCCATTGTGATGGTACAAAAGGACCGCTCTTGGAGAATGTGCATATATTATAGAGCCTTGAACGAGATCTACATAAAAATAAAGTATCCTCTCCCACAGTTTAACGACTTGTTGGACTGATTCCAGCACATGAAATACTTCACACAATTGGATCTCAAATCTGGGTACTATCAAATTCATATGGAAGACAACTTTCAAGAGAAAACAAGGTTTTTAAGAATGGTTGGTATTTCCATTTAGTTTATGTAATGCTCATACAACATTTATGAGATTGATGAATGATGTATTGAGGCATTTCATAGATACAGTGTCGTGATGATGTTTTGGTACATGGGAAGAACATCTAACTCATCCGAAGCAAGTGTTGAAAGAAAAATAACTTTTATGCAATATGAAGAAATGTAAATGTACAAAACATACATTAGTGTATTTGGGGCATGCACTTACAGAAGGAAAATTGAGAACGGATCTAACAATGGTTGAATTATCACTGATTGGCCCACGCCTAGGAGCGCCACTTAGACCAGAAGTTTTGTTGGAGCAGTAAGTACATGAGGAAGTTTATTCCAACTTTCTCCTACATTGCAGCACCTCTGCATACTATTGCAACATGTCGTAAGAGTTTTTCATTGGTGTAAGGAACATGATAGTGCTTTTAATTTTTTGAAATATAAAATCAGCCATGCACGGATGCTTGCTCGTTGTAATTTCCAGCAACCATTCATAGTTGAAATAGATGCAATTGAGTACGCCATGGAGGTAGTTTTGTTGCAAGGAGTTAAGCTAGTTTGTTATCATTCGGAGGTATTTTTTTTCTGTTGTAAGAAAGTATCTCATGTTTGATAAGGAAATGTACTCACTAGTTCAAGCAATTAAGAAATGGAAACATTACTTGTTGGGAAAAGAATCTATCGTGTATACTGACCAAAAACCCTTACAATAAGTACAAAATAAGTTGTAGCAAGCAAGACATTACTAATGGATGGGTTTTCTTCTACAATTTTATTTGGTGATCAATTACAACAAAGGAAGCACAAAAGTTGTGGCAGATGTGTTACCTAGGCCACCGACCACAAAGCAAGTTTCAGCTTTGGTAGCAACTTTCACAACTTGAGTCTTTCACAAAATAGGCTTATGAGGAAGCATATGCACAAGATACAAATTTTGGAGAGACATTCTAGCATTCAAAGGTTAAGAAAGTTGACGTTAAAGGCAAGGGTGAATGTTACCTCAAGGATGGGATACTTTACAAGTTGGATAAACTATATGTGCCAAAGGGAGTAACACTTCTATTGATGCGGAAAACACATACGTCTGAAATTTCAGGCATTTTTGGTGTTGGAAAAATAACGGATCATTTGCAAAGGTATGTGTAATGGCCCAATATGCAAAAATAAGTTACTAGATTCATCACAATATGTAAATTGGGTTGTACAAGCAAGCCTAAGGTTAGGAAGGAAATATTGTGCATGCCTCTACTTGTGCCTACAAGGCCGTGGGAAAACAACTCTATGCACTTTGTGGGAGGTTTTCCAATATCTAATCATAGTCATGACTATCTATATGTTATAGATAGATTCAACAAATTATATGTGTTTTGATTCCATGTAAGAAGACAATAAAGGAGCATGAAGTAGCTGAATTGTTCTTTTCTAATTTCCGAGTGCATTTTGGTTTTCCCAACCATTGTTTCAGACTAAGTTGCCGATATGTTTTGGATACAGGTACGAGTGTAGAATATCCAATATGTGGATATGGCAAAAAAAATTGGTCCTGGATACAACATTGGATACAACCATATAAAAAATATATAAATTCCAACCTAATAAATAGGAATTAGCAACATATTATGCATATGAAAGAAAAAATAAGCTAAATAACCACATAAAACAACTCAAGCGAATGGGCACTCATTCTAGCTTATGAAAATCATTACAATGCTTGTTGATGAAGTATCAAACCTAATTGAGCAAAATGAAAGATTAGAGAGGCAAGTATACAATGAGGGAATGAGAGGTAAGTTGTTTTGCTTTTGTTTTATTCATTCTAGTTCACTTTTAGGTTTTCATATTATTAAATATTATGTTTTTAAAAAACTTTCTATGTTAGAAGGGTGAGAGAAACAAAAAAAAAACTTTGTTTTGTCTGGAAAATGTACCTGGGAGCGGCCAAGGTACGGCCAGGTATGTCTGTAGATGTACCTGAGCATTCCCGAACATAACCCGACCACTCTCGGGTATGGTTATGGGACATACACGTACCGGGTATGTACACTTATCAGGGATGTACACTACTAGTACCAAGAGGCCTGATAGGGCCATACCTTCTTCTTAGCTTTCAAACATAAATTCCTAAGTTTTGAGAAAATTTTGGATCACCTTATGGGGCAAAATGGAGACCAAACTCCAAATAAGCACAACTTTCCATCCACAAAATAATGGATGAATAGAAGTTGTTAATAGGAAGCTGGTACAACTAATATGGGATATAACAAATATTCAAGGAGTTTATGCTTTCGAAGCTTTGGATTGGGCTAGAGAGACTGGTCAGTAGTCATTGATTCTAAAAATTGACTTTAACAAATCATATGATCGGATCAACTGGTCTTTCATTTCAGAGATGTTGACTTGCTCGGGATTTGGCCCTTAGTGTGTTGCTATGGTGTCCACCCTCTTCACCAATGTTTCGGCCCTTGTCTCTTTTAACCACTCTTTATCTCCACGGATCTCTTGCATCGGTCCATCATTCAAGGGGTGTTCTTTGGACCCTTATTTGTATGTCTTAACCATTGATGCTTAGGGTCACTTGTTGGAGGCTGCGCAGGTTACTGGGCAGATTCGTGGTATTTATCTTCTTAATGGTTTCGAAATGATTAATAATCATTTCGCCAAAGATTCTCTTCTCTTGGCGAAGACGGAGCAAGAGTCGGTTGATTGGGCCCTCTCTTCTTTGAGCACTGACTTGGGTGCAATTGTCAGTGACCACAAAACAAACTTCTAGTTTGTGGACACAACTCCACATCGGATTCCTGTTGCTTGGACCTTTATTCGCCCCAAAGTCATTGTTCGTTATTTGACATCCCCTTTGGTGTCAGGTTGCCTCCTATTTCCATGTGGGATTGGTGCCTTAAGAGCTTTAGAGCAAGCTTCATTTGTGGCACCGTAAGGACTTATCGTTCGTTGGCAAATTGACAATAGTGAGTTGTATTCTTCACGCTTCTCACATATATAATGTGTCTTGCTGGTTTCCTTGTAAGACCTTGTTTTGGTGCCTTGAGAAAATTCTAAATCTATGGTCCGAATTTGATGGAGAGAGGGGCCTCCTGCTTGTTTCTTGGAGTGTTTGTACCATTCCCAAAGATGAGGGAGGCTTGGGTCTCATTGATGTTGTCACTTAGGGTAGTATTCTTTCAGCTAAGTGGGTGGTGCGAGCTCTTGAGGGCTCCGCACCTTGGAAAATTTTGTTTTGACATCAGATGCTCTTGGCATAACATGTCTATGAAGTTCATGGAGCCTTTGGCTTATGTGATATTCTCTCGACACCTCATCTCCTCGAGGTGTTGGGATCCTGCATCTTTAAGAGCATTTGGGATGCTTGGAAATTTGTCGTTTTTTGGTTAGTTGACACTGAGAAGGTAGCAAAGTTGGCTGGGATCTTGCTTCTCTCCCTATTTGGTGTTGGAGGAATCAAAACTCATGTTCCAGGCTTGCAAACTGAGTAGGAAGGGAATTTTTGTTTGGGGAGACCTTTGGGATTTTGCTACTTTCTCTTGGAAGGAGTGGCACACTCTTGCGTAGGAATATGGCCTTCTAGCCTCTGACTGGCCTTTGATTATGGAGCTAAGGGGTCTTATTCCTGAACAAGAGATTTTTGAAATGAATATTGGGATGGCTGGTTTGATTTGGAGGGATTGGAGGTGGTGCTTTGTTCGTCCACTATTTCAATATGACTCTTGTCTTATGTACTAGATGCTTCATGAGAGACACCCTTTGTCCCCAGTCTTTAATGCTCATTGGTTCTCAACAGATCCAAAAGATAGATGGATTCGTCACCTTCACAATGTTTGGTCATTTTGGCTTTCCTACAAGATGAGAGTGTTTGCTTGGCTTGTCATTTATCAGGGGCTTCTTGGCAAGGCTAGGATGGCCAAGAGTGGTCTCACTGATGGTCTTTGACCTGTTTGCCAATGTTATGAGATGGTAAAGTATATATTTTGGGAGTGCCAGTTTGCTAGATAGTGTTGGAGAGTCTATGAATATCAATGTTCACAATTGCTTCAAAGCAGACTTCAGTGCATTCTTCCTTGCTTGGAGATAGTCGTGCTCAGGTCTGTTCTGTGTTTGTTGGGTTATGGCATTGCTTGAGGGTCCTGGCCCTGTTTGTCCTTTGGAAAGTCAGATGCAAGAATGTTTTTGTGCAAGAGGGTTCTCTATCTGCATTTTGCTCCATATAAAAAGATGAAGCTTGCCTTCAGCTTCTTGCCTAAGGCGAGTTGCTGATCAAGGACGCTCGTTCCTTGGAACCTAAGCTATATTCTCAAATGGTTTTTGCTTTTGTTGCCTTTACGATGAAGTTATGATTGTCATTGTATATATCCATCTTTGCTTTGTATGGCTCTTTATAAATATTATTTGTATCAATATGACGTATCTTTCAAAATGAAAAAAAAAAAGAAAGGAAGCACAAAAGTTGTGGCAGATATGTTATCTAGTGCCCACCGATCACAAAGGAAGTTGTCCGCTTTGGTATCAGTTTCACAACGTGAGTTTTTCAAAAAATAGGATTATGAGGAAGCATATGCACAAGATACAAATTTTTGGGGAGACATTCCAACATTTGAAGGTTAAGAAAGTTGATGTTAAAGGCAAGGGTGAATGTTACCTCAAGGAAGGGATACTCTACAAGTTGGATAAACTATGTGTGCCAAAGAAAGAAAGACTTTTATTGATGCAGAAAAACACATACTTCCAAATTTTCAGTCATTTTTTGGTGTTGGAAAAACAATGGATCATCTACAAAGGATGTGTATTGGCCCAAGATGTAAGAACAAGTAGCTAGATTCATCACAAATTGTAAATTGGGTTGTACAAGAAAGTCTAAGATTAGGAAGGAAAGATTGTGCATGCCTCTATATGTGCCTACAAGGTAGTGGGAAAACATCTCTATGGATTTTGTGGGAGGTTTTCTAGCGTCTAAGCATAGTCGTAACTCTATATATGTTGTAGATAGATTCAACAAATAAAAGAGCATGAAGCAGCGAGATTGTTCTTTTCTAATGCCCGAGTGCATTTTGGTTTTCCCAAGTCCATCGTTTCAGGCATAAATTCCTGATTTTCGAGGAAATTTTAGATCACCTTATGGGACAAAATAGATACCAAACTCCAAATAAGCACAACTTTCCATCCAAAAAAACAATGGATTGTTAATAGGAAGTTGGTACAACTAATAGAGGGATATAACATGTATTCAAGGAATTAGGATGAATTTTTGGCATTTTTTTAACACACATATGATAGGGCGATACATACATTCACCAACAAACCTAACTTTTGAAGCATGTTTGTGGACTATTTTCATGCTATCTCACTTGATGTGGCTATAGAATAGAAAAGAGAAGGAGAAGAACTAGATGTTGGAGCTCAAATATGCACATGTCCCAAATCAGAATGATTTGGGGCTTGAGACAACATGGGGTTGTCTCCAAGTTGGACTCAAACCTATTCCTAATACGAAGACTACTCTTAGAAAGGGAAAAGTAGCTACCTAACACTAACCTAAAATTCCAAGGAACCAATGAAAGAGAGATGCATGAAATCCTAAACTAAGGGAGGTGATAGCACCAAAAACAAGCGGTCGAGATATTCCAAGTGAGTGAAAATAGGAAGAAAAAAAAGTAGGAGAGGGTAGAAAGAAGTGCCACAATCCAAAACAACATTGAAATCTCCATTTTCATGGAGCACAACAGATTTGAGTCCTGCAAAAGAACAAAGTATGCACAATATATCTGCAAATGCAAGGGAAGGAAAGAAATGCAATAAAACACAAGCTAGGGAAAAAAAATGCCACAAAACATGAATTTTATTGCTCAAAAGGATGCACAATCCATTACAAAGTAGAAATAAAGTAAGAATCACTTTGGAAAATGCTCAAATTATGAGGCTTGCAACTCACAAAAGTTTTGGAACAATTTTGACAGAGTTCCTTTACAGAATCAGAATACCCCCCTTCAAATGAGGGGGTTTTTACATTATATAGAGAAGGAAACTCAAATTCGCTGTCACCAACTCAACAACCTTCATTAAATCTCTGAAAAGAGGTATGGACAACCTTGCTAATTTGTTTCCCAATGGTACCTTGATTGTAGCAGGATACATGGGTGCCATACCTCATTAAACTGGTTGTTGAGCTACTTTGTACTGCATTCATTAATGCCCGAACCCATCAATATTGGTCCTGATATTCCATGTTTTCCTGGATGACCGGTTGCATTATCCTTCATTCAAGCTATTAGTCAACGGTATTAACCTTTGTGGAGTCATGACCGGTTGCAACATTCTTGCCACTAGATGGTAGCACTTCTTTCCCCTGTCAACCAGTTGCATAACCCTTTGGTTCGGCATGTTTTATACCTTGCGTTCTTGCTGTCGGCCAATTGTGTATTCATGCAACCAACTGGTACGCATACTCCCCACTACCAGTCGATAGCATCCGTACCATCACCATTTGCATACCACCGCATCGACCTATCTGCCTTTACGACCTCGACCACCATCTGCTTTGCGCTACCATTAAGCTATCCGGTAGTATACATTTTCTTCCGACCTGTAGCATTTTATGCTACTGGCCGGTAGCATTCTAAAAATGCTACCGGCACTTTGCTTCACACCACCACCTAACCGCCTAGTAATCTTGCTTATCGTGCTACCCGACTGGTAGCACTCATACATGCTACCGATCGGTAGCATACGTACGTACATGCTACCGGTCGGTAGCATCCGTACATGCTACCGACCGAGCAACTGCTACCTGCTCATTCAACTGTAGCATAACCAGCTGGATCATGCTACCAATTCTATGCTTTTCTCACCCAAATCGCCAGTCTGATCAACTCTGCCACAACTCTGTGCCATCCACGAGCTACCCTGTTATCTCTTAATTTCATTACACTCCATTAACTGTTGAAGTCATATTTTTTAAGTTGTCTCAATTTTACACGGGTTGCAAAATTGGACAACAGTTTGGTGACTCATTAGGGGTAATATTTCCCGCTAGATTGCAAAGATCAGTAGCCTTGAAGGCATCCATTGGGCATGGAGTCAACCTGAAATCCTAAAAAACTGTTCTGATACTTGAAAAATTCACCCCTGAATTCATGCTGAAGCACTGCATAGACCTGACTATCTGAAACTGCTTGAATGCTGATTTGTTGAAGCTGAATTAATGCACTTTGAAACTTTCCTGAAACACCCCTACTTGTATCATGAAACCTTCTAAAACTGAGGAAGTGCCCAACAATAATAAAAGACACAACTATGTACAAACATGAAAATCATACATATCTAAATGGAACATGCAGAGTGTGCACAACACTTATACGAAAAACAAACCTAAACTACCAATAGAATAATGTGCTGCAAACACTTAGAGGAATTACAAATCTAATCTAATATGTACAATGATGCAACCAACCAACTTAATGGGAATGCTTAAGATAAATCCCATTGACTGGGATTGGTAGTGCATCTCCATCAAGGTCAGATAGCTCAAAAGAATTTAGCTTCTTTGCAAGCACTAATGATATATGAACCACTCCAGATTGCATCAAATTTGGAGTGTCTCCCTAGTTTGGCTCTGTCAGCATCCCATTTCAAGACCAAATCACCAACCTTTGAACATCTGAAACCTGGCCTTTTTTATCAAACCACTTCTTGGTTGATTTTTGATGTTGCTATAATATGATCATGGCAGAATTCCTCAGTTCTTCAAGATCAACCAATTCTGCCATATCTGATCTTCCCTTTGATCTGCCCCATCAAATTCTAGCTGCTGGGCCAATCAAGTGAAGGAAATTCAAGTGACAAAGGAAGCCTTGCTTCTTTGCCATAAACAAGCTTGTAAGGGGAAGTGCCAATTGCCTTTTTCATTGTAATCCTATCAACCCAAAGAGCATTCCTCACCTTAGTATGCCATTGCCTTTGATTGAGATCCATTGTTCTCTTCATAATCCTAATCAAGTTCTTGTTAGTAGATTCTACCAAACCATTACCTTGAGGGTAATAATTGGAAGAAGTCTTCAAATAAACACCAAGTCTAAGAGCCTAATCAAAAATCTTAGATCCTAGAAAGATCCTTTGCATTATCAGAAATTATGGTTTACGGGATACCAAACCTTGTGACAATGTCCTCAAGGAAATAAGAATGACTGATTCAATTACTTCCTTCAATGGCACAACCTCAGTCCACCTGGTAAAATATTCTGTAGCTGTTAAGACCCACTTGTGGCCAGCACTTGATGGAGGGTTGATCATGCCAATAAAATCAAGACCCCACTTGTGAAAATGGCTGATCTGCTTGAATTAGATGAAGTGGAAGGGCTTCCAACCTCTTCTTACCGGTGAAGAAAGCACATTCTTTACATTTTCTGACCCATTTGTGACAATGTAACAAATAATGTGGGCTAAAAGTAACTTGCCTTTAGAATTTTCATTGTTGTGGCTTTGGCTGATAAATGACCACCAAATAAGCCATCATGAAATTTTGCTAAAACTTTCTCCACTTTTTCACCTTCAATACACCTCAATAAAACTCCATCAATGTTTCTTTTAAATAAAACCCCATCAACCAATGCATAGGGAATAGACTACAGCCTTAGATGTATCCTTTTTGTCTTGTTTAGACCAAGAGGGTATGCACCAGTAGATAAAAAAGGTAATCATATCACTCATCCAACTAGTGATTATTGATTGCATCTCCTATCATTCTACTGAAAATCAGTGTTATGTGGAAGTTATTCATTCATGAAGGAGGTCTCTTGGTCATCTTGAGCATCCAAAGCAATTTTCTCACAAAGTCCTCTGCCCCTTACCAGTTTTGTGGCCTTGATAGTCACATCATACTCCATTATTTAAGTTACCCATCCAACTTTTTTCTATCACTGATATCTGCTCCCATAATGAAATCTCTCACATTAGAATGTGAGACTAAAACTTTGATATGATTAGTGGAGAGCATACTTTTGAATTTATTTAGAGCTCTCATGATGGTAAAACTTGTTTTCAATGTGACTATATTTAATTCATAGTCCTTCAGTGTTTTACTAAAGAAGGCCATTGGTTGTTCCATACCTTGATCATTTTGTTGGGTCAAAACAACAACAATACTAGATTCAGCTCCATATGCATATAAAATAAAATCCTTATATAGTTAGGGTTGAATAAGTGTAGGATCTTGATCAATTTCCTATTTGATCATGAAAAAAATCTCCTTCCCTTCTTTTGTCCATTTGAAGGCTGAATCCTTTTTAAGCATAAGATTAATAGGCCTGATTAATCTTACAAAATTAGGAATGAATCTCCTTACAAAGTTATCTTTTTCCCAAGAATGATTGCAAGGATTTCTTATGAGATGACAAGGAGAGAGAGAGATTAGCTTAAATTCTTTCCACATCAATGGAAATGCCATCCTTCGAAACAATATGCCCCAAAACTTTTCCCCTAGGGATGAAAAATTAATTTTTTTGGGATTAAGAGACACCCCAAATTCCCTACATCTCTCAAACACATAGGATCTGGAAGATGGCTAGATATGATATTCTTGACTTTGCTTTGAGAAAAGTAATGTCATCTAGGTATACAAGTGATAAATTTCCGGATTGATATACCCCTTGAAGGAAATGTCCATTGCTCTTTAGGAATGTGAAACCTACATTTGACAAACCAAAAGACATTTTTTGATATGCATATGTCTCGCCATTTGGTAGTAAATGTAGTCTTATACTTGATCCTGACCTCCCTAACCTTGATTGATTAAAACTTGAATAACCTATTGTAGACACCTTGTAGTTTGATCAAAGCACTATTATTCCTGATATTACACTAACTATTCAATCCTTCTTGAAAATTGACGACATACAGTTAGTTAAACCTATCATAACTCCCTTCTTATGACACTCTAATATTAGCATCGTATTCTTCTTGTAAATCAATTAAGAAGGCTATTAGGCTAAACCATCTTCTCATTCCCTTATAGACTACTTCTAGCAAGCTTCCTAGACTATTAATCCATTTCATTACATTGGTTAGACCTCTCAAAACTCTCTCAAAACCCCTAATTCCTCTCTAAACATGATTAACTAGCCTACCTAATTTAACTAGTCCTAACCTTGATTAAATATCTTCTAAACCTAGTCAAAGCTTACTTTGACTCCCTAATTAACTTTTTGACTTATCCTTTAGTCCCATATGACTCAAAATTCCCCCACTTTCCCAAATGGAAAACTATAAATAGCCTTATCCCCTCTCATTTACAAGAACACTTCTTCCCTCTAACATAGGGACTATAGTATTATTGCTAGGATTAGGAGTTTTATTTCATCTTATTGAGCATCTCTCAAATACCTTGTCCAAGTGGCTAATGGGATCCTTTCTCTTCCTTGAGAAGATGGTGATATCATCCAAGTATACAAGGATGAACTCATTAATGTAACCTTTGAAAGAAATATCATTTTAAGCTTTCAAGAAATGTGGCACCTGCATTTGAAAAGTTTTCCAAAAATGATATTTTGATAGGCATATGTACCCTTAACTTGGTTGTAAATGCAGTCTTAAATTTATCTTCTTCCCTAACCTTAATTTTATCAAAACCTAATACCCATCTAACATGGAGAACCTTTCAGCCCCTGTAACAATTTGCAAAATCTTCTCCATGGAAGGTAAAGGGTAAGTGGTCCTTTAGGGAAGCCTTGTTCAAATCTCGAAAATCAACACAAAGTCTGATTTCCCCATTCTTTTTTCTAATGGGACAAGATTGGCCACCCATGTAGAGTACTTGATTGGAAAAATTTATTTTTCCTTAATGAGTTTGGATAACTCCTTCCTCATGAGAGGATCTATCTTAGGGTTTTCCATCCTTTGATTTTTACCTAATTGACTTAACAGTGGGATCAAGATCTATGGAATGTTTCACAACATCTTGATTAAATCCCTTTAGATCTTCATAATCTCATGAAAACACATCACTGAATTTTTGACATAATGAAATAAAGGCTTGCTTTCATTATCATCACATACCTTCCCAGTAGAAGCTCCTTTCCTTGTGCAATAATGACTGATTGACAATCTTCTTTGCCTTGCTACTATATTCTTTTCCTTTCCTCTTAATTCATCATCAAGTCTGAAAATATTCTCCAAAGTGACCAATCCTTTGGAAATTTATTTGTGTTCAGTTGAATAATTTGTCACCATAAATATCATGCAAATCATATTGCATATTTGAAGAAAATTCAGCCTCATTCTGGATAAATTGGATAATTTGTTCATCACTCTCAAATACTTGTCCAGTGGTTTCATTGTCTAGAATGGAAGGCCTTACTACCACCTTGATATGCTACACATTTCCTTTAACCAGATCTTCAGTTGGTGAAAATTGTGAAAAAAGGGTTACCATCTGATCTTCTTCTTTGTTTAATTTCCTTGGTGCCTACTTGCAAGTTGAGAGCATCAAATATCTCCAAAAGGTCCCAAACTTTATGCTTATAAGCTTTCAAAAGCTTATTCTTTGTGGAACATTTCCCTCTCACTTGATGAATCACCAATTCAATGTCCCCAAAAATATGTAATGCCTTTATTTTCCTCTTTTCAACAATTAAAATACCATGCACTAATGCCTCATATTCTACTACATTATTAGAACATGCAAACTGCAATCTATGGGTAAAGAAGAACTTCTCATCCATTAGAGAAATTAGCACAACACCCATCCCAACTCCATTTTTGCTTCTAGAACCATCAAAGAACATTTTCCATAGCCCCAAAGCATCATCCTTTTCTTGTCTTGATTGGTACAGGTAAAGCAGATCCTTCTTCAAGAATGTAATAAGTACCAAGACCCATTTTCAAAATTTCATCATAAGGATCCCATTCATAGCGTTTGGCCATTCATCTAATATGAGATCAGGAATAGAAGGAGGAATGAGAAGCTCTTCTTAATTTGACTCATGTTCATGCTTATCTTGTATAAGATAATTAGATTAGAGAGGAGTGGGATTATAAGACTCAACATGATAAGAAAAAATGGGCTCAACTTGTATGGTAAATCTTGTACCATACCTAGTTCTTAGGAGCATATGGGTCCAATCTAAAGACAAATAGCCACCTACTTTGGTTTTGAAGTCTCTTGACAAGCAAATGGAAAACATATGGGGCAAGTTAATCACTGATATGTCATGGGTTATAGTAGGACTAGGACAAATCATGAAGTGTTAAATCTCAAGATATTTAATCACTCCTAATACACCAACAATTGACCCATCAAGTTGCAATAATCCTTTAGAAACAGGGGTGTACTTAAGACCTAAGACATCAACAATTTTCTTGGGCATTACAGAGGTACTAAGCCCCTAAATCAATCATACAATTATGCACCAAGTGTTTACCCACAATTAATGACATGTAAAATGGTGGGGTCTTGACAACTTTACTTACTTGTTCAACAACTTGACATAAGTTACTACAAATCATGAGTCTTTTCCACCATTGGATAAGCTTGGGGGAGTTTCTTGAGAGCCTCACATAGGAGGTCCCTTTGTGATGGAATAGCCAAAGCATCCCGCATTGTCACATTGGCATTAGTTTTCTTCATTTTCTCAACAATATTGAAAGGGAAGGCCCATGGATTTCTACATCTGTGGCATAATATTCTCCTTTTTTGTTGTTGCAATTCTGGGATAGGTAGCTTTGGTTGAGGAAAAAACCCCTTACTAGGGGCCTCAAGTAATCTTCTTTTATCTATGGTAACTTCCTTCTCCTTGTTAACAACATTGCCCTGATTGGGAGAAGTTGAAGGCTGAGATTCCAACATTTATTTTCTTAGACCTCGTATTATCAGCAACATTAGTATGAGGTCTACTAGAACTTCCCACTACTTGATTTACCGCACAAAAATATTTATCTCCAAATAACATGAGATTGGTGTCCTGATTTGACCTCTTGGACTCCCTCCACATTAGGATTGGGTGCTTCTACCAATGGTTCTTCCTGGTTGGAAGAATTTTGAATCATGAAGGCTTGAGTGTGCAATGCATTGGTAAAAATAAGTTGATTGTGTTGCTAGTTACAAGGGAAACACCATTCATTTCTAGTATTACATTATTTTACACTGGAGAACCAATGTTTGTACTTTTAGCTAATAATAGGAGGTGGTTGAGGAGGAATAATTGTTATTATTGGAAGAGGTGCATTTTGACCTTTCCACCTATTATTTTATTGATTTTTTCCATATCTTTTGATTAGGATATTTGATTCCTATATGGCTGATATTCTTGGCTAAATCCTTGGTTTGAAGATTTCCCCTGATTGGAATAATTTCTATAGGATTGGGCTTGTTGCTTTTCCAAACATATAATTTTATTGGAAAAATTTCTAATTAGGGATTTCATGTCTTCATCATTCCTTTTAGTTTGGTAGGAGAATAATATGTAGAGGTAGTAGGTTAGGAATTATGCTCAGGAATAGGAGTAATAGAAGGTTGAGCAACTTGAGGCAATTCAGGGTACAAGGGCATGGGTGGTCTAGGAGCAAGCTTCTCAGCCTGTATAAGAAAATTTTCAGCCCTAATGGCTAATTCATAGGCCCCTGCAAAATCTTGCACCCCCATAGATTGAATCATGACAACAATATCATAATTTAATGCTCTTAAATAGTAAAAAAAACCTTCTAGAGTTGGTCTTACAAGGGCTGAATTCTCTCCCAAGTCTTTTGAAATCTGAAATTGAAATCTCCATGAGCTCATTGGTATTTATATTTTGTCAATTGTTCTAGCAAGGAGAGGTTATCTTCCTTTTCTCCTAATTGATTGCAAAGGGCTATCCCCAACTAATTCCAATTAGTAATTGACCCTGCTTAAACTCCTAAACCATTGAAGAGATCTCCCCTTGAATGAAGAGGATAATGGCCTAATAGCCACATCTTGTTCAAAAATTTGATGAATAACACAAACATTGGTAATTTCTTGAATATGGTCAACTGGAATGGTATGCATTTCCCTAGTGAAGAAATGGATACTCTTAAGTGTAGATAATGGAATGGGATTCTGAGCATTAAGAGCAAGAGGAGTGATACCAGTAAAATTAAAAAATGGTTGATTTGCCCTCTTGTGTTTCCATTATGATAGGTCTGAGAACTCTAGTATACTACAAGAAAGGCCTACCAGAAAGTGGTTTGGAAAGAGTTATATTTTGTGGTGAAGGTGACCTTTAAACTGTTCTTACCTCTTCTTCTTCTTCCTGGTGATAATTGCAGGTATTCAAAATTCATTCCTCTGTTGTTTTGGACCTCGTCTAAATTATTCTCATGAACCTGAGCACTCACACTACCAAAACCAATTGATTTGAAGGTTAGAGTCACTATATGTGTATAAAGAAGCCTCCAAAGGCTAGAAATTACTGAGTCACACACCAAAACTCAACAATAATGAAGATAAATCTTAATGTCCCACCGAGTGTGCCAAAACTTTTGCAGCTCAAATTTGCACCCATCCCAAATCATATTGATATGGGGCTTTGAGGCAACATGGGATTGTCTCCAAGTTATGGGACTCAAACTGATACATACCTCCAAGAAGGTCAGGTTTCCTCTACCTATTCCTAATAGGCTAAAACTACTCCTAGAAAGGGAAATACAACTACCTAACACTAACCTATAATTCCAAGGGACCAAGGAGAGAGAAAGATGAATAAAATTAAATCCTAAACTAAGGGAGGTGATAACACCAAGAAAAAGGGGTGGAGATATTCCAAGTGAGTGAAAATAGGAATAAAACAAAGTAGGAGAGGGAAGAAGAGAAGTGCCACGGTACAAAACAACATTCAAATCTCCATTTTGTGGAGCACAACCAATTTGAGTCCTACAATAATAATAAAGTATGCACAATATACCTACAAATGCAATGGAAGGAAAGAAATGAAATATAACACAAACTAGGGCAGAAAAAGTAACAAAACATGAATTTTCTTGCTCAAAAGGATGCACAATCCATTACAAAGTAGAAAAAAGGAAAGAATAGTTTTTAGAATTCTAGAATTAAAAGCCTGTAACTCAAAAAAGTATTCTTGAAAAAATTTGACATAGTTCCTCTACATTTTCAAAACACCCCCCTCAAAACAAGAGGAGGTTTTACATATATAGAAAGAAATTTCCTCACCTACCATGCAT
The DNA here is from genome assembly GCA_019776745.2 of Taxus chinensis. Taxonomy (NCBI): domain Eukaryota; kingdom Viridiplantae; phylum Streptophyta; class Pinopsida; order Cupressales; family Taxaceae; genus Taxus; species Taxus chinensis. Next base: position 1,020,949,370 of record CM034146.1, on the reverse strand, counting down.
TAATTTCCTAACGTGTGGTTAAGATACCAATACTAGAACCATTAATGATCATCCTTTAGCTGATGTTTCCATTTGCGGTCAACAACATCAATTCTTGGGTTGGCTGACATCATTTTAATCCCTTGATTCTCGTTTCCAACATTCCCTAGAGTCAATCAACAACAATTGTTCCTTTCTTTTATCTATTTTTGGTCAATAGTGTAACTTCTGTGGAGCCGGTTAGTGGTAATAATATAATGTCATCCACTTGAAAAATTCCTTCCAATCATCTGGTAGTGTCCGTACTCCCCAACACTATGTCACGTACTCTCACCCAACCGTAAACTAACCCACTATCATACGACAACATCCAAAATTCTTGATGTCCAACTAGTATTCATAATGTCGGTTAGTCGCAACCATACATGTTACTATCTGGTCACATCCTTTTTCATGCAACTTGATGATTTAATACTACTACTAGACAATATTATTATTCCTGTTATCGGTCATTATCAGGTTAGATAATGTTTTCAGTTGGTAACATCCATACATACTTCCGACTAGTAGCATTTATGCTACCTCACACCTCTTCACTTGTGATCTCATTTTTCCTTTGCCACCACCACCTGCTCTTTCTACTGGCTGGTAGCAGAATATAATGTTGTCATATAGTAGCATCTATACATGTTACCGACCGGTAGCTTTTCTGCTACCTTGCTCATCCACCCGACTATAATCAGCTCAAACACTTTTCCAATACATCTCGCCCAACTTGTCGCATAAGATCAACTCGGCCACAACTCGGTTGAGCCACCCACGAGCTACCCTGGTATTTGCAATACATTGCACTCCATTTACTGCCAACTCCTAGGTTTGCTAAGTTGTCCAATTTGCAGGGTTTACAAAATTGGACAACACTAGATTTAGAGGTGACAAGAGCAGCACGATTCATTGAGATGATTAGGAAAATCCATTTCAAAGTGAAAGAACAATTGGAGAGGTCTCAAGCCAAGTACAAGGCTAGACATGATTGGTATTGAAAGGAGAATACTCTCAAAGTAGTTGACAAAGTGATTGTATTTAAGCATAGAGAGGCTTCAAGGAACAGATTAGAGAATGCTTTCGAGCTTGATCCACCCCCATTCATGAGGATGTACTTAGTAGTAAATTTTAGGTATTTGTACCTATACGAGCCATTTGTGTTGGATGAGGAAGAGGAAAAACAATTGCTACCCTCTATATAAGACTGTCTTGGATGCACAAGGAGAGTTAGAGAAGGATGTAGTGTTGCAGAGAAAAGTAAAAGAGAATAGAAGAGGGCCACAAGAATTTTGGCTGGTCAGCATCAAAGAGAAGGCGCCAAAGTAGGAAAGATGGCACCTCAAGGAGAAAATCAAAGAGCTCTTCACACATCTCCTCAACCAATAAGCTTTTGTGGGAACAAAAGCTCCCCAAGAGGGAGGTGCGATCCATGAGAATCAAGAAAAACAAACCTCTTCATCATCCAACTAGAACAACGCTTAACTTGAGTATTTTTTGTATGGAGCTGGTATATGCTGGGGCGGTTGTGTAACTATATTGGTTCCCTTAAGATGTGGCTACATAACCGTTGGTCCTTGTAGGCAAAGGTTTTGTAACCACCGGTTAACTTATGGGTGGTTACGTAATTGCCATAGCAGTTGTGAAACTGTTGATCAGTGGTTGTTTCGTCCAAGTGAATTGGACATTCAGAGTCAAGGGAAGATGACGATGTCTCTTCAATTTGGAGTTGTTTTTGAAGTCTTTAGTGCATGAAAGGACAAAACTGGAGCATGGTCATTGATAGCTAAGAGACATGAATCCAACTGTAAGTATGAGTGTTTGTAGAAAGAAGAAGAAAGGTGCAGAGAGGAGCTGAGTGAGAAAGCAAGAGTTTGTTGTATTTATTATATTAATGATTTAATCTCTTTGTAATTTGTCTTTGTCCATAAGAAGATGAGGAAGCTGAGCTATTACCACTTCCAGCAGGTTTTCCCCTAATTAGGCTTTCCATGCCAAAATCCTCGTGTCTTTTGTTGTTCATGGTTGTTTACATTCATGTTTTCAGTACTGCAAGTTTGGCTGGTATTTCAAACAACACAAACAACTCACTACACTAATTTTAAGTGCTTAGAGCATTCAGATCTGTCAATTTGGAGTAGAATTTTAAGTAGGACAGCGTGTTGTGATTTTATAAATTCTATTAAGCATGAAAGGAATGATAACCAGATCGTACCAAGCCAAGAACACGGATGTTAATCAAACACCACAATCAATAAGATGAAAACAATTCGCTAGAATAGCTTTACATAAAACCTTTGCAAACAAATGAGTAGCAATATCATATATTATTATGGAACTCAATGCAATACATTGAGAATGGGCCTTGCTTAAATAGGCAAGGAATAACAATCTAAGAACCAATCAAGGTCGTAGATCAAGCCATAAATCAAGGAAATAACTAGTCATCAAAGAACTAGTCAAGACCATAGATTTAGGAGAGAACTAGACATCAAAGATCTAGTCAATACCATAGATCAAGGAAAGAACTATACCTAACAACTAGATAATATCTCCTAATATCTAAATAAGATAAAAGAAATATCCACACACATAAGTGGGTGAGGATAAATACAATAAAGGTAAATAAAGTACCTAGGTGAACATGAGCTAAGGTAAATACCTACTCTAACAAAGCATATATACCTAAGAGTTCACAAATCATATTTGTTTATGATAGCCGTCTTTTACTCACCAAAAGCCAAGTGTCATGCCCAAACTTTTCGCCAAAGAAAAAACCACATGAAAAAATGAAATATGTTTTTTCTTCCTTGATCTCATGAGGTCACATGGCATGTGTTTCAGTGAACAGGCTACTCTACGATCTTAGTGCCACCAAATGCTTTGTGATAATATTCTTCAAGCATAGTCAGTTCTTCGTACTCATGTGATTGCATCTTCTTACATGTTCTACTTTTTGGATTTTTGACTTTGCGCACCTCGCTTTAAATGGGTAGTCTTTGCTCCTCTATTAGTGAAGGTTATGTGCTTGGGTGTGAAGGATCGTGTTGCTGATTCTTGGTGACTTGAGGAACTTTGGCCTGTGATGCCTTAATTGTCTCTACAGCTAAGGATTTCTCATCCTCAAACATAATGTCTTGGTAGCCCCATAAAATCCTGACTGACCTACTTGCTATAATAGTCAGGTCAATTGTTTCAGCTTTGTTTGGATGAATTTGATGTTTCCTTTTATAAAAAAGGCTCTACTTGCCTTACTTGTACTTGCATAATAGCCTACTATACTAATTATATTGAAAGAGTCCTAATCTTTGCACTCTCTCTTAGTGTTTCTAAGGCCTATCTGATGGGCATAAAAGTAGAGGCTTGGTGTGTGAGATTCGTGTTGCATCAAAGACCAGTGATACTGCGTTCTCCCTGCCTCATTAATTTTAGCCACTGGCTCCGGGTCTACATTTTCCTACTTACATTACCTTCTTTTTTGGGGGCACTGTTGGATCTTCTTGAGTGACATTATTCTTTCTCTTGCCATCACATGCTTGCCTTCCAACAGTTGTACTTGTTGGAACTCAAACTGTAATGCTTTGTTGCAACCTTGAATTCCTACCAGGGCCACTCATTGATCAATAATTGCTGTTTGCTGGCAAACATAATTCACCAAACAGATTCTGTAAAGACACAAACTAGACTATCATAATGATTCGTGAATTTATATATATAACTCTTTTTTTGTGTAGGGAAACTACAGAATATTATAGAAACATAAATTAGAAAAAAACTAAAAATACAGCCATCCACATGACACAAATAGTCAATGGGGAGAAACCCTCTTGTCGCAGAAAATTCCACAGAAATATCTGAAGCTTTTTATATTCCTTTTGGAATGCTTAACGACAGAGCTACTGGGATATTTGTTCACTTTGGAAGAATTTTATTGTGACTCATCAATGTAAAAAAATTGCTTCAGTAGTCTTTTTTTTACTGACTGATTTCTTCTCCTTTGAAATGATCTTGGAGGATGATTTATATTGATTTTTATTCAGTTACTTGGGTCCGTGCGTGGACAGTGAACCAATTTTGTCAGTTTACAAATCCTCTCATCTTCTCTTGCTGTTGTGTTGTTGGAGCATCCCGAATAGCACCTTCAATTACTTCAGGTTCCTTCAATCAAGAATAATCATTAAGCTCACCCAAACTGAATGATGCACTTAGTAAATTTTTGACCTTTAGTTTGTTCAGGTCAAGAAGAATCATTAACCTGGCTGAAACCGAATGATGCACATAGTCAATTTTTTAACCCTTCCTTTGTTTCAACTTGAATTTACAGAGTTGTGTCCACCCACTACTGAAGCATACTTCATTTTTTTTCTTTGAAGTTCTTCAGAGTTGACTTCTATCTCTTCATTGTTAGGGCAAAGGTGAGGACGGGACCAGGGGCAGCAAGGTGCCGCCTCTTAACCCCACAAGGGGATGTCACCCCTTGACTTCCACGAGGATAACAAGGGAAAAGAAGGATGTCCTGCTTGGGGCCGACATTTGCCAAAGAGGCTTCTATGTTGATCTGTCACCGGATCAATTCTGCCCCCTATGTTTCTGATGGGAATTTCTTTAATGCCCAAAAAGGGTTAATCAAGCTAGCGGGAGAAATTTCATGTGTGAAGAAGGGCTTTTGTGTTGAATAGCTATCGGATCAACTCCGCGTCCAATGTTTACAACTTTACAATGAGAAAATGTTTATCCCCGAAAAGGATTTACACAAGCTAGCAGGAGAAATGTCTTTTCCCATTAGTGATTGTTGTGGCAAACCTTGTGTAGTTGTACTTTAGGCTTGTTTCTTAATGGTTTCACCCTCGGGGTGGGTTGTTAGGGCAATGTTGAATTGTGAAAACCTTCTTTCTCTGGGGACACACGAGTCTTCTTCTGAGGCATAGTAGCCTCCTTGTTTTTGATAATCAAGGAAGCATTAAACTTGGTTGAAGTTCATACCTTAGATGAGGATGCCATTGAGGGCACATAAAACAAATATAGGATGCTGTTGACGGCACATAAAACAAATATTTTCCCACAAAGAGGGAAAATCCCAGAGTGCTAGAAAAACACAAGACAAGGTTGGAATGTCAGCAGCTGGTGCAACCGCGATAAGGCGGATAGAGATTACTGACAGAAGATTCAAATTGTGATTACATCCAGCACCTAGTGCCAGTATATACAGATTGCAGAGCTAAATTGTCCACTTGTCTTCCAAGACAAAATCATGCTGTTTTAAATAGAGGTTCAAATTCAAGATTTGTTAAAATGTTTGCATGTAGTCAACTAACATAAATGCAGTAGACATTTGCTGCTAGCAATTGGGCCTAACAGTTGTGGGAGATTTGTCATTTGGTGGATAAGACTGTTGGGATCATATCAGGTCACAATTTTGCAGCATGCCTTGATATTAAATTTCCACTTTGACTGTTAGCTATGTGGCTGCCACGTGGATTTCTTTCTTTGACTGACCTTTTCTTGACATTGGGTGAAGAGGTTTATCAAAATGTTTTTCCTGGAAGGTACCATTTCCAGGCACTTTGGCAACTTAAAATGATCTAGACCATAACAAATCTTGCCTTGAACTTCAAGTTTCTCTTGGGATTTGTTCCATAGCAGTACCTAGTCATCTTCCTCATAGGTTTGAAATGCGGCCTTCTTTTTGAAGTAACTTTATCAACCTCTGTTGCATACCCAGACACAACAATTTTATTATGTTAGGTAATGAGCTATTTTTTCATGTAAAGTTGTGATCCTAAACTCTTGTGTACTTGTGTTTAGTGCAAATCATGTTGTAAAAGGGGCCTTACTATATGAAAGCCTCAACAGTAATTAGTTCCAAGTATTCTTATCAAATTCGTCATCTACCACTTCTTAATTACTATGGTTATCACTTTGGGCATGTTTAATCTGCAACCAACGCAATTGTTCATCTAGCCAGTGTTTCTTTTGGATTAACCTTGAGCCACGTCAGGTATGTGCTGGTTAACTCTGTTAATCTTTGGTGGGATATACAGATCTCATAGAATAGTAATCCTGATAGAAAGGAAAATGTTCCACTTGGATGGCCATTGTAGGTGAAGCTGCAATTTGGAGGTGGAGCAACGTTCTGCTGTTCTGCCTTGAGATTAATTAACATTAGGTGCGAACAAAAGCTTATTTGTGCGGAGAGGCACATATTATGCCTCACATCAATTCGGACTTTTGGTGTGTGGGCGGATGGATGCATGGAGAACATTGAAAGATGATAGTGTTATATGTAACTCTTAATACTAATATATAAATGTAATTTTTTTAAAGAAGGTAGCACATTCAATACTGAACAATGTGAACATCGATATGATATGTGCTAAGAGGTATCCTTGAAAGACTTTGCTGTGTCTGCACAACCACACCCCTAACTTCCCTTCAGAAAATCATGAAACCCCTAGGCCTTTGCCTGAAAGAACGAACTGCTTGCACATTTCAAATTTCCCATCCTCTACGCAGTTCATCTTTTCTTTCTCGGGCCTCTTAGCATTGTTACTTAGCCCCTTGTTTTGCTAAGCTCTTTGCACATGAAGTGCGTGAAGTCTCACTTGTCTCATTTTCGAGTGCACAAGTGACTTTCCCTTTTGCATGCAACCTATAAGAGCTTTGAGTGGCATTCCTTTTCCTGCACAATATTTTGTAGCCTTCTTGCCTTGTGCGCACCTTTTGTGCACGCCCATTTGTGTCTTTTGACACACCCTTTTGCATTGATTGCGCGGGGCGCATTTCACGTTGCGCAATTCCCTTCGCACAATATCTTAAGTGCCATGCACCATCACCTTCAATTTGCGGAGTGTACATGGTCTTGCGCAATGTCCTACTCATTTCCATATGCTTGCCCATTGCTTTCTTGAGTCCTGCAACATTGCGCGAGTCTCCTTTGTTCAAACTAGCTTTGTACTTCATTGTGCAACAACACAATGAGTCTTGCGGCCTTCCAATGCTTTGTGACTCCTTAAGCTCGCCAAGCTACTCACCATACACTGCTTGCAATTCCCAAACGCCTTGTGGCTTGCCACGACTCTGCAATTCTTCACTGCAGGAGTATGATTGAATGAATTATAGCCCACTTGGGCAAATTTGACACCTAACACTTGGTTTTCTCAAGCTTTATGTTGTGCAGGTATGCATTCGCAATACATCAAAGGCTGCACAAAGGAAGTGTTAAAGATTCATCTAAGGAAGATAGTGTGCATAGTCGAGTGTACAATCATTTGTGTTGTGCAAACTATGAAATACCTCGGCGTGCACAAACTCTTGCGCAAAGCAAAAGAAAATGCACAATAGTTTGGGTAGTATAGTAATGTTTTAATTGTGCACTTTCCTTTCGCAATACTAACTTTGCGCCTCTTCTTGTGCCTTGTAGGAATTGAAGGCATCGTCTTAGATATTCCCAAAGGGAACGCAAAATGTCAAAATTCCTACCGCACGTAGTGCACAGAAGACAAACAACGTCCGATCGCTAAACAAAAAAATGTGTTGTAAAAGTCAACAAATTTGTCGTTTCTAACACAATAGTGCTCAGAATTAACATCCACGTCAAGGAATCAGATCTTGCTCACTTTGTCAACAAAAGAGGCTGGAAAGATCTCTTTGGACACGCCATGTCAGAAAGTAGGCACAGTATGAATTTAATGAAGACTGGCTTGTGTTTCAAGTTTCCCCTGTGCGTCACAAAGCATTGAATGCCGTCTGAACCAGACTAGAGATCAAATCTGATTTTCTTATAGATCATTTGTGAAGCATTCAATTTGATTGGATTATGTAGCCGCCACGTATTCATTTGTTAGATGTGCACTGTGCAGTTGGCTAAGGCCATTTATTGTAACACTTGTAATTGTGCCCAAGTAAGTTGTGGTTTTCCTATAAATCTCTAGCTGAAAGACCTTCTTCTTATGGTCCGATTCTTGTAGAAAGAAGTTTCAAAACGTTTTAATGCATTTTCCTTAGTCTTCTTGTTTCTAATTTGTGTTTCGTCGGGGGTTTGATGTTTGTGTGCACTCTTTTCATCTTGTTAAAGTCGATTCCATTTTCTTATCAATAGATATATCATTCGATAGTTGCTTTGAGTAAATCTCGCTTCCTATGTGTCCAACGGTGTTGCGTCCCTCTATTAGACGCTTGCACATACTTTGTCTTGAACAAGCGAATGCTGGTTTGAGCATGAGTATGGTTTTTGGATCTATCTTCGCCAATTGAAGAGAGATCTTTGCCATGCCATTGGATTCATTTCTCTTTCTTCCCTACCCTTCTCTCTTTTGTTCTTTTTTATCCCCTATTAGTTTAGGATTAATCTAAGACGAAAGCTTGCAATCAATTTATCTGGATAACTCTTTGTGATTGTAGGTGATACTCATTGCACAATATCCTTTGAATGGTAAACTACAACGTGCAATGAATGAATGACCCAACAACCTTGTGCACGCCCACGCTAAACGATTTGAGGATGAATCCCATTGTTTTCCCATTGCGCAATCCTACACGCAATCAGTCTAGAACCTACAAATGCCCTCGTGAAATCATACAAACCACTAGTCATGTTGAGCTATTCCCAGAAAAGCTTGTCCACTAAGACTTGGTGTAACTAAACCTTGTGGAGATTTTGCACGTGCAATCCACTGCGTAATTACTTTCCTCGCACGCACATCCTCCTTTCAAGATGGTAGAGCCCTTCCCATTTGTGTGGAGCTCTGTCTAGGCTGCCTCCAAGCATCAACATCTTTGGCGCTAGGAGGATAGAGGTGTGACACTTGTGGAGATCAACAGACTCGAGATGTTAATCCCGTCACAACATATGTGTAAGAACATGGAGATTACCACCTCTAGTCTTTTGGATACTTTCGACACTTATTTGACAAACGAGAATGAGGGAGCCAAGTAAATGGCCGCCAAACTCCCCAACTTAGGACTCACAACCCACACTCAAGGACAAACACAAATACAAAGGCTTAGCTCCGGAACAACCACACTCCCTTTATTGATATTTACTAAGTAGCCGTTACAACACCCCTAGGGCACCTGGTACCGGTACAAAACATACCTAGTACGGGTACGGCCAAGATACATGCCTGAAATTTAATAAACCATACAACCCCGGGCATGTATCTCGGTCGTACCCGTACTAGGTACGTTTTGAACCAGTACCAAGTGCCCAAGGGGGGTCGTATCGGCTACTTAGTAAATATCAATAAAGGGAGTGTGGTTGTGTTGGCTAGATTTTTTGCATAGCACAAAACCTAGGCAGTCATGAGATAAATCTCCCTCATTTAACCGGTGAGGCTCCCGTGTCAGATTTGTCAATAAAATGTGTTATTATCTATCAGAGGTTTTACTTTAACCACTTAGTTCATGAACCATAACTAATAAGTTCTGCAGCAAGTAAGCAACTGTTCAAGAAAGGAAGTATTTTATAGAAGAAAGAAGTAAAGGAAATACGGAGAAGAAATGGGGAAGATGTGCATCCCAATTAGTAGATAGCAGAGCTAATTGCATGCACATAGAAGAAACTTAATAGATATGAATACATAGAATTATAAAACAAAGGCAGCTCTAGATCCAGATTTAAAATAACACAAAGTTTATTAAGAGATCTAAGATTAAAAACAAGAAACAAAGTACACCGTGACACAAAGTTCTTCGGAAACCTGCTCCTTTGTATTCCTTTGCTCCAAGTTGCTCTCAGGGGTTCAACACAAAGTCTAGAACACAAGATTGCTGCTTACAAATTTTGATCGATCCTTAACCCGGAGGTTCTTCTCCTACTTATAGAATGTAGGAGGGAAAGTACAAATGGAAAACTCAAACTGAACTAAAACATAAACAAGTAAAGATGACATTTGGCAATCATCCTCAACTAACTTCTCTTTAAGTGACACATGTATCACTTAACTGATGGAATGGTTCCACATGACTTTAAGTAATGGTTGCAAAACCAATAACTTAGAAGTTTTACAATTTCATCCGGGAACATAGAAAATAGAAGAAGCAAGAATAGAATAAGTCATGCCAGCTGTAATGTTTATGTCTTTTTCTTGTTCTGATATCGGATATACTTGTCGAACATGTAATTCAGCATCCTTCCATCTGTTTTAGCCTCTACTTCTTTCTCTGTCCTGAACTGCAGCAACCTTTCATTCAACACTTTGATGCACGCTTCCACATCTTCCAAACTCAGCCCAAACCTCACAATGTCTGCCTGTAGCGCCACCAGTCTACTGATAGAATTCATCGTGAAAGGCTTGGTAGCTTTATCAATTCTCTTTTGTATCATCAGAAGAGATCCTTCCAGGGAATTAGGCACCTTAGTTGAGACGATCCACACGTATGAAGTGACATTCCCGTCCACTATCTCCTTAGTGAAAGAAATGATATTGTCTGGTAAATCTGATGTCCTACTCTCAAGTGCCTGCATCCTCTTCAGCAAAACTCTACAGATTTCCAAACGGAAAGATACTGCAAACTCTAGCTGCTTCCCCTTCTCGACTGATCCATATGGTATAATCTGTTCCGCAATCAATACATCTCCCGGCAGCTTGTTAATCTCGGCCAAAATACTCAGGTTACTCTCTGCAACTATATTCATGCCTTCTATGTTTGCCATCAGTTGCTTCAGTTGATTTGCTGCATCATCCATAACCTTTAGGCGGGCTGGCACTTCCCCAAGTTGTACAGAAACTTGACGAATAATCAAATCCTTCCATTCGTCAATAGCCTTCACTTGATTGCTTGCATCCTCCATTTCCTGCATAAGATGATCACTCACCTGCTCTGAAATGGGCTGAATGGAAGGTTTAGCAACCTTGGCTATGATCTCACATAATTGAGATACTTGCTTCTGCAGCTCTTCTTTCTCTGCCTTTTCACTGTCAAGCCTAAGGAATAAAGCATCCATCAATGTCTGCGTGTCCTGTTTCAATCCTTCAGTGGTGGCTTGACCGAGGGGTACTTTGGTTACTGTCACATCCTTTGCCGTGAGCTCTTTCTCTATTTTTCCTTCTGCCGAAATTGATATCTCAGCAAACTTCTCTCCCGAATCCTCGATGATCAACCTAGAAGTTGCTTTGGCAACTTTAGGTCTTCTGTCTCTTCCGTCCAGATTCTGGAGTAGTTGCAAGTCGTGCTCCTCTAAGTTCATCTCCATCCTCACTTCTGGAACCAACTGCGAAGCCAACCATTCTGAGAAGTTACTTCTCAGAGAATGAGAAGTCGCTGAAGTCGCTGAGTGTACTACCATCTTCCGCTCAGCATCCTCTCCGTCAAAAAGTGCCACAGTGTTGTGGCTGCCATCTTCTGAGTCATCCAAGGACAAAGCCCTTTCGAAATTCCGCCATCTGCAGCTTCAACGTATCCTCTGGAACAGGCGCTGAACGAAGTGGTTGAGGGGAGAAGATGAATGTCGCTAGATTCAATGGAGGCATGGAAGTGTTCTGCTGTTGCGGTGTAATAGTTGGTGAAGTACTGGGTACTAGAGAAACCGAAGTTAAAGTCATGGTCTGTAGAAGTGATCTTCTCCTTGGATTGAGATCTTCTATGCACTTTCAACTTCTTGACTTTCCTGCTGCTTTATCCTCCGTGCTTTCGCTTGAGGGAATCTCCTGCGCCGAAGTTGCTCGTGACTTGATTCATCAATGCTTCATCAAGGCAATATCCCTTCATCAGCAACCAGTTTGAAGTATTCACCAACACAGCTCCTGACCTTTCTTCTATTGTGTTGCAGCCTCCTATGTTATTTTGCAGTATGGCTTTATCTCCTCCCATTTGATGGTAAGTGTCAAGTACCACATTTCCATCATCTTTAAGATCCGCAGGTATCCGCACTAGTCCAAAGTCGAACACTTGCTTTGCTGATAACCTGCTGAAATCTCTCTTTCTAACCTCGTACTCAATTTTGCACTTCATCCAGAAATCTTCTAATGAAGGCACATGTGCGTACTCTTGGGAGATTGTCTTTCTGGCTAATCCAAATGGATCGAAGTTCAGCCGTGCAGGGAAGAACTCTTGCTCATACTCGGATAACATTTGCGCCTCCATCCCTCGAGCTCTATGAATGCTAATGCAGCCGTAATGTCCCACAGTGATTGGGAAGAAGCCCGTAGATTTGTGCCGCTTTGACTGAAGGTCGTGTAACTCCACAAGTTGCCTGCTTAGCTCCATGGCAATCAATCTATCATTCGGATACCTGGGCATCTTTATTGGTTCTCCAGAAAAGCCTGTAACCCTAAGGTATGTGAAATCTGCAAATTGAATGAATAGACTGCCAATCTTGGACACAGCTTCTCACGCTTCCTTGCTTACCCTGTTGGCCTTCAAGTCTTTGTCTAGCCTGCAGATTAAATTGTAGAAGAATTCATCGTTGACCACTTTGAAATCTTTCTCGCATGTAGGTACAGTAAGCTGCGGGTAGCACTCGAAAATGGGGTCTTTAAAAAGAACACCACATCTATCCAGCTTGGAAAAGACGCCTTGCGAAGCTGCAACATACACCAAGTATGAAGTCATCTTGAAGCTGAAAGTACGCTTCACGTTCCGGAGTTGCTCACCAATGTTGTTGCTAATAATTTTCTGACCAATTGATTATAGAATCAACCTTGTTGATTTCAATGGTCCTGATGAAAGCATACATTCATGTACGGAAAGTGTAAGCATTCGCTTCGCCATTCATCCTGCATAGCAATTTGACGACATCATCTACCTCCTGCACCAAATTGGACCGTGGAAGAGTTCTCGAGAACTTTGAAGGAGATCTAGGCTTCTTCATGTATCGGCTATTCATTATGCTCACGCAATCAGCTCTATGCTTCTCCCACCTATTGTCGGCATCCTAAAGATTAATGGAAGTCACCACCTTTCGCACTGGAATCTTCAAACAATAATTTACGAACTCTGCGTCCAAACGAATTATTGTCTTTCTTGAAGCATCACGCACTGATCTGGATGAAGGATGGTAAGATCTAGCGCACTCCATAACAAATTATGGCAACTGGGCTGTACATGGAAAAGCTGCAACTCGGATAATTCCACTACTTTTAACCGCACGCATGAGTGAAGTCTTTCCCGCTCTGGATCTATCAATCAAATCAGAAAGAGGTTCTGGGTCTAGATCTGTGTCTCCTATGTCTGCAAGTTTGGAATCAATGCATGACTCTATCGTGCTTTCTTTTTCATCTCTCTTCGCCACAGCTTTGTCTATCTTCGTCTGAATAATTCTTTTTCTTCTTACTTGGCCGGATTTCTTCAATACTGGTGCAGATCTGGACAATTCTTCAGATTCGGAGGATATACAATTCTTCAGATTGGACATTGATAAAAGCTCTTTTTCCTTTGTAAAGCACCTGTAATGAATTCCTGCAATTTATTCAGACAAAAATGGCCACCGGAGCATGAATAATGAATTTTAATTGTAAAAATCTGCACTTTTCAAGCCTGCTGCCCCAAAAAATGGTGTTTAATTTGCACATAAAGAGAGCATGAATCCTTTCAACAACACCTGAGCTCCTGTAACATCTGTGCAAACAATTATGCAAACAAAGATCAACCTCTTTCAAAGCATGCGCCAAATCTGAAAGCTTTTAGCCTTGTTGCCACCTTGCCTGAGCAAAATCCTTCTTCAAATGGGGGCGCACTTTTCCTCTTGGCTGCAATTCTTTACCTGTGAATCAAATAATTCACCCATATGGCTGCCCATGCTTATATAACCTTCACAATTCTATAATTAATAACTGCCCTAACAATTAAAGGCAATTAATTAATTAAAAATCATGCTCTTCTCTTTTAAAAATAGCATGTTTAAGGACAACCATCCAATAAATTAAATTAATCCAATTTAATCTTTCACACATCACTTCACTGAAGCTTCATAGTGTGCCTTGACCATAGCCACTGAAAATAGAAATTAATTTAATGTTTTAATGCCTTTAAAAACATTAAATAACTCCCAAATGGGGCACACTTTTTGAGAGGAAGGGGGCAGCCACTAAATAAATTAAATTTAATGTATTTAATCCATTTCTTTTATTCCAATTTTGACTTGTTGACTTCCTCCAAGCTTGGGCGCACTTTTTGAAAGGATAAATTAATTAAAATAATCACTTAAAGTCTGCCATCATCTCACCAAAGGGGGTGCACTTTTTTGCACATATAATTCTATTTTTAAGAATTTTCCACAATGGGATTCTTTACCCTGCAAGGCAAGCACCAAAATCCCATGATCCACTTAAGTAATTTGACTTTGACAATGGGATTATTTATCCTGTAAGGCAAGGCAGACACTAAAATCCCATGATTTCACTTAAGTCACTTTCCTTTTATTTTATCATGGGAATTTTTACCCTGCAAGGTAGGCAATAAATTCCCACCTGCCTGCAGCCTCTATTTTTCCCACTGTAGCTTAAGTGAATTTTATAACGCGGGAAAAAGTATCTTGTTAGGCAGGTACAAAATTCCCACCCTGCCTGCGGCTTCTATTTTTCCCATTGAAGCGTAAATCCTTTGTTTTCCAAAAATGCGCCCATCCCCGCAGGGGCTTTTCCGTGCATGACTTCGCTTTTTCCCAGTGATCCAGACCTCTGATGGCGACTTCCTCCGGGCATAATGTGCGTATATGTTTTCCAGCTGCTCCAGACCAAAAATCGGGCTCACCCGGCAAAGGAATTGTTCTAGAGAAATTTCACAGAAAACGAAACGGGACAACACAAAAACACGAAAAATTGCCAAAAGTTACAAATAAAGCCCAAAACTTATTCCAAGTTAAAACCCTTCTGGTACATAAGAGTAATGACATATTCGATCATAACAGAGTTAAAACGGAGCGCAAATAGCCTCATACGGGGCTCAAAATAATTAAATACAAATTTCCCGTAGACAAATCCCGACGACAAAATATAACAACTTTGGGCATCTGGGTATTTGGCGAAAAAGGCTAATATGGCTCTTTGGGATTATTTTGACGCAATACAAGAAAAACACAAAACGACCCATTATTTTAAAAGTACGAAATTTTTTTCGAATAGGGTAGTCGCAGATTTCAGGGTGAAATCTGGGTGACACCAGGTTGTTCCAGAGCTAAGCCTTTGTATTTTTGTTTGTCCTTGAGTGTAGGTTGTGAGTCCTAAGTTGGGGAGTTTGGTGACCATTTACTTTTGCATCAGATAAGTGTCGATAGGTTTCCAAAAGATTAGAATCTCCATGTTCTTACACATATGTTCAGATGGGATTAGCACCTTGCATCTATTGATCTCCACAAGTGTCACACCTCTATCCTCCTAGCGCCAAAGATGTTGATGCCTGGCAAGAAGTATGCGTGCGGGCAACCCAAACAGAGCTCCACACAAATGGGAAGGGCTCTACCTCTCTTGAAAGGAGGATGTGCGTGCGAGGAAAGTGATTACGCAGTGGATTACACGCACAAAATCTCCACAAGGTTTAGTTACACCAAGTCTTCGTGGACATGAGATTTGCTGAGGATAGCTCAACGTGATTGGTGGTTTGTATGATTTCACGAGGGCATTTGTAGGTTTTAGACTAGTTGCGCAATGGGATTCATCCTCAAATGGTTTAGCATGGGTGTGCACAAGGTTGTTGGGACCTGCCTGGCCATATCTTAGATGTTTCTAGGCCCAAAATTGTGTTTTTTTTAATTATTTTTTTCTAGTTTAAATTTAATATATCATTACAACAAAAATTACAGTTTTCACAACACCATTATTCTACAGAAGGTACCAAATATAAGCCATCATAAACATGGATAATAATAGGCTGGAATTTATATATATTTTAAATTTTATATATATTTTTTTACGGACGTATCCAATGTCATATCTGGGGCCAAATTACTTTTTGCCATATCTGCGTATCGGATACTCAGTACCTGTATCCAAAATGTATCGGCTACTTAGGATATTTAGTATTATTACAAAGATGTAAAATGCGAAAACACACACTCTCTACCCCTACAAACTATGAAGAAGTCACACTCTAAGTCCTGTGACAGATAATAAACCATGAACATTACACTTGCACACCCTTGGCTTTGCTTTCATCCCTATGAGCTAATCTATCCAAACTCTCTCTATTTCGCTCCGTTACTTGGAGTTCTCTCCCCATTGAAGCATGTTTTGCTTAGATCTTCCCTTACAACAACTAAATCCAGCTCTTCATCTCCCTCTAACTTTGAATCTCCAATCTGACACTGATCCAAGCGCCTATCAGAGTGCCAAGGATCTTGAAGAAACCAACCCATGTGGCGAATTTAAAAATTATGGGCATTACTTTTATCTTACATATGCCACGGGCAAAACCACTAGTTTTAGCAAACTGACGATTATGTAATTGTTGCTTGCATAATCTGGCAGTTTGGTAAGTACTATGGTGGTTACAAAATTGCCGCTCTATGAAAAGCAACGGTTTTGTCATTGTCCTCAAAAGAGGTAGCTTAACCTTTGGGAAATGGCTGAAATTGTCTTATTCTCCATCGTCCTTAGCTTCAGCATCCTTTTGAGCTTCTAGCGATGTTTCAAGATTGCATATGTGCTTCCTCCACACGTGTAACCTTGTCATAAAGGCTGACAAGCCGCGTAAGCACAAACACATGTGCACAAGCGTGCACAAAACTTGAACCCATATTTTTGGTTGATGCAAGATTGTTTGTGACTTCGGATTCTCTTGCATCAGGCACCTAGTGTAATGAATTTTTTCCATGAGCTCTTGCTCATTTACTCTCTTTGAGCTCCTCAATTGTTTTTCCGTACTTAGAATTTGAATGGGCTTATCTGAGGTGCATCTTATAGACTTATGCTCCTTTGTTTTTACACTTCACTAAGTATTCTTTGTACTCTTTTTCTCGTCTTCTTATTGATCCACTCATCCAATACTTTCTCAATCTCTTTTCTAGCCTTCTCAAGCAATTGCTGCTTCCAATCAGCACTTGTAGAATATGAATCTTCACCTTCAACGCTTTTTTGTGCCTGTAATGTCCCTCTTTTCAGATAGTTCTATTTGAAGACCTTTGGCTCAATTTTGTCTACTCAACGGCCAAAGGGTATGCACTAGGGTGACTAAGTTTTATTATTTTATTATATTGTGCAAATATTAAAATAAAATATTATAAGTTGCACATATAATAAATAATAAAGCTTATTAATAAAATAAAAGAGTCAAATGTAAAAATACTATTATTTTTAATTGTATTTATCTAGGTGGTACGACTTGCCCATGTAATAGAAAAATAGGGAAATGTGACAATTGGCTCCCTTAAAAAAATGCAACTAGCCTAGGGAGAGTCAAGTTATTTTATTGGATGCTTTTGGAGGTTGTTATGGGACCTTTCTCCTTTATATGGAGAGGTCAACTTGAGGGGAGAATATTTAGATTTTTATTATCATATTTTCATTGCAAAGAGCTTCTAGCTTTTGTAAAAACTCCAAGGACGAAAACCCTTAAGAATTTACCTCTTGCGAACGAAAACCCCAAGGGATTGGGAGGAGATTTCACTCAGGAATTTCTAGCGAGCTAATTCAGATTTTCAGTCAAGTTTCTAGCAGTATTTGGTGTTCCTTTGGTAATTAATTTGCAATAGTTGGATCGACCCAGTTTAGGGGCTGTTTGGGCATATTCCAGAGCTATTTTCCTTTGAAAATCATTGTCAAACATCTCTATATTTTTTAAAATCAGAGAGCTGCAAATTTATATTTTTCTGAGCAATTTTTGAGGAGTTCCAGCCAGTTTGTATTCAGGTTTCAGACCTGTTTTTCAGAATTATTTACTTGCAACTAAATCTGTTTTCTAGCATATTTTGGCCTTTTAAAATACTAGCAATCGATTGGGGAGGAAAGTATAAATTTTTGAAGTTGTTTGCATTGAGTTTTATTCAAAACCCTAGTCGCTTTGGCTGTATTTAATTCACATTTGCCCTAGTTCGATCTCAAAGGGTTTCAACAGCGCTAGTTTGTCGTTAACAATTCATTAAAAATCTGTTTTGGAAGAAATAAATTATTGGGGATCTTTCAGTTCCTAGCTATGTTGAAGATGGGTAATATGTCCACTCCCTCTAATAGCTCAATTTCATATGCATTTGCTGAAAATTGTCTCAAAACTCTACAAGGCCCTATCTTTTTCCACTTGAGCTTGTTGTATGTTCCTTTGGGAAATATTTCCTTATGCAAATGTGCCAAAACCAAGTCACCAACTTGGAATCCGGCTTTTCTTTGTTGCAACAGTCCATATAAACCTCTTTTCTTGTCACCCCTCATAGTCTCCATATTGGCTGCACATATATCCTTGAAGTTTCTAATAAATTTCATATAGAAACTTTTCTAACCCACGAAAGCTTATGGCTTCAAACATTGTTTTACGTGATGGCCATTCAACTATTGCTTTTTGTAGACACCAAAATTTGGTAATTTATCACTTGATAATATCAGTATTAGCTTAATCCGTAAATTATGACTTGTGTGTACATTCTAAGCTCAATTCCCTATCCTTTAACCATATTGCACGGGTTAGTTGCTCACAGTTTTGCTTGCATCAGTCCACAACACTCTCTCACTCCCAAGTTTCGTGCGCAAAACTTTCCAGCACTGCATTTCCTGCCCATGCGAGACCGCCAAACAGGTATCAACCTACCAAGTGGTTTGGTCCGAAATTTGTAGTTTTGTCCCAAGCCAACCAATGGTTATTTTCTCATTTTTGATATCTTTTTTGGGTCGGTACTTCTCCTATAAGTTGTCCTTAATGCAAATTGAAACCTACAAAAGCTTATATAAGTATGTCAAATGCACTCATTTACTCACCTGACATTTTCAAGAGCACTACTTGCAAATTTCATTCCAAAAGCACTCCAAGCCCTCTTAAATTCCCCTGAAGCAACATCACACATTAGAAGCAGCCCCCCCCCCCCCCCCCGGCGGAAGTTTGAAGCACTCCCAACCAAGTTGAATAGTCTAGCTTTCCTAGTTGCAAGCCCTCCAAGCGAAGTCAAGAACAAACACGCCATGTCAATACACAACATTATCAAGTGAAACAATTTATCAAAGCTGGTTGTATCCATATAAATATCACATCTCTAGGTGGAGAACTGCATGTGGTTTGGGGGTCTTCAAAATAGTGCCAACGTAGGCTGTGTGCAGATTGCACATCAACCCAGCCACCAACCTTTTTGTAGGGTCTCCTACCCATGGTTAGGGTTTTAAGTTATTTTAGGTCATATAGAAGGATTCACACATTTGCAAGACCTAGGGCTTCACAGGAAGGCATATACTAGTCTATTGCACAAACACAAAAAGTTGTACAATGCCAATAACTTGTCGTAAAAATGCCAAACAGTTTCGTACATAAATAACGGTTTTGTCCCTGTTCATCCTGCACTTCTAGAACCAGAAACAAAGCACTTGCAAATCATTTACAATCTTTTCATCCTTTTGTCGCAACCAGATCAACTTCCAGAGCAGGAAAATAGCTAAGTTCATCTCTCCTCTCGTGTCTTGTTTTGTTTAGCAGTTGTTTCAATCAATCTATCTTACATATTACCATATAGGTATATTCTGATCTGTACTTTAATATTAAATTAATGAATATAAATATATCTCCCATTTTTAACCCTAATCCAAAAGTATAATAAGTAAACACCCCCTCTTATTCATTTTTGGGTTAAATCACTTTTGCATTCTCTGGATCCATCTTCAACCCTTCTCTTGAGATTAAAAATCCCAACTATATCAGCTCCTCCCTCATGAAGCGTACACTTTTTAAAGTTGACCAACAACTTTTCCTCTTTCAATCTTTTCAATATCAACTGCATATAGATTAAATGCTTTTCTTTACTCCTTAAAATCAAAATATCATTAAGGTAGATAATAAAAAACTTATCCAAGTAAGGTTTCAGCATTTCAGTCATGAGTCTCATGAATGTACTTGGAGCATTTGACAACCCGAATGGCATACAAGCCACTCATACAATCTATCATTTGTTTTCAATGCGGTCTTCCACTCATCTTCTTCT
Organism: Taxus chinensis; assembly: GCA_019776745.2. NCBI lineage: Eukaryota > Viridiplantae > Streptophyta > Pinopsida > Cupressales > Taxaceae > Taxus > Taxus chinensis. The sequence goes on along the minus strand of CM034146.1, from coordinate 1,020,929,302 downwards.
CTAATCTAAATTTGATGGTACCCACTCTTCAAATCTAGCTTGATGAAGTATCTTGCTTAACTCAAACAGTTGATCAAATCATTTGTTCTTGGAAATGGAAATCCATATATGAAAGTTCTTTCGTTTAGAGCACGTGAATCTGTACACATCCGCGCATTCTTCGCCCTTATTAGGTGCCAATACTGCTGGAACTGCACATGGGCTCATACTTTCTCTCATCAAACCCTTCTCTAGCAGCTCATTTACTTGTCTCCTCACCTCCTCATTCTCCTTAGGCGTTATGCTGCCTTGTTAGGCAAACTTGATCTAGGGACTCGATCCATATAATGACTAATGCTTCTCACAGGTGGCAATCTATTCAGAAAGTCACTAGAAACAATATCAGCATATGCATGCAACAAATTACCCACCTCATGTGGAGTTTCTTTCATCTTCGTTGTCTCAACATTTATGGGCTTGGGAATGAAAGCCAAATACATCTTCTCCTTTACTTTCTTCACACATTGTTAATCGGAAATCATGCAAACTTTAGGATTGCTTCCACCTCTTTTCCTCTATCCTTCAATGGGCTTAATGCGCACCTTCTGCCATCCTTCTCAATTTTGTAAGTGTCCGCTCTCCCATCATGCACGACCTTTCGGTCTTATTGCCACAATCTACCCAACAACACATGAAAAATTTCATAGGCATTATGTCACACATCACTTCATCTTTGTAAGCCCCAATCAGAAAATTCACCTTACATTTATCTTTCACTACTACTTGATGTCCTCTCAGCAACCAAGACACCCGGTATAGATTGGGATGCGCTAATCTTTTTAGCTCAACCTTCCCTACCATCTCATCAGCAACCAAGTTATTTGTGCTACTACTATCAATAACAACCTTACAACACTTACCTCCAACCGCATATAGTTTGGGAAAGGTTATTTCTTTGCTCTAGTTCATCTGCTTCCTTGGGTGGTTTTATCGACAATTTTTTCATTAACAAAGCTTCACCATACTCTGGTTCTTCAGTATGTGTTGGGGAACCCAACACTCTCCTCATGCACAAGAGCAACATGATTGATGACTTCAGCTCTCTTCACATTGTTTTGAAATTCTTTAGGACATTCCAGCATATTCTCCACACTGAAAACACTCTCCTGAGAATCTTCTACCTCTTCCTCTAATAGAGTATTCTCTTCCTTTAGAAGAATACCCTCTTCCTCTATGTTTGATTCTGAGTTTTAGAAGAGCTTGCTTCCCCCTCTTAAGTTGTTTGTTCCCTAGTGCTGCTTGCTTGTCCTCTTCCTCTATCTTGAGAGACATTTGGCTGCCTTCTAGCCAACTTCTTTTTTGTCTTCAATGCACATTAATAGGCATCTTCCACTGAATTTAATGGAAACATTCGAATCTCATCTCTAATTGAAAGACAAAGTCCATTGACATACCTTTAATGTCTTTTCTTGATCCACTTCAGCATGAGCAGTTTTAATCCTGAGTTTGTAAAACTCCTCCGCTGTAGTCTTTGTTGGCTAGATTTTTTGCATAGCTGAAAACCTAGGCAGTCATGAGATAAATCTCTCTCATTTACCGATGAGGCTCCTGTGTAAGATTTGTCAGTTAAATATGCTAGTATCTATTTGTGGGTATTACTTTAACCATGCAGCTCATGAACCATAGTTGTATAGTTTTGCAGCAAGTAAGCCGCTGTTAAAGAAAGGAAATATCTGATGAAGAAGAAAATAGCAGAAAATAGGAAAGAAAGAGGGAAGATGTGCAACCCAATCAATAGATTACAGAGTTGATTGCATGCACATAGATAGAACAAATAGATATTAACATACAAAATTATAAGCAAAGGAAACTTTCAGATCTAGATCTAGAATAACGCAAAGTTTATGAATAGATCTAAGACAAAAAGTTAGAAACAAAATGCACCGTTGACACAAAGTTCTCCGAAAATATGCTCCTTTCTATTCCTTTGCTTCAAATAGCTATCAGGGGTTTCAGCACAAAGTCTAGAACACAAGAATGTTGCTTACAAATTCCGATCCTTTAACCCGTAGGTTCTTCCTCTACTTATAGCATGTAGAGAGAGAAATTACAAATAGGAAGCCTTTAGTGAACTGACACATGTGGAAGTCGGAAAGGAAACAACTGGCAATCTCCCTTCTCGAATTCCTCTTTGCATGACATGCATGATTTATAACTGAAAATAGAACCTTCTATTTTGCATGTATGCCACCTATTTCCAAGTAATTGACTTCTTCAAGTAATGGCTTTTAAACCGATCACTTAAGTTTTATAATTTAATTGATCGCTCAATTACTTTGTCGGAGGAAATAAGAGAAAGAAGAAGAAAGAGGAAAGCTGCAGTCTTGTTCTTTTTTCATATTCTGCATGCAGTTGATTCTTTTGCCTTTGATTCTCACCAAATTGAATCTGGAAACAACTGACTGTGATTTTGCTTATGGGTGTTGCTGCTGACATGTCTTCCCTCTTATCCTTGAAGCTTTTGTAGTTCTTCTCCAGTACATGCATCAGTGCAATGTTTGTCGTAAATAACTCATCATTTTTATTTTTAATTGCATATGAGCAATTAAAAATTCTGGAAAGCACTCTGGGTGAATGCAAATTCAATGAAGGCTTCAATTGGAAGATTGGGAGCACATGCACAAGATCCTGGAAGGAATTCTCTATGCACACTGACTTCTACACGGGCTGCATTAGAAACAAGAGGATGGATTTTTGTCGGAAGCCTTTGCAATTGGATCGATTTGTGCAGATCTAACAATTAAATCGGTGATAGGTGCATGGCCTGTGTCTGTATCATTGACTTCAGCAAATCTGGAAGCTATGCATGATTCTGCAGAGCCTACCCTTTCATCCTGCTTTGCCATGGCTGGAGCAATCTTTGTCTGAGCAACTCTTTTTCTTTTAATTATGCCGGAATTCTTTGCAATTGGTGCAGATCTGACAATTTCTTCAGATTCGGAGGACATATTCAATGTACCTGACATTGATTTGCACTCTCTTTCACTTATATGAGCACCTGTAATGAATACCTGCAATTAATTCAGACAAAGACGGATTCCAAAGCATGAACACTTGATTTTTATCACAAAAATCTGCATATTAAGCCCGCTGCCCTAAAATTTGAGGCTTTGCTTGCATGCAAAGCAAGCATAAATATTTTCAACTTCACCTGGGCACTTATACCAACATGTAGATAATTAACAAGACTTAAATCAAGCTCCTCCAACCCTAGGTGCCAAACTTTGAAGCTTCCCAGCAGTGGAAAATAAACTTCAATGCAAAAATCCTCCTTCCTTGGACACCAAAACTGTCCGGGCTGCAATCCTTTGCAAAAAGAATTAATTACACCTTCACTTATGGCAGCCCATGCTTATATAACCCTCAACATTCTATTTCTAATAATTGTCCATGTTATTCCTGACAATTAATTAATAAATAGTGATGTTTATTCACCCAAATTGGGCGCCTATTTTTGCATGCTTGTTGGCTGCTATTAAATAAATTTAATTTATTTATTTTTAGCATGCTACCTTCAGTTCACTTTGGCTTGTCTTCATGCATTGACTTTCCTTCTATTTATGGCGCCAAAATTGGGTGAATAAACATTAATAAATATTATTAAATGCATTGTTATTCACCCAAGGTGGGTCGCACTTTTTGGCAAGGGTGAATTCTAAAAATAAGAAGTCAACTTCTGATGGGAATTTTCACCCTTCACTGTAGCTCTAAAAATCCTTTATTCCACTTAAGTGATTTGACTTTCATAATGAAAATTTTTACCCTGCCAGGCAGGTAGGAAATTCCCGCCGGTGCTTTAAGTGATTTTTCTTTTATAATGAGAATTTTTACCCTGCAAGGCAGGTAAGAAATCCTCGCCTGCCTACCACCTCTAATATTCCCATTGTAGCTTAAGTGACTTTGACTTCATGGGAAAAATTACCCTGCTAGGTAGGTAAGAAATTCCCACCTGCCTGCCACTGCCAAAATTCCCACTGGCAGCTTAAAGTTTTCCTTTAAAAAAAATGCGACTTGCATGAAAGATAGCTCTTTTCCAAAAGTGCGACTTGCATTGTGACTTATGCCTTTAAAATTGCGTGAGAATTCGTCACTTAGGGCAGCGTGGAAACTGGACGCGGAAGGCAGCCTTGAAAATTGCGACTGACATAAAAACAACATTTCTTTCCTTTTTTGGATTTTTGGTGAAGAAAACACAAAGATGGAATAAAATTTGCCATTTTTGGAAAGGGTCCAGGAAGATGTAGTAGCAAAAACTTGCATGTGCCGTAACTTTCATTCCATGGCTCCGTTTTAGGTGTCGTTTTCTCTAAAAGTGCATATCTTCTCGAGCTCTACGCATTGATGGCAATATTTTTCTTATTTTCATAAAATCCATTTATTCCAAAAAATGCGACTTGCCTAGGAGAGGCTTTTTGTGCACGACTTCGTCTTTTTTTACCAAAAGCTTGCTTTCTGAGGCTAATTCCTTTTGGCATGCGGCGGCCATAAATGATCTCCAGATGCTCCAAGCAAGTAAACAGACTATAATGGCGAAAGAATTGACCTAGGGGAATTTCACAAAGAAAAATAGAAAAACTGAAAAAAATAAATAAAAATGAAAAACGTTGCCAGAGGTCACAGAAAAAGCCTAGGATTCATTCTTGGTGAAAACCCTATTGATATATGTGAATATTGGCATGCAAAACTTCAGCAGGGTTCAACCGGAGCACAATTTACTTCAAATGGGGCATTATTTATTTAATAAATAATTAAATAAAAATTTCCCGCAGACAAAACTTGGCGGAGTGATAAAATGAGTTTTCGCATCTGGGTATTTGTCGAAATTGGCTCATATGATTCACTGGGAATATCTTAACGCAATACAGGCATCTTCTGGCAATAAGAACACAAAAAGACCCATTATTTTAAAAGAATGCAAATTTTGAACATGGGGATGTCTCAGATTTCAGGGTAAAATCTTGAGACACCAGTCTTATTCATCTTCTTCTCCCTCAAGTTTTGCAGCTTCTTGAATAACCTCAATTGGTAATTTGAAGGCAAGAGCTTTCCTCTCAGCTTTGCAACCATTCTGTCCCAAGATTTAATCTTGGGTTTTCCTCTTCTTTGTCTGTCCAATGCTACATGATACCACCACAAGGATGCACGGCCTTTCATCTTCGTACAAGCAAACTTCACCCTCTTTGAATCCTCTATGTACTCATAATCAAAACACTTTTCCAGCTTTATGATCCAATCAATAAGATCCTTAGGGTTTAAGCTTCCACAATAGCTTGGGGTATCCTCCTTCGGTTTACTTCCTATCTTTGCCATGGATCTCAGAATTCTTTCCTCTTGTGCATCTCCAACATCTCTTTTTTGAATCTTTGAAACTTGTCCATCATCACTTTCATTAACAATTGTTGCTCCTCTCATTTGTATATTCTCCATTGCATCCAATCTCACTTGGATTATTCCCAGCATCGTTTCCAGGTCTGCAAGTCTATGTGCTCTCGGTGCCCTTCCTCTTCCTCTAGCAAGAGGTGGTCCTGTGTGTGCCATATCCTCACAACAAGCAAGCTTCTCTTTCACAACCTACAAATAAGTCAACAAGATCCTCACACACTCAACCCATCAAGGATGCAGATGGGAATGAGGGGGCCGAGTAAATGGCTGCCAAACTCCCCAACTTAGGACTCATAACCCACATTCAAGGACAATTGCATACACAAAGGCACAATTCTGGAACAACCAAACTCTCTTTATTGATGATATTCAGTAGCATTACAGAGATGTCAAATGCAAATACACACACTCCCTACCCCTACAAACTATGAAGACAACACACTCTCAGTTCAATGACCGACTACAAGCTATGAACATCACACTTACAAACCTATGGCTCTACTTTCACCCCTCTTTGAGCTAATCTCTCTGAATTCTCTCTATTCTGCTCCCTTGCTTATAGTTCTCTCCCCATTGAAGCTTGTTTTAATTAGCTCCTCCCTTTCCACAACTGACTCCAACTTTTCATCTCCCTTTGACTTCGAATCTCCAGTCTGACACTTTTCCATGTGCCTCTTGGAGTCCTAAGGATCTTGAAGAAAGTGGCCGATATGGCAAATTTAGGAATTTTGGGTGTTCCTTTTATTTTTCATTTGCCATAGGCGAAACTGCAGGTTTCAACAGACCGGTGATTGTGTAAACACTGCCTGCTTAATCTGGCTGATATGAAATCACTGCTCTATGAAAAGCAATGATTTCGCCGTTGCCCTCAAAAAAGGTAACTTAAACCTCTGGGAAATGGCTAAAACCACCTTATTCTCCCTCTTCCTTAGCTTTGGCATCCTTCTAAGCTTTTGATAATGTTTCGAGACTGTGTATGATCTTCCTCCACATGTGTAACCTTGCCATAAAGACTAACAAGCCACATTACGCAGAAACACATGCACAAAACACAAACCCTTACTTTTGGTTGACGCAAGATTTTTTGTGAACCCGGATGTTCTTGCATCAATATCAGATTCATGTTAAGATAGTTTTGTTTTAATTTATTTTTCTCTTAAAGCCAATGAAAATTTCCCTATTCTGAATTAGATTTAGAAATTCAATTGACTGTAGAGACCTCTGCTCTATGATGGGAGTTTCAGGGAGTAGAGCTCTATAAGAAACTCCTCTCTATCAATTTCATTTCAGCCTCTTTAAACAGTACATGCAGATTTATATGTAGTAGGATTACTATCCTTCAAGATGTACCAGAGTCAGGATAGATTGTGTTAAAGTAATAGTAGAAGGCTGCTTGATCATCTAGCTACACTTCTTGGAAAATTTTAGTCTTCGCTCTCTCAAACCTCATTAAATCTTAAGATGCACTCTTCCTCTACAAGTTTGGTTTGTAATATGTGGCTGTGTATGCTGGTTTATATAGGGTTTACCCTTCTTGCATCAGGTTTTGTTGCTTCCTAGTACTAAGTCTAGATTTACTTTTAGGTTTTTTATTCTTTCGTTGTTGGAGTCCTTTCAGCATTCCTGATTAGCTATTGTAACTATTAGTCTTTTTCAGTCCCAGACTTAATTTGTGAACATAGATATAAAATTCACTCTACCATGGATAACAGTCAACTCTTAAAGAAGAGCAATACTTGGGTCAATTAACTTGTAGATGTAAGTCCACACCAAATAACCAAACCAGGGTTTTTAAGACTTGATCCTAGGAAGCCAGGTACACCCCTTGGGGCTTAGGCTATTGTACCCAGTACGGGTACGTGCTCGAGTACGGGGGAAACGCATAGGGTATGCGTTTTAGTACCCGAGTACATCTGGGTATGTCGTTCGATGTACCCAAGTATTGAAACTCGTACCACGAGCATTTCGGAAATGAACCCCTAGGGTTCTGCCCCCAAAATAGGTTTTTTGGGTCAAAATAAAGTCAAAGATGTTTTTTAAAACATTAAAACTGTTGGGTAAAAACATTAGTTAGAAGGTAATTCAGCATAGTAATTATTTACTTACTATTACCATAGTTTAGTTTGATTGTTATATTATTGTTGAGCAATATTTTTTTTTATTTCATGCTTCCCGGATAGTACTTTGTCTAGTTGTGAAGCTGTTGTACCAACTTAAATTTCTGGTGTTGTACAATACCTAAAAGTATTGCAGCCCTCTCCATTTCTTGTAATCTGATTTTTTTATCAATAAAATAATCACAGGCTATCGTCCCTGTTTCTGCATCATATTTGGTATCAAAGTAGGTTGTAGGAGTGAGGAGAATTCAGTAGAGGTGTTTAAGAGGTTTAGGAGAAGCTTGAGCAAGAAGAGGAGCCATAGAAGGCCTCTGCCCCTTCCTAGCCCCATTCCCATCTTTTCCCACCCCCTGGTTGCTCTAATTGGGACCTGGCAAGCTGCATTTCAAGAGTATGTCTCAGGAAGTGGTTTGCAAACAACTTATTTGTGCACTGGGCAAAGAGGAGCCACCTTTGCGCTGCCTCCTGCACCAGGCCTGTTCCTGGAAAATTCTGGTCAAAGTTAATTTTATTTTTCCCCATTAGGGGTTTTGTCACTAAATTTAGTGATAGCATAAGTCTTTGCTAACTCTAGCACCCTACTAAATCTAGCAGGACTGCGCAATAAAATTGGCAGCTATCCTATTTTGGAGGCATGACAAGCATTTTCAAAGGACCGGCCCGATCCCCAGAAGTTTGTGAAGTACCCTTCATTGAATGGCAATGTGTGGCGTTTGAAACCGACTCGATCCAACCAACTGGCACAAACCTGTCTGTTTTTCCATAGACAGAAGAGGAGATCCAATATGGCAATCCATACAGGCATTCAAATCTGCAATCCTACAAAATAAAAATGGCGAACAATCTCCAAGCAAAGCACAAGCGGCCAAGGCTTCCATTTGGAAATGCAGGTCACAAGTCTATTGGAGGCTCTTTGCATTCAGTCTTTGACCTGTTTTTGGAGGCAGGCCAGTGCAAATGCATATCAAAGGCGTCTAAATAGACTTGTGACCTGCATTTGGTGATTTAGCCGCATCCCAACAAATCCATAAGCTCCCTGCTTATACTAATAGTAGCATCCCAAGCCCGACCCCATTGACATTCCAAACGGTTCGACCTGTAACTAGAAAGGTATTCCAAAGGCCTTAAATCTCACCCTGGAACAACAAAGCACAAACAACGATGGCCCATTCTCCACGCAAAAGCAAGGAGGTGCAAACTATGCTATAAGGTGGCTCAAAAGAATAAAACAACGACCAAAACAAAAACCATATCATGTGGAGGTTTAAAGCCCTAAACGCACACATCTTCGCCTCTCCACATTGAACCACGTGGCAATCAACAAGGTAGGCCAAGCATTATTTTTAAGGCATTCACTTTTACTCTAAAAAGTTAAAAGGAACTTTTCCTATAGATATGCTTGATTAAAATTGTAGCTTGATCGGCCACCATTTATTTTGTAAGAATCTCTACTACCAAGGAGGTAGAAGGGTCGAAACCCCACAACCTCCCACTCGAAACCCTTTCAAAAGGCTAAAACAATCTAGTAGCCCTGCTAAACACTATAGCGGACCCACCATACATAGCCCCTACTAAGTGCCTTTAGATACCTTCTTAAGCCATTAGAGGGAAAACCCCTAATTGGAGAATAAACACAATTTTTTAAATTTTGCAAAAAAATAAATCGAATAATATTCTTATTGTGCCCACAAGAGGCTCTAGAGCCTGCAAATAGTCTATTTTTTTGTAAAAAATTCCATGAAAACATTTTTTTGCAAGATTTGCCATTTAGGGGGTGCACAAGAGGCTAAAGGGCCCAATTTTTTTTTTTTTTAATATTTTTTTTTTCTTTTTTTTGCTTGCCATTCATTTTTTCGATAAAGGGAGCCAATTGATTTTTTCTGTATATTTTACTCATTTGTGGTCTAACAAGCCATTTAGATGGGATATTTGTGCTTAAAACACTCTCGCATTGGCCAACAATGCTCCCAAATTTTTCTTTCCTGACTCGCAACTCTTGCATGGCGACAATTATGCTGCATAAAAGACCAAAATAAAGACTCAACTTGAATTTGAAGACATCTAGAGTGTAGTGGAAAGTACTCTAGTTCGTCTGGAAAATGATGCTACTGGCAACAACAATTTGATCGAGCTAATTAGAGGGCGAAGTTGATCATATTATTTGCAATCTCCGATGAGCTGCAACCACACATTCGTGATACCAGAACAACCAAAGAAGCATGGGATAAACTCAGCACCGTTTATGAGGCCAAAAATAGAAACACAATCATACACCTCCAAAGTCAACTACAAGCTCTCAAACTGAAGAATGGTGAAAAAATCAAGGCATTTCTAAGGCATGCTACGACATTGAGGGCATTACCCCTAGCACTAGAAGTGGAAGTGACAAACGAATCTCTTTTACCCATTGTTTTGAGAGCCTTACCTCCCTCATACAAAATTTTTGTAAACACGTTGAATGTAATGTGTGAAACATTGAATTTTGAAAAGTTGGTGAATATGTTACAACAAGAGGAGTTCTTGCATACAATGGAAGAGCCAAAAGAACAAGCTCTTGCTTCTCATTTGAAAGGGAAGAAACAATTTCAGTCTTCCAGTAACTCCCAGAAGCAAAATCATCAGCAAGGGGACAAATAACAAAAAAAATGCTTGATTTGTGGTAGGAATGGATAGGAATTGAAAGATCGTCGAGCAACAAGAAGCCGAACAACCAATAATTTCATAACAAAGCAATAAGCAAGGGCAGAAAAAGGGGAATGAGGAAGAAACCCCAACAAGAAGGCAATGTTGCTAAATAAGAAGATAATTCGGATGTTGGAGGCTTCTTGTGCGCTGCCCAATCAAACGAAGAATCCACATCTCAAAGTGTTATCTAGTACGTTGACTCGGGAGCCACCCAACACAGGACTAGACGAAAGGAATGGTTCTTCACAATGAGAGACACACCCCCCAAGAATCATATTTCTTTGGGTGATAATTCGTCATACAATGTCCAAGGTATTGGCAATATCGCTTTACCCCTTGTGTAATGCCCGTTTAAACAACCACTTGAGACCTAGAAACAACCTAGGGTTAGCTAGAAAATTATTGAATAATTTTTTTTTTATTGGAAGTATCTACATTCAGGTTGCCAAACATCAGTTTTCACTAATAGGTTCTGGAACAAACCCTATTTACCAAAACACAAGTTTCCTTTATTAACTTATATCAGGTTCAGGGAGTAACTTAACCCCCATGCCTGCTTTCTAATAGGCTCAGAGTTTCAACTGGGTTTTTTCTCATACTTAACGCTTCCAAAATTTCCCTAAACCATTCCCAATGGTTAGGAAATTTTCTCACCTTTCCGGTGATATAAAAAGGTCCTCCTAACTCCTTACAGAACTCAAGATAAGAGTGGACGGAGTTTCTAGGGCAAATTTTCCCCTAGGGGACACGTGTCAAGAGGAGGGGGAAGCACTTTGGACGGATTGGCGGGTCACGGGGCGGCATAGGGAAATTTTCCCATCGCATGGCTCAAAGTCACAAAGCATTCCACGCCCCCGCGAGTCCCCTGGTGGACACGTGTCAAGTCTTGGTGCCAAGCAGGAATGGAGAAGGGAAGGGCGGAGCGGCGGGTGGATTTAGTGCCTTGCGCCCAACGAAGGAGGAAAGGAAGAAAAAAATGCGTGGGTCCGCGCACCCGCAAAAGAATAAAGTCCGAGGGGAAGGCGGTGTTGCGGGGCACGGGAGGAATGTTAGACATTTTCCCAAGGGCCAAAAACTAAAGAAACAAAGGGGTTCCGCCTACCCGCTGTCACCCCCCAAAGTGCCACATGGCGCTTTCTCATTGGTTGCGGGCCGTGGGGGCAAAATGGAAAATTTTCCCCAAAATTTTTCAAAAGGAACAAACATTAAAACGAACCGCGCCTTCGCCTCAGCCCCTAGAGGACACGTGTCGCCCTTTGATTGGTTGCGGGCTGGCGGAGGAAAATGGAAAAGAAATTTCCAAGTAATTTTTTTCAAAAGAATAAGTTTCAATCTTTGGAAGGAGTCCACCCTCCCACCGTGCCACGTGGCAGCATGTGATTGGTTGCTGACCGGCGGGGTTGCGGAGTAAAATGGGAAAATATTCCCAAGGCAAAATTTTCGAAAGGGCTAAGTTTAAAAATTGGTCCGCTCCTCCTAGGGTGTCACGTGGCAGGCCCGATTGGTTGTGGGATGGCGGGGGCCTCAGTTCTTTTTGGGAAATTTTTCCAAAGTTAAAATTTAAATTTTTCTATAGTTAGATTATATCTTATTATTTTTTTTGAATGCCAAATTGAAGTAAAACTTCAAATGGCCATAACTTGAGCTAGAAAGCTCGGTTTTGGGCAAACAAGGACTTTTCGGAAAGCCCTCGATGCCCTCTTTGCACAAGGATCATCAATTTTAGAAATTGATGAAGTTTGAGAGGTCAATTTAATGAAAACAATCCGTAGGGTTTTAATTAGTGAACTAGCAATTTTCAAATTCTCAATTTGGTTAAATTAGAACTCCTTCGCTCAACATGTCGAACAGACATAGAGGATTAGTCTAGGGAGGGTTTAGAGTGTTTTAGGAAAGTTAATTTGTCCAATTGATTTCAATTTTTATTTCTCCCACAATAGACAAAAAAAATGACCCAAGGGGAAATTGCATTCAAATTTGGCAATGGTTGGATTATTTTCTTAAGTTTTCTTTGTCAAGTTGGATTTAATAAAGTCTTAGCATGCTAACTTATAACATTTTAAAGTTAATTTCTAAGTGCAGATCTGAACTGTTCATTTTATTAAAATGTGAATTGCCAGAATGAAGTGTATGACAGTGAGCTATTTCTTTGAATTGGTATTACAATTTATCATTTGAATGTGCATATAATTCCTAAACTAGTCCAATCCATTTAGTTGATTAAAACAAGCATTCATTTCTAAGTTAGGTTGCAGTTCGGATTTCAATTCAAATATGCATTTTAAAAAGGAATATAACATTGTCTTGTCTTCACATGCATTCTTTTTTTTAAAACAACAATTCCAAATCTAATGCACAATACAAATTTGAGAAGAGAATGTAATTCTTCATTGATTATCAAATACAATTTTACAACTTTCTCCTTTCCATTTGATTTCTCAAATACATTACACCATGCATGTAACAACCTTTTTATTTCTTTTCCAAAACAAGGAACGAATATAAATCTCTTGTACATTTCATAATCTAAGTTCGATTTCAATCTTCCATTACAATACAATAACTTCACATTACAAAATTTATACACTCATCCACTCGGAGTGGGAAGGGATTACAATGAACTTGCTCAAAGAAATAGGACTATCAAAACTGTATATCTTCTTGCTCCAAACAGCAGCATGCTAGTTTCTTCATCTTTTTATTTTTGATCACAACAAGGAAAGGGGAAAAGCAATGCTCTCCACCCAACCAAGACATCCAATGAGAACGGAGAAGCTATCCTTTCTCATTGGCCCTTAAGCCCCAACCATATTAAAATAGAGAGTGAGAATCAACTCATGGCAACAATGGCTTCTACAACCAATCATACGGTATTCTTCACATGCATACAACAATAAGAATTACAGTCCAAACAAAGACAACAAACAGTTCACAACTGCATTTGAAATTATTCACACAACACATAGGCTTGATCAAGCAAGCCAACAAGAGCAAGAACTATGGAGAACTACTTATGCCTCCCTATTTGGAATTGGGCATCCTCCTAAATCATACCGCCAATAAACATATCAAATCCCATAAACCTTATATCTCCCAACCCCTCCTTATGGCCCCCTAAAGTTTCTCCCTTATGCCCCCCAAGAGTAAGAAATGCAAGCAATTTCTTTTCCAAGGTGGATCCCAATCCAAAACTCCCTCCACAATAGAACTAATGTCATTGGCAATCCCTTATGCCCCCCATTGGAAATCCCCATAGCCTTCTCCTACACCATGTTCTAAACAGTCTACCCAACTAGCCAAGAACACAAAACACATTCACCATTCAAACATGCATGCAAGAGAAGAAAACATTTAAAACAAGCTCAAGATCCTACCTCTCCATACTGGAGTTTGTTCCAAGCTCACAAGTTTTCCAACTGTCAAAGTGCAGTCCAAAACCAGCAATGTTCAAGCATGTAAAAGACTCCAAACTTCCTCCACAACAAGCTCCAAAAACAGCAAGAAAAATGCGCCCCCAAGAGGAATAGACAAAGTTTCGACAACCATAAACAAGCAAGGAGTTTCACTTTTATAGGAGAGGGAAGAGAAGAGGATGATGTGGATCCATGTGGGATGCCACATCATTCTTCCTCAACCCCAAGAGGAAAATCAACATCACTCCCCAAATCACAATAAATAAAATGACAATATGACTTACACACTCCAAAATGACCCATACTCCAAAAGGACTGAATTAAAAATATGTAAGGGAAGTGCAATTAAAATTTACAAATTGTCACTTCAAAAAGCAATAAAAATGCCTAAATTTAACCTCCAAACCATAGGTATGATTGGTGAATCATTTTAAGAGGTGTGGGACAAGTTTAACTTGTCCCACAAGCCTCCAAATTTGGCCTCCAAGAACAAATTCGAATTCCTAAGGAGATGAAGTGTTTAACCTTCCAAAATCTATCTTACACTACTCTTACATATCCCTTGCACCTTCTTATACATTTCTTACACACTCTTCCAACATTAACATTTAAAATCAACAACTTCATTAATTACATTCCATGTCCCCAATTTAATTTAATTAAAGTTTAACTATATGATCTCTCACATTAATCTACCACATTTAAATTAATTACAAGAAGGAACACATTACTAATAAAATACATTCAACAATAATTAAAAAGGAACACATTATAAAATACATATCCCATGGTCACATATAATGGAAATCCCCCTCATGGGAATCCCTAACAAACACACACACAAAACAGTTGTCATGGTGACCTTGTTGATTTCACCTAGAATTTTAATATGGTTTAGTCTCCAGTCCCGCAACATTGTTGTGATTTTTAACCTGCAAAAATGCAAATACCTCTTTCGGCCTCGTGGCCATATTAGAACATCCAAAATGATATAAACCACCTTTCAAAATTATTTAAACACATGAATCACAACAATAACAAGAATTCAACATTATCATTTTTAATTCATAAATCAACTATATCATCATCTATACTATTCCATACTAGGTCTACTCAAAATATCAAATGTCACAAGTCCAAATCAACATCTATAATATGTCCATGTCAACATTCTATCATCATCCACATCAAAATGTCTCTATTAACCATCATGCATACTAACTGAATCTAGATCAATAATAATCTATGATCTAACATCTAACCATCATACTAAAACAAAACATAATAGTGTCCATAATATGATCAATAGTATCAAGATCAGTGTCTAAAAATGTCAAAGGGAAGTGGGCACTACATCTTGGTACACGTAATTGCAAAATATTTGATGTTTTGTATGTCCCTGGTTTAACTAAGAATCTACTATCAGTCAATTAACTTTTAGATCACAATTTGAAAATTGATTTTGATTGTAAAGGCAGAAAGAAAATGTGTTTAATTAGAGATAAATCTAGAAGCTTGAAAATTATTGCAAGAGTTTGCAATGTGGAACAGATGTTCCAGATTGATTTTGTTCAAAGAGATGATTAGGCACTTGTGGCAAAAGACACCTCCTCAGCACAATTATGGCATCGAAGATTCGGCCATGTCAACTTTAAATATCTTGACAGACTCTTTCTGGTATGAAATGGTGAGAGGAAAGATCAAAGTTTCAACATTTTTTAGTAGGTAAAACAACATTGAGCACCATTCTAGAGAAATACCTTTTAGGCTCTAGGTAATCTTGATCTGGTGCATGCCAATATTTGCAGACCCACGAGGCCTAGTCATTCTAGATTTTAGTATTTTATGCTCTTTGTGGATGATTTTTCATGTAAAATATGGATTTATTATCTTTATACTAAAGATGAAACTTTTTAAGTATTTTAAAAAATTCAAAGTTGTAGTTGAAACCAGAGTTTGGTTATAAAATCAAAACTCTCCTACTCAGATGGAGGGGGGAATACACTAGCAAATGATTTTCAATGCATTATTGGAAACTCATAAAATTCAGTCAGACATATGCCTCCTCCACATATGTCAAAACAAAATGGTGCTTTAGATAGAGAATAAATAATATTATTACATGGAATATGGTATGATATGTGATCAATGATTCTAGGGCTAATGAAAGACATATTCGGTGGAAAGTAACCAAAAAAACAACATACATCTACTAAATAGAGTTCACATTTTTTCTCTTAATGGGGTAGCTCCATAGGAAACATGGTCATGGTGGAAGCCATTCTGTTACACATATTAGATTTTTTTGGATGTAGAAGAAAGTATGCAAATTCCCAAGAAGAAGAGAACAAAAGCTTAGCATGAAAGTTAAAAAATACATATTCTCAGGTTATAGTGAAGAATCTCTTGGTTACAAATTAATGGATCTAAAAATAAGAATAAGGTGTACAAAAAATAAGAATGCCAATTTTTTTGAGAAGAAATAAACTGAGATGCTCGTTTCATAAAACTCACCTGAATGATCATAGTCATACTTATTGTAAAAAGGGACGACGAACTTCCCTATAAGGAAGATGAATGATGTTGGGGATGATTTTGATGATTTGATAAGACCATAACCTATGTGAATATCTTAGTGTATGTCTAAATGGTATACTAATGTGATACGAGATTTCAAATTAGATGGTCTTTGAGATACATTCAAACCTAGACCATGGAATCACATCAAGGCTTGCAATGAGGTAAAATTTTCTTTAATGAGTAAATTTATTGAATCTATTAAGCCATCCATAGTCCAGGAATCCCTATAGTCCTCCAAACCTTGGAAATATGCCAAGAATGATGAAATATCAATCTAGTGATGAAAAACCACACATGGAAACTTATCAATATTCTACCACATAAGAATCCCATAGGATACTGATGGCTATTCAAAATAAATTACAAATAAGATTGGGACACTATTGGAAATGTCCAAGGTAAGATTAGTAAAAAAGGAGTATGCTGAGAAGTAAGGCATGGACTATCGAGGATCATTTTTCTCCCACAACAAAGATCAAAACTGATCGATAATGATTTTTTCCTCTTGATGCATAGTTTGGTTAGATATTTCACCAAATAGATGTGAAAAGTGTCTTTCTCAATTGATATTTATAGGAAGATGTCTACACGACTCAATGAAAATGTTTTGTCATATCTGTAAAAGAAGAAAATTTATGTAGAATCACTTGAAATCATTTGTATGGTCTTAAACGGGTTCCCCAGGATTGGTACATAAAGATATGACGTGCATCTCATTTATCATGGATTCTAAGTATGAATCCTTATGACCCCAATGTCTACCTCAAAATAATAGGGGGGATATTCTGATTAGTTGGTCATTTATGTTGATGATTTTATTCATCGCTATGGTATTTTAATGAAGACTGACCAATGCAATGAAGAAATACCTTAATTGATCGTTTGACATAATATGATCTCAAGATGATGCACTATTGTATTGTCTTAGAAGTATGACAAAAAGAGATTAACTTTTTTGTATCTTAATTGAAATATTCCAAGACTATGTTCAATAAGCTTTTAGATGACGGAGTATAATTCCAATTGCCACACCTATGGAGATAAAAATTTAATTCTCTTGTACAAGATCCATCACTATCATGTAAATGTAACTCTTTATTGATAATTGATTACGAGTATCATTTACTTGACCTACACTAGTCTAGACACATCAGCTATGCCAGTTATCTCTCTTTCATGGTTCATGGATGAACCAAGAGATATGTTATTGAAAAGTAGAAAAACATATTTTGAGATATATAAGAGGAACTATAGATTTTGGCCCAGAGTATAAGACCAATGATCAGTTATTATTAATAGGATATTTTGACTTGGATCATGTAGGTAACATTGATGATATGAAATCCACTTATAGATATTTATTATTCTTTGGGATCTACTTCAATATCACAGGGAAGCAAAAGAAAAAAAAAACTTTTTCTCTCTAATATTTCTGTATAAGTCAGATGTCATCACGCTGTAGGAGGATCTTATCTATGCAATGTGATATGGATACAAAACAAACTTACATGGAATTAGAATACCAAAAAATACAACCTACCAACATGTACATTGAAAATGAAGGTGTTCTAAAACTTTTTCACAATCCAGTGTTTCTTAAGAGGATGAAGCACATTGAGGTACATGTACCTTTCGATTTTTAACATGTTATATGACATAACATCCAAGTTCAGTTTCGCCCAACAGATCAACAACGTGTGAATGTCTTCACAAAGTCACTTGCATGTTGTACAATACCTATAAGTATTGCAGCCCTCTCCATTTCTTGTAAACTGATTTTTTGATCAATAAAATAATTTGATGTAGGGACATCATTACTCCAGGGCTAGTATAGAGATAGTATAGGTATGTGATAGATAAATTTTGGTTTGAATAGGTCTAAGTAGTGTGATTTAGTCATTTTTGGTGGTCTCAAGGCTTATGATATTCAAATTTTTGAATTGGAGGTTTTCTCTCCATTTTTGACTATTTGAAAATTTGAAATTCTTAAGCCATTTTTGGCTTGTTCCTTGTATGAGAGGAGTCCGTCTAGTGGTCTAAGCATGTGAATAGGTCCTGTAAGCTATGAAAAATACACTACTAACAAGGAAGTAAAATACCAATAATCATACCTCCTCCTTCGCGTTCCGTAGCAAACCTCAGAATGGGCTAGGAAACTTGGATTGAGCCCTGATTTTGTGATATGTAGGTGCTTTTCTTCAAGACGGAGCAAGGCCTTCCTGCAACAACGATCCTCTTACTTTGCACTGGATGGGAAAAAGGATTATGAGACTATTTTGGCATTAGGACTAGGCAAAAGGATGTTCTTTGCTCAAAGGATGCAAGAACTTAGATATGGCATGAAAGCTTATTCTCTGTGTTTAGAGGGGAGGGGTAAGGTTGTATTTATAGCCTGAGGGAGTGATTAGCTTAAATTAATTTAAGTATACTAACAAGGAAGTAAAATACCAATAATCATACCTCCTCCTTCGCGTTCCGTAGCAAACCTCAGAATGGGCTAGGAAACTTGGATTGAGCCCTGATTTTGTGATATGTAGGTGCTTTTCTTCAAGACGGAGCAAGGCCTTCCTGCAACAACGATCCTCTTACTTTGCACTAGATGGGAAAAAGGATTATGAGACTATTTTGACATTAGGACTAGGCAAAAGGATGTTCTTTGCTCAAAGGATGCAAGAACTTAGATATGGCATGAAAGCTTATTCTCTGTGTGTTTAGAGGGGAGGGGTAAGGTTGTATTTATAGCCTGAGGGAGTGATTAGCTTAAATTAATTTAAGTAATCATGGTTTGAAAATGTGGGCAAGATTAAGTGGGTGGTTTGAAAATGTGGGCAAGATTAGGTGGATGGTTTGAAAATGTGGGCAAGATTAGGTGAATGGTTTGAAAATGTGGGCAATATTAGGTGAGTGGGGGCCACGAAGAATGGGTGAGGATTTGAATTATATTTTTAATTCATAAGTGGAGGATTTTAGGTGAGTGGGGACCACGAATGGTGGGTGAGGATTTGAATTTGAATTTTTAATTCAATAGTGGAAAAACATGGAGAATAATGACATGTTGTGAGGATTAGATTATTTTTAGATTTGGAAATGGATAATTAATCAAATTATATTTGATTAATTCGAAGTGTATTTTTGTGGGAAATGAGGAAGGGAAATTAATTGATTTAGGATAGATGTGAAATTGGGGTGTCTACAGGTCCTGTATAGTCTTTAAGTGGCTTTGAGAGCTCCCTAAGATATAAGGTTGATCATAGTAGTCCCAAGTGGCCATTCAAGTCTTTTCTTGTTATGAAGTCTTCATAAGTGACTTGGTCATATAACCTAGAAAACGGTTATGGCCAAGCAATTCGAGTTGGGAAAGGTATAAAGAACTTTGTAACTGTTATTTGCATTATTGATCAATCAGTACAAGCATTTGGAACTCCAAATAATTCGAACACCACAGCTTCTTTTTATTTCTTTCTCATAATTCTAGAACTGTATCGTCAGATTTAAGAAGTGCATGACAATCATTGTATTTAGAATGATGAAACAGGTCCATTGGGAATTGTATTTTGGTTTGCATACTTAAGTTGGAAGAAGAATATGCTTGTTACAATTGTAGGTGAGTCAGAGCATAACTAGACCCTGAAATCATGCCATTTTTGCTATCTCAGTCTAGTTTATGAACCATCAATCTCAGTCATAAGTATCTTGGTAGTGAGATATAAAAACCCAAACTTATAAAATTCATAGTGTTATGTGAGTAAATATTCACATATTGAATAAATGTGTAAAGAATAATTGAAGAGAAAACCGGAATACACACTGTACAAATGGGTTGTGTGTCCGGGTATTTATTATGCAAAGACGGTTACAAAATTAGTTAGCGGTTACAACCGCATAACCATACAAAACAATTATAAAAGGGGGAAATCTTATTCATTTATTCCTACACCCCCTCTTAAGACTTACCCTACATAACTGAAAAACAAACAATCTAACAAAACAAAACTACGCAATCTTCAAACACTTTCACTTTGAAAGCAATGCTATGATAAGGTAGGGCTCCATCAAGCTGCTTCGTAACCTTCGTAAAGGTGTAGTTCCCGAGCTGAATTCCCGAGTTCCCGGATTCCACCTCCCCGAACTCCCGAATCACAGATCTCCCGAATTATTAGACAACCATCCATACTGAGCCATCCACAAGCTCCATCAAGTTGTCTCATGACCCTCGTGAGGGTATAATTCCCAAGATCCACAGTCTCCCAAACTATCTGAGCAACCATCCATACCGAGCTTCATCTACTCTGTATCCTTTCTTGCCTTCAAAGTTTAGAGCATCTTTATAGCACGTACTCGTCACTGTCCTCACTACCTTCTGCATCTGGTGGGTCTTTAATCATGGCTATATTGACTGTATTTGATATGACTTTACCCTTGAGCACATCATTGGCTCGAACACGACAATCCCATGCTGTGTGACCTCTTTTCTTACAATAATGACATTCAATCTCTGACTTATCTGATCTTCTATGATATTTTCTGGTTCTAGAATAGAATGCACTTTCTTGCTGGGAATGACCTTCTGCATCCTCTGTAGTTCGTTTTTCCTCAGCTAGAAGAGCTGCTATCATATCATCCAGAGATTGAGATTGAATTTGACTGAGGGTAAAAAACTACATTGCTATATTTTGAAGACAAACTTTCTAATAAGATAGCTTTGGCATCTTCGTCCTCAATTGCAGCTTTCACTTCTGCTAGTTGTCTAATCAAGAACCTTAGATTATTGATGTGGCTTGACATAGAGACTCCGTCATCCATTTTGAACCTATATAACTGAAGTTTCAGGGAAAATTTGGCATTGACTACTTTCGCTCCAAATAATTTATTTAGAGTATCCCAAATTTCCTTCGATGATTTGTCTAGGTCTACATGATGAAGTTCAAAGTCAAAGAGAGCAAGGCCAATAATAGCTTTCGCTCTATCATCTCTGCTTTGCCATTCTAACAATTTCGATGCATCGGTAGGTGTTGTCTCTTTCTTGTTTACAATGCCCCACAAATTTTTATTCATAAGTTGCATTTGTATTTTCACTCTCCATGTATAAAAATTTAGACCAGAATATTTTTCTATGGGCATTTCCATTTTAATAAAATAGAATAAATACAACTGCGTATTTTGGCAATGAATAAATAAAATAAAATAAAATATCAGTTGCACAGTTCCATGCCCTAGCGCAGGTAGTCTTTTTGCTTCTGCGTCTTTCCAGCCTTATGTCTGTGAAAAATGTTTGTGCCCTAGCAATTCGTGACTGTAATAATGCACCATATTAGCACAAATCGCGACTGTAAAAATGTCTAAAATCACGATTTTTCGTGGCTATTAAAATCTGACTATTTGTGCTCCAAAATGCTGTTATTTTCCTGAAAAACGTGTCAATCACGACTGTATTTTCGTGCTCGAAAATACTGTTAATTTCCTGAAAAATGTGCCATTCGCGACTGTATTCACGACTGTATTTTCGTGACTTTTTTTTTTTTTTTGTTTTATAGAAAAACGCGAGTACAAAGTGATTTTTTCTGAAAAACGTGAGTACAGCGTGATTTTCGTGACTGTATTCTTCTGATTCGCGACTGTACAGCGTGCCCTAATGGGACTCACGAAAATATATTTCTTCCTCCCTCTCCTTGCTTGCCCCACGCTTTGATACCACTGTTAGAATTTGCGGAGAGAGAGAATAAACCGAATAAATGTGTAAAGAATGATTGAAGAGAAAACCGGAAAACACACTGTACAAATGGGTTGT
This sequence comes from Taxus chinensis, assembly GCA_019776745.2. Lineage (NCBI taxonomy): Eukaryota > Viridiplantae > Streptophyta > Pinopsida > Cupressales > Taxaceae > Taxus > Taxus chinensis. The sequence goes on along the minus strand of CM034146.1, from coordinate 1,020,907,298 downwards.
GTGTCCGGGTATTTATTATGCAAAGACGGTTACAAAATTAGTTAGCGGTTACAACTGCATAACCATACAAAACAATTATAAAAGGGGAAGTCTTATTCATTTATTCCTACAGATATGAAGAAGAAAGATATGCAATATCATTTGTGCAAGAGACTGTAATTATCCTGTACCCTGATCTAGAGAAGTAAAGATCACAAATCTGAGAAAGAAAATTCATGTTTCTAGGTGAAAGGAAGGTCCTCTGGTAAGTTTGATGGTTTTATAGGTGAGATCAAATCTAATTCATTTGTTAGAAGTCTTGAAAAGTGTTGTAAGGCAAAGAGTTGAGAATTCTGTGTACTCGGGCTTGACTGAACCCAGTTAGGGTTTCTAGTAAGAAAATTCCAAGACCTTTTTATTGGACCCATGAAATTGGGTGAAACTTTGTAGGAAGGTCTGTGAAGAGATGTTCTAAAGGTTTATAAAAGATTCACGACAAAAACACTCACCCTTTGGATGATTTTCATGAAAGTTAGCCCTGAAGTACTGTAGCATGGCAGAGAGGCCTAATTTGTGGCTTCAATTTTGATTTTTAGCGAAAATTCTCCAAAGGAGTAAGCTCTGAGGTCTTGCACAGAGATTCTTGGACTTAAAGGGGGTTTGAATTAACAGTAGAGTGATGAAAACCATCTTGCCAGAGAAAGTTGTATTGGAATTTGAAGTATAACAGGTCTGGTAAAGACATTCTTGGTCTAGAGGGAGAAAATTGTGAAGGAAGTGATAGAAGGTTTAAGAGTTGAATCAAGTGGGTTGGTCAACACCTCAAATTCAATAAAGATTCCTCGAAAACATCATTACTCTCTTTAGGGGCCTTGTAGGTTATCCTAGCCCATACCATTCCGTTGAGGGTGCTCTCAAGAAGCTAAAAATAAATAAAAGAACAGTCTTACAAAAGTGAAGCAAAATGGTGGGATTTGATTGCCTCAACTTAATTTGATGAATGTGTTAGCACTGTAAATGACTCCTTAGACTGTTGATAAACTTGATTGGATTCATTGGACTGATTGAAGCCATTGGCAATGCTCTTAAGGAGCCAAATTGGCAACTTTTGTGAAGGAGAGTAAGTCTTAAGATGATGAATTTTGAAGCTTTCAAAGGTAGGAATGATTGAAACAAGATGGACTAAGGTTGACAAACATGCTTGAAGCCTTTACTGCCTTGAATTGAGCCTAGAGGTCAGTCTTGCAAGATTTTGTTGCTTCTTGATATTGAGAACAAGTATAATAGCAAATTTTTGGGATAAATGAAGTGGATTGGTTAACCTTACTGATGGAGAGAGTCAAGAAACAATGATGTGACTAAATCAAAATCATAGGCTGTCACCCCTGTTTCTGCATGACAAAAACATTAAAACACAAACCCTAACCCTAAAAGACACCCCAAACTATTTTTAAACAACAACGACAACACGTTTACCTCCCATCATCATCGGTCATTCCGTATGCACATAGAGGATGTAAATGGAAGGATGCTAAGTGTAAAGGCATGTGATTTGGGCCTGCTCTAGTAAATCACGCTTAAGAGGCTTGATCTATTAAACTTAACATTCAACATGTACTGTAATGAACCACATGATGGTTCTAATGATGATCTCACTGAAATACATTAAAGACCATTAAGATTATGAAAATAATGAATATGTTGATTTGTTTTGATTTTTGTGTATACAATGTAACATTTGCGCAATGTACTTGTTCTAAGTTTGACCAATGAATTTCATGACATTTAGCATTGAAATATTAGTATGGTTTGTGGTTATATAGCTTATTTTATTTACTCTATGCATATTATATGGTTAGTTTTCTTATTTAGCTATATTTTTTTAATTTTTTGTATGGCCGTACGCAAAGCCCTACCCCAAGCCCCCCAAAAAACTTTGCCTTACCAGTGACTGGGTCCCGTCCTTGTATCGGTACCCGTACCCATACTGGCTACCTAGACTTGAACTGATTCGAAAAATGCATGCTCCTGTTGGTCCTGTGTGTACTGCAGTGTTGGGTAGAGATCTGAGCCATCGAATGGATTAAGCTTCCAGATTCTTCATAAATAAATGCACTGCAACATTCTTAATGCCACTCCAATCACTATGCAGGTTTCAAAGAAAGCATTTGGTGTTGCTCCACCTTTGCTTGGGACCTAGTTACCCTTTCTGTTTTGAGCCATGACAACACAATAATTGGAAGATGCCATGATAATAATCAGGAGTTGCAATGGAAATTGCAGTATGACCCCCCTCATAACTGTTGTAAGGACTGAAAGCAAAGAGTATGATATATCAGATTTCTGAGATAATATCTATCTGGAAATAACTGTATATGATATATCTCTAATTGAAGCGTCTTGAAATAGCTTCTATCCCATTCATTTTTCTAGCTCAGAAACCACTGTTCTTTGTCCCTGGTATGGTCCCCAGTTATAGTTTAAGACCACAACTCTGTTCTCAACGAAGCTGAGGTTATTCTATTCCAACAGAATGGCTGCTTATAATAGTCAAACATCTTATAAAAGTTTCCTTGAAGGCAGGAATGGTTAAATTCAAATGGTCTTCCAAGTTGCCAATCAGGCAGGGGTTGCTAACTTTTAAAATGGGTACAAACAACTGAATCTCAAGTCCCAAGAATATATTATATGCAACATATGTAAATAAGTGTGATGCAAGACGAAGCATGGAATAGAATGCAGCAGAAACTGCAAGGATAGATAGGAGAACTTTAGATGAGTATTCACAAGATATATACAACTACAGACTCACAGGGATTTGATTGATTGATGAAATGTTTTAAAAAATGGATAACCCTACGAGGATGTGCAAGATAAGAAAAGTAAATGTGTAGTTACAGGAAACAACATTTGTAGAAAATGGAAGGACAGATACTCTTGCTAATAATAAGCTGTAAAACTCCAACATGAATAGAAAAAAGCAAATAGAGATTTTTTTTTATTTCACCCATTTATTTGTTTGTGATAAGCAAAAGAGAAATTTGTTTTGAAAATAGGAATTAAACTACAAAAAATGCATACTGTTAGAAGCCTGCTAGTGCCAAAGTTGATATACTTCCATCAAACCTAGCTCTAAGATCTGGAAATCTGATAAGTAATTTGTTTTATCTATCAGCGGGGAAGTTGAATCCATTAGTGGGAAACACCCCCCTCCCCCCTGCATCAAACACTTTGCAGCATTTTCTGACACCCTTACCAAACAAAAACTCTATGACAATGACTTAATGGTCAGCTTTGACATGGTTTCCTTGTCCATTAAAATCGCTTTGGATGAGGCTGTTCAAGTGCTTAAAGAGATCACAGATGAGGAGACAACTAAACTTGTAGAGTTTCCTAAGATCAACATATTTCAGCTTCTTGGGGGATATCTATGAGTAAACAAATAGAGCAACCACGGGTTCTCCTATATCTTCAATAGTGGCAAACCTATTCATGTAAATTTTTGAAGAGGCTGCATTATAATCTGCCCCATGAAAGCCTAAGTGATGGTGCCGCTTCGTGGATGACACTAATTTGGACTAGCCGCATAGTAAAGAAGCCCTTGATGCATTCTTAACACACCTCAATGCACAATCAAGCAGCATTCAATTAATGATGGAAATAGAAGAAGACCAATCTTTTCTCTTCGTAGATGTTCTCATTGCTAGAAGCAATGATCTCTAGACAAGTCTCTAGCGAGAAAACGCATGCGGATGTATATATCAGAGCTGATTCACACCACCATCCTTCACAAACATTTGGAGTTATGAACACATTGTTTACTAGAGCTACGAGGATTTGTGACCCATATCACTTAAGTATTGAGGAAAATTATTTTAATAGAGCCCTAAAGAATGGTTATAGAGCCTGGCAAACAAGAAAAGCAGCCAAGAAAGCAAAAAGAGGTTGAAGAAGCTGGGATTGAAGAAGAAAATGTGAATATGAAAGCAGTTACCTTACATACAAGGTAATACAGAAAAATTGGCCAGAATTTTAAGAAAGGCATAAAAACTTGTTTAAAACATTGAGAAATTTCCTTCGAAGTGTTTAAGATAACCTCTTATGTGAGATTACATGTGCATGTGGCATCTCTATGTGGGTAAAATGGGTAGATCTTTCCAAACCAGATTTAAAGAGGGCACTGTGGACATTCAATGTGGTAGAGTTAAACAATCAGTGAAGGCAGAACATGGAATGCACTCTAACCATGCTATCCAAATTGGAAAATGCTAGATTCTTGTCATGGAGAATCAATGGTAAACGAGAAGAATAAGAGAAACAATTGAAATTGAAAAACGTCCTCACAACCTCAATAGAGATGACAGGTGGAAACTCGGATAATCCAAGAAACTGCTAATACACAAATGTTCTCATTCTCTTCCTCAATTACCCTAACTATTTTAAGATTGACCACATCTAGATGCCAATAAATTAATTAATTTATCTTTTTAATTAAGTGGTTTATCAATTAACAGTTTAAACTATTATTTTAATTAGACATTTAGCTCATTGATACTTTAATTCAATTTATTTCATCTTTCTATCTTCAAAATGGGTAGTTGTCCCCATTCCAATTATCTGTCCGAGCCGACCTTTCTTCCCTCATCTACATCCTCCCTCCTTTCCATTGGTATATTTAAGAATAGTAAATACGCTCTATTAAGGAAAGCATTGGCTTCAATCTTTTCTGTGATGATGGGTTCTTGTAGAGAGACGTGAAATATTGAACCAGATCATTACTATACAGTTGATTCCAGAAAATTTTCACAATGTTACTGTGATTTGTCACTCAAAAGTAAAATTTGTTTTATATGGATGCATATCTGAAATTTTAAACAGAAAGTGTAGACCTTTGACAAATATTTGCTGTTTTACCATAGAATTTCTGAAGTAATAACAATGCAAAAGCTCACATATGTAGAAACTAACTCCATAGAATTTCTAAAGTAATAACAATGCAAGAGTTTGTAATAACACTACCAAGAGTTTGGATTGGTAGGGTTATCTTGCTTATTTATACATGGATTATCATTAAACATAGAGACTAAATGAAAAATATAATCAAAAGAAATTCCAAGATCTTGTCCTTTTTTCTTCACTGAATTTATTGATATTGTTAATCCTTGAAACTCAAAAGCAGGGCTTTACCAGTTCACCAACAAAAACTTAAAATTCAATGGCCATCGATCCAAGCAGGATCTAGACTCAATGACTCAGACACTAGGTACAGATATTTCTTACAAATCAGAACTGTTCCCACTTTTAAGATTGACGCAGCCAAGGGTGCTGCACTGAATGGCCCCTCATGCAGAGATGTGTGTGGGCTGCCCACCCAACTGTCCTCACTTTTGGCCAGTTGGTGGCAAAACTATAATGCTAGAGGTTGCCTCTCAATTATCATCATGGGAGGTAATATACCTGATCATTTTTGGCACTCTTGTCAGTTAGATGAGTTTCTGGTACACAGAGAAAGCTTAGTAGTTTTCATGCATTCAAGATCAATGGATTTTGGACATTGGTTTTTAATCTATTGAATGAAGTATGTAAGTATGCATGTCTTCTAATATCTGAATTTTTACAGTATGTAAAACCATGCGCATCTGCAGGAACCTGAAGTATTAAGTTGTGTACATACAATTTCTCTTCATAGTCTTCTGTATATGAAAGCTTTTAAAATATAATAATTAATAATATATTCAATGAACATACAGTATTGACAGAGAGACCGTAATGCAGGTTCTGCTTGGATGGCACTGTCTAGACCATTTGTAGAGTTCATGATATGGGGATGGGACAATCTTCCTCGAACACTTCTCATGTATCATGCAAACGTCATTTCTTCTCCAGAATTTTACTTCCACACACTTATTTGCAATTCTCCAGGATTTTCAAACACCACAGTAAATAGTGACCTGCATTATATATCATGGGATAATCCCCCAAAGCAACATCCACGTTCCCTTGGGCTCAAAGACTTCAGAAGGATGGTACTCAGCAATGCCCCATTTGCAAGAAAGTTCAAGAGAGGTGATCCAGTGCTTGACAAGATAGACAGAGAGCTACTGGGTCGCAACAAAAACAACATTACACCTGGTGAGTGGTGTGTGGCGGAAGGGAATACTGATCCATGCTCTGTAATGGGTGAAAAAACTCTACTCAGGCCTGGACCGGGTTCAAAAAGGCTTAGGCATTTGATTGTCAAGCTCTTGTCTAGGAAGAATTTTCGTGGTAGGCAATGCAAGTAATGGTCCCAGAAATTTTATTCAATCCTATCCTAAATGAAAAAAAGTTTAATTCATTCTTTTGATGAGCATCATTAGGTCTTTCATGCAAGATTGGGATCCAAGGAGACATCGCGACTGTTGAAAATGGGCAAACTTCACATCCAACTGCGAGAAAAAATTCAAGCCATTGCGATAATTCAATAAAAGCTCAAAAAGTATATAACCTACATTTTATTTTCCTCGCATGAATGAGAGATGGATCTTTGTGAGGAAGTTCTTCCGGCTTTAAATTCTGTATATGGAAGTAAATCCAATTCTTGTTGCATTTGTCATTGAAGGTGGCTGCCATGTACACACTTTTTTTTCAAAATATTATTTCTGCATGGCCATTAGTCTAACTCTTCCTACATATTGTTAAGAGTTGTGATTTTTTTAATCGAAATAGTATTTCACATGTTAATCAACTATAAATAGTTAACAAAGCATTAAAAATTTTACAAGACCCAACGCAGGTGTTACTAGGTTTTGGGAGTGATTAGAGCAAATGACCAAGGTATGTTCATTGATGCAGTTGTGGTCAAGGTTCCCAAATGAAGGCACGCCATACACCATGCAACACACCATGCAACTACTAGTGAGAGTTAGAGCTCACCGAAGAAAGATCTTAGGCACAAGAATTGACAAGAAAACAACAAATTTTCTCTATTAAATCTAAGGAAAGATTACATAACTTGACAAAATAGATCAACAATCTAATTACAGTTTTGTGTCTCAACTCTACAAGAATCATGCTAAGGATTCCAATTCTAGACCTGTCCTAAGCTTGCAGACTCTGTGAAGCTTCTACAGAACCACACTTCCTTAGGGACAGTGCATTGATTCCTTGGAATTCGATCTCTTTCCCAAAACTAAAATATCTGCCCTACTTACAAGTTTGCAGCTCCTACTTATAGATTATTCAGAGTTTTGGTGGGAAAACAAGACACCTTTAGCGAGCATTGTCGGTGTAGGATATTTATTTTCCTTTTATTAGTTTATTATGATTATCATATGCTCATGTTGACTTATCTTACTTAGGTTAGGTGTCATAGTGCGTCATAGGAGTTACTATGACATGTCTTGCATGCCATAGAATGTCATCATCTGGCAAAGAAGTTACATTCCTATTCTGGGAATGTAACTCCGTTCCTATTATGGTAATATTCCTATGGAGGAGTTACACAATACTCCTATCTGTACATGCTCCCACTTGAGCTTTTATGGAGGTTGGTAACGGAGGCTTAATGTTGAGTTTTGAAACTCGATCATTTGCATCTTCCTCTATGATTTCACGATTCTTACAATTTGCAATTGTATAGCACACTTGTTGAGCCAGGATTCCCGTGCACTCCAATATGGTATCAGACCTAGTATACGCTTGTCAGATTTGTGTATTGCAATTTTTATTTTGAAATTTCAGTTTCTATTAATTGCTCTTGAGGTTATGTGTAAAGTTCGTTGATTTTATTGTTGAGGGTTGTCAAAAAATTCGGGGGTCTACAAAAAAAAATACTAAAAAACCTCGGGATTTGTTAAATTTTTATAGGGGTTTTTTCCGAGAAATTTGGTGTTTGTGTGGGTGTATGCATGGGATTTAGTGTGTTGCAAGTTTTTGTGTTCGGAGCCAGCTCGCTGCTCAACTCGGCACCCAGCTCGTTGCACTCGGTTGCATTGCTAGTGGTGAACTCGGCTTCCACTTGGTCCGCTCACTATCCAACTCGGGCATCGACTTACAAACCCTAGCTCGGCCTGCACTATCCTCGGTCTGCCTACCCAGCTCGGCATCCTAGCTCAGCATTGGCTCCAACTCAGCTTAGCCTGGGCACACGGCTCTGGCCACGGAACCCAACTCAGTTCTCGTCCTCCTGGGCACTGCACCTGCTCGGATTTGTACCTGTTTTTAGCTCGGTGGGCTCTCTCCCCCACGACCCAAGTCACTCCAATCTCCTCGGCATCCAAAGGCCCTGCTCGACCCCTTGTCCACGAGTTGTTGTCACGTATTCTGCTCTGGCTCGGCCTGTTTACTCTTGCATCCTGCTCAATGTGGTCTCCCCAGTCTACTCTGTCCTGCGAGTTCTCGACCTCCAACTTGAAGATGGCTCCCTCTTCGAATGACGTCATGGGCCCTGCCTGGCTTGGTATCTAAGCACGTTGAAATGGTGAGATGACTGCGGATCATAGTGGCCACATCCCTCTCCACAAGACCTTCCCTTCAACTCGGCTGGTGTTCTCATGTAGCGGTGACCTCTACACAAGACTCAGCCTCACTTGTTATTCGATGACGGTGGCGATCTTGTGCAAACACTCCAAAGCGGCAACTCAACTCTGCATACAAATTCAACCAAGTCTTCAACTTTGCCTCCCGCCCTCGACCCTCCACCTCCGCCCTAACAAACTCAGTTATCCCTTCTACCAAAAAAAAGCTCGATCAACAATAATAATCCCGCTCAAACATTACTTAAAAAACCATTTTCAAATTAATGTTTTTAATTATGTTTGCTAAGGGTTAAAAATTGGGATTGTTTTTATTTGTGCATGCGAGCTTATTGGCTTTGTTTGTAGGTTTATGACTTAATGTTCAACTACATCTTCTTCTTCTTTCTTTCTTTTTTCTTTCTTTTTTGCAAATACCACTTATGCAGTGCATTTAAATTTGTATGCGCAGACAATTACAACTGGCCCCTTGCCCCTTTAATGACGGTAAATAAGATATTGTAATAACTTTGGTCAGTAACTCGGAATCGAGTACCGTTTTCTTCAAAAGTTCATGTTTTTTCTTTCTTGTTCCATTGGTTTGAATTTTTTGTATTCGCACTGAAATTATGAAGTGTCAAATTTGGGTGGATAATATTGCAAAATTTTCAACAGAGGTTGTAATCTCATGTGGACGCATTTTCGGCTAAGTCTGATGTCTCGCATCCTTGAGTATGTTCTCATACCACTCTTTCGACATACGACAGACAATTTTTTGGCTGAGTCTGATTTCTATCTGAGCATGCATATGTTGCCTATGACTCCTTTGCACTGATTTCTCTCATTTATGGATACACAATTGAGGATGTTATTTCCATACTTATGTTTCACATGACCAGTACTGCATCAGATCCTCCATCTCTTCTGTTTGGTTAGGCTAATTATGCACTGTGGAGTTCGAGCATGGAATGTTTTCTCATTCACGATGACCTTTATCCATTCTTGTACAGACAAGTACATGCCCCCGATGACCTATATCAGCTTGAATACTGGCTTGACACGTGTAGCATGGTTGTTGGTCGTTTGTTGATGTACATTTCCATGCCTCTCCACTATCATGTGGCAGACACTATTTGGAGCATTCTTGAGTCCTTATTTGGAGATCCTTCAGAGATTGTAATTTCTTCTCCTTGTGATATTGTTTTTTCCACACTCACTTCATGTGATGATAATTATAATGATACAAATTTTCCTCTTTGTATTCCTAATGATGAGGATTGTTCCTCTAGTTCTGATGACACGAGTATTGATGAGGATACTTCTCCTCCCTCTCTTGATCACCTTTCAGAGAATGTTGAAACTCCTCCTTACTCTTCCACCTTCGGAGATCCATCAAACACCAGGCATGCATGTTCATAACTCTATGGTGTTCCATCTTATTTCATTACATTTGCTTCTAATCCACATTCATTGTGCGAGACATCTTCTACTCCTCATACTTCTTGTGTTAATGATACATTCCTGTCAGGCATTGCTCTTTTTTTTGTCGAGCAACCCATTTGGGACGAGTTTATGCCAAACTTTAAATGTCTTTTTGCAGACCCGACTTGTGTTGTAGTACAGGAAGATGCTCTTCCATTTGCAGAGCCTTCACACATTTGTACTTTGGAGTAGTCTTTCATCTCCATTGATGGGAGTGCCTCTTCTAGGATATTAGTCACTTCTATTGTTTTGGAGATCATCATTGATCCACCTCTGTTTGTGGATCCTCATTTTATTGTTGTGAGGGTTATCATGCCTACACTTCATATGGACATTCTTTCAGTGAATGATCCATACCCATCCTCTGACAATTCTACTTCAATGGCATTACCTTAAGTTCTTATGCACATATTTGCTAGACCTATGCCACAGTTCAGTTGTGAACCAGCTTTAAAGTTCTTTGTACTACTGCCTTTGGATTCCTTAGTGGAGTGGGCAGACTTTTAGTACACTTTTTTATGTTCTTCCTAGGGGCAGAAACATTGTTCAATGTAGATGGATTTTTTTCAGTCTTCAGGTAGAAGACCACATCATCAACATTTTTCTGGGGGTGCCTTCTATACCTCTCGTCTTTCTCTCTCTACTTTCTTAGAGCTTCTTTATGTACTTCTAGGGGGCTTCTTTCTGAGGGAGATTTTCACTTGTACTTCATTTTCTCTCTTTTGGGGAGGAGTTTTTTCCCATTGAGTTTTCTCCTTTCCTCCACTTTATAAGGAATTTGCATTGTACGTGGGTACCTCATCAAGTCTAATTGTCAGGACCCACCTTTTCTACCCACCTAAACTACGCTTCAAGGGATATTGGTGTAGGATATTTATTTTCCTTTTATTATTTTACTAGGATTATCCTACACTCAAGTTGACTTATCTTGCTTAGGTGTCATAGTGCGTCATATGAATTACTATGACATGTCTTGCATGTCATAGAACATCATAATCTGTCATAGAAGTTACATTCCTATTATGGGAATGTAACTCCCCTTTCTATTATGGGAATATTCCCATGGAGGAGTTACACAACACTCTTATTTGTACATGCTCCCACTTGAGTTTTTATGGAGGTTGGTCATGGAGGCTTACTGTTGAGTTTGTTGAGTATTAGAACTCATTCATTTGCATCGTCCTCTTTACAATTTCACGATTCTTGCAACTGCACCGTACACTCGTTGAGCCAAGATCCTCGTGCACTCTAATAAGTACGGGTTCCCTGTAGAATATTTTTCAAGTGGCCTCGCATAGCCATTGATCAACCCCTAGAAGTTCCCTTCTATTGTATCGAGCTTAGTCAAATCATTCTATTGGTCCCTAGTCGAAATAGTTAGATCAAGGACTACATATATTCTTTGCTAATTGTATTGATGTTGACATGTGATTCTGTTAAACACAAATCTCATCATAGAAGCAAATGGGAGTGGTCAAGCAAAAATGTGGTATTTTGTGGCATTATTAGTGGTCAACGGCTTCCATAGTGTATCGCAACATCAAGTAAGCTTATGTGACATTTGTAGTGTCGTGCAGCTTGGGTAAGCTTGTGTGACATTCACGGTGTTGTGTGGATTAGGTAAGCTTGTGTGTCATTCACAATGTTGCTCGGCTTGGGACATGCTTTTGTAGCTTCCACAAAATGACTAAGACAAAGGGGATCTTTGTGCAACTTTGTTTAGGATAAGTGTGACATTGCACAAATCTTTGTTTGTTAATTCTAAGTATTTTTGGGTGACATGTGATTTCTTATGAACCCAGATCTACTCTTACATCATTCATCATGCTTTTCACCCAATCACCACCACCACCACCAACAGGGATATGTTGTATCAAGCATTAGTTCTCACTCCTAATTATTGTTGTCCTTGTTTGCATCTTCAAGTTCTTGCCTTGGAAGGAAATAGCCAAGGGAATTTCCCAACGAATATTGGAGGTGTTCCACCTCCAAGTAGACCTTCTCTGTTTGCACCCGAGTTTGTAACATGACATTAGATACCCCTTGCATTTTATTAATAATGAAAAACAACAATCTAAAGATAAATGGTTAAAAATTGCACTATTTATCTCCTTCCATAACCAAAAAAGAATTTCAACACGAAAAATATGCCATATTTGACTACAATGTGTAAGAAGCAAGACTAAATCCCCTAAGAGCACCATTTTCCAAGGGAAAACATTTAGGAAATATGGTCCAAAAAGGGCATGAATCCACTTCCACATTGATTGGGCATGTCTGCAAAACCAAAAGACATCCTCGAGTCTCAGGGTTTTGACAAGAGGGGCAAATAGGATTGACAACCCCTAAGTGAACAAACATGTTCCCAACTGATAAGCCTCGGTGATGAATGCACCAAAGAAGGTGATTTTGTTTGGGCTCAATGATGGCTTTTTAAAATTTGGCAAACCTATAGCCCCAAGTTTCAACAGTAGATTTAACCTACCAATGAGTATCCAAAGATTCAAACTAGATGAGTTGTGGAGAGAGTAACTAGTAACCAATTTTGGGTTTACATCGATGAAACAAAGTCTCCACGGAGCACTTCCAATCTTTCCATCTTCATGTAGGGAATTTGAACTTTAATCTTGTGGATATGCTCTTTTTGGATACCCTATTAGATCTCAGCGATAAAAGATCGATTGCTTGTGTTGAGATGAAACTCAGCACAATGGGAGGGCTATGGAAGCTAATCTCTTATTTGTTTACAAAAATGGTAAGAGATAGCCCTAATCCTCTTTTTAAAAACTATCACAATTTTACCCCAAGGAACCGTATCAAAGGGGACAACATACTGGGAGGGAATTGAGAACCATGATAAAGACTAGTGGAAAGTCAATGATAGCCCATATTTGTAGCCATCTCCATCCTAAATTAAGTGATGTTTTAGCTACTCCCAAGATTTCCAAATACTTCGAGCCATAAAAATTTCAACAAATTTTATTGGAACCAAGGTGGTTAATAGGTAGTAAAGACCAAGAACCTTTCACGCCCTTGTGCCATATGGAGTTCCCTGAGAAATGTAATGTCAAATAAGAATATTCCAGCCTTGATTTCCTTTAAGAGTCTAAATTATCCACTTGAAATAGGTTTGTGCCTCTAAGTTTGACATTAAGAAGGCCATGACCTCCAATCTCCCTAGATTTGCAACAAATGTCTCGACACACTATGTAGTCCCCTTAAATCCTTTAGAATTGACCCAAATGAAACCCCTACGGAGGCGTTCCAACTTGGAATAAGTAGATTTTGAAGGTGCAAAACATGACAAGTACACATGGGTAACATCCAAGATCTTAGAGCACGCCTTTAACTTACTAACCAAGGAGAGAGGTTTGGCTACACATTAATCTATATTTTCTCAACTCTTTGCACTACATAGTATTGTAGGTCTGAAGGAGAAGCTTGAAAGGAAAATGAGATCCTAGGGATTTTAAAGTGATGTCTATGTTGAATCCATTACGACTTGAATCATTTTAACCACTGAAGTAGGGGTGTGTTATACTACGTGTAGCATTAGGTTTTCTTCCACTGAATAAAATACCTTGAGGCATGACAAAAAAAATATCCAAACACTCCATGGAATTGGCAACAAAATCTTCCTCTTCAATAAGAGATAAGAAAGAATCATCAACAAAATGTACGTTGAACATCTGAGATTGAGATTGAGGAAGGGACATGCCTTTAACTAAACCCTTGGAAGAGTACCAACTATAAGATAACTAAAACATTTAGTTGCAAAAATAGGGAGAGACTATTTTCACTTCTCAAAACCTTTATCTTCTTTTCTATTTAATATTCCAAAAGAGCCTTAAACTATTTGGATTTATTGAATACATTAGATTTATTTAAGATAAAATATACCTAGGTCTTCCTTGAAAAATGATATATAAAAGTGATATAATACAAACATTTTCTAGTGATGGAACATTCATAGGTCCAAACACATCACTTTGTATCAAATGCAAAATTCCTTATGACCATGTAGCACTACTAGGAAACTTTAGTTTACTTACCAAAAAATCAATGCTCAAAGAAATAAATATCTAAAGGGAAATAAAAAACTTTGCCATATGATTAGTTTTTAATGCTCAAAAGCCTTTCTCTCCCATTGTTTACTCTTTAGGAGGTGAAGAATCCTGATCTGAAATATTGTTAACATCTAGAACCATGAATCTATCAAGATAATCACTTATAGTTCTTTTCTCAAGCGTGAAAAGTGTTCCTGTGTGGTCTCCTCTTTCTAGTACAATTGCTCTACCAACCATCTTGCATATATCCTTATTTAGTACTATATGCACAACTACATCATTCATCTTACTTATAAATATTAGGTTTTTAGAATGTGTAGAACAACAAGAAGGGTTTTAATCCTTCCATCTTTGAACCTCAAACTTGAATCTCCCTCAACCTATGATATTATAGGTCAAGTTGTCTCCTAATAATATATTCCATTGATATTTTCATATTCACAGTATCACTCCCTTTGAGGAGTCATATGAAAAGTGGCACTCAAAACAATCAACTATGCACTATCGCTTGTTTGCAATCTTGAAGATGCCAAGGATAGATCCTCTGAGTATTCACTAGAGGACTTCACGTCTAAAGTCTATAAATCTTCAGATGACCTACCCTTTTCAACCTTTTAAAATATACAATCCTTCTTAATATTCCTTGTTTTTATTATAGTTTTAGCATTTCCTCTTATTTTTTATTGTAGTCTTTGATTTAGCTCTCAACTTTGACTGTCTTAACCTCTTTGAATACAAGCTTTCTTTTATGAGATTAAAGCACCATTAATGGATCTAAAAAATTCAGATTCAATACACAGGAAATACAGAGATTTACTAAACTCAAACTCCACATTGAAATATTATTATTACTACAATTATGCAACTCCTCTCCGTTTATAAAGAACTCCATTAAATAGGAGTGGAACAATAACAATCTCCATAATAAATTTTGTTCCATACTCCTGAATGGATTAACAAACCAACAACATTAATAATAATAAAACAATACCATTGTTTTATTATTATAACACTAAACATCTAAATTTACTTTTTTTTAAACTTTTACCACTAACTATTACATTTTACTATTTGTAAATATAAAACATATGAGAAGCACTAAACTATAGAATTCCTAACATTCACCCCTTAGTGCGAACATGGGGAAAACACGCCTATATACTGCAACATGCCACTTCGTAGTTTGCTCATGATCCAGATAGTTTCAAGGACAATACCAACAACCTCTGGATGGTTTTTCCAGTGGTTTGCCAACAACCACAACTATAGATAGTTTTTCCAGTGGATTACTAACAACCACAACTATAAATGGTTTTCCAGTCGATCCAACAACCACAATATCATGATGTTGCAGTATATTGCTCAACTCTCATCATTGTTGCTCTTTATGAGATTACATATCAGAATCCATGATAGTGCTTTTATTAATCACTCACATAAAACTAAAACAATGTGTCATTTCCTCCCCCTCCCCCACAATGTGAAGTTTCCATAACACAACACAAAAAAATCTGAACACACCATGCTGAAAGCAAAAAAGAAACACACACACACATATGTCACCAAACTAGTGGTTTGGCTTCATCGTAGGTGACTGATGAGAGGTCGTTGATTGACCTCCATCCTCCATGTATCCTCCAGCCTTCAATATCATGCTGTTAAATCAACCTGATTTATCTTTGAGGCTCATGATGCAAAATTTGTTGATGGTGAAGTTCTGGATCTGACAAAAAACCCACTTCTGATGTTTTGACGATAACTTGATAACCGTAGCTTCGTTTTACAAACTGTAAAATGCGTCGGAAAGCTAGTTTCAAGATCTTTCCAGTAATGCAGAGAATTGTTGAAGATTCAGCAAAATCATTGGCAATTTTCCCTAATTGTTGGCGATTACGTTTCAGGTCTAGAATTGTTGGTGATTCTTGTGCGAAGAATTGCAACGAACTTTGGTGATTTCTGTGCATGAAAATTGCTTCTAGTAGCTCCTCAAATGGTCACTCTGATCATGCAAATCAATGCAAATGGTAAATGCACATATCACACTTAGAGGAAGAAGAGAGCATTAGATTTTCTACAAAGAATTTTTCTAATCTAAAAACTAATGATTGATCACACACCAAAAAATCATAAACAAGGACAAAAGAACATAGCTCTGCCCCTTCACCGATATCAAACCTCCATTACAAGCACAAAACTAGTACTTCTCTGATACCAAATTAAATCTAAGCTCTCTTTTATGAGATTAAAGCAACATTAATGGATCTAAAAAAATCATATTCAATACATAGGAAATACAAAGATTTACTAAACTCAAACTCCACACTGAAATATTATTATTACTACAATTATGCAACTCCTCTTTGATTACAAATAACTCCATTAAATAGGAGTGAAACAATAACAATTTCCATAAAAAATGATGTTTCATACTCCCGAATGGATTAACAAACCAACAACATTAAAACACATTAACCATCTAAATTTACCTTTTTAACTTTTATCACTAACTATTACATTTTACAATTGTAAATATAAAACATATGAGAAGCACTAAACCATAGAATGCCTAACACTCTTCTTGTTTGTCTCTTGGGAATGACCTCTTACAAACAAGGCATTCGTTGTTTGATACTCCTTAATACATTTTTGCTTCATTTCTTTTGATAATAAATCCACAACGAAATCCTCAAATTTTATTGTTTATGTATTACTAGAATAGCCATAATTGGATTATCCCAAGAGTCAAGTAAAGAACACAATAGAGTAATTTTTTTTCTTCTTCATCCATTTTAATTTCAACAAAAAGTAAATGGCTTCCCATAGTAAATAAATCATTCAAATATTCTACCACACAATTGTCATCACTCATTCTCTATGAATACAATTTCTTTTGTAGAAATAATTTGTTCACCAGAAACATTGTCTGATATAGAGTCCCAATTTCTACCATAACGCAAGAGAGGTTGTCTTTGTTGATACATTCAACAAAAATAATTTTGACAAGTACCAATTGAGTGAAATCTTCACTTTCCTATTGATCGTTTCCCAATCCTCTACTTGCATACCCATAGACATATTTCCAAACACAACAACCCACTGATCTTTATATTTCTATTTGCATGCTTCTTGTCATTTTCCTTCACAAAAAATATTCTTCACCCAACTCCCACCCAAGAAAAATATGATCAAAGGGTAAAAAACCCAAATCTTCAAATAAAGCTAAAATCTATCTTTGATACAAAATGAAGAGAAATGACTTGATAAATTAATACAAGAGAAACAATACTAACAAAATATTTAAGATAAACAAATTAGGAAAAATAACATACACACAAGATTACACAATACACACAACTTACCATGTTATTACCCTTATGGAAAAACATCCAACACAATTCTCCTTCTTTATTACATTAACTCATTTGTTTATTATACAATAATATACTTCCAAATATTGTTTTACCCTAATGCATGTGTGACTATATGTAAGCACCTCAATAGGAAACAATCGAAGCAATATTACAGTACTATGGGTTCCAAAACCATGGGCTATACAAAACATGGGATAAAACCACTCTACATACCCATCAAGCACCCCCATTCTGAATCTATAGTCTAGAAGATTGTAAATAATAGAAAATACACTACGATTCCAACATCGCAAACCTATCTAGGTTAAAGCTAGAATCTTATATGAGATAAGAGGTAGTTTGTAGATAGTATGAAAGATGTATTATGTATAATGTGTAGTGATTCTTTAAGTGCTAAGTTGGACAAGTATATATGAGCTAGAGGACTCAAGGTCTAGGATAGAGCAATAGACTTTAAGTTAGCCAATAAGTACGCAAATGAAATAATGTTTTGTGATTTTGCCAAGTGCACAAAACCAATTTTTGGGTACTACCATTTCCCCCCTTTAATCTAGTACTCAAGATGCACGATTAAAAGAAAAGAAGTGAATGCAAAACCACATCCCAATCATAAGATAACAATGTAACTAAATAATGTGGCCCCTTGCCAATCCAAATGTTAAATCTTTAACCGCATGGAAAACACATGTATTAATTCTCAATAGACATATAAAATCAACATAGGAAAAATTGAAATATGTAAAGTGAAATAAACCATAGAATGAATGTACTTGATTGGTGTGGAAAACTAAGCCCTTAATGTATTGTAAGTAAAATGCATAAATATCTTGTGTGAGATTAGAATTGGGTTGTTGGCACCATTGTATCAGTATTGGGCCACTAAGGGAGTCAGATGTATTAGTCACTGGGCCACTATGAGATTTGGGTGTATCAACCTTAGGGTCACTAAGAGAGTCAGATGTATTAGCCATTGGGCCACTAAATGAGCCCGATGTATTAGTTATTAAGCCACTAAATGAGAGGGATTCCTTTGGTACCGCTACTTAGAGTTTGATATGAGACTGAAAGATAGACTTATGTGTAGTACATGCCAAAATGAACTCAATCAATATCATGTGTGATTGAATCTATAAGATGAGATTATAAACAATTTGTGTAAGTGTCATCTGAATTGAATGAGTGTCATAAATGTATCTGAACATGTATAATGAACTTTTACCAAGTCCATCTAAATATGATAAATTTCATAATTGCACATGAAATTATATAATGATGATCTTGTACCTATATACAAGAAAATGAGGTTACATGCATGTGTTAGATGATTAAAACCAAATTACGCAAATCTAATTGATACACAACAATATGTAGTTATTTTATAGTATAAGCAAATATGTAATCTCTCTTTGAATTTACATGATAAAAATTAGAAAAATGATCAATATGTTTTTTTGGTTAAGGGATTTGCCTCAGTTAGATCCCTAACCTTTTTAAGGATGATAAAAAGATATGCTAAGTAATGAAAAAATGACTGATGTGAGACTAAAATTAAATGTTTCTACACTTTATCGGAGGCTTGCAAAGGCCCAACAAATGAGTGTAGACAAATTGATGATAATTCACTATTTTGGTTAACAATAAAATTGTGCAGCGATCACAAGACAATCACCTAAGCAATTGAGACTTTTATAGAATTTATGCAAAATATGACTATCATGAACCTGCACTAATTTCTTGCAATTCACCTTCTCCTTTGGAAAACTTGTGAGAAAACAAACATGGTTTGATGGATGAAATTCTAATAGGAGGAAGGAGGGACTTGTAATGCCCGTTTAAACAACCACTTGACACCCAAGAAATAACCTAGGGTTAACTAGAAAATTATGGGTTAATTTTTTATTTTATTTGAAGTGTCTACAATCAAGTTGCAAGACATCAACTTACACTAATAGGTTTCGGAACAAGACCAAAGTACTACAACATATGTTTTCCTTCATTAACTAATATCAAGTTCACAAGGTTCAAATTTTAGGGTTATATGTTTTTGTTAGGTTCAGGGAGTAATTTACCTCCATGCTTGCTCTCTAACAAGCTCAAAGATTCAACTGAATTTTTCTCCTACTTAACACTTCCAAAATTTTCCTAAACCATTCCCAATTGATAGGAAATTTCCTCACCTTTATGGTGATATAAAGAAGTCTTCTTAACTCCTTGTGGAACTCAAGATATGAGTGGTTGGAGTTCCTAGGGCAAATTTTCCCTTAGGGGGACACATGCCAAGAGGAGAGGAAAGCGCCTTGAACGGGTTGGCGGGTCGCGGGGCGGATTAGGGAATTTTTCCCATTGCATGGGCTCAAGGTCTCAAAACATCCCGTGCCTCTGCAGGTCCGCTAGGGACACGTGTCACTACCTAGTTGGTTGCGAGAAACAACGGGCCGACTGAGTAAGCCTCTTTCGCCAAAAATTCACAAGGGACCAAATTGGTCCATGCCTCTGCCGACGCCATAAGGTTGCCACGTGTCATGTGCCAGTTGAGCAAAGGGAAAATAGGGCAGCGGAAGAAATTAGCGCCTTGCGCCTGAGGGGGAGGAAAAAGGAAAGAAAGGACGTGTGGGTCCGCACACCCGCGGAAGAGGAGAATCCGAGGGAGAAGGCGGAGTTGTGGGCCGCGGGGAGAATTTAAGAAATTTTCCAAAGGCCGAAAATCAAAATGACAAGGGGCTCCGCCCTATCCACTGCCACCCCCCCCCCCCAAAGTGCCACGTGGAACCTTCTCATTGGCTGCGGGCCGCAGAGCCAAAATAGAAATTTTTCCCCAAAATTTCAAAAAGTTAAGTTCAACAAAAGAACCGTGCCTCCGTCGTAGCCCCTTGAGGACACGTGGCACCCTCTAATTGGTTGCGGGCCGATGGAGAAAAAAGTGAAAATTTTCCAAGGTCGTTTTAAAAAAAAAAAAGATAAGTTAAAGTTCAAAAAGAGTCTGCCCTTCCACCGTGCCACGTGGCAGCACGTGATTGGCTGCAGGTCGGCGGGGTTGCAGGGTAAAATGGGAAAATTTCCCAAGGCAAAATTTTCAAATGACAAGTTAAAACTTTGGTCCGCCCTCTGAGGTGCCATGTGGAAGATCCCGATTGGTTGAGGGATGACGGGGTGGCGGACTTTTTAGGGAATTTTTTCCAAAGTTTAAAATTTAAATTTTTAACAGTTATATTAAATTTTATTACCCTTTGAATGCCAAATTGAAGTAAAAATTCAAATGGCCATAACTTGAGTTAAAAAGCTTAGTTTTCAGAAAACAAGGACTTTTCGGAAAGCTCTCGATGCCCTCTTTATACAGGAGTCATCAATTTTGAAATTTGATGAAGTTTGAGGGGGTCAATTTTGAGAAACCAATCTGCGGGGTTTTAACTTACAAACTGGCAATTTTTAACTTTTCAATTTGTTCAAATTCGGTTTCCTCCTTCACTCAACAGTCAAACAGACATGGAGTATTGGTTTAGGGAGGGTTTAGAGTGTTTTCAAAGAGTTGATTTGTCCAATTGATTCAAGTTTGAATTTTTTTAACAGTAGATAGAAAAACGATCCAGGAAGGGATTTGATTCAATTTTGCAATGGTTATATTGTTTTCTTGAGTTTTCTTTGTCAAGTTGGGTTCAAAAATGTCTTAGCATGTTAACTTTTAACATTTTAAAGTTGATTACTAAGTGCAAGTATGAACTATTCATTTTATTTAAAAGTGAATTGCTAGATTGATGTTTATGACTGTGAACTATTCCTTTTGAGTTTGTCTATTAATTTTATCCTTTGAATAAGTATATGGATTCCTAAACTAGTCGAAAACATTTAATTGAATTCAATCAACCATTCAATAGTAATTATGTAGAGCCTTATTTCTAAATTCAATTTATTCTAAGAGAACAATACACTGTCTTTTATTTCATACACATGCTTTTTTTTTTCAAACAACAACTTCCAAACTTTAACAACAAATACAAATCCAATACACCATACAAATTTGAGTAAAAAAAAAGGCAATCTTTTATTGATCAACAATTACATCTTTACAACTTTTCCTTTCCATTTGGTTTCAAAGATACAAATACAATGCATGTAACATCGTTTACATTTATTTTTCAAAACAAAGAACAAATATAAATCTCCTTTACATTTCTCAGTCCAATTTCAATCTTCCAGTATCAATACAAATGGTTTCACATTACAATTATTATACAACTCAACCACTCAAGGTGGGAAGGATCACAATAAACTTGCTCAAAGGATGGGACTGCCAAACTGTATAATCTTCTTGCTCCAAAACAACAACCTGCTAGTTTCTATCTTTTCATCTTTGATCACAACAAGGAAGGGGGAAAGACAACACTCTCCACCCAACCAAGACATCCAATGAGAAGGGAGAAGCCATCCTTCCTCATTGGACCCCGAGCCTCAACCATATTGAAATAGGAGATGATAATCAACACATGACAACAAAGGCTTCCATAACAAACAAGCAACATTCTTTCGCATGCATAAATCAACAAGATACACAGTCCAAGCAAAGGCAACAGTTCACAACTGCGATTGGAAACCATTCACACAAAACATAGGCTTGATCAAACAAGCCAACAAGAGCAAGGAACTATGGGGAACTACTCATGGCTCCCTATTTGGAATTGGGCATCCACCTAAATCATACCTCTAATAAACATATCAAATCCCATAAATCTTATGCCTCTCAACCCCTCCTTATGCCCTCCAAAGTTTCTCCCTTATGTCCCCTCCAAGAGTAAGAAATACAAGCAATTTATTTTTCAAGGTGGATCCCAATCCAAAACTCCCTCCGCAATAAAACCGGTGCCATTGACATTCCCTTATGCCCCTAATTAGAAATCCCCATAGCCTTCTCCTACACCATGTCCTAAGCAATCTACCCAACCTGCTAAGAACACAAAACACATTTACCATTTAAACATGCCCGCAAGAGAAATAAAACATTTAAAACTAAGCTCAAGATCCTACCTCTCCATAATGGAGTTTGTTCCAAGATCCACAAGCTTTCCAAATGCCCAAAAACAGTTCAAAACCAACAATGCTCAAGCATGTAAATGACTCCAATTTCTTCAACCTCAAGCTCCCAAAACAACAAGCAAAAATGCACCCCCAAGAGGAATGAACAAAGTTTCAACAACCACAAATAAGCAATGAGTTACACTTTTAAAGGAGAGGGAAGTGAAAAGGATGATGTGGATCCATGTGGGATGCCACATCATTCTTCCTCAACCCCAAGAGTAAGTCAACATCATGCACCTAAACACAATAAATAAAAATGACAATTTAACTTACACATTCCAAAACAACCCATACTCCAAAAGGACTGAATTAAAACCATGTAAGAGAAGTGCAATAAAAACTTACAAATAGTCATTTCAAAATGCATTTAAAAGGCCTAAATTTAACCTTCAAACCATAGGTATGGTTGGTGAATCATTTTAAGAGTCAACTTGTTCCACAAGCCTCCAAATTTAGCCTTCAAGGACAAATTCGAATTCCTAAGAGGATGAAGTGTTTAACATTCCAAAATCTATTTTACATACTCTTACATATCCCTTACACCTTCTTACGCACTCTTCCAACATTAACATTTAAAATCAACAACTTCATTAATTACATTCCATATCCCCAATTTAATTTAATTAAAGTTTAATTATATGATCTCTCACATTAATCTACCACATTTAAATTAATTACAAGAAGGAACACATTACTAATAAAATACATACAACAATAATTAAAAAGGAAAATATTATAAAATACATATCCCATGGTCACATATAATGGAAATCCCCCATGGGAATCCCTAACAAACACACACACACAAAATAGTTGCCATGGTGACCTTGTTGATTTCACCCATAATTTTAATATGGTTAGTCTCTAGTCCCCCAACATTGTTGTGATTTTTAACCTGCAAAAATGCAAATACCTCTGTAGTTCCCGTTTAAACAACCACTTGAGACCAAAGAAACAACCTAGAGTTAGCTAGAAAATTATGGGATAATTTTTTTTAATTTGAAGTGTCTACAACTAAATTACAAGACAACAGTTTTCACTAATAGGTTCCGGAACAAAACCTTCTTACCAAAACAAAAGTTTTCTTTATTAACTTATAACAGGTTTACAAGGTTTAAATTTTAGGGTTAGATGTTCTAGTTAGATTTAGGGAGTAATCTTACCCCGTACCTACTCTCTAACAGGCTCAGAACTTCAACTAGGTTTTTCTCATAATCAACACTTTCAAAATTTCCCTAAACCATTCCCAATGGATAGGAAATTTTCTCACATTTCCGGTGATATAAAGAAGTCCTCCTAACTCCCAACAGAACTCAAGTTATGAAGGAGCGGAGTTCTGGGGTCAAATTTTCCCAGAGGGACATGTGGCAAAAGGAGTGCACCTTGGGCGGGTTGGCGGGTCGCAGGGTGACATTGGGAAATTTTTCCAATGCGGGTTCAAAGACAAAATGCACTCCGTGCCCCTGTGGGTTCGCGTAAGGCAAGAAAAAAACAAAGGGAAAGGAAAGGACGGGGCGGCGGACCAATTTGGTGCTTTGCGCCGATGAAGGGAAAAAAGGGAGAAGGAAGTGCGTGGGTCTGCACACCCGTCGGAAGACAAAGGAAAAAGGGGAAGTGGAGCTACGGGAAGTGGAGGGAAAATTAGAAATTTTCCCAAATCCAAAACACAAAACAAAAGGGAGAAGGAAGGTCTGCCCTCCCGCTTCCACCCCTAAGGTGCCACGTGGCACATTTTCATTGATCACGGGCCGACGGGGCCAAAACGAAATTTTTTCCCAATTTTTTTAAAAAAGCCAAGGGATTAAAAAACACCCGTGCCTCTGTCTTAGCCACAAGGGGACATGTGGCGCCCTTTGATTGGCTGCGGGCCAGCGGAGGGAAAAGTGAAAATTTTCCAAAACATTTCAAAAAGTTTAAGTTGTAAAATTTATCTGTGCCTCCACCTCAGCCCCGGGAGGACACGTGGTAGCCTCTGATTAGATGCAGGGCAGCGGAGGAAAAAGTGAAAATTTTTCCTAGCCCAAAATTTCAAAAAAAAATTCTAAGGCAATTTTGATGGGAAATTTTTGGGTTGCGGGCCCGCTAGGGAAAATTTTCTCAAATTTTCCTGCCAAGGCACAAAAACTTCAAAGTGTCATAACTTGAGCTAGAAAGCTCGGTTTTGGGAAAATGAGGACTTTTCAGAAATATCTTGAAGTCCTCTTTGCACAGGGAACATCAAATTTGTTTTTTGATGAATTTTTAAGGGTCAATTTTGTAAAAATGATATGCAGGCCTTTATTTGGCAAACTGACAATTTCTAACTTAAAATTTTGATAAAATTAGAACTCATCCTTCGCTCAACTTGTCAAATAGACATGGAGGATTAGTCTAGGGAGGGTTTAGAGTGTTTTAGGGAAGTCAATTTATCCAATCTGTTCAAGGTTGTATTTTTCTGGCAATAGATGGAAAAATGACTGTGTAAGCTTGGAATTGAAATTCATTAAGTTTTGGAGATTCATTCTTGACTGTTAGAGTGAATTTGAATTCTTTAGGTAGTACTAAGTCTAATTTTCAATATTTTATAACTTATTGTTTAGTGCAAGTATGAACTATTCATTTTTATTAAAATGTGAATTGCCAGGATGAAGTATATTACAGTGAACTGTTTCTTTACGTTGGAATCTCCATTTTGTCATTTAAATGTGCATATGATTCCTAACTTAGTCAAATACATTTCTTATCAAATCATCCATCTAATTCTAAATGAAACTACATTTTTTATTTTAGTTTTAATATACTTTTTGCAAGGAAAATAACATTGACTTTCATTCCATATGCCTTCTTCTATCAACATTCCAAACAACAAATTACAATCTTCAACAATAATTCACATCTAACATGCAAAGCACTTTTTAAGAAAGGAATCAAATTTTTTGAGAATTAACAATACATTCTTTTCAACTTATCACCTTCCATTTGTATTCAAATACAGTATATAAGACATACAACACTATTTCTTATCCTTTTTCAAAACAGAATCTCATTCTTGGACAACAATTCAAATCCGGTATACATTACCATACAAATTTAAAAGAACCAATGCCATCCTTTATGGATAATTCAAATAACTTTGCAACTGATCTCCTTTCCAATTTGAATTCAAAATACAGTTTATAAGATACATATACATTCTTCTCATTTCTTTACAAAACAGAGATTGGATACAACTCTCTACATTTCTCAATTCAAATTAAATCTTTCATCTACATTACAACAACTTCACATCACAATTACTATACATCTCATCCACTCAAGGTGCGAAAGGTTACATTGAATTTACTCAAAAGAAATGAATGTCAAACTGTGAAATTTTCTTTCTCCAAACAACAGCATGTTTGTTTCTTCTTCTTTACAACTTTTATCACAAGGAAGGGGGAAAGGCAACGCTCTCCACCCAACCAAGACATCCAATGAGAAAGGAGAAGCCATCCTTCCCCATTGGCCCCCCGAGCCCCAACCATACTGAAATGGAGCATGAATATCAACACATGGCAACAAAGGCTTCTATCACATACAAACAACATTCACATTACATACAATCAACAAAATGCACAGTTCAAAATAAGACAACAGTTCCCAACTGCATTTAAAATCAAAACACAACACATAGGCTTGATCAAGCAAGCCAACAAGAGCAAGGACTATGGGGAACTCCTTATGTCTCCCAATTTAGAATTAGGCATCCACCAAAATGAATACCGCCAATAATCATATCAACCCCATAAACCTTATATCTCCCAAGCCCTCCGTATGTCCCCCCAAGTTTATCCCTTATGCCCCCCATAGTAAGAAATGCAAGCAGTTTATTTTCTAAGGTGGATCCCAAACCAAAACTCCCTCCACAATAAAACTGTGCCATTGGCAATCCCTTATGCCCCCATATGAAATCCCCATAGCCTTCTCCTACACCATGTCCTAAGTATTCTACCCAACCAGCCAAGAATGCAAACACAAACACCATTTAAACATGCATGCAAGAGAAGGAAAATATTTAAAATACAGCTCAAGATGCCTACCTGTCCATAATGGAGTTTGTTCAAAGCTCACAAGCTTTCCACTCTTGCAAAGTGCAGTCCAAACCAACAAATTATAAGCATGCAAAAGACTCCAAGCTCTTCCTCAAACAAGCTCCAAAAGAACCAACACCAAAAAATGCACCCCAAGAGGAAATGGACAAAGTTACAACCACCATAAACAAGCAAGGAGTTTCATTTTTATAGGAGAGGGAACAAAAGAGGATGATGTGGATCCATGTGGGATGTCACATCATTCTTCCTCAACCCCAAAAGGAAAAGTCAAAATCCTTCACCGAATCACAATAAATAAAAATGACAAAATCACTTACATACTCCAAAAATGCCCATACTCCTAAAGGACCAAATAAAAAACATGTAAGGGAAGTGCAATTAAAATTTACATATTGTCACTTCAAAATGCATTATAAATGCCTACATTTAACCTCTAAACCATATGCATGGTTGGGTGGATCATTTTAAGAGGTGTGAGACAAGTTTAACTTGTCCCACAAGCCTCCAAATTTGGCCTCCAAGGTCAAATTCGAATTTCATAAAAGATGGAGTGTTTAACATTCCAAAATTTGTCTTACAAGACTCTTACAATTTCTTATACATTCTTACAACATTAACTTGCACACTCTTCCAACATTATTATTTAAACTCAACAACTTTATTAATTTCATTCTACATCCCAATTTAATTTAAATAAAGTTTAACTATATGATTCTCACATTAAAACTATCACATTTAAATTAATTAAAAGAAGGAACACATTACAAATAAAATGCATACAACAATAATTAAAAAGGAACACATAAAAAAACACATATCCCATAGTCACATATAATGAAAATCTCCCCTATGGGAAATCCTAACATAACACAACACACAAAACTCATAACACAGTTGCCATGGTGACCTTGTTGAATTCATCTAGAATTTTAATATGGTTAGTCTTCAGTCCCCCGACATTGTTGTGATTTTTAACCTGTAAAATGCAAATACTCCTTCGATCTCGTGACCATATCAAAACATTCAAAATGATATAAATAATATCTCAAAATCATCCAAACACACAGATCACAACAATATCAATAATTCAACATTATCATTTTTAATTAAATAAATCAGCTCTATCATCATCAAAATCTACCATACCAGATCTACTCAGAATATCCAATATCATAAGTTCAAATCAACATCTATAATATATCCATGTCACAACAGTATATCATCAACCACATATAGAAAATGTCTCTAGTAACCATCATGCATAATAACCGAATCCAGATCAATACTAATCCATGATCTAACATCTAACCATCATACTAAAACAAAACATAATAGTGTCCATAATATGATCAATAGTATCAAAATCAGTATCTAAAAGTGTCAAAGGGAAGTGGGCACTACAACCTCCTTCGGCCTCGTGGCCATATCAGAACATCTAAAATGATATAAACAATATTTCAAGATCATCTAAACACATGAATCACAAAATATCAAGAATTCAACATTATCATTTTTAATTCATAAATCAACTATATCATCATCTATACTATTCCATACTAGGTCTACTCAAAATATCAAATGTCACAAGTCCAAATCAACATCTATAATATGTCCATGTCAACAGTCTATCATCATCCACATATCAAAATGTCTCTAGTAACCATCATGCATACTAACTGAATCCAGATCAATATTAATCCATGATCTAACATCTAACCATCATACTAAAACAAAACATAATAGTGTCCATAATATGATCAATAGTATCAAGATTAGCATCTAACAGTGTCAAAGGGAAGTGGGCACTATAGGACCAAAGATCTTATTTTATAGATTTTGTAAATGGAGGTGGGCAGATTTAATTGTTACATTGTGCTTTTATGCTTTGTGGCTATTATTATTTTTAAATGTGTTTTTATTTTTAGTTTATGGAATTTTATAATGTTTATGATTTTTTATCATTTATATATGTTTTATTGTTTTTATGAGATTTTATGATTTTATCTTGTTTTTTAAATTTTATTATGTGTCCAAGGTATTTTATTAATATGACCTTATGTGCAAGGTGTGTTTTCTAATGTCTACATTTTGCCCCTTTTTGAGTTGTATTTTGCATTGCGTAGGATGCAATGAAAAAAATTAAGACGAGATGGGGTTTGTCATAATCTATGACAAGGTTTTCTACATATGTGGGCTTAGACTAATGATTGGATAGATAAGACCTTGGAAATGTTGATCAATGAGCAACTTCAATGGAATCTATGAAGGAATCAATATGTTGAGTTTATGGGGAATTTACTATGATTGATTGGTTAGATCAATTGATAGAGAGGTTGATTGATTTTATAGATTGTCATAAGGTTGATGAGCGAAGGATGTTGTTGTAGTATCCCCCTCAAGTGATAGTTTTTAGGCTATACTCTAGTTAGACGCATGAAAGAAAGTGACAATTGATAATGATAAAAAACTGTCCTTGGCAGAAGGAATTTTTTTATTATGTGGACAATGTTTCCCTACCCTGATACATGGTGGAAGGTGAAAATGATATAGTTAGTGGTGACATGATTGCCATAGTGTAATGCAGGGAAAACAATGAAAATGGACTATGATGGAAATCGATTTTGTTAGATAGGTAGGGATTAAGCTTTGAGAAGTGAGTGTTATTATTTTTGTTAATCATTGGAATCCCAAACACGTTATTCCAGAATAACAAGAAAGTAGATGGAAAATGTAATGTCATAGGCTATATAGTAGTATAGTGAGATTTTTGTTTATTGACATGATATGAATCAAGTTGGTGAGAAAAATCATCGATATGAAAAATTAGGTGTCTCCACCAATGTTCACGGGGGTTACGCCCCTTTGCATTGAATGGTGCAGCTCCCATTATTGAATGTGACTAATCTAATCCTAATCTAAATGATGTTGGTTGGTCGAATAAGCTAGAGATCACATAGGGACACTCCATTAAACCTGTGGCAAAATGCTTGTACATGGGTACAAGGGAGGAAATTATAGTGAGTTAGGGAGGAGGGAAATTAGAAGGGGAGTTACTACCGTGAGTAGGAAAATTGCAAATCTCACACCTAATAACCAAAGTATTTCAACATTCAATATAGAGGAAACACTATGAAGCTAATGAGATCGATGAATCAAAATGCAAAGTCTTCAAACTCATTTATCGAAGGTACATAGCTCTTGCGTCACTATGCTTACAAAGTGTATAAAAGGGGGAAATAGAAGAACCATGAGATGCCTATAAGAACCATGCTTATTATGTCAATGATGAGATAAAACCATGCATACAAAGCTACACACATTCATACATCTTGGAAAGCAGAAACTTTATTCCTTGATTGACACTTACATTAGTTGTACAAAACAAGGGAAAAGAAGAAAGGGGAATAAATTGTAGTTTGTATTCCTTGTGCATTGATACAAAGCTCAACAACTCCAATTCACAATTGCTACAAAGTCAAAGTCTTAAAAATATGGAATCCTTTGGAATGGATAAGCCATCCCAATTTATAACACTTTCAATTTGACCTCTCACATCCCTCACATGACTCTTCGTTTTCATATTCCACTTGTGACTTTTCATTTTCCATGAATTACTTGTTTCTCTTATAATTTTGAGAAAATAATTTTACAATTTTAAATAGATCACTTAAGTAAATATGATGAAATACAACGATGAGTCCCAACGAAGAATTATAAATGAGAGAGAAAGAAGAGGGAGAAAGAAGAAGAGAGAGAAAGAGATTCCTTGAAGAACACTCCGTATCTAATGAAGATCCATTGTTCCTAATCTATAGAGTTCTCCAATGTGATGAAACTGTAAGTCTTTGAACTCTTTGCACCGTAAGAAACTCCTTTGGATGGTTCATTGACACCTTGTATCAAGTGTTTAAGAACATTTTTGAATGATTTTGTCGATGACCACGAACACAACTCACGAAGATCCCTTATGAGGAGATAAGAGCTCAAAAACTGACCCTGTCAGGCTGAATGGAATGTTTGATGATGATCGCAACCTCTACCTTGCACATGCTGATCCATGGAGTTTTACTTACCATTAATAGCAAGTTCCCAAATGGGAGACTTATTGTTTTTGGTAAGAGTTGATTTTTGCCTCTTCTTGACCATCCTGATGTGATGAGCTTCTTCATTCACCTCTATGCACACTGCCTTCGCCTCGACCACTTCTGAGGGTGACTTACTATTTTTAGTAAGCACCCATGTAGGGAACTTACTATTTTAGTAAGTGTTTGTTTTCACTATTTTCTGCTCTGGAAAATCATTTTGACTTCCTGATGATCTTTAGTGAACACTGCCTTTGCCATAGCCACTTTTGATGACGACTTTCCAAACATAGTAAGCCTATATAGGAAAGCTTACTATTTTTGGAAAAGTGGATTTCTAGTGCTCAACTTGCGACAGAACACATATTTTCAGACTCAGCTTGTCATCGCGATCTTATCCTCCGAATTTTATTTGATTTCACCCTTCAGAATGCTTGGAAATAAAATTTAAAATTTTCACCTAGCAATGGCTTCAAGCACGAAGTTGTTATGACGGCCATTAATGGAGCTCAAAAATTTTTAGGTCTGGTTTTTTACCTCTGATCTTGATGAAATTAACTCCATTGCGATAGGTTTTCCGTTTGGAGTCTTTGTGCAAGTTTTTAGCTTGATCCGACTGTCAGATTGGTGGGAAATCTGACGAATGAGAGTTAGGGCACCAAAATGAGTTTTTGTTGTAAAAAATAATCTGGAGCATCATTTGACCCTCTGTCTATTACAGCGTGACAACCTTCGAAAGTGAGGATGTCTGAAAAAAATTTCATCTTAATCCGTTGAACGGTTCGAAAGATATGAATGAATCTTTGTCTGGTGACTTCGAGGGTTTCTTCGAAAAAACTTTGTTTCTTCACCATTTAGATATGTTTTTTTAGCAAATTTTTGGGATATTCTTTTGAATATCTATAGTTTCAATGTGAGAAGGACTTGGTAGAGCTTGTTGAGTGCAACAATGGCAGTTTGGATGTCTGAGAAAAATTTGTCAGAGTTCCGGCAGGGTATGGAGATGTGGGGGATGAAATAAGCATGAAAAATGACCAAGTGTTGTGCTTTATTCATCCAAAAATGCAAGCATAGGGGCATTGGGAAAATTTTGTGTCCCCTTTTTCCCTTTGCTAGAGGGATGGAAGGTACATCAATTTCCACATTGCTCCAGGTTGTGAACTTGGCGATCATCCATGTAGTGAGAGGAAAGGCTCCAACTAGCGCTTAAGGGCTAAATTGACAATCTATGAGGTCACGTTGGTGTCTTGGGGGCCAAAAAGAGTTGGGCATATTTTTGTGTCCCCTTTGTCTCTTTTCCAAAGGGACAAAATGGACATGAAATCCCACCAAGCTCCTGGTGCCGACACGTGTCCTCTTTAAAAATTGGCTAAGTATCGAACTCTTACCTTGAACCAACTTGTGGCGGCGATAACTTAAGCTTTCGGATGAGTTCAGAGGTGAAATTTTATATGAATTGGATTGAAAAATACACAATTAGTTGAATGGTGATGTTTTGGAGCTTCAATTCTGACTTCATCACCTCCAAATGACCCCTTTTTCTTTGGACTGTCAGTTGCGTGCCAGAAGAATGAGTTGCCTAAGGAGGTGCATGATGTTTCATGATGTATCATTTTTTCCACCATTTAGGGCATGTAAAATAACTTCCATAGGTACTTTTTTGGGCTCTTGAATCTTCACGAAGCTCCCAAAATATTTTCTTAAAGTTCAGACATTTCTTCGTGGTGTATGCTCCTTTAGGCCCGAAAATCCACTTTTGTTGAAATGGATCCAAAACCTTTGGATCTTTCCAAAATCTCCCAAAACATTTTTTCTGATGCTCTTGGCATTTTAATGCATCTCCATGTTGAGTTTTGATCCTTTATTCCACTCCAGGGAGGTGCACTAGTCCCGAGAAGGCCAGTGGCAGCACTTCCCAAAACTGCCCAAAACTTGGCATTCTTCACAAACTCCTAAAATCACTTAGGGGGGATTGAATTTTCTTTCCTAAATCACCTAGGGGAATTGGTTGTCGATCTAATTGAGGACCATTACATGGACTGAGTAAGGCATGATGTTAAGGATGGGTAGACCTAGTGTGTCTTGGAAAGGTAAAATTTGAAAAAATTGACACATGGGTATCGTTGTCATGCTTGAAAATTGGAAATGTTCTTGTTGCACATTTGCATGACAACATAAGTTAATGGTGGATATTTCGAACAGCATGAAATCATGTAACATGAGTTAAGATAAATACTATAACATGAGTTTGAACAAGATCTAGACATCACTTGGTGACACATTATCCTTGTTTCTCGTTGACATCCAATGTGCGTGCAAGTGAGAGTTAATTACCACGTGAGGTGAAAATTTGTGGGACAAAAGGTAGACATGTTAATCAATATGTAGGATGTCATTATGAAAGCTCACTGCTGAATGATGGTGTGTGGAAGGGTCAATGAGCAACCATACATTCCTATCATTCCAGTTAGAGGTCCATGGCCCTGATAGAGATGCATCTAGTTCTAGTTGAAAAATTGCTCTATTGTCATCCAAACATTCGTAGCGCCGATAAAGATACTTAAAATACCTCCAAATATATTTTAATTATTTTGTTTCAAACCCAATATGAATGAAGAGCAAAGGGGTGTTCTCCTTATTGGTTTGTCGAACATAAAGACAAAGATAAGTTCCCCTCATCTAGTGAGGTATAGGGTGAATGTGGGCTATGAGGTGAGGAAGGTAGAAAATGAGTTATAAAAGGGAATTATGCATGATAATGTGGGTGAAAATTGTAGTAAATATACCAATTATCAGAGAGAATGACAGTGATAAACAAACGTGAATATGATGATAGGGATGGGACAAAGAAGATGAGATGATAATTGTGAGGTGTCGAAAGAAGTGTTATGATAACCGTACATGAGACAATGTCAGGTGAACAAGGACTTGAGAACAAGTCGACGTTAGTATAAATAATGTGGCCAAGTGGTTATGTGTGAGTAAGAATTGTGGCAAGAGGAAAAATAAATTTGACAGGTGAAAGCTTGTGTAAGACAATGACACATGGATGAACATTTGAGAACGAGCATGTGTCATGAGGGAGCATATGAGAAAGTGTTGGAAACTTGTTAGGAGGTTGCATGATAATGGGAGTAGTGTGGAGAATATATATGTCTTATGAAAATGGTATATGAGAAGAAAAAGGAGAGTGTCTCTTTATTGAGTGTTTAAGATGACAGTCCACCAAAATTC
This sequence comes from Taxus chinensis, assembly GCA_019776745.2. Lineage (NCBI taxonomy): Eukaryota > Viridiplantae > Streptophyta > Pinopsida > Cupressales > Taxaceae > Taxus > Taxus chinensis. The sequence continues at coordinate 1,020,873,448 of CM034146.1, read as the reverse complement.
TTCATGATGGGTAAGGTTGGCAAGGACATGACATAATTGGACCAATGAGATTTATCTAGAATTGGAGAGTACGAGACAACAATAATGATAGTTTTCTCAATTGCTTATAGCAAATTAGGAGAAGTACAATCGATTGACAAAAGATTATTGTGTAGACAAGATGAGGATGATGGTGCAAGAAGAGTATGGAAGAGGGGTGTTTGAGTTGATAAGGATGGTGATGAAGAGGTTGACGATGAGGATGGAATTGAGGAGGATGATGAGTCTTTAGCTATTGGAGATAATGACATCAAAGGGGATAATGATGACAACAAGGGTGAAAAGAGAAATTGTTCCTGAATTGATGAGGGGATAATGTAATATCAGTTGATGAAGAAATTGGAGTAATGGGAGGAAGAATAGTATGTTTGTAAGGTGACAATGATGATGATGATGATGTCAAGGATGATGACATAGAGGATGAGATGATGGTATGGGAATTTATGAAGATAAAGAGGATTATATTAGAGGAGCATTAGATGAAGGACACAATGAGTATTAAGAGGAATGTCGATAAGAGGGGTGGGATTGGTGACGACATGAGGAGGAGAAGTGGGAGTTTATAGAGGTGAGGTGATGGGAGTAAGACAAATTGAAGGGATGATAGGGTTTGATGGGTCTTTGATAGTGGCAATGGGCACATGTTGTGAAGGGGATTGGATGTTGAACGACATGTTAATGGTGGAATTCACGTTAGAATGTGTAGGGAGGGGATTTATAACGATGTCTTGGTGGGGATTGTGTAGAGGCATAAGATCTTAGACTTCGGTGTTGTCATTGTCGAACAAAGCTTGAATGATATTGTGCAATTAAAGATACTTGTCATTGGATTTTTTTACAATTCATTGATAGGCACACCATTCGTTTGGTGCATGCCACAAGGGTTGTGGTTGATTGGGATTTATTGGTGGAATGGTGGGAAGGTGAATTAGCTGGGTGTTGAGTAATTTTTTGAGTATGAAAGAGAGAGGTTCTTATTAGTGGGTGAATTTCCGTTTGGGTTACAATATTTTGCAAGAATGAAAAGGACTTAGGGATCACAAATGTAGTGGGGGATCATTGGGAGTTGAGGATGATTGAAAGTGAGGAAATTAGAGCATTAATTGGGAGAAGTATATGACTAACATGTGGGGATGGGTATATAAATGTTGGGGGAAGGCATTGAATGGAACATATCGATGTGTTGACCGAGATAAACATCCTCATACGTTGATCCATGAGAATGAATTTGTTCAATGTGAAACATTGGTGGATTTGTAAATAATGTGATGTATACAAGTTGTAGCTTTTGGTAAAAAGGTTGGTTGGTCCAGGTTGCATAATAGGAAATATGAGGTGATGGACCATTGTTTGCTAATGCGAAACATAATCTTTGATGTGTTCATCATAAAATTGTTTCAAGTGATAAAGGTTAGACAAGGTGCTTGGCGTAACAATGTCGAAGGGTAACTAATAAAAAAAGAGGTTGGAAAGGTTATTGAAAGAGATGTTATGTTGGGGAAAGATTGTATACTAATCCAATATGCAGCCAACGAGAGAAAGAGGGAACGCGTGCAATAGAAATGTATCATGGTTGAAGAGACGACAGACATATCTAAACGCACATAGATGATTTTACAAACCATGTGCAAGGTGGAATTTGTTAAACGCAGGTATTTTGATGTGAGGGGATATAAATGAAGAGGCACCATAAAACATATTGGGTCGGTGTACAATTAACAATATCTCAAGTTTGGGGTGATAAATACTTGGTTATATAACTCAAGCTTTCATATGTTGTCCAAGAGAGCTTGACTAAGCATGATAAGTTAAGTGAAAGCATGGTGGCGACATGAAGTGATGATGGGTGTGGAAGAGGGGACCAAACCATGCAAGTGATTGTGGAGCATAGGATGGGGATTGGACCACTTAGGAAATTGGGGAGCGTAAGGGACAAAATAAAGAAGGGGAGGTGATGAGTATGATTGAATGATTATTGTGTGTTGAATATAAAAAGTGTTTGGGTGATGGATTTATACGCATTAAGATGTTTTTTAGGATTTGGAAGTTAGAGATGGGTTGGGTGTAGCAACAAAGGATGTAACGGAAGAGGGAAGACAAGATGGGTGGTGTTGAAGCTAGTATTGGGGTGGATTGGTTAGGTTGAGACAAAAGGCAGGAGGAGGTCACCTAGGTGATCGAGGAACAAAAGGGTGGTCACATGGGTGACTACGGAGAGTGGGTAGGGTGGCTAAGATGATGACGAGGTAGAATGGATGATGGGGGAGCACAAATGGTGAGAGGATAGTGTAATTTCCCCATTTTTGAAGACCCTTAGCCTATCTTTCCCCGTGGGCTTTGGGAAGTTGCAAGGGGAAAATTATATTAAATAATTAAATATTATTGCCTAGAGAGTGATTTTTATCATTTGACATTATAAAACATTAATTATTTAATTATTTAATTATGTAATTTATTTAATTTAATTTCCACAATGAAGAAATAAAAAAAGGAATTAATTAAATAACTTTTTGGTGGCTTTTAATATTAAAATCACCCTTAGAAAGGGGACACCACACATAGGGAGGATAAACTATTTTTATTTAATGATTTCCCTCTCCTAGGGATTTCAAATTTTGTGTATCCTTATTTATAAAAGGAGAGCTTGGGATCATTGTGAGACTTATGTTAGATTGATCATTTTATTTCACTCCATGCTTGGAGTATTGAGATTCATGCCCTAGTTCTTGCATTGTGCTCTCTCTCATTTTTGATCCATTATTGAAGAATATTGAAGATTCATTGTTCTCTCCATTGTGTTCTCTTGAGTTGAATGTGTTTATGCATTGTTTTTCCATTCCAATATTGGCGACTTGGCTGATATGTTGATGCATTAATTTGTGAGATTAAATATGCATGTTGTGGCTCAAATTTAAGTGATTTTCGAAGGGTTTATGGTGTTTTATTTATTGTTGTTCACTGTTGCATTTATTAGAGCTAAAGTGACTTGCATTGGAGGTTGTTTTGGAATGTTTTGGAGTCTTTTGAGCTAGATATGTAATTTGATCTGTATTGGTGTAGACACCAAATTTGTGTCTTACGACACCCTATGCCCCGCATCTCATTTCACAACCTAACCTCACCACCTAAACCTTACACAATTATTTATTAATTACCTTATAATTAATAAATCCACATCTCTAAACCTGCCACCTCATTTTCGCCACCTCATCATGACCTAGCCCTAACCCTAAACTAACCTAATTAAGACCTATAACTTGGTCTACATCCACACCCATGACTAATTACTCCTCACCCGCACCAAAACCAACCTAATAATGACTTGACCAAGCCCACAACTAATCCCTCGGGAGAAAAGGAGGGAAAGTTGGCTATTTTACTAAAAATAGCCCACTTTGACTTAACCGACATCGGTTCCTACTCGACTGCCGTCGGTTACGTAACCGCCATCGGTTCCGTAACCGCCATCGGTTCCCTGTAAATGACCTCCCCCAACCAAAAACAAAGTATTGGAATTCATTTGAAGAAATCTAGAAATTCACTTGGCAGAGAAGAGACAAGTGAAGAAAAGAGTGGAGTTTGCAGAGAAGAGCATCGAGCCGAAGACTGCAACTGAGCCACTGGATCGCTGTCACCCCCGTTCAAGCATTGGAAAAGACTGAGGATAGCTTCATCAGCTTATTTTCCAATACCAGATCACCCAATTGAGCCTTACTGTCACTACCACATTCCTTGGACCTGAATCTTCATCAAGAACGAGTAAGTAGTGTCTTGTATGTTTCTAAGCAGCATCTCCTGAGTCTTTTGATTGATAGTAATTGTAAGCTCACTCTTAGATCTACCACCTGCTAGCACCCTGCACTTAACCTCCATCCATACATCCTTGTATTGCCCAGAAGATAGTTTTATCACTCTCTGAGTCTTCCCCGTCATCTCACTATTCCCCTCAGTCATCCACCAGTCTTAAAAAAAACCCCTCAATCACCCTGCAACCAACTTCTATCCAGAAGCACCTAGATCACTGACCCTACCAGTGTCAGTTATCCCCTACCGGCAGCGGTTCTTTAACTGCGGTCAGTTATCCAGTGACCGGCATCGGTCACTATGACTTATACCCAAAACCTTCCTCTCACTTATTTGTCTCCTAACAACCTCAGATCCAGTTTGGTTTATCGCTGTAACTCGAGTTGAACGTATCAACGACCATTGACCAAACAAAAAACATGACGTTTTATTATTGGTAGTTTAGTCTCTATTGCTTTGTAACGAGGTACCTAAATCATGATTTTGCAATAGTTTCTTTATTATCATTTATGTTAATTCGTATTAAAAGGGGAACTGACCACCTTCGAAAGGAAGTCTAACATTTCCTGGGCCTAAGGTAGTTCTCTCATTTATTGTCTAACTAAAATCTGGTGGTCTTGTATTCTTACTTGCAGGTAGTCCTTCCCAGACAAAAAGGAGTTCTTCGCAATCAATCTGATCTCTCTCTATGGTACGCGCACACCCTCTCAACATTCAATAGGTATTCCTCCTAGCCCTAACCCTTATCTGTTTCTCAAGAGAATGAAAGGATAGAAGCAACTCTATTCTAGGAACGGAAACATTCTGTGCGAAACATTTTGGCACGCCCGGTGGGACCCATTTAGATTTTTTTTCTTTCTTGCTTGCTTTCATATAGGGAGGACACTTGCTATTTTCTTCTTCTAAAATATTCACAAGATATTTGGTTATTTTGGTAAAAGAATTTTTCTTGCTTTCACATCTTTGCATTAGTGAAAGTTGTCTTCTTTGCTTAATCAAACATCATTTTCGATTTGGGTTTAAAACACGTGCATCACATTCTTGTTTGCTGTTTTCAATTCTAGTGAACGTAGATTAAGTAACAGGTCATACACGTGGGGGTGATATCCGTGGTATTGACAAGAAATTAATCTTACTTTCACTGCACAACACATACCAAGTCACATCATAATCAACACAACAGCTCAAGCATCCCCCCTTTTCCGCAGTATTCCTCCGCCTGATTGAGGTAACCTTATAAGCCAAAACAAACTTAACATCTCCCTTAGGTATTTTGTTTAGGATTGACATCATCTTGTGTCTAAGACATAAGACCAAAGTGATTAAAACTAATCCTAGGGTTAGTCTGTTAATTTGCTTGTGCATCTTGCTTGTTTTTATTTCTGTTTCTCTGTCATACATGGTTTCAGTAATCACTTCAGAACAGTTTGGTAGGTATACTAAGAATCGTTAACCCCAAATCAGCAACTTCTTACAGCTTCTTACACCGGTCCTATTCTACCGACATCGGTTAACTTACCGACGCCGGCTACAGTTTGACCGACATCGGTTACTTGACCGATATCGGTTATTGTCTTTCACAGTTCCCAAAACCAGCAACCTACCAATTCCAACATTTTGTTGCTGCTTCTATTCCTGATAGATTGCATCCCTACTGTGTACCCTTGTCCATGGTTTTTATCACTCGAAAATAAGCTACAGCCATGGTTTCACATGCCTACTCCGTGCCTTTGCCTGAAACACCCCCTTTTACATCCTGTGGGGAATCCTACGGACACCAGTGAGGTTCCCAAAATCCCTGTAGGAGATAAGGAATTTGTGAAATTTTTGGACGCTAATCCTAGCGCTGTACAGTACTATTTGTCTCATGCCCCTGACCGTACACCCGACGGTCAACTCCTTGTTGGTATTCCTATTAGTATAGCTGCTCACTTAGCTCCTTTCCCACCTGATAAATTCGCCTTGCCTTCTTCATCCTTAGCCCTGTCTCCCAACTCAGCGGCTTCAGGGGTTCATACGGCACAAATTGGCTTTCCTTTGGTTAACCTGGGGCCCCACATATCATTACCACTGGCTCCTCCTACCTCGTCTCTCTCGCAGACTGCCCCTTTCATAACTTGCTCTCTGCCACCTATCCACTCGAGCTTTCCTTCTCAAGCTCCGCCCACCTTTTCATTTCCACACACTTATCTGGTGGCTTCAACATCTTATATAGGACATCCCTATCCGGTCACCTCAAAATATTCATCCTCAATACCTTATCAACATTTAACCCCACCATTGTCTAGTGGTGGCCCTTGGCCCAATCCTCCTCCGTTTACGACAACCGCACCATCATCTCATCCAACCACTGATTTAATCAAACAAATGATGGACAAGATGTAAAATCTGGAGGCTTCTGTTTCAGGAAGCCGTAGTACCTTGACATACGAGCAAGTTTGTCGGGAGCCTATTCATCCTTCTGTCCCCCTTCATTCATATCCTCCTCAATGGGAATTACCAAAATTTACTCGTTTTAATAGTAAGGAGGATCCTCAACAACACTTGCGATCATTTAGACATGCCTGCTATCTGATTTCTCATGAGGATGCCTTACTCCTCCACACCTTTCCTATGTCCTTTTCAGGACCCACCTTGGAGTGGTACAGTGCTTTAACCCAGCACCCAATCTTCTCTTTTAACCAATTAGCCCAATCTTTCTTGGATCATTTCTCCATTAACATTGCCAAGAAAGTATCTATCACCGACCTCTATGCCATCAGAAAATTTGAAGACGAATCTATCGTAGATTTTGTTGGACGATGGCGGGGCCTTATCAACCAACTTACTTATGCCTTGCCTCAGGCCAAACTTATCGAACTCTTTACGCGGGCCTGTGCTAAGCACATTTCTCCTACCCTCAAAATTCAAACTTTCTGCACCTTTGATGAGGCCTTTACTATGGCTTGGAAACTAGAGATTCAAGCCTTAGAGGACGAGAAGTTGCGGTTGTGCAACAAAAACCCTAATTTCCGAACCCAAGACTCCACCAAAAAACCCAACACCACCAATTCTCACGCATCAACTGCTTCAAAATCAAAAGGAGCTGTACATGCGGTGATGGTCAAATCCCAAGCACCATCTAATACCCCGCCAAAAACCACCTATAAGTATAAAGCCGAGCCCATCAATTACACTCCCTTAGGAGAAACTTATGGTGTCATTTTGGAAAAATTGCTCAAAGCGGGAGCTATCACCTTACCTCCTGTTAAACCTCACTTCGGGTTTGATTCCACCCGCGCTATACCTTCTTGGTACAAATAAAATGACTTCTGTAACTTCCACTGCGTGAAGGGACACAGTCACGAAAACTGCAAGATGTTGAAAAACATAGTGCAGGAAATGGTTGATGCAGGGGATATAACCCTCGATAATCCTAATGCCCATGCTAACTGAAATTTGAAAATCTTCAACAAACCATTTCCAAACCACTCATCTAACAGTAACATAAACCAAGATATCTTAGCCGAGGAGAGTGTTCATGAAATCCATGCAGTTTTTGACTCCCAACCAAAAGCTTCTATCGAGGAAATTCTGAATCAAACCTCTTTACTAATGCAGGGATCCGAACCCCCTCCACCCCCATCAAGAAAAAACGATAACCTTACCATTCCTTTACCCATAAAGGAATTAACCGCCCAGAGTTCTCTTCTCACAGATGAGCCTTCTTACACCACATCCCTGCAAGACTGTGAGCAGATGTTATCTAACTTATCTATTTCCCAAAAATCTCCTTCTACCACTCTTGCTATAAAAGAAGAAGGCTCACCACTGTTTCTGTCATCCTTAGACGAGAAACCCCTCAAACCAACATCACCAAATTCTTTAATCATGACGGATCCTCTCAAACATGCCCTCCTACCTATTAGTTCTTCATCGCCTAAATCTTCTCAGCGACCGGTTGACCTCTTAATGCCCATTGATACAGTACCTCATTTATCCCCTGTATCACACCCACAATGGACCGAAATCACAACCCACCTCTCTTCCATACAAAATTTCCTATTCACACGTGAGGATTGTCACCCCTCAGAAGATAGATGAGTCCTATAGGAGCGTTTGAGTACACCATGCTCTACTCAAATGCAGATGACCGATCCAGACATCTCTACCATATACCCGAAGTGTTTACAAAAGCTCAAAATACCTATGTCCTCATCTTCACCCTCCTCATCTCTACCAAATACCTCATCCACCTCTATTAACCTAACCAAACCTTCCCCTACGCTTGGGACGTCACCAATACCCAGCCTGACACACCCACCTAAACGGTTAGATTTATCCAAAAATAAAGCCGTCAATCCACCTAGGAGATAGACCCAATCTCCTCAACTCCAATCTATGCCTCTATCACAACTAAAACCCTCGCCATCACACCTACCTTCTATATTGGGACCTCATCCCTCCACCTTGCCTCAATACATCATACCTCCTACGTTTTCTTTAAAACGACTTGTGCCTTCTACACCCATACAGAGATCCATGGGTGTATCAACACCGTCACCCCAAGTATCCTGTCCACCTATCAACCCTAAACAAACTCCATCATCAAAGGATTTGTTTGCTGTCACTCCTCTTTCTCCGTGGTTGTTTTCTGCTACCACGTCATCTGACCAGCTAAACATAACTTCTGCGTCGAAAAAGCCAAGTTTAGTTAAATCCAATTATAAAAACCCCTTGTCCAAACCACCACCCATACGAATCAACCATACCCAATCATTACCAAAACCCACCCAGTCAATAGCCTCATCTTCCTCTGACTTTGACCCGCTCAAAGGATCTTACGCCAAAATCCTTGATATGTTGGTGGAGAATGCGACCATTTCCCTACCCCCACTTAGACCCTATGATCCATCTAAGCCTCGACCTATAGGTTATGATGAGTCTAAAATCTGCGCTTACCACCGCACACCAGGACACGATGTAGAGGGATGCAAAGCTTTGAAAGCCATCCTTCGTTAGTCACCTATCTCAGATAGACAGCCTAAGAAAGACAATTTATGGAAGGGAGAAGCCCCTAGCTTCGATTCCTTCTCCTATACCACCTATCCCCGCCTCACCAAAATCTATCATCATTGCAACCCCACCTCTCGAAAAACAATGACTTATCCCTACCATCTTCCTCCTCTCGTGTATCCATGAGATCAACATGATTAGTATTGCTACTCGAGGTCAGAAAAACAATGGGAAAGCTAAAGAAAGCACACCTGCGGCCTCTCTTTCTCCGTCCGCCATCCCGATCGCACCACCACCTAAAGTGGTTATTCGTGGACCTGCCTACCCCATCTCTGATGGAGTGGCCCACCGTACCATGATCAAACAGCTTCACCAATCACCTGTAAAAATGACATTGTATGATCTCATTCAAACCTCTGAATCTCATCGACAAGCTCTCGTTGAAATCCTTCAAGGGATAGAGGTCCTACCTAACGAAACCTTGCCCATTGCCTCCATTTTAACACCCAACCATGTTGCTTCTCTCACCAAACAACCTACCTCCCTAACCACTTCTGTCCCTGTACAACAAGCCACTGCTGTCAGTTTCTCTGAAGATGAAATTGTCGACTTTGGTGCAGAAGATCCTGACCCCGCTCTTTTCATCTCAGCTTACGTCTGGGACATCCGAGTATGTCGTGTTATGATTGATGGGGGTGCTAGCTTAAACATCATCTCTTCCAAAGCCTTCCAACAAATGAATATCCCTTCTAGCTGCATGTGTGCCAACCCCACCATGTTGCGTTCATTCAATGATGCTATTACTTCTACCTTAGGCACCGTGATCCTTAACATTCGTGTAGGGCCACATACTTTACCTGAACTCTTCTATGTCCTTGAGGGAGAATTCCAATACAACATGTTGTTAGGCCGCCCTTGGATCCAGGCTATGGGATGCGTTCCCTCCACCTTACATAGATGCATAAAATTCGAGTATGAGGGGAAGTCCTACACCGTAAAAGCTGACCCTCCCCCCTTCAAAACCTGTAATATGTTATATCACCCTAATGATGTGCTTGTACCAGTCAAGACACCCATTCATCCAACCCAACCATCTATTTTGACCACACCTCAACCATCCACCTCAACTGCACCTACACCTTCAACCAATGAAACCGCCACCAAATACCGCTTCCTTCCCCGCGGACAACATCCCGACCTCAGATCCCTTAGTAGATGTTTTTCAACACCTTACGCTGGGGGAGTATCGCCTATATAACGTTAGCTCTTTCCATACCCCACAGGAGTACGGACAATTACATGCGCATCCTACCTACAACCGTCGTGTGGGGGAGGTAATCTCCTACGGACCACCTAATTGCCGCACCAACCTAACATATGGGGGTGTCGATACATCCTCTGTCACCCCTGAACCTCCCCTTGGTGTGGTTCCCTTCCAATCTGATTTTCAATATCTAACTAATCGTCGCTTCGCCCTCACCTTCTTGACGCGCTGTGCTTGGAAGGGCTTTGGTTTCGGTCTTTATGAACAAGGCCGACATACGATCATTCCCGTAACTACACGCAAACACAAAGATCGTCATGGTCTTAGATTCTCTGAACCACCTACACCAAAGACACCTCATATCCATTGTATCCAGGAAGATGACGAAGTCACTCCTTCCGAACCATCATCACCCATTTTGCCATCATCACCCACAGAGTCGATAGACCCTGAATCCATCCCTCCTAACTTTTTTTTTCATAAATGCTATCTTCCTGGGTCCTCTCACTTATCAACGTGATAATGAAGACCCATCTTCTCTTCCCCTTCTGTATCCAGACATGATCGAAGAGGACTCACCTTCAATTAATGTTGTTGAGTGCCAGGATGACGACTCCATCCTCACTTACCTTGGTGCGGATGACTCTTATATTCAACGCGCCTTACCATCTAAAACTCAAACCATGTTGAATGAGTCGACTATAGAAATCAACATCCACACAGAGGACGATCCTCACATTGTGAAGATCGGACAATCTCTTAACGCATCAGAACAAACTACCTTTACTACCTTTCTCCGTGCCCGCAACCAAGCTTTCGCTTGGTCCTACGCTGACATGCCAGGAATTGATCCTGACATTGCTGTCCATAACATTACCCTGAAACCTGATTCCAAACCAGTTAAACAGAAACTGAGAAAAATGCATCCACGCATTGCCCTCTTGGTCAAAGAAGAGCTTCAATGACTCCTTTCTGTTTCCTTCATCTTACCTATTGACTATCCTCAATGGATTTCTAACATCGTACCTGTTACTAAAGCAACGGGGGGACTTCGGATATGTACGGATTTCCGAGACCTTAACCTCGCTTTCCCAAAGGATGACTTCCCCCTACCAAGTATTGATCAACTTGTTGATCTCACTGCGGGCCATGAGATGCTTTCTCTCATGGATGGCTTCTCGGGATACAATCAAATTTTGGTAGCCCCGGCCGATCAACATAAAACCACCTTCATAACTCCTTGGGGAACCTTCTGCTATCGTGTCATGCCGTTCGGCCTTAAGAATGCTGGTGCGACCTATCAGCGAGCTATGACTTACATTTTTCATGACATTATGCACACTATCCTTGAGGATTATGTCGATGATCTTCTTGGCAAATCTAAACATCGCAGTGAACATCTCGATGTTTTAACCATTATTTTCGATCACCTGTTACAATACTGTGTTCATCTTCAACCAAAGAAATGTGTCTTTGGTGTCCTTTCGGGAAAACTCCTTGGTTTTATTGTCTCTTTGCGTGGCATCGAGGTCGATCCAGCTAAAGTCCAAGCTATCCTAGAAATGCCGCCACCCACTAACCTCAAACAATTACGTAGTTTGCAGGGAAAACTCCAATCTATCTGGCGTTTCATCTCACAACTCTCAGATCGATGTCAACCTTTCCATCATCTCCTTAAAAAGGACATTGTCTTTCAATGGAGCGAAGAGTGCCACCAAGCCTTTGAGGCTCTTAAAGCCTATCTCTTGCAGCCACCCGTGCTTATCCCACCTCAGGACGATCGCCCTTTCTACCTTTACCTTTCCGCCACTGACCATGCTGTAGGAGCCATGCTCGCACATCGTAACTCCGAGCATCGAGAACAAGCCGTTTATTACATAAGTCATACTCTGGTGGATTACGAGACTAGGTATACACATGTAGAAAATTTGTGCCTAGCCCTATCATTCGTGGCCACCAAACTCTGACACTACCTCCTGAATCACAAAACTTTTGTCATCACCAACGCAGACCCCATCCATTATATGTACGCCAAACCTCATCTAAACCAACGCATCGCCCGATGGCTTATGCTCCTCACTGACCTTGACCTTGAGTTTGTACACCAGAAATCAATCAAAGGACAAACTATCGCAGACCAACTCGCGGAAGCCCCTTTACCTGGGGAACAATTTACCAATTTTACTTTCCCTGATGAACTCATTACCACTCTTTCACTCAGTGATGAGTCGTATCCAATGACCCTCTTCTTCGATGGATCCAAATGCCAGCACAGCGGAGGGGCCGGCGTTGTTCTCATTCCTCTGGACACTGAACCTATGCCTTTTTCATTCTGGCTTGATTTCCCCTGTACTAATAATACAGTGGAATACGAGGCCCTTGTTTTGGGTCTCTAGGTTGCGTTACACTTAGGTGTAAAATCTATTAAAATTTTTGGTGACTCTCAACTGGTCGTCAATCAAGTTACGGGCATCTACCAATGTAAAAATGAGGAACTTCAAAAGTACAAACATTACGTGGATTCACTTTTGACCTTATTTACTCATTATTCTATCCAAACCATTCCCTGCTCAACTAATAAATTTGTAGATACTATGGCTTGCTTAGCCTCACAAATTCCTGCCTCACCAACTGACTCTGACATATTTTTCTTGGTCCAACAACTCTTTGCCCCATCTTACTCAGCCCCGGATGTTGGTATGATAAATAATGTCTCCGCTAATTCGCAGGATACTTGGTATCACCAATTTCACAATTACCTTACAACCTCTGTTCTCCCATCTGACCTTACGAGTAACGGAAAACATGCTTTTCTTAAAAGTGTTTCTCGTTACGTCATCATGGGGGGACTCCTCTATAAATGTGGCTTTGATGGCATCCTCCTTCGATGTCTAACCGGCGCGGAGGTTACCTATACCATCCAACAAGTCCATGACGGTATTTGTGGTGGACATTTTAGTGGCCTTGCCGTGGCCAAACGGATCCTTCGCCTAGGCTATTATTGGCCTACTCTTAATAACAACTGCTACGAATATGTTAAGCGTTGTGTTATGTGTCAACAACATGCCAACCTTCAACATACTCCTAGCCATCCGCTACAGGTCGCACGAGATCTTTGGCCTTTCTCACAATGGGGTTTAGACCTTATTGGTGAGATTCACCCGCCCTCTTCGCAACGTCACCGTTGGATAATCACAGCAACCGAATATTACACTAAATGGGTGGAGGCCATTCCACTCATTTCAACCAAAAAAGAAAAAATTGTAGAATTCATTAACCATCACATTATCTGTCGTTTTGGTGTTCCTCATCGCCTGATAACAGATAATGGAAAATATTTCAAAAACAAGTTATTACAAGACCTTTGTGACAACTTTGGTATCAAACTTAGCTTCTCATCACCTTACTATCCACAAGCAAATGGTCAAGCTGAATCTTCTAACAAAACCCTGACCAAAATTCTCATGAAAGTCGTTAACGATTCTGGAAAAAACTGGCATGATCACATCCCCTTTGCCCTTTGGGCTTATCGGACTAGCATTCGTACCTCCACTAATGCCACCCCATTTTCTTTGGTATATGGTACCGAGGCTGTCTTGCCTCTCGAAATACAAATACCCTCCCTAAGAATATCTCTTCAGGATATTCTCACAAATGATGATTTCCGCCAAGAGCGGTTAGCCCAATTGGAGCTTCTTGACGAGCGTCATCTTACAACTCTTGACCACCTTCAAATCTATCAAAAGCACATCAAGCATGCTTATGATAAGCAACTTCATGAGCGTACCTTTAAGGTTGGTGATCTTGTCCTCAAAGAGAATCAACATGTAACCAAACTAGAAAAGAGCAAACGTGGAAAATTTGCTCCTAATTGGATTGGGCCTTACATTATCACTCACACTTATGGATCAGGCACTTACCATTTAGCTTCGCTTAATGGTAAACCTGAGCCTGAACCCCTTAATGCCTTGCATCTTCGGCCATTCTACTATTGAATTTAGTGTTATATCACTTCTTATCTACCTTGCGCTCGTCCCTTGAGCTCATTTACCACTTCATACACCTTGTTTCGTGCATCTTAAAGTAGAATCAAACTCACGTGGTTTGATCATCACCTCCTCTTACAGATGCCTTCTCCTTTTTAGTCGGGTCCATGACTTAAAAGTATCAAAATAACAAGTTCTCAATTATACAATTCTGGGATATTCTTGAGTCAAACTTCCTACAAAACTAGATGCTTCATGCCAAACGGACATCTAGACCTCTAAGTTATACATAGACTGCTCCCTCGAAGGACAGCTATGTGTAAAGCCACTTCTGCTATTATAAATAGACTGCTCCCCCGAAGGACAGCTATGTGCAAAGCCACTTCTGCTACTATAAATAGACTGCTCCCTTGAAGGACAGCTATACAAAGTTAGCCTTTATCAGAAGCTTCTCGCATTGATCAGCTTCGTGAAGACCTCAAGAACAACAAAATACATATCCCATGTAGACTTCCCACATCGATCAGTCTATATCCAGAAAAATAAAAGTAGTATTCAAAAGCACTTTTGAGTCATGGACTTGTCTATTTAGGTTTGGTTTTCTTTTGTCAGCATAATCACCTTATAACAAATTCTCTGCGTCCCAGCTCTACCAGCCACCTCACCTCACCATTCGTCAACGCAACAAAACTCAAGGGACGTGACGTATATCCGATATATTGTGATTATACAACTCTTTTCACCTATTGACTTCTCGCATATGCAAGGTACCTAGGGATTCAAGCTCATCCTACGTTAATATGTGGTTTGTTTAGCTCTTCTCAACTACGGGACCCTTTTGCCTCTTTTTACTCGAATCTAGGATTATGTGTTGACCTTAATCAGGACACGGTTCCCTACTACTTGGGTAAGCGAAACTTTCGCTTCACCTATACCTACACCAACAACGTCAATCCCTTACCAACACCAACAACATTACCCTACCAATATCAATATTTTTACCAACCGACAAATTGCCTAACCACAACCACATTGCCTGAATTCACCTCTCCCTGGTCCTAAGGGAGAACTACATCGGTCTGAGGCCCCTCCTTGCTTTGTGCAATGGGCTATGTAGGCAGCACTTAGGAGACATGGGGTCTCCCAAGGTTAGCTCGACCATCCCCTACCATAACCTATCATATGTTGTAAATATAAATATTTTTGTGTATTTCTATTTGATAACATTCATCTTTATCCTTTTTTTCCAAACAAACATTCAAAACACAACCATTCTCATTATTATCATAACTCAAATCAACATACATATTCAGTTTTATTTAGATGTTAAACAAATACATCTTCTCTATCATCGACGACGCGTAGGTCGACATCCTTATTTATTCTTATACCTCTATGAAATTCATTTAAACCCTTGCGCCTCATCCTGAATCAGGTGGTGATCGTGATCGTCGACGCCACTCACCTGGCCTCTCCATCCTCAAAGGTGCCACTGCTATTGGTTCCTCCCACTGATCCACCAACATCTCCTGTAACATACGAATACGCCCTCTCGCGTGGAGGAATCTTGCCTCTAGTCTCTCCACTCGTAACTGCGAAACCTCTAACAATCCTGTTGTCTCATTCACCTGTGTTTGAAGCTGGTGAACCAAATCCTGCAGGCGGTCTCTCTCCGCTGTAATCACAGCTATGTCAGGACGATTGGCCCTCTCACGTACACCTCGCAGCTCTGCTACCCACCATAATCTATAAGCCTCTGTCGCTCCTGCATCCATTACCCTGCGATCGGCTGCTATCTCTTCTGGTCCTTCTGGAGGTGTCGGCCGGGGAGGTGAGAATGATGCCTCAGCGTCGATCCTCATGTATGGTCTATAAGCCATGGGTATATCCTGAACAAATCCAAATTGTCGCCGCACGCGATCTAGAGGAATCCTCTCGTACTCACCTGGCCTGTGCCCCGCGATCCACCTCAATCGACTCTACACCCCTCAAATCCTCAGCTATGTTCTCTGTCACCATATAGTTTCCGTAAGGCCTCCAACGAATATCCGCAATCGTCACCATCTCCCACATCTGCCTATAATACTTGATGTCATCTGTCACGGCCTGGGATCTCGCCTCTTGTTCTGTTTGGACCCATCGTCTGAATCCCAACCTCTGCACTCCTGTCTCTCTTTCCTGGATTGGTCGGCCTACTGGTCGCACACACACAATGTGCTCATAGGCCCAACAATGTAATAAGTATGCACAATCTAGTGTCGTCCTGTGATTTCACCTGCAGGCCCATAAACCCTTGTATAGCTCTGCCAGATATGCGGGTGCCCATGCGAAAGTCACGCTCCTTTCTATCATTTCCCAAATAATACACATCAATGCTTTTGGAAATCTTCCCCCATCCGCCCTCGGTAATGCATAATACCCCACCGCTATCATTAATACCACTGCCAACCTTGTTGCCTCAGGGTGTGCTGCATACATTATACCATAAGTGAATGTCAAACCTCGCTGTGTCAAATCTCGTGCAGCTGGACCAAATACTGTTGTTATCACTCCCCGCGCCGCGCTAGGCCCCGCCTGATACACTGGTCTTCCTGTAATTGGGAGCCTCAAAATTCTAAACACATCTTCCAACGTCACTGTCATCTCCCCTGTTGGCAGATAGAAGGTATTCTTTTCCGGATTCCACCTCTCAATCAACGCCTGCAACATAGCATGATTGCGTGCGATTCGTGAATAATAGCGGATTCCACTTAACCCCACATGGTTTATCAATGCCCATTCAGCTGGTGTTACATCCGCTCGGACTCGTGACAACAAAGCTGGCACACTATCATTCATCCTCAACCCTGCCTCTGCCTGCATACATCAAATCAACAAACAAACCATTCAATAAATCAAATCCCCAAGTGTTTTTTCTCACATTCTGGAATTTCATACAGTAACCGATATCGGTTATAGATAACTGATACCGGTTGCCTAACCGATACCAGTTATCTCTAAACGATACCAGTCACTGTCAATCCTATACAGCCTACTTAAAAACATCCCCTACGATAATTATTTTGCTCGTTTACTCCTCTCTGCACCTACAAACATACGCGAAACCCCTGCTTACCTACCCCATAACACTCACCCCATCCCAAACCCTTACCTATCACCTTTTCTTTCTCGTCTCTATCCACTTACCTTCTCTCATCCTATTCATAAAACATGCAAGAATTAAATTACAACCAAACAGTTTACCTCTTGGGACGCAGCAGCTTGAGGTGGAACCTGTCTTCCCTCTCGTCTCTGCCCGCTGGATGCTTCTCCTTGTTCAGCCATGTTCACCACCCTCTTCAATATAACTTGCCTTTATGCCTTCTTAATCTCAGCCCACAATCACTTTACCTATCTCTTTCTTCCTTATCACTCAATTCTCCCATGCAATTACCTGTATCAGTCGTCAAACAGCGTCGCATTCTCGTATTTAACTTATTGCATGCCTCTAAAAATAAGAACTCAAGTTGTCTCCCAAGCTTTTCTATTTTTAGAAAAGCTTGTTTTAGCATAACCGATATCGGTTACCTAACCGGTATCGGTCATATATCTACCGGCATCGGTTGGCTAACCGATATCGGTCATATGTCTCCCTTTGCTTAAACCTAGGCCTTTTCTTCATTTTTTTTGCAAATTTTTGGTGGCGCCCGCCTCTTTTTCCTGCATAACGACATCATTATCAATATTTGTCATCAAAATCCCATCAACACATATACATATCATCACAATTTCATCAACATCATCTATCTACATTAAATTTCAAAAACCATCGACAAAATACATGTGACATTTTAATATATACATCAAACCCATCATTATACACACCATGTGGATCAAACTCATCATCTATATACATTAAATTTCAAAAACCATCGACAAAACACATAAGACATTTTTTTACACACCATGTGGATCAAAATCATCATCTATATATATCAATGTCAAAATATACAACTTGCCCTGCATGGGGGCCTCTGTGATCTAAAAATAATACAAAGCCGGCACGCAGGCCGCTATCCCTGTCAAAATCTCGACTCGGCTCGCAGGCCGGTCTCTCATGTCAAAAATATACTCGGCTCGCAGGCCGGTATCAACTATACAACATGTACTCGGCTTGCAGGCCGGTATATACAACAAAAATGAATAAATAAATAAATCATATGTGGGCACGCAGGCCTCTATATACATATCCGGTTCGCAGACCAGTGTCTATATCCAATATCAAAAACCCATCTCCGCTCCAGGGATGTCTCAGCTCTCTCCACCACCATTGGCCTGTCTCCCTGCTGGTCCCTGTGCTGGCTCTCGCCTCCTCCTTATAACAGACCCACCGGCTGTGGTTGCGCCCCCTGGGATCTCTAGCTCCAGGATGTCTCAGCTCTGTGCACCGCGTATGGCTGATAGTCAGCCCCGGTACCATCGAGCACGTCCTGATAATACCAGGCCTCCGCTCTCACCTCCATATAGCGGGCTCGTGCCACCATGGCTGCTGGGGCTGGTCCCCCGACTCCTACTAGCAGTGGCCCCTGCCCTGCCAGTACACCCTATGCCTGTGGGGGTGCCTGTACCTGCACCTGTACCTGCGCATGTGCTTGTGCCTATGCCTGCAGGTGCCTGTGGCTGTACCGGTGCCTGCGGCTGTGCCTGAGCTTGTGCCTGGGCTAACTACCCCTGTAGCACCCTAATCTGTGCCTGTGCAGCAGCAAGCTACCCCTGTAATAACTGCACCTATCCTAAGAGCCGGTCCCTCTCTGCACTATAACAGCCACCAAATCTGGCTGTGTGGGCTGTGCTCTCCTGGCTGCTCTCTCCCCTGCCCACCAAACCAAAAAGGCCCCTGTCACTCTGGCATCATCCATTGTATCGTCAGCCGGTCTCTCTGCTACCCAATCTGGGTCAACGGGCTGCGGTGCAGGCAGTGGGGCCTCTACATCATCCCTCCGATACTGTGGGAAGGGAGGTGGCTCATCCTGTCACAAGCCCAACTACCATCGTACCCTCTCTAGGGGTATCCACTCATACTCCCCGGGCCTCCGTCCAACTATCCAGAAACTATACTGGATCCAGCGCATCTGTGCTCGGGCTCCTCCTCGGGGTTGATGGCCTCTGTAGGGCCTCCATATAATGTCCAGTGCGGTCAAGCCCTCTAACATATGACGGTAGTAGGCCACATCCCGTCCTGCGAGCACCGCTCGTGGCTTGCCCACGACCCCCAACCACCTCTGAAATCCATATCTATATACTATCTGTGGCCCTGGCTGCTGGGGCAGCCCTACTGGTCGTATACAGATGATGTGCTCGTATGCCCAGCAGTGTAAAAAAAATGTCGAGCAAATACCGAATCGCCTCATACGGCGATAACCCCACAGCTCTCTGTATAGCTGCACCAGATACACTGGTGCCCAGGCATAGCATGTATGCTCCTCTACCATCTCGTGCAAAACTCCCATCAAAGCCCGTGGGAAGCGGCCTCCCTCTGAGTTCGGGAGGGCGAATCAGGTGATATCTATCATCATCAACACGGCAAGCCGTGTCTCCTGTCAGTTGTGCGCGATACATGTCGCCATAAGCAATGCTCGCGCTATGATAGGTCAACAATAGGGCTGCATCCCCAAATACATGCAGGATGTTGTCCATCGCTATCTCCGCATCCACCTGGAACACTACCTCACCTACGATCAACAGTCTCAGGATGCGATACACATCCTCTAAGGTAATCGTCATCTCTCCAGTAGGGAGATGGAAGATATTGGTTGCCGGATCCCATCTCTCGATGAGGGAAACCATCAGGCTGTGGTCCCTATCCACAGCCCTATACCGCTAGACTCCGCCGAGTCCAACCTCTTGCATGATGCCCCACTGCGCTGCGGACACATGTGGCCGCATCCGCCTCAATAGCGGGGGCATCCGATCCCGCATCGTGAGCTGCTGGCGTGCCTGCAAAAACAATCTACTTCATCAGACCTACCCTTTACAATAACACCTACCTTAACTCTCTATACCCACTTACCCACCCAACCACAACCCGACTCTACAACACACATCTACACCCACCTATCTTACCCTATACATCTACGATATACCCTTTATTTATCTCACACCCTACCAACCACCCCGATCTACTCTAGATATTTACCTATACCCCCGCCAATTTAACACCTCCTACTTCATACACAACACATAACCTATCCTACCCGAACCAGCCCCCAACAACCCCATTTCCCCCCCCCCCCCCACCCCAATCACCTTTTCTTATCAACTCTACCCCCTCCCCCTTCACCCCTAACCAAAAAAAAAAAAAAAAAACAAAACGAAACAACAAGACCAAATTCTAACAACAAACAAAAACCACAACTTTACCCATGCTGACCGGTACCAGTCACCCCTCGACCGCCATCGGTCCCCCAAGTAAATGATATGTGCCGACGCCGGCGGTCGATCTATGACCGACGCCGGTCTATCCATAAACAATATAAACACTATATTATGTGACCGATGCCGATCGCCCAGTGACCGACATCGGTCACTGTCCGATTGCGGGGCCGAACCCAAAACGGCCCGCAAAACCCCTTTTTCCCTATTTCTCCCTTATTTATCCACAAGAAAACCCTAAAAACCTACCCACCCCTGTCGTTTTTGCCTAACTAGCCTACCTACCCACTCCATTTTACAAATTACCTCCATTCATTCCTTATTTTATTAAATTTAGGATTCCTACCCAAAACCCACATCTAAGTTAAACTCATTAAATTCACATAGGTAGGAGTTCAGAACCTACCGGTATGACTACACGTCGTGGTGGTGGGATAGGTGGTGGTGGTTGCAGCTGGTCCAACACCTCCTACTCCTCCTGGCTGTGTCATGACTCCACAACTCCTCAGCTGAGTCCTCAACCAATCAAACTCTGCCTCCTGCCCGCTGGGGTCTACCAAGCACTCACTCCTCCACTCAAATAATGCCAACTCAGCCCACAAACTCAACACAATCACTTCACACCTTAGACAAGACAAAATGGGGCGCTCAAATTCACAAAGTGACAATGACATGCCGTATTTTTTTTTTATAGGTTTTGGCATATAACCGATACCGGTTATTTTGCGCCCTAAAATACCGGTATCAGTGTTCTAACCGATATCGGTTACACATAACCGATATCGGTTCCCTACTTCCTTCACCTAACTCCCGCCCTTGTCCACCAATCTCCACTTTTTCCCCCATCACCTACCCCTGGCTTTGCTGACTTGCCTTATTTTGACTTCAATCGGCCCGACCCATGGCCACAACCAACCATTTGGCCTGATCCAAGGCCGCAAACCAACCATTTGGGCCCAACCCAAGGCCGCAACCAACCATCTTGGCCTGACCCATGGCCGCAACTAACCATTTGGCCCGACCCAAGGCCGCAACCAACCATTTGGCCCGACCCAAGGCCGCAACCAACCAATCAGGCCCGACCCAAGGCCACAACCAACCATTTGGCCCGACCCAAGGCCATAACCAACCATTTGGCCCGACCCACGGCCGCAAACCAACCATTTGGCCCGCCCCAAGGCCGCAACCACCCGATCCGGCCCGAACCCAAGGTCCCACACCCCACCAATCAGACCCGACCCAAGGCCCTCACTCATCAATTGGCCCGACCCAAGGCCGCACCAATTACATACCTCGCCCAAGACCCGCCAATTATGATTTTATCCACCCACCATGTAGTTTTTTGTTCAATCGAGCTCACATGTTTCGTGGTCTAGCATGATTAGGATACTTGAATTGATCAGCCAACCAACTTTTCCTAGACCGAGACCGTGACATTTATCTCAACCAAACCAACCATTTGGTACTGCCAGAACATGCCTAAATGTTCTTGTACCTTACCCGTTATATCCCCTGGAGCTACTTCCTATGCCTTGGATACCATGATTATATCACTCCTTGTTTGGATAAACTATCGACCTTTGCCTATGAATTGCTTGTTTGCTCTTCAAATACAATATACCCTGGTCACACTACTGCATTTCAACGTGCGTCTGCTTCCTTGAACTTACCCCACCATCTTACCATCAGCTCAACACCATTCACCCTTTATCAACCTTATCCTTGATTTCACGTCGCCTCTATCTGTGATAGATTTGAGGGGGATTACCTATACCCTTAACTGGGGGCAATCACTTCTTATTAATTGTCAGTGCAGGCTTTACAAGACAAGCTACACGACAACAAGGGGCTAATGTAGACACCAAATTTGTGTCTTACGACATCCTGTGCCCCGCATCTCATTTCGCAACCTAACCTCACCACTTAAACCTTGCACAATTATTTATTAATTACCTTATAATTAATAAATCCACATCTCCAAACCTGCCACCTCATTTCGCCAACTCATCATGACCTAGCCCTAAACCTAAAATAACCTAATTAAGACCAATAACTTGGTCTACATCCACACCCATGACTAATTACTCCTCACCCGCACCAAAACCAACCTAATAATGACTTGACCAAGCCCACAACTAATCCCTCGGGAGAAAAGGAGGGAAAGTTGGCTATTTTACTAAAAATTGTCCCACTTTAACTTAACTGAGATCGGTTCCTACTCGACCGCTGTCGGTTATGTAACCGCCATCGGTTCCCTGTAAATGGCCTCCCCCAACCAAAAACAAAGGATCTATAACTCATTTTGGAAAGGATCCGGAAATTCATTTGCAAGACAGAGACAAGTGAAGAAAAGAGGAGAGGTTTACAGAGAAGGGCATCGAGCCGAAGACTGCAACTGAGCCACTGGATCGCTGTCACCCCCGTTCAAGCATTGGAAAAGACTGAGGATAGCTTCATCAGCTCGTTTTCGAATGCCAGATCATTCCAACTAAGCCTTACTGTCACTACCACATTCCTTGGACCTGAATCTTCATCAAGAACGAGTAAGTAGTGTCTTGTATGTTTCTAAGCACCATTTCCTGATTCTTTTGATTGATAGTAATTATAAGCTCACTCCTAGATCTACCACCTGCCAGCACCCTGCACTTAACCTCCATCCATACATCCTTGTATTGCCCAGAAGACAGTTTTATCACTCTCTGAGTCTTCCCCGTCATCTCACTATTCCCCTCAGCCATCCACCAGTCTAAAGGAAAAAACCCCACAATCACCCTGTAACCAACCTCTATCCAGAAGTGCCTAGATTACTGACCCTACCGGTTTCGGTTTATCCCCTACTGGCAGCGGTTCTCTAACTGCGGTTGGTTATCCAGTGACCGGCACTCGGTCACTGTGACTTATACCCAAAACCTTCCTCTCACCTATTTGTCTCCTAACAACCTCAGATCCAGTCTGGTTTTTCCCTGTAACTCGAGCTGAACGTATCAACGACCAGTGACAAAACAAACAACATGACGTTTTATTATTTGTAGTTTAGTCTCTATTGCTTTGTAACGAGGTACCTAAATCGTGATTTCGCAATAGCTTCTTTATTATGATTTGTGTTAATTCGTATTAAAAAGGGGAACTGACCACCTTCGAAAGGAAGTCTAATATTTTCTAGACACAAGGCAGTTCCCTCATTTATTGTCTAACTAAAATATGGTGGGTCTTGTATTCTTACTTGCAGGTAGTCCTTCCTAGACAAAAAGGAGTTCTTCGCAAACAATCTGAGCTCTCTCTACGATACGCACACACCCTCTCAACAATCAATAGTTATTCCTCCTAGCCCTAACCCTTATCTGTTTCTCAAGAGAATGAAAGGATAGAAGCAACTCTATTATAAGAATGGAAAGATTCTTGGTGAAACAATTGGCAATATTTTTCCAAGTTTGGGACTAATATTTTGGTGTGTTTGGAAGCTAGGAAAGAGCTAGAAATTATTTAATTAATTTTCCCTAACCCTAATGAATAGTTTTTAGATTTTGGGGGTTGTTTTGAACGGGTTGTAGTGCTTCAAAAATTCAGAATGATAGCTCTTTAGAAAGCTCTTAATATTATTAAAAAAAATTGTAACTTATTTGAGGGAAAAAATATGGAGTAATGAGCAAGTTATGAATTTTAGAAGATTTCAGGGGTCCTACAGGCTTTCTGGTTGTTACAAATTAATATTTATTTCAGATCTATTGTTTTGGGGTCAGTTTAATAGTAGATTGTATTGTATAAATTAGGAGAAATAAGGGGGAAGTGATTTTATAATTTTTGGGGTTAATTGGATGCCCCTAAATGTGCTGGGCAACGCAATTTTTAGGGAAAAATTAGGGTTTTATGTTCGCTGTGCAAAAACTAGTTTTGGGATATTGTTCTTCATATTTTTGTGGCCCAAAATCCAAAGTTTAAAGTTTTTTGCCTGAATGGTTAAGCGAAAATTAATTTTAGAAAAATTACAACAGTGGGGGTTTGAATTTTAATTAATTATCTACTCTTAAAAAATCAGATCTAGGTAATATTAATATTCTAATTAGTTTTCTCATCCAACCCACCACCTTGGTATACTCCAACCCCACTTTGGGTTGTATTAACACCAACATTAGGTTATTTGAGGTCAACCTAAGAAGATATAATCTTCCTAGGGTGATCCAGATAATTAATTTTTGCATATTTAAATAATATCTTAAAAGGGGATATTATAGTGGTATCATAGCAACTTTCTTCCATCCGTTTGGGTTTGTTTGCAGAATAAGTCATGGGGTTTGCTAGTGACGGAGGTTTGATGAAGAAACTCTATAAGCTTGAGAAAATGCTAAAGAGGCCTTCATTTGAGAAGAATGCATTGCTCAACACTCTTGAAGAGATAGTGAGTTGTTTATGCTTGATAGAGTAATCAGATTATGGCTCCATGTCTCTGATTTTAGACTCCTTAGTGATGCATTTGGCTAGGCACGAATTATTGGATCATGAAGATGGGAAAATAAGAATTATGGTCATCACTTTCATTAGTGAAGTTATGTGGATTGTAGCCTCAAACTTGTCGTATAGTGATGCCATCATAGAAGACATTTTCGAGGTCATGGTGGGAAGTTTCCAAGGCCTTAGGGACCTCACTAATCCCTTGTTTTGGTAAGAGGGTTAGCATTTTGAGCACTATGGTAAAGGTAAGATCTTGTGTGGTGATGATAGATCTAGAATGTAATGATCTTTATTTCTCACATATTTGAGTTGTTCAATTGATGTTTTTCATAATGATCATACTTAAGAGATAATGGTCTCCATGCAAACCATTATGTCTTTGGTGTTAAATGAATATGAGAGTCCCCCACCACAATTGTTATCCATGCTTGATGAAGGATTGAGTCAAGAAGCATCATGTGTTACTCATACACTAGCCCTAGGTGTTCTTGAAAAATGTTCAAACAAGGTGAAGGCACATATGGCAGACAAGTCTATGGTATTTCAAGGTATGAGTCCTCTGGTATTTAATGATAAATTTTTGATATCTAATGCTTGCATGAAACTTGGTGATTGTAAGGAAAAATCAGATCTGATAGAAGGGCAAGTTGATATGTAAGATGAAATAAAAGAAGAGGAAAAGATGGAGTTTCTAAAGGGTGAAGAAAGTGTGATGGTTGAAAACCATTCATTTGTTGTCCAAAAAAGGAAATGTGGGGCAACTAAGGTCTGAAATTCATGGACAGCCAAAAGCACAAAATGGGCACCTAGGGGCATCACCCAATGAGCCACAAAAAGGGGCATCTCAACCCTATATTCCACCTCATAAAAGGCCGACCAAAAAAGAAGCTTTCTGTGATACAATGAATGAATTGAGGGAGAAGAGTTTGTGATTTGAGGTAATAGATTCTAATATTGAGCTTGATTTTTGATCATAATACAAGTGGGGTTAAGGTTTATGAACAAGCTCATAAGGAAGAAATCACGAAAAATGACATTACTTTAGAAGAGTATACAAATTTTTACATTATTCCTTCTAATGCATCATTTTTGTCTACTTTCATGTTTGCCAAAAGAGGAAACCATAGAGCATTCAATCTAGTGGTAATAATTTGTTGATGTTTGATAAGTTATTGGTGCATACTAATTGTATTAAGTTGAACTTGAATAGGACTATGAAGATGAGCTTGTGAAGAGGTATGCTTATGAAGGAAGGACATCATGTGATGCTTATGTTAATTTTTCAGTTTGCTGTAATTTTCTACACAACAGGCTCTTATAGGCAAATGAATGAGGTTTTTTCACCCAAACATGAGTCTTGTGAATGTCCCAAGTCATCACCCACCAAGTATGAAGGCTTGTGAGGAAGAAAAAAAGGGATTTGGATGAAGAAAATGGTGAAGGAAAATAGCGTTGTTCCAAACTCAAAAATTCTGAGTTTTGTAGATGTTTGGGAGCAACCTAAGGTATGATATTTTATATTTTATTTCTCTTTCCATATTGAGTTTTGATGGGTATGATTTTGAGCATGATAGGGAGATGGATATGGTGTGTAACATGGAGTATAATGGTCATATTCTTGTTGATACGTTTGCTCCCTAACGATTGAGTGCATGATGGAAAAGGAGAAAGAGTGATTATCACTCTTCCTAATGATGGAAGTCATAACAATAAGCTAGCTGGTCCATATGAGGAATTAATCATTGGAAGGCACAAATGTATGATGAATTCAAGTGTTTTGCTCCCTTTCATAAGGGAAATTCATTGGCACAAAGTAAGGTACAAGGCTCCTTGGTTTTCTCTATGATGATTTTCATAAAAGCATGCATTATATTTCAGCTCTCTCTTTTCTTTTATAGTATAGAAAGAAGAGGAAATTTGTGGTGTCATCCTGTATATGTTGCTTCATGTAATAAGGGGATGAAAGGATTTGGGTTTTACAATCTTTATTTGGATACATGGATATCATCTCCTTTCTTTTCTCAAGTAATGCTAACTCCCATCTCCTTAGAAGCCTTGAAGGAAGGATGGATCACATGGACTACACCCTTGCATGGTAAGAATTCCATTTCCAAATTTTGAACAATAGTTATGTCTATCTACTTGGATGTTTTGATTGATGTACTTCCAAAGGTTATGTGTTGAGGATGTTTGGTTGTTGTTTTCTTGCATTTGGGATTCAATGGAAAGTTTGTAAAAAGTGAATGAACATGGTATGAACTTTTCTCAAGACACTTCATTTTCAGCTGTGTTTTTGGATAATTTTTAGTTTGTTATGGTTGGGGATGAAGTTTCGGTTATTATGGGAGCCAAATTTGTTCACTAGTTTGATGATCATTCATGTTGGGAAAATAAATTCTGAATTATGCTAGTTGTTGCCCTCTCATTTTTATGGATAATAAAATTAGGACCAACTCCACTATCACTTCCAAAATTCAAATTTTTTTACATACATTTGGTGACATGGTTGTTGGTGCTTGATTTTGGTTTATGGGTGACTATTTGGGGGTGGAAACCAACCACTCTAATTTTGATTTTTGAAGGGAGAATGCATGATTACAACGGTATTGGGAGCCACATGTCAGAGTTTGGGGGCAACCCATGTATGAGGATGAGTTGAGCATCATCCATGACATGAA
Organism: Taxus chinensis; assembly: GCA_019776745.2. Lineage (NCBI taxonomy): Eukaryota > Viridiplantae > Streptophyta > Pinopsida > Cupressales > Taxaceae > Taxus > Taxus chinensis. Next base: position 1,020,845,822 of record CM034146.1, on the reverse strand, counting down.
GACATCAAGAGGAAGAATGAAAAGTGTTCTTCCACCCTTGTTTTTCTAACTTGTTTGCTTCCTGTGCATAATTGAAAGAAAAATTACAACGAAAGATGTTCCTAAAATTTAGGAGAAAGAAGCATCCTAAGTTATTACAAATGCTACACCATTTGAGTGTCATGGGAGCTCGATTTTTTGAGTGCTTCACTTTTGGACTCAGACGCATGAGTTTGTTATTTCTTGAGGGTAAACAATCTTGGAAAGGGAGGACTGTAATGGTCCCCATTTTTGAAGACCCTTAGCTTATCTTTCCCCATGGGCTTTGAGATGTTGCAAGGGGAAAATTATATTAAATAATTAAATATTATTGCCTGGAGAGTGATTTTTATCATTTGACATTATAAAACAATAATTGTTGAATTATTTAATTATGTAATTTATTTAATTTAATTCCCACAATGCTAAATTAAAAAATGGAATTAATTAAATAAATTTTGGGTGGCTTTTAATATTAAAATCACCCTTAGAAAGGGTACACCACACCTAGGAAGGATAAAATATTTTTATTAATGATTTCCCTCTCGTAGGGATTTCAAATTTTGTGCCTCCTTGTTTATAAAAGGAGAGCTTGGGATCATTGTGAGACTTATGTTGGATTGATCTTTTGATTTCACTCAATGTTTTGAGTATTGAGATGTATGCCCTAGTTCTTACATTGTGCTCTCTCTCATTTTGAATCCATTATTGAAGATTATTGAAGATTCATTGTTCTCTCCATTGTGTTCTCTTGAGTTGAATGAGTTTATGCATTGTTTTTCCCTTCCAATATTGGTGAATTGGATCATATGTTGATGAATTAATTTGTGAGGTTAAATTTACATGTTGTGGCTCAAATTTAAGTGATTTTGGAAGGGTTTTATGGTGTTTTATTTACTGTTGCTCACTGCTGCATTTTATTAAAGCTAAAACGACTTGCATTGGAGGTTGTTTTGGCATGTTTTTGGAGTCTCTTGAGCTAGATATGTAATCTGATATGTATTGGCATATTTTTTCAAGTTTGGGACTAATATTTTGGTGTGTTTGGAGGCTAGGAAAGAGATTGGAAACTATTTAATTCATTTTCCCTAACCCTAATGACTAGTTTTTTAGATTTTGGGGGTTGTTTTGGAAGGGTTAAAGTGCTTCAAAAATTCAGAATGATAGCTCTTTAGAAAGCTCTTAATTCATAGAAAATTTTGTAATTTATTTGAGGGCAAAATATGGAGTAATAAGCAAGTTATGAATTTTAGAAGATTTCAGGTGTTTGCAAGCTTTCTGGTTGTTACAAATTAATATTTATTTCAAATCTATTGTTTTGGGGCCAGTTTAGTAGTGGATTTGATTGTAGAAATTAGGAGAAATAAGGGGCAATGATTTTATCATTTTTGGGGTTAATTGGATGCCCTAAATGTGCTGGGCAACGCAATTTTTTAGGGGAAAATTAGGGTTTTATGTTTGTTGTGCAAAAACTGGTTTTGGGATATTGTTCTTCATATTTTTGTGGCCCAAAATCCAAAGTTTGAAGATTTTTGCTTGAATGGTTAAACGATAATTAATTTTGGAAAATGCAGCAGTCGAGGTTTGAATTTTAATTAATTTTCTACTGTTAAAAATTAGATTTGGGTAATATTATCATTCTAATTAGTTTTCCCATCTAACCCACCACCTTGGCATACTCTAACCCCACTTTGGGTTGTATTATCGCCAAAATTGGGGTATTTGAGGTCAAACTAAGAATATCTAATCTTCATAGGGTGATCCAAATAATTAATTTTTGTAGATCTAAATAATATCCTACAAGGGGATATTACAGGTAGAGCGTGGTAAGTGGTGTTTGATTTTCTTGGAAGACTGAGATGAGAAGGGGAGCTCGGTGCAAGTGATTCTATAGTGAGAGAGAGTCGAGAGATTGGATGTGTGGTTGGGAACAGGTGTGGTATGAATCCATAACAGAAGGATAGTTAGATACAAACATAATTGTGGAGAGGAGATTCATCGAGACTATGAAATGACAAGGGGAAATATGACGAGTAGGATAGAAAGGTGTAGGGAGGGAGGAGAAAGGGATTTTGATAGTTGGGGATAACCATCACTAGAGTGATCAAGTTCAAATCAATGTGGGTGGGTTAGTGGATGGATGTGAATAGGAGGTGGGACTCTTGATGGGGAGATGGAGAGGTGGACGTAGTGATAAGGATACAAATTGGTAAGGAGACAATGGGAAGTGAATAGACCTTATTAAGGGAGATTGGTGGCATGTGTAGCTAGTTGATCGCTCGGGTGACCAACAAACTGGGGATGGTAGTTGGCAGGGATTAGAGACACAAGGCACATTGATGCTATATGATTCAGACTGACGAGTGGCAGAGCGGGAGGCAAGTTGTGTTGGGGTGGTGAGACATGAGTGGAGTATGGAAGGAAGAAAAAGGCCACGATAAGTTGAAAAAGTGGTGATTGGAACCGACGAAGGGTGAAAAAGGTGACTAGTCACATATTAGTTTCGTCATTGAGAAATGATGAAGTTGAGGGATGTGAGGATTGGATTGATTGAAGTGTAAGTGTGCACAACAAGGGAGGTAGTGTAAGTGATGAGGTATCTATTAGCAAAATTAGGGGTGAATAGCAGGTAGGTCGGGTCTAGTGGGAGTGTTAGTGAGTGGGAGGTGTGATTGGGATAAAGAAAGGGATGGATCAATAAAAATACATGGTGTAGAAAAGGGTGGCAGAGGCACGTTGGAGGTAGGGACATGAGGTGTGTAAGAAAATGGTCTCTCTAGGGGTTAAACTAGTGACTGGGTCATGGTTATAGAATTGTTGAGGTGATTTGGGAGCTTAGAGGTGATGAAGGAGAAGACTTGGTAAGAACATGGGAATGTAGAGGGAGATTGGCTAAGTGGGTAGAGGGAAAAAAGATGGGTTGTGGTGTGACCAGTTGGGTCACAAGGGAAACCATAAAGGGGGGTGACTATTGGGTGGCTGATAAGTGTAGTGGTGTTTTGGGTGAAGGCTGATAAAAGCATGGGAAAAAGAGCTAGTGGATGAGACTAGTGAGAGGAATGACAGAGGGGGTTATGAGTGGGTTGTGGATGGAGGCTTGGAATTGGGACTATGGATGAGTAGGACAATGAGTTTATTGGGTGAGCAAGAAGTGTAATAGTAAGTCGATGGGGGTTGTTAATGAGGAAGTAGAGATGGATGAATGGTATATGCTGAAAGAAGGTATAAGGGGTGTGATAAGAGATGTCACTCAAATGACCAGGGTGTGAATGGAAGTGCGTAAAAAAAGGATTCAATAAGATCTAGGTCATGACTAGGAGGTTAGGTGGTGAATCAGGAGTGGATGGGTTGGTGAATGAGAGGTAGGGTTGCCTAAGTGACTGGATGGATGGTGACGGAGGCAAAAACAAATCGATGTTGAAGTACATGAGAGGGAAAAGACACAACTACACAATGAAGGAAGGACAAAGGTGATGCATGGAAGTTTTGAGTTACTCAGACGAGTAGGATGAGAGACTAAGAAACAAAGCTATGGTGATGTAGGTGAAAAGGTGAAGTGGGATGAGATGGGAAGATGAGGGATTATTTTTACTTTGGATTGTGTTTTTGTGTTTTTATTTTTTGTTGTTTTAAGTGACTTAGGAATAAAATATGGCCAATGAAAAAATAACCCGGATATTAGTGCTAAACGGTGTATGCTCACTTCGTAGCCTGTCGATATACCTCAAGGGTATGTGTAGGTGTCTTAGTGAACGACGTTTCCTCAATACTACTAAGAAAGCCCATGACAATTATTCTTATCGAGACAATGATAAAATGTGGGTGTATACGAGGGAGTTCTCCATATACATTTCAATGCGTGAGGCTCAAATCCGTGCAATATGAATGTTTTTTAAGGTGTGGGTATTAGAGGGTCAAATCCTTCCTCACTTCACTCCATGTGACTTACTGGAGCTCCACTAAAAATGAAAGATTCTACCCCAGTTTATATATCCAGCTGACACATGGGATCTAAACTATTGGACCTTTGGTAATTAAATCCCAATAACCCCCTAAGAGTTGAAATTGTTTCTGATGACCAAGATCACCTTGTGGCTCAATAGAAGAGTATACATAATTCAACTGGGAAGAGAAAATAGAAACAAAAAAGAATTTTATTTTTTATTTTTATTTTATTGTCTGGAATTCACGTAGTGATTGTGCAACAGTCGCATAAGTAATTCACTTGAAAATTTATTTTTATTTTTTTGAAACCTAAAAAATAAAATTTAGAAAAACTTGTAACAATGTGTCAGTCGATATTGTTTGTAAAAAGGATGAATACCTATTAGCGATATTTTATGTCACTTTGGTTCTTTTATTGATTTCAATGACTTGACCCGTGAAGTGGCATAACATTCTCTAACCATGCAAAGATCACTTATCAATTATTGATAGGGTGACCTTCCTCTACATTTGAGAGGGGTAACTCCCTCGTATGATGTGCGTATTTTTGGGGTTTTGGATATTAACCAAAAAATACCTAAAAGGGAGGGAAAAGAGAAAAATGGAGAAAAAAAGAGGTGAGAAGATGAAAGAGAGTAGTCCACAATAGGTTAAACACAAAGGGATGTCGGGACAACTCAAGGATAATAAAAAATAGAGGAAACCCTTTTTCTCACATGAGGAAAAGGACATGAGAAGCAGTTGTGGAGAGAATAGCAAACACCTGGAAGCAAAGATTATTCACCATTCATGGATTACTAATGTATGTCACAAAGTAAAATTGCAAAAATCTGCAATACAAAACTAGTGAATCTGTTGGCGAGAAAATTTGTCTTGTGGACAAATTTGTGGATTTCAGGAAAATGCTATGGGAATCTAAGTCCCTCTACATTTGAATGGTGCAGCTCCCATATTATGCATGAAAAACAAGTGGATTCAATGGTGGTTTTTCAACCAGAGATCCACAGGAACACTCCACTGTCCCTATGGCAATAATAGCAACTCCTTGCTATAGAAAAAATTGATCTGAGAAGGGGAGAGAGTGAGAATGAAGGAGGGGGGAATCAATGTTGTGGGTAGAGTGTCATATGCCCACAGAAATTAATTGGAATTTTCATTGGATGCATTAATTAATAGAAGAAAGACAAATTTGCAATTTTTGAGCACAAGAAAAAGTAAAATACGTTGGTCACAAAGCACCAATCGATTTTTCCATTGAGGGGACATAAAATTCCTTCCTTTTTTATTGATCTTAGAGTTGAAACTTGTAGAACGAGTGGGAATAGAAGAAAAATGCAGAGGAGAATAGAAGAAGACTAACAAAAATTTTTGTCCTCTGTTCACAAAAACCTGCTTCCAGTTTCCAAATTCAATTGCCGGCCCTTCACAAAGACTTCAAAAAACCATTAAAACATTCAACCCAAAGCCGTTACAAACAAATTTGATCATTTCCCCTCTTCCAGATTCCTCTGCCACAAAGAAAATGCTTCTAACGATCCCAAAAAGAGCTTTTGCATGCAAAAATACATTTTATATTTCAATTTGCCAGTTCGCATATGAACCGTTTGATCCTTTGCCCTAATTTCTTTGAAATTGGGCCATCCATGTGGCAGGAAAACATTAGAGCGGAATCGGGGAAAACTTTTTTTGCATTTTTTACATGTTAGAGACATTTTCTCAATTTTCTCCCACAAAACTCCATCAAAATTTAAAATTGAAGTGTCCATTGCGTAGAGAATTTCAATAGCTTTCCATTGATACCAAAAACGTGAAAAATCAAGCTCTGGTTCGAAAGATATGGCCCTCTGAAGATTTAGGGAAAAATTGGTAAAAAAAAGAGTCAAATTAGGGTTGACGAGGTCAAACTTTAAATTTTCCCTTTTGGAAAAATTTCCTAAAAATCTCCGCAGCCCCGCCACTCTAAGACATGTGGCACCTTCTGATTCATTCGCCGGCTGAAGACCTGCCTTTTTTCTTTCTGATTTCATATTGGGAAAAATTTCCCAAAAATGTCCGCGCCCTGCCGCTCTGAGACACGTGGCACTCTCTGAGTGGTCGCGAATATGCGGCTCCATTTTTTCCTTTTAAATTATATATTGGGAAAATTTACCAATTTACCTCCGCGCCCCACTGCTCCACCTTGACATGTGGTGCATCCTGATTAGTTGCGGGCCTCAAACCATTTATTTTCCTCTGTGGGCTTTCGAGCTGAATGTTTCCTTCCCCTCCGTGGGCCTGCGGGCCGCTTTGTGACTTTTGTGCTTTTAGCCAAAAGGGCTAAGTGTCAAATTTCTCTCCGTGCCTTCGCCAATTTTCTCGGCAAATTTTCCAACTTGCCTCCATGGGCCCACCCAGGGAAAATTTCCCCTCCAAACTCTGTTGAGCCATAACTTACAAAATACAAGGAGTTAGGGGGACTTACTTACCTTTCTGGAAAGGAGAAAGAATTCTCTATCTGATGGAGGTGTTTTTAAGAATCTTTGATCCCTTGGGAATTGATAGATTTCAAAATACTCAGACTAGACCCTTTTAAAAGGTAACAACTCAAAAATTTCTAAGTCCAAACTTGGAAAAAGAAGGAAAATTTTGAGGGGACAACAATGGCTCTAGCTTGGGGACATGACATGGATTGAACAGGGAGAAAACATGGCATGAGGATCCAGAATCTCAAGTTTTAAAAGATATAATGTTGACCAGTGCCTTATCCATTGGGCCTTGCAGAGTCATTGTACAATTCTAAGGAAAAAAACAAGGAAGGAAACACACAAACCAAAACCACACCAAGACAGAAAGGGGAAAACCGTAACACACAATAGAAAAGGGGAAACAAAAAAACTATGGTACAAGGTGAGGAACAACTCACTTTCACTGAAGCACTTTCCATTTTTCAAAATTTACCCGTGAGTAGGCAACAATGAGTGATGTTGTTCTGTGAACCCATTGACTAGTTCAAGAAAATACCCTCCCCTCCTCAGTTGCTTATGGAAGCTAGGTGTTCCCATGATTGCCATTTTAGTTTTCAATATTGAGTCCATGTGAGTTTCTTGATGTTCATGTCTTTTCTTGAAACTTCCACTTCCTTTATGCTCTTTAGAATTAGTTTCATCATACCAGTTGCCTTCTATGTTTATCCATATAGTTGACTCTCCATAGTGAGTTGTTTGAGTACTGGTGGCAGGATCAAAAGTAGGATCACTCTTGTCTTGTATGTCCATGACACAAGTGAAGAGGTCAAGAATTAGCTCAGGCTCTTCCACAATTTCTACTGTTTCCAATATTTCTTGCATGGAGTTATGCTTCATTGTTTCCTCAATGTCTTGAGAATCAATGCACTCTACCGATCCTTCCTCAAAAGGATCCTTACCTTCAGAGGTCTCAAAGCTCATTGCTTCAATTTTTTCACCATGGAAAGATTCTTCCTCTTTGAATGAGAAATAAAATACCTCAACTTCATTATTGCATCCATCAACCATTAGCTCGCAAGTGGCATCATAATTGTCAATGTGGCCAACCTTCACATTGGTTAAGGCTTCCAAATCAGCTTCACACTTGTCTTGCATATTTGTGGCTCGCATTAGGAGCTCAAGACTGATCTTAGGGTCTTTAGTTTCTTCTGCCTCTCTCAGTAGTTCTTGTATGGATATTTCTTTCGAACCTTTCATGGGTTCATCAGAAACTGATTTTGATTCTCCAAAAATGGCTTGACTGAGATCATCTTCATCCCCAAATGGGAATGAGAATAATTCCTCATCTTTGATAAACATACGAGCCGATTTTTCTTCATGAAAATCATCAAGAAACATCTCCTCTTCCTCTTGGTCTCCATCATCTGGTAATTCTGAGTTGTCTTCTTGGAACTTGAATCTCCTCAATGCTTCTTCAAAATACAAATCTCTCTAGGAAGGCATGTCTATCCCTATCAAGATAGGAATATCTTCTTCCTCCTCTGTTGTCACCCAGTGATTCATCTGCCTGGTATTTTGGTATAAAATGTTAGCTCCTAGGCTTTCAGATTTTTGCACATTATATTTCATTTTCCTAACTAGAAGCAACCTCTTCATTTCATGTTTTATAGGGATAGTAGCAGATGACCAATCCATTTTAATTTCTCCACCTAGGTCTCTACAAAAACTTCTGCTCAGAAGCATGCCAAAAGATGTTGGAATGTCTTCCACTAAGATGGTTAGAAGTACTTTCTTATCAGGGTATTCAGCCAAAGCCACTTATGCATATTTTATCCTTCCTACTAGTGGTACTTGCTTGGATTCCATTGAGTAACAAGCTCCGTTAACTCTAGTTAGTGTCAGGCTGAGAGCATTGGAAACTTTGAGTGGCATTACGTTATCAGAAGCTCCAGAGTCAATGATGTAATTGTTGAGCTCAAAACCATTCATGAGAAGAGACAAGTAGAAGGTTTCCACCTTATCTATTTTGGAAGCACTTAGGGCCAACATGTTTTGAGCAGGTGGTGTAGATGGTGTCGGGAGCATACCTTTATAATTTGAACTTGAAGGTATAGAACTGCTGCTCCGAACAACATTGATCAATCTATCAAACTAAGCAGGCTATGTTTGCAAGTATTCAATCTCTGAGAGTTGCACTTTGGTCTTACTTGCATGTTCCACAAATACAAATGGGTCAATGTTGGATGAGGGGGAAGTTCCTGGAGTGAGGGAAGGTTTATATGGTAAGGGTCTTTGAGGAACTTTGGCTGACTTGGAAATTGGATTGTCTTCTGAGAGTGAGGCCATCAGCTTAGGAGGATGTGAAGGTGAAGCTATGGTCTGAATTTTAGCTGACTTAGGATAGACTTCATTGGAGGGAAGAATGTTTTTAATAACTTGTGAGCTAGAAGAAGGAAAAAGTGACTTACTAGATATAACAACATGATCTCTAGCAACAATTTGGCCTGGTTTTTGTTATCCAAAATGAGCCCCATGTTTATTTTGGCTAACTTGCTTCCTTTTGTGCCTCAGTCAAATTTTTATACATTTTAGGAACTCAAAATTTTTTGGGTATTGCTTCATCAGATAGAGAATGTTCTCCCCTTTCCAGAAAGGTAAGGAAGTCCTCCTAACTCCTTGTATTTTACAAGTTATGGCTCGACGGAGTTTGGAGGGGAAATTTTCCCTGGGCAATCCCGCAACCAATGAGAAGCCGACACGTGTCATCGGTGGAGCGGCAGGCGTCGGGGGGAATTTTTGGCACTTAGCCCTTTTGGCTAAAAGGCGCAAAGGAAAAAGTTCACCTGCAGGCCAACGGTGGAGAAAATTGGTTAAGACCCCCGCATCGAATCACGATGCACCACATGTCCACCTCGTTAGCAGGAGGCGAGGGTTGTAGGAAGGTTGAAAATTTTGACTTCTTGACATAAAATCACAAAGGCAAAAATTGAACCTGCGGTCCCATCAAACAATAAGATGGTGCCACGTGTCCTCATTAGCAATGGAGTGGCGGAGCGGCGAAGGTTTTGGGAAATTTTCCCAATTTCACAAAAGGGGCAAAATATTGTTTTGAAGCCTGCGATCTCATCAGTGAACCAGAGGGCGCCACGGGTCATTGGGGAAACGGGGCGCGGGGAATTTTTGGTTAATTTTCCCAATTCAAAAAAGAGGGAAAAGGTTCAAATTTTGGCCCGTGAACATGATTTTTTCCCTCATTTCACCATTTTTTCCCTAAATCTTCAGAGGGCCATATCTTTCTATTCAGAGATCAGATTTTCACGATTTTGGTGTCATTGGAAAATTTTTGAAGTCCTTTATACGATGAACCCTTCAATTTCTATTTTTGATGGAGATTTGTGGGAGGAAATGGGAAAACGTCTCTAGCATGCAAAAAATGCGGAAAATGACCCCAACCACCAAAATTAATGAAGTATGGGCCTATGTTTTGCTCCACAAAGCAATGTACAATGAAGTATGGGATTTTTTATGAAAACCCATCATTTTGTAGGCCATTAAATAGATTTGGTCAGTGGTTGAAGTTTCAACTCATTTGTAAAGGGTTGGACATTCTTGCTCTTGCAAGTCCTTCTTTTCTCCTTAGCAGGTGGATTTGAAGGAGTTTCAGACCTTCCATGGAGATTGTAACTTGTTTTTTTCCTCTTTGCTATTGTAATGTATTGTATCAAATCTTGGAAATGATAATCTATGTTTTGTGATCAATTTTTAGTCCTCTCATGCATTTATCATTGTCTTATGATCCTTCATTACATTCTGGTAATTTGTGCATGTTTTGGTGTTGAATCTTCATGATATGTGTCTAATTTGTTAAGTAAGGAGTTCAACACTCCTTTGGTGTATCACCTTTCTATTTTTCTTAGTTTTGGTTCCATTTCCATGTTTTCTCTCAAACCTATCTCCTTAGTAGATTTAGAGTAAGATTTTGAATTAGAACCTCTACAAAAATTACATGCATACGCTTGAACAGAGGAGTAGGAACCAACCTCAATCTGGAGAGCTTTCCCCATTTCCAAAGGTCCCACACTTTGGGAAAGCTCAATGTTGTGCATTCACACCAAATTGACCATTCGTCTACAGTAGATCTAAAGGTCATTTTGGGGGGTGTTGTGAATTTGCACTAACAGTTTCATTTTGGCTAAATCCATTGAGGGTGGTAATGGTGAGCCTCTGCTAATGATCTTCTTTTATGTGGCTGCTGGAGTGGGATCTTCTTTAGTTTTCTTTTCCTTTTGAGCCACGGAGGGTAGAGCATCTTTCTTGGATTGATCTCGAGTGAAGATAACACATGAGAAGCTTGGGGCTTCCTCTTCTTCTTCCCCATCTTCAACAAACTCGAACAAGCCATTGTGCATATAAACTTCTTCAATTTTGAGGTAGCCTTCATAATCCTCTACTATTTCTCCTTCAAGTTCATCAATTTCAGCATCCTCTCTTGATTCTCTGGTGTCACAGATAGCATTGACAGGAGGTGCTTCAAGGGAAAGTTTGTGAGGAGGTGGTGCAATTCTTTGTCTATCAGGGAAATTTGGCCTCCTTAGAGCATTTCTCATTATCGTTTGGGACAGTTGTTTCTTCAAGGCAACCATATCATTTGTCATTTTTTGGAACATAGGATCTATAGTTACTGAAGCTAAACTCTAACCCCTCTACTTCCCATTTGGGCCTTTCACCTTTTCAGAGAGGATTAAGTCATCATCAGTTTCAATGGCAAAGTCTTGAGCTTCCCTCAATGTGTTTGGTTGGGCTCTTCTGAGGAAGAAACCAACTTCTGATGGCAAGGCACTGATGAAGAATCTTCTTAGGTGGTTCTCAAGAGGTAGCACATCTTCAGGGACTCTTCTTTTTAATCTATCAAACCTTGCTACAAAGTCCCTCATGGATTCAGAGCTTTCTTTCTTTATTTGGACTAATTGCACCAGTAGCTCTTGACGATCTTTAGCACTCTTTAATCTGTTTTCAAATTTTTTTAAATATCTTCCCAACCAGTAATAGATCTTGCAGGAAGCATGTAAAACCATTAAGTAGCTTTCTCTTGGAGTGACTCCACAAAAATTCTAACCAACACATCTTCATCTTCAACACCTAACACACCACAAGCAGTGATGAAGGCTACTACATGTTCTTCAAGGAGTTGGGAGCCATCTCCTATGAATTTGGGAAAATTCTTTCTCAAGCCTCTTGGTAGATCATGGAGTATTTGTGGGAGAGAAAGTGGACCAATATTTCTCCCCAATGGTACATTGGGTGTACGTGCTTCATGTTCATTACCAACTATTTTATTTCTTTTTCTGGCTTCTTCAGCAGCTAGGGCTGCTTCTCTTTCCTCTGCTGCAGCCTGGAGTCTTGCAATTTCTTCAAGTTGAGCTCTAATCTCTTCCTCTTTGTCAAACAGAGCTATAACCTCTGCTTCTTCTCTCTCCAACTCCTCAAAAGTAGGGTTAATCACTCCTCCTTGCCTCAGCTGGTGAGCATACCTTCTATCAGCTAGCTTGAAATTTTGTTGTCTTCTCTTTCACATCCCAGAAGTTTGTAGCAATGGTGAGGTGATTTACACTCTACCAAAAATGCCAAGTAACCTCTTTCAGCTTTGAAATGATTTCCTTTGGATATGACAGAGCAAAGAAGGTTTTCTAGAAGGATTTGCAAGAGTTTTAAGTTGCATCCATGCAGTTCATATGGCTGCTCAATCTGCATAACTCTTCTATTTGACTCTTTTTGTTTTTTTGATCACAAGGGATTTCAAACTTCAAAGGCAAACTTAATGATATTTTTAAAACTTGTGGTCATTTTTGGGTGCAGATGCTACAACTCTACCCCATGGTGGGCACCAAAAACTTTTGGCGAGAAAATTTGTCTTGTGGACAAATTTTTGGATTTCAGGCCAGTGTTATGGGAATCTAAGTCCCTCTACATTTGAATGGTGCAACTCCCATATTATGCATGAAAAACAAGTGGATTCAATGGTGGGTTTTCAACCAGAGATCCACAGGAACACTCCACTATCCCTATGGCAATAATAACTCCTTGTTATAACAGAAATCAATTTGAGAAAGGGGAGAGAGTGAGAATGAAGGAGGGGGGAATCAATGTTGTGGGTAGAGTGTCAGATGCCCACACACATCAACTGGAAGTTTCATTACATGCATTAATTAATAGAATAAAGACAAATTTGTAATTTCTAAGCACAAGACAGAATAAAATATGCTGGTATCAAAGCACCAATCGATTTTTCCATCAAGGGGACATAAAATTCCTTCCTTTTTTATTGATCTCAGAGTTGAAACTCGTACAATGAGTGTGAATAGAAGAAAAATGCAAAGGAGGAGAATAGAAGAAGACTAACAATCGTTTTTGTCCTCTGTTTGCAAAAACGTGCTTCCAATTTCCAAATTCGATTGTCGGCCCTTCACAAAGACTTCGAAAAACCATTAAAATGTTCGACCCAAAGCCATTACAAACAAATTTGATCATTTCCCCTCTTCCAAATTCCTCTGCCGCAAAGAAAACACTTCTAATGAGCCCAAAAAGAGCTTCTGCGTGTAAAAATGTGTTTTATATTTCAATTTGCCAGTTCGCATATGAACCGTTTGATCCTTTGCCCTAATTTCTTTGAAATTGGGCCATCCATGTGGCAGAAGAACATTGGAGCGGAGTCGAGGGAAACTTTTTTGAATTTTTTGCATGCCAGAGACGTTTTCTTGATTTCCTCCCACAAAAATCCATCAAAATTTAAAATTAAAGTGTCCATCATGTAGATAATTTCAACAGCATTGATACCAAAAATGGCAAAAACTGAGCTCTGGTTCAAAAGATATAGCCCTCTGAAGATTTAGGGAAAAAATGATAAAAAACAAAGTCAAAATTAGGGTTGGCGAGGTCAAACTTTAAATTTTTCCCTTTTGGAAAAATTTCCTAAAAATCTCCGTAGACCCGCCACTCCAAGACATGTGGCGCCTTTTGATTCATTCAGGGACCAAAGACCTGCCTTTTTTCCTTCTGATTTCATATTGGGAAAAATTTCCCAAAAATGTCTACGCCCTGCCACTCCGAGACACATGGCGCTCTCTGATTGGTCGCGGATATGCGGCTCCATTTTTTCCTTTTAAATTTTAAATTGGGAAAATTTCCCAATTTACCTTCGTGCCCCACTGCTCCGCCTTGACATGTGGCGCATCCTGATTAGTTGTGGGCCTCAAACCATTTATTTTCCTCTGCGGGCTTTCGAGCCGAATGTTTCCTTCCCCTCCGCGGGCCTGCGGGTCGCTTTGTGACTTTTGCACTTTTAGCCAAAACGGCTAAGTGTTGAATTTCTCTCCGCGCCTCTACCAATTTTCTCGACAAATTTTCCAACTTGCCTCCGCGGGCCCGCCCAAGGAAAATTTCCCCTCCAAACTTCGTCTAGCCATAACTTGCAAAATGGAAGGAGTTAGGGGGACTTCTTTACCTTTCTGGAAATGGGAAAGAATTATCTATTTGATGGAGGTGTTTCTAAGAATCTTTGATCCCTTAAGAAGTGCCATATTTCAAAATACTCAAACTGGACCATTTTCGAAGGGTAATAACTCAAAAATTTCTAAGTCCAGACTTGGAAAAAGAAGGAAAATTTTGAGGGGACAACAAAATCCTAGCATCAATTCTAATATAAATGAATGAAAATGTGGACAACATTCAATCACAAATAGCTAATCATTATTTCATGACTGGAAAACATCCACACCATAAGATGAATTCTTCTTCTAATACTCATATCTTTTATAAATGAAGTATGAAAATACATTATACACAAAAAATTACAACTCTCTTCATAACTAAGAGAGGAAAAGAGAGAATCCCTTTTACACTTGAGCTCAAGGCCTTTATAGGCATTTACAAATGACTCTTTGTACTCGGGGTGACTTTTCAACTTAAAGTGCAATCCCAACAAAGAAATAGAAACTCTAAGTGAATTATGTAACTTTTACAAAAGTAATTTTACAATGGGGAAACAGAATGTTGGGGGAGAAGAGATAATCTTTGGTTGTAATAGATCCAGTCATCTGTCAGCACTGAGAATCCATTCCACCAAATCATTTTCAACTCAATTTGATCTTCACATAACCTTGTCCATGTCGGACCAACTTCTGGTACCAATCCTCCCTTTCAGTTACTGAAAATTGGGTGATCATTATTTCCCTCACTGGTGGGGAGAATAATGCCAAAACTCAATTTTGCCACAAATTATATTCAAAACATTTCCAAACCATACTATAAGGATTATTCCCTGATAAGAAAGTCGTGGAAATTTTTTTACAAAGGTTTGACATGCATAAAATAATGTGTCCTCCATGTTGTTAAAACAACAGTTGGAAGATGGTTTCTCAAATGGGTACAAAATTGGTCTTAGAACTCTGAAAGCTCTAAATTCCTTTCTATAAAATCCAATGATGCCAAAAATTGAGCCCCTTGTGTAGAAGTTATGGTCATGGAAACACTGGTGACCATTTCACGGTTGCATTTGAGAACACCCTCTCCAAAAGAGACAATTTACAAGGAGAGGAAGGTGAGAAATGTGTTTCATGATGCCAAAACCAGAAGGAATAATTTTTATCTCTATTAAATCCTCTATACAATTATTTCGAGAGAAAATGGGAGCTATGTGTAGCAATTTTCAATCAAAGTATCCCGGTGAAATTTTGAGGTAATCCTCCTTATCAAATGGAAGTTATAAGAATTTAGTTCTTGGGAGCTCATGTGGAATACATGAAAGTATAGGTTCAAAGTTATGAGAACACAAAAAAATCATTGGAAGAAAAGGAGGAAGGAAATCCATGTTTTGTTCCTTCATTGTTGGGGAATTGGCATGGGGATGCTTGTGAGATGTAATTGCACTTGAGAGAAGGAGCAAAATGAAAGTTTTTTTAATTTTATCAATGGATATGGTATATTATGATAAACCTCGCATGACACTCCACATCACCATGCAAGATATGGATCAAATGAAAGGTGTTTTCAAGAGGAAGCTATGCTCAAATTTTCAAGAGATTTTCTCCATTAAATCTCTAGGAACAAGAAAATTGATTTTTTGAGACTTTAGGGAGAAAAATGGTTAGACACAGATGATAAATTCTTTGTCACATAAAAATAAACCAATCCACCATTAAATATGAGGTTTTTCTCTTCTTAAAGACGTTTTCACATAGAGCATTTTCGCAAAGTTTTAATATTTTTCATCTGGGAAATCTCTAGGGGTGAGAAAAAGAGTGTTTTTGGGTATGGATTTGGTTTTCATGGCTTCATGGAGAAAAATTAAATGTCATGTTATGTTTTCCCCTTGAAATTTATCTACTTTCTTGTTGGGGTATTTGGAGGCAAATTAGGAAGTTAAAAAATAACTTAAGTGGAGGTGGAGATTGAGGTTTGCAAATGCAAACCCAAAAGTGTGCCACTTTAGATCTCATCCTTCCAAAGTGTGCTCCAATTAGGTGAGGTCACTTTTTGGAGTGAAACATGCTCCAATTAAAAAGTGTGCTTTGCATCAAGGGACTTCAAAATGTGCCATAAGGCCTTGGGGTTGAGCAAAACCAAGCCAAAATGAAGGAGTTTTCTAGTTTGAAGTTACTTTTTGGAAAAAATGGGACCAATCAGGTGAGGACACACTTATGAGGGTGGAGAATCACTTCATGTAATGCGAAAATTTGTATTTGATCTCTCAAAAAATTTCATGCTCCTTAAGTAAAATGCATTTGACATCATCACCCCAATGGAGATATAGAACATAAAATAACTTTTCGAGCCAAAAACCAAAAAAATGAGTTTATGGGGGTATTATATATTATTTTGACTGGAAAAAGCTCAAAAAATCCATTGTAACCATTTTCAAGAGCTGAAAATACCTCGTTTTTGAATTTTGAGCCAACTCACCTTTTTAGTGTAAGAAGGGGAAACAATGAGTTGAGTTAACATGGGGACCATAGAGGAGTTGGAGAAAAAACAATGTTTGGGCCATGAAGAGGATTCTATGAGATTTCATTTGAGCACTTGTTTTCCTTTTGAATACACTTAGAGCTCCTGTAATGTTTTGTTGAATACAACCTTTATCCGGAGACCAAACACCTTCACAAAAAGCATTAAGAGTGAATGTGTACCCAAGATTGGTCTAAATCTTCTAAAATATGACTAGAACCATACTAACATGAAGTAGCCTTTGAAACCTTTCCAATGGCTACAATTAGGATTCGTGAAACCACCTAAAGTTATCCCAAGACTCTGCCTAAAAGTTGATACATGCAAAGGGGTAGAATTGGAAATTGATGCAGAGTACCATGCATATATTCTTTATTTACACCAGTGTAATCAATTAACCGAGAAGTTAAAGACATCACTTAGCCAAAAACAACCAAGACCCTAAACTATGCTTCAACTCAAGAAGCCAAATATTTCTTAAAAGCCTAAAATGCATTAAACCAATGTACCAAAGGCTAAAAATTTCTTAAACATGCTTAGATACACCTAAGAAACATGATCATGTGCTTCACAAAGTTTCATACTACCATTTACGCCAAATCTCCTTTAGACCCTGCATTCTTGCTTGTAGCCCTTTAAAACCCCAAATTTTGATGAAACTAATTTTTTTCAAAGAATTAACCTTGACTGTCAAGATTTATAGATGTCCATTTTTCTCTTTAAAGTGCATACAAATTTGTAGGGCTTAATTCCTTACCAATCCAATTTTATTCTATTTTTAACGTTTTACACTAGGTCTCTCTCTAATTCTATTAAATTTGAATTTTATTATGAATCTAAGAGTACAACAATGATATGAAAATGCTAAGTAATTTATTTTGTAATTAAGATGAAATAACATGGAAGGGAAAAGGTAATTACCTGATTTGGACTTACCTTGCAATGATCTGGAACTAAACCAAGTGATGAGATGGTGGAACAGGGTGTAACAAAGAACCTCAGAAAGTAGCAGTAAAGGTAGATCTGGACAAACTGGGGTCCTTGGGGAAGGATAAGGGTGCATGTGGGCACCCTAGTCTAAATCCTAGGCGCCCTGGTCTATGAAATGGCTCACAGTCTGATTCTAATATGGTCGTTAGGTCTTCGCAATAATTCACCTTTGGTCAGGTGGATCTCACACTTGGTTCGTCGATGTCATTGTCAACCTCTAATGAATAAGTCACTTGCAAAACCCCACACAAAGCATCAAACCCTAAAAAATAAATATGCAAATGAATGGGTCGGACTATTCTCAGTTGCCAAATGGATGGACTTATGACTGATTGTTGCACTACATCTCAAATGTGATGTAGTTCTATGTGATTGTGTGTGTAATGATGTGCCTAAGGTGCCCTAACGCCAATGATGCCAAAGTAGCGGTCAATAGCTAGATAAAATGCAAAATGGTGGATGGAATAGAATAGTCCCCTTCCTATGCAATGTGTATGCAGAATAATGTCCGAATGTAATACCTTGCTCTATTTAGATAACTAGCCCTTAGTAGAAGTAGTTTGCCCTTAAGATAATATGCATGTTATGTTTATATAGGGTTATCTTATTCAAATTTTGACACTGATGACCTGACATGCCGACTAGTACCTAGGGAGATGGGACGAAAAACCATAAAGACAGACCTCGAATGTCTAAATTAAAACCAAGTGTGACGGGGACTAGGGCGCCTAGAAATCAGGACTAGGGCGACCTAGGCACCCTAATCTCTATCTAGGTGCCCTAGTTAAAGACTATAGACGACAACTGAGTGAACAATGGCAGATAAGAGCCCCTAAAACCTAACCGAATCTGTGCAGGTGAGTGACGAATGTGTAAGACAAATAACACAACAAAGACCAACAAGATTGACGACTGGACTATGAGATGGGTCATTAGTGAATACTTTTCTTATTCAATATCCATATAGAAAACAACATACTTAACAGTATAATAATAGTCATTGTAGATACCTATAATTACACCCAAGTAATTTAAATACTTAAATTGTGCTAATTATTTCCCTTCCTACAAATTGGTGACATACCGTCAAAAAGCACTGAACCTTCTCTTTGATCGTCGTTAATTAATTACACTACGCTAATTAATTAAGTCACATATTCCAACAAGTATCCTAATTAACAACCTTCCATTAATAAATCCCCCCTTCTATCTAGACTAATTAATTATTATTAATTAATTAACTTCCCCTTTCATTTGACCAAGAAATCAATATTTAATTGATTTAATCCCCTTCTATAGCCTAAATCATGCTAATATTCCTCTAAAAGCTTTTATAAGCTTGCACATCTATTAATTAAATCATCTTGATTAATTAATGAGCCCTCTTTATCAACATGAGTCACTAAAGGACAAGCTAAACCCTCCTAAAGTTAACTCAACCCTATCTAAACCCCCCTTATCCACAACTAACTCAACATCTCTATTATCCCACATGCAAAGGGATGTAGAGATTGCTTTATCCATTGGGCTATATAAAGAGCCCTCCTCCTACCTTTACACTTACACCTAAATTCCTCGAGAAGACAAAAGAAAAGCACATAGCAAATAGACTATAAGCTTTCCTTTCTTACTCTTGAGAAATTCACTATTTGAAGAGTTAAGCCTCCTTTCTTGCATTTTGCCAAGTGCTTGGGTCATATGGGGATAGTCAAAGGGTCTTGTAACCAAGCTTTGATGAGCTCCCATTCCTAGGTTCTTGAAGATCAAAACAATCAATTTGATTTCCATGGAGTCTACATAGGCTCATTTGTTTTTTGTTGGTAATCTAGAGGAGTAGAGGTTTGAATACTTTAGCATGTTAATTTGAAGTTAATGCATTATACTTAGTATTAATCTTGTTTAGCTCTCATCTTTGATGGTGCTAAGATTTTTTCTTAGCTTTGTTATAGAACTATTTAGGTGGTAGTTCTTATTCATCTAACTTAGCTTAAGCACAAATACACGCAAACATACAGCACGCCCGGTGGGAGTAAATCCCTAGTCCCTTAGCATTTTTTTAGCTTGAATTATATTGTTTTGGCTAACCTTTGATATGCACATGTAGTAATTAATGTTCAAACTCTTGGGATTTTTGCTAATATTATGTGTAGGTTCTCATTCATAGTTATCATTTTAATGGGTTGTTGCCAATTTCAAGTTAACTTGTTAAAATTTGAGGTATTGTGAGCTTCGTTGTGTTTTTTTTCGTACTTTGGTTGCACGAGTGGTGTAGACACACTAACAAGGGCACGTGCACACTCATTTTGGTGCAAGCACCTCTTGGGTGGAGCAGACGCACTGTCGAACCTTGAATCTTTGTTTTTTGACCCTAGCGCACATGCACTAACCTCGGCTCACATACCCTAACTAGGTCACAAGCGCACTAACCTAAATGCAAACGTCATTTCATACTATACCTTCATTGCAACGTGAAAACTTTTCAGACCAGCGCATACGCACTAACCCAAGCGCGGGCATCTCTCTGGTGGTGTAGGCACTTTTCTGGTAGCACAGGTGCTCTGTCAGAATTGAGCACTACTTTTATTGGTTGTGGTGCACATGCCCTAATCATAGCACAGGCACTTCTTTGGTGGCGCAGGTGCTCTGTCGGATCCTAATGTTGTTGTTTACCTCATTGGTGCACATGCCCTTATCTTAGCGCATATGCCTTTCCAGTGGTGCAGATGCACTGTAAGTCAGAAAATACAGAGTGGCACATCCGCCCTAACGCGTGCGCACACGTCCAAATCAGGGCGCAGGTATCTTGTCGTGTTCTTAAAATTAGGGTGCTAGGGTGCTAACTCCTTTGTAGGTTTTCATATAATTAATACTTATTTTTTCAAGGTATGTTTGCATGTTTTTGCTAGATTAGATAAACCTTTGCATGTTTGCTTATAGGAATAAGGTTGTGTATGCTCTTCCCTCGCGTCCCTTGGGGCGATGTTGGGAATCAAAAATGCTTCTTATGTCTTTTTGATGCTTTGAAATTGTTAGGAATATCTGAATTGGAATGGTTTAACTTGGTGTGTTTGAATTAAAGTGTTTTTCCATTTGATATCTTCTTGGATTTTTCAAAACATCACGTATGCTCTTCTCTTGCGTCCTTGGATGATCTTGAGAATTAGAAATGATGTTTACTCTTTTTATGGAAAACTACTAAACTCATTGTGTAGGACCAAAACACATGCTTGTCAAAGAAAGGTGGAATTAAAACGAAGTCAAAAACTACTAATACAGTTGTCTTACAGGTTGCTAAAAGGTGTTCAAGCAAACCACATCTAAATTAAACAAAATAAAAAGAACAACATATTCAAAACATTGTATTGCAAGTTTCAGAAAAGGGAACGTCCATATCCACTCAACTGGAACATAACCCCTTTGGCATAACGCCTTAAGCTACAACAATGGGGGTGGTACTAGGAACCCCAAAGTAGTCCATGCAAGAGAGAACCTTGTGGATGAAACGGGAAGTGCTCTGCACTACCTACTTAACTAATATTACCTTGTGAGATAGCGTTACCGGTTGTCCGTATGGTGACCCCAGTGAGAGCACACATGGACGCACTAGTTTCCCTTTGTGCTCGAAGGGGGTAAAGTAAAGTTGAGATACTCCCAAGATAGTCAGGACTATTTGGGTAAATCGCGCTCGCTTAAGACAACTTTGTAACACCTTGGATGAGAGAACCACCTAGGAAGATATTCTTTGGCCAGGAGGCCACTTTGACCATTTCAAAACAGTATTGAGTTGTGAGCCATCCATCATCATAAAACATGTGACGTGGTACTTTCGCTTAGTTTTTTACTTGCCTTAGGGCAAGTGAAACTCTGTCGAAGTAAAGCCAACATTTTTCATCCCCATTTTGATCTTATTCCTTCACATTCTTTTGACACTTTGTTGATCAAAAGAAGGGTGACTACCTTTGTGTTACCAATCGATTGTTTCTACCACTTTTTTTCCCGTTTACGCCCGTCCATGTTTGTGGTTGGGTAAGTTAAATGTCTAAAGTGTGTGGAGGCATATTCATATCATTGGTAGCCTTTATGATCTTGATACCCATGTCAAGATTGTCGTCGTAGTTAGGCGTGGTTCATCATTTTGAGCTTCCTTAGAAAGGTTACCTTGTTTATATTGTATCATTAAAATTCTGGTATTTGCGTCTTATATCTTGTAAACTTGACCTAAATATTGTAATGAAATTACTTGTATAATTTAGATCATGAGCAGAAATATAACACCAAATAACACAATATTCCAGAATAATGATATCAATATGCAATTAGAATAGTTTCGCCACTTCGAAGGGGTAACCTCCAAACCATACAATAATACTCAAATGCTCCAATGATGATGAATTACTACCTACAATTCCCTATATATACTATTCATATGTTATGACCATCACCAAGGCCGACCTACTAAGCATGAGAAAGTATAAATGATATAATAAAATGATATGGTAAGCCACAAGTTGGCTACTCATATCCTAATACAAGCACTAGGTTATGGGCATGGCATGCCCTTCCCCTTCAAAGAAACATTATCCCCAATGTTGAGAAGCACTGGGTGCTACTGTAGGAATGTCATATCTTCCCATGTTGCATCTTCATTGTCCATGTTCTTCCACTTGATCAGGTACTTTGTAATAACCCGTGTCCTTAATCTTTTAGTGCATGTTTGAAGGATGCATTCAGGTTCCAAGATGACCCTCCCCTCCTCATCGAGCTTAGGTAACACTATTTGGGATGATACTCTCTGTCCAATTACTTTCTTCAGGCAAGAAACATGAAAGACTGGATGTATTCTTGTGGATTGTGGAAGTTCTAATTTGTATGCTACAGTACCAATCTTCTGCAATACTTGATAGGGACCATAATACTTTGGTGAAAGTTTGTTATCCTTTTTTTGTTGTTTCAAATACATTTGCTTATATGGCTGTAACCGCATAAAAACCCAATCACTAACTTCAAAATTCCTTTCCATGTGATGTTGATCAGCCTGTTGCTTCATGTGGTTTTGTGTCATGACCAAGTTCTCCTTGAGACAAGAGAGGACCTCTTGTTGATACTGAATGTGTTCTTTTACTGCTCTAACCCACGGTTTTCCTCTCAATGATGATGTGATGGATGGTGGATGGTACCCATAGAATGCCAAAAAAGGAGACATTTTAGATGAAGTATGGAAGGAAGTGTTATACTACCATTTTGCAAGTGGTAACCATTGGACCCATCTTGCTTGTTTATCTGACGTAAAGCAACAAAGATATCCCTCCAAACACTTATTTACAACTTCTATTTTCCCATCAGACTGGGGATGATAAGAAGAGCTACGAGCTAACTGAGTACCCAAACATGAGAATAAATTAGTCCAAAAATTATTAGTAAATATAGGGTCTCGATCACTTACTATAATCTTTAGTGTCCCATGAAGCTTCTGAACTGTGTCCATGAAGGTTGTTGCTACCATGCTTGCAGCAAATGGGTGTGCCAAGGCACAAAAATGAGCATATTTGGTGAGTATATCCACCACAAACATGATGACATTTTTTCCTTCAGATTTAGGAAATCTTGTGATAAAGTCCATGGAAACCTCTTCCCACCACTGGCTAGGAATAGATAGAGGTTTTAGAAGACCTGGGGATCGAATTGTTTCACCCTTATTTTGCTAACAAACCATGCATTCTGCCACAAATTTTTGGACATCCCCTTTGAGCCCTTCCTAGAATAAATCTTGTTTGACTCAATGATAAGTTTTCAAGAATCTAGAGTGCCCCCCTACTGGAGAAGAGTGAAGCTCAGATAGAATCCTATTTTTAAGAGTGGAGTTCTTACATAGGTATAATCTATCTTTATACCATAAAACATCCCCTTTCAATACAAATTTTTCAGACATACTTGGATCATTCTGGAGATGATGAATGAGGTTTTGTGTGGTTGGGTCATTTCTCCATTCGGACCTTGCCTCGTTTATCCAATCTTCCTGTAATATGGATATGGCACATAACAAGGCTGCAGTTGAGTCATCTTTCCACGATAGAGCATCCACAACTACATTCTCCTTCCCTTTCTTATAGATAATCTCAAAATCATATCCCAACATCTTAGAGACCCATTTTTGTTGTTCTTAAGATGATAAATACTGCTCCAAGAAGTATTTCAGACTATCATGATTTGTCTTCACTTTAAAGTGTCTTCCTATGAGATATGGTCTCCATTGCTTTAACTGCATGAAGTATGGCTAGCATTTCGTTCTCATAAGTTGGCTTGGAAATATTCTTACCTTTGAATTGATGGCTCAAGAAGGCAATAGGATGCCTTCTTGCATGAGAACTACCCCCATACCCACCCCTGATGCATCACATTCAACAATAAATGTTTTGGAAAAATCTAGAGTAGCCAAGACTGGAGTGGTGCACATGGCCTCCTTTAGTTTCTTGAATGCTTTGGTTGCATCCTCACTTCCAATGGAAGGAATCCTTCTTTAATAAAGTTGTGAGAGTTGCAGCTATGCTTCCATAATGCCTTTACAAATCTTCGGTAATAACCTGTAAGCCCCAAAAATCCTTGTAGATTCTTTAGGGTTTTCGGAACCTTCCACTCCATCATGGCTTTGATCTTATTAGGATCCACTTTAACCCCTTCATGAGAGACAATGTGACCCAAATATTCAACCTCCTTGAGTCCAAAAGAACACGTAGAGGGATTTGCATAAAGTTGATGTTGCTCATTGTAACATCCTCATTTTATTCATTAGAACAAGTAAATTTTATTTTATTTTTATTTTTTATAAATGCTTCCTGGTTCTAAATACATAATTTAGAACTCGCAAATCAAAGCAACCATTCTTATAACAGATAACCATATGCAGCTGTAATGACTCGGAGTACCTCCGATCTATTCATTCCATGACTCGGTAATCTACCGATCTATTCATGTGTATTAAGAGTTAGCGTTTTTAGTTAACACATCCCTCTTGCGGCTCTCTTCCCTAATCTGGGATTCAGAATGCTCTGTCTAAGGAACCTATCTGAATAATTGTTACCATTATTCATCGGTATCTCATCCCTTAGACTAGGTGACTTAGGACAACGCAATCAGCAGCTTGCGATACTTTGGCCAAAGATTTGAAACATAATGCTTATGTCTCGTATTCCTTGACGGCATACTCGTCAATCTGGAATACATCCTTCACCCCATTCCTATGTTATGTAGAATGTCTTATACTGACTTCTGTTAGTTTCTCCTATCCCAAGTTATTCACTCGGAAACGGATTAGTAAGGTGACAACGTTATATGGATGCTCCCGAGGACTAGGGATACGCTGACATACTGAGTCAACCCTAGTTAAACCAGTGTGTCAAGATACCCTAAGTCTCCTAGGCAACCTTATAACGTGACCACATTCCTAATCAGTCCTAGAGTAACTTGTTCGTGATTAAGGTGTAAATCTTAACGATCAATGCAAAGGGTGTCGTCATAAGTCACCTGCATTGTTGTATCTTCGAGAAGATCCTAATCTTCTCGAAGGTACAACCCTGCAATTGACTTGTATCGGCAACCTTTAAATCTGCCTCGAAAAGATCTACTTACTAATAAGTGTTACGCACGTTGAGTTTAAATTATACTAAAAGACGTTCCCCTAAGGTTAGCCTTTCCCAATCCCTGGGTTCCTCACCTTAGAATGACCTTTCTTAATAAAACCCAATACACAAGAGAAGTTATTAAGACTAGAGGTCCCATCAAGGAGTTCATAGAATATACATAATTCTATATCAACGAAATTGGACAATTACTCTCATCCTTCACATGAGATTGCTAACCAAACCCTTTTTAGGTTTATATTAGTTCTCATAACTGAATTTATATCTTACTTATTAATATCGAGATATAGTGATTAAGAATCCAATTAAACGTTGTCTTGACTTAGGTCAAGACTAGGAAGTAATAATTTATTCAGCTTGTTTAACTTCCTGCTTAGGTTTATTTTAACCCTAGCTTCCAGAAAGACAGTGATCTAAATTCCAATTTTAGCTTTAGATAGAACATACTAGAACTACTAAAAAATCATAAGTATCCAGTCACTTATTCTTGTAAGCTTACTTTGATAATCACGAAAGTCTCCAAATTATACAATAATAACAATGCTCTCAAGATCTTTGAACCGAAGAAGGTCAAACTATCAAGATAAGAATACAAACACATAAGTAACAAATATCTCTCTCTATTCCCTTCAGGCTAATCAATACATTTTATGCATTCAGCATACTTGATACAATATTTCTACAGAAAAAGAACATCTTTCCTCATATAGTACATTTAGAGAATCAAGCTGTAATTCATCATAAAACCAAATTAAACAATCTGAACATCCTATCAGATCTGCATGCTTTTACCACTTACGGAAACCATCTGCAAAAATTGTCAACATGGGTCAGTTCGATGAACTGAGCATGATAAGCACTAACTCTTAAAACAATTGCAATCCACCAACTGTTTTCATTAAACAACTTGTTTAAATGAGATCATTTCACCAAACAAGTAAACATATTTCAGACTATGCTTTTGTAATACAAACATGACTATAAACGTGTAACTCATATTATCGTTACTAAATAGTCCTAAATACTTTTCAAATAAATCATCAAAATATTAGAAATCAAGAAGAACAAAAGTATCCCAAACAACTATCCATCTGAATTCCAAGGACAACAAACATCAGACAGATCATTACATTCAACATAGTAAAATGAATATCATAACAAATCATGATTCCATCAAGATGTTAAAACAGTTCCAATGGTTAGTTAAAAATATAACAACATATACTTTACAACAGAAGAGAAAGAAAACGAGTCATTCCTATTTCCCTTCCAGCAAGCTCATGACTGTACCGTCCCCTCGAAAGTAAAGCATTCACCTTATACGCATACGAATAAGTCAGACGAGCCACAAGAAGAACCACAGTTTTGTTAAAGTTTAAATATAACAAACTCCTGTAGCTTACTAGCAGTACAGTAGCTCTCACGCCAAAACAGTGATGAATATCTATCAAATAGACTCCACATGACCTTCCATACGAAGCGAAAAACAAGAAGATATTCAATGTCATCACCTGTCGAGGTGCAGTCGACAACTCCTTAGTTCTGTCAAGCTCAAGACTAGATATCCATGCAATAGAAGACATAATCATGTTCAAACACAAGAACAATCCCACTGAGTCGAAACTCACATCAACATTCAGTTCAATTTAATCCCTACTAAAACACAGTAAGGACCAAAAATCGAGAATCGAACCAACATACAACATAACATGGGCTTGAACAGTGCCAAATTCAACCAATACTTAAATTAAAGGTTTCATTTGAAGTTGAATTCGTATGTCAACAAATCAAGAATACCAAAATTACTCACAGCAAGAACTCCTACAGATGTTACAACATAAATTACTTTTCAGTGTCTCCACCAAAGTTGATAACATTTAGTATTCATAATAACAACAGCATTCATAACCCAGCTTTGAATGAAATTAAAATACTAGATACCTGTCAAGGACTCTCACTGAGTCAGTATCGACCGAAATCATAACAGGACTAACACAGAAGTAGAAACACCAGTCATATATCAAGGATTCCAACCATGGGGTACTCTTCAAATAACTTCCACAGAAGTAGAAAGATACATGATACATATCAATCCAAAAATTCCATCAAACAATATCATACCGTGTTCACATCTGAACTCCTTTAGAAGTAGAAATGTATGGCATTCATGACTAAATTCTACAGAAGCCCAAATACAAGATATATATTTATAAATATTAAGGTTTCCAACAGAGCGAATAGCAATAAGTGTTCATATCCAGGCTTATACAGAAGCAGAAACATTGGTTTCCTATCAAGGACTTCAACTGAATCCAAACAATAGTATTCGTTTTAAGCTTAAGAAGAAGACAAAATATATAAAGTACACCAACTAAGTCTGTAGCAAGAAATTCTTTGCTAAGCGAAAGTATTCTTATTAAGATAACTAAAGTCGTATTACCAATTACCCCTCCAGGACTCCGACTGAATCAAACTACCAGTATTCACATATATGACTTCTACAAAAGACCATAATATACAAGCCATTCCAAGAACTCCACAGAGTCATTTTGTGTATGCACAAATATATATTGCAAACTATCAAAGGGTTATATCCCATAATTGCAACACAAGGGGGGAAATAACTTCTACAAAGTCGCATTCGAATACAATAACACAACGAGTTATCCAAACAGGAGTAACTTAAGTATTATAGCAAGATCCAACAAGATTCAGCAACCATAACACATATTAGTCACGACAAAACTTTTAGAGAAGTCGTATATAATGTACACTCAAGAAATCCAAACAACAGTATTCGTTTTAACAAGAGAGAACAGCGAGGTAAAGACCTAAGTCTGAATCAAACAAGAAAGCAATTCTTAAACTCCTACAGAGTCAAATTCATATATTTTCCTTGCAACATTTCCTCAAAATCTAACCGGAATGCAAAACACAGCAAGGTAATACATCTGTTCGAAACAAAATGCACACCCATCAAGGGTTTACTCGAAAAATCGAGCCGGTTAAGAAAATACAGCAACTAAATCACACAAGGCTACCATAAAAACCAACTGAACCCGAAAATCATTTGAACAGAGTTGTTCTAATGAAATCATTTGAAAGAAAGCAAGATCTTTAAAAGTTAGAGCCTAACATGCCTGGTTATTTGCTTAAAAAATCTGGAGAAGACCACTGAAAGAGCTCGTGCCTTCTCCTCTTTTTCCACGTTAGATTCAACAACAATAACTTATTATTTCCATGCCTTATAAACTTTCCTTGACAGAGAAAAGAGTGAGTTACACTCATTTTTGCCATGCAACACCAAGTAGACTGGTGCGAAGAACTAATAATCAGATAGAGGGAAAACCGGAGCGCATGAAAAACCAAACAAACTACCAGTTTTCCATTTTACATGCCTTCCCGTGAAACCCGAGCTCGAAGACCGAGTTCATTAATTGCATTTACTCCAATTTTCCTGCTCAATCTCCATTGCCACCGACCGCCATAGTTGGCGATGGACAAATGAAATTCAAAGACCATATCTAACTTTGGCGACTCTGCCACGTCGGCTCTTGCTAGCCGTTTAAACTTCTACCAAATTATTTGTCCCTCATGCTTATCTATCAATTTAATGCCATAGAAACTGTCGCCCATGGCTCGCACCCTTTCATAGGTCCCCTTTCTTCCTTGTTCATTAGTTAGGTTAGTAACATAGGTTAGGATTTAAGATGCAACTTAGTCTAACCTCCATAGCACAAAGTTACTAACTTAGGACATTTAGCTTATAGCTTAGGCCTAGGTTAGATTAACACTAATCTAACCCATAGATCATAGTTTAGTTTTAGGTTACTAACCTTAATAAATCCAGTTTAGGTCTAACATTTCAAATGCTCAGAAAAAGAACCTACAAACATACATTCACGAACAGGATTCACTCCTGCACTGCCAATAGGCTAGTGGAATAAATGTATCTGAATTTATTACCTGGTCCACGATCAAGACCTTCATGATATTACGATATCGGGAACCAATTCATTTAACACGATCAGCCTGAGTTAAACTCCAGAATAGCTTATTCAACGCATTCAGACCTTGCAACCTGCGTAAGGTCTATAATTTTAGTTCATCCCGAATAAACTTAAAGCATCACTTGGATCAATTCCATTGATCCAAGGCTGGGTCTTATAGATGGATAACTCCATAATTCATTCTGAGATCAGATTAAACTCAGGTGTGAAATGAAAGAAATAAAAGAGTCCAATCATATTCTGACTCAATCAAAGATCTGCAATTTCAAAGAAGATACAGTCCATATCAAGCATGACTTCACAATCAAAGGAACACATCCTTTTACAAAAGAAATCACATATCAACACTTGAATGCTCAGGAGGAAGTAACAACAGTTCAGGGTGTTACAACTCAAGGGTTTCCAAAACATAATTTTCATGATGCAAATGTTCCTCCCATGTTTTGCTATAAATTAATATATCATCGAAAAACACTAAGACAAACTTCCACAAGAATGACTTAAAAATAGAATTCATCAAACTTTGAAATGTAGAAGGTGCATTTGTGAGTCCAAAAGGCATTACCAACAATTCATAATGGCCTTCGTGTGTTCGACAAGCAGTTTTATGAACATCCTCATCCTTGATTTTGATTTTGTGGTATCCCGAACGAAGATCAAGCTTTGTAAAATAAACAACACCATGCAACTCATCAAGCAAATCATCAATAACAGGAATAGGAAATTTATCTTTGATTGTGTACTTATTAAGTTCCCTATAATCATGACACATGTGCCACATGTCATCTTTCTTCCGTACCATCACTACTGGGATAAGAATAAGCACTCTGACTATGGCAGATGATTCCTGCTTCCAACATCTCTTGTACAATCTTCTCGATTTCACTCTTTTGCACATATGGGTACCTATAAGGTCTGATGTTAGGAGGTTGACTTCCTAGTAATAATTGAATAGCATGATCATGATCTCTCTTTGGAGGTAAGCCCTTTGGTATATTTTCAAATACAACAGAGTGTGCATCCAACACTGCTTGCATATTTGATGGTATAATGTCCTTAGAATGATGAGCCTCCAAAGAAAAGAGTTGTGCCACAAAATCCCTCTACACCCTTTTTTAGCATTTTGTGCATCTGATGAGAACTTACTATTTGTGGAGACTTTGCTCTTAAGCCTCTTAGTTCAAAAGTCCTTCCTTCAGAGTGAAATTGCATGAACAAGTCTTGGAAGTTCATCTCAATGGTTCCCAAAGTGGTAAGCCATTGAACCCCTAACACAATGTTTTCTCCTCCCATAGAAATGGCATACATGGGACTATTTAGTATGTAATCTCCCATGGAAAGCTTAATGCTATGGCATTTTCCAGAACAAGTAATAGTACCTCCATCAGCAATCATTACTTGACATTCAGGAGTTGGATAAATGAAATAGTTTAGGCACACTACTAACTTATGATTGATAAAGTTATGAGTACTTTCTGAATCAATCAACATTGTGACCCTTTATTTTTTAAGGAATCCAACCACCTTTAGGGTGTGGGGGTGCTAATACCTGAAATTGCATGGCATGAGATCATTGGCTAAGGATCTCCTGACTCCTCCTTTGGCTCAACCAAGACCTCTGACTCTGCATCTTCACTAGGCCCATCAATGTAGAACAACTTCTTTTCAGCACATTTATGTCTGGGTCCAAATTTACTAGCATAGTTAAAACATAACCCTTTTTCTCTTTTTTCTTAAATTTGCTGAGGTGTCAATCTAACTGGCCGAGGGAGTCTTGGGGCCAAGGTGTTGCGATCTCTAGTAAAAGTGAAATGTTGTCTCCTACTTGAAAAAATTTTCTCCTCTACCCTTCTTACCATAATCATTGAATCAGAAACCTTATGAGGATTAAACATACGCACCTCGTGCTCAATGTGATCCTTAAGACCCCTAAGAAATAGGTCATTCAAATCCTCTTCAGTAATATTTTCCACCCGCAGAGAAAGGTTTTGGAAGTGATGAATGTAATCCTTAACAGATCATGTCTGCCTCAACTTTGCTAATTGGCTGAAGTAATTATATGACACACTAGAATTGTAGTGTAATTGCAACTCTTTAGTGAAGATTGTCCATGTAACATTAAGACCACTCTTCTGCCTTTGAGCACATAACCATCGATACCATATGAATTAGTCGGGTTCGAGATACAAAGATGCCATGGTCACCTTTTGTCCTGATGGAATCTGATGTTGTTCAAAGAAATGCTCCATTTGGTTGATCCAATTGAGTGGATCCTTTCCATCAAACTTGTACATCTCCACTTTTCGAAACATAGTACGGGCCTGCAGAGTGCTCGTATTTGGATTGTGCACACTGGAAGATCCACTTTGGCTCATGTGTCTATTATGTTGACCTGAGGATCCACCTTGATTGACATAAGTATGATTACCCATCATATGCATACTGAATTTTTGCATAAAATCCTCCAATCTATGTCCAATCCTATCCACATCTTCTCTACTGGCCACCCTAGATTCGAGGTCTCTCAGGTTAAACTCAAGTTGGCTTACTTTATGGTCTATTGAAGTAAACCCTAACCTTGAGGAATCTGTAGTTATATCTTCTGTCTCCAACTCCTCAACTACTATCTCATCCTTTTCTGGTGTTTTACCTAGAGTGATGGGATTCTTTTTTCCCCTTGTGGAAGGCCCTGCCATGATGCACCAAAATAGTAGGATGTAGGGATCAGGGTCAAATATTAGGGTTTTGGATTTCGATAAGAATTCAGCAAAATATAAAAAAACTTAAAGAACAAACCCCAAATAAATTTTGTTTTTCTTTCCGAAAATGTAACGAATTTGAAAAAATTCCACAATTTGCACCATAGGGAGCAATTTTATGAAAAACCATAAATTTGTAATAAATTTTTCAAACTGAATCAAAAAAGTCTAAAATTTTCAGGGAACCTTACTTGAAATGTTTCACAACTCTGGTAAAAATATCTCCCACCAATTTTCTCTAGTTCTCAATATATGGCGGAAACAAAAAAATTAGGGTTTTTTACCCTAATTTTGGCCCAGATCGCAGCTCTGATACCACTTGTAATGAAATTCCTTGTATAATTTAGATCATGAGTAGAAATATAACACCAAATAACACAATATTCCAGAATAATGATATCAATATGCAATTAAAATAGCTTCGACACTTCGAGGGGGCAACCTCCAAACCATACAATAATACTCAAATGCTCCAATGATGATGAATTACTACCTACAATCCCCTATATATACTATTCATATGTTATGGCCATCACCAAGGCCGACCTACTAAGTATGAGAAAGTATAAATGATATAATAAAATGATATGGTAAGCCACAAGTCGGCTACTCATATCCTAATACAAGTAATAGGTTAAGGGCGTAGCAAATACTCATATTGTAAGGTTACGCTATACACATTCTAACAATTCGTAGTTATACTTTAAGCTTTTAGTTCAACTCTATTATTACCTTGATTTTGAAGAGTGCTACGTGTTACCACTTGTGCATGTTATATCAATATCATCTTGATATCAATACCTTACTTTCTCGTAAAGTTAGGTTAACATATCTTGGTGACATTGTTGTGTCACTCACAAATTATAACTGGCACTTTTTTGGGATATAGGTATTAATCGAATTTGTGCTTGCTCCTAGTATACCTTGTTAGGAGGTCACATTAACTTCTTGTATTTACTTATGTCTTGTTTATTCCCTTGAACTTGGCATAAGTGAGGACATCTTGTTAATCATCTTGTGCCACCAACTACTTTTTGAAGCACAATCTAGGAAGTACTTCATTCATTTGATAGGCTTAGGTACCAAAACATTGTGTCACTATTGATTTATCATTCTATCACATTGGTATTCTAACATTTGCACTCATTCATATTCTTGACAGCCATCTTACATTTCACTTAGGTGTGGTCACAAAGTTTTGAACACATTTACAACTTACCTTAGTAAAACTATTGCAAATCATGGCTCCCAAAACACGATTAGGGCTCAAGAAGAAAACATACAAGGCACAACAAGCGCAAGTTTGGGAAGCCTCAAACAAACAAGGGTTGAACCCTTTTATTGGACATGATTTAGGGCCTCTATTTTCCACAAAAAAAGAGATAGAAGACATGGTTGATCATAGTGGTGATGAATTGGAATCCCCACATGTGGAATTTGACTTTGACCCCACCTTATTAGACGAGTTCCTTTTTAGAAACAAGGATAGGGTGTTAGCACGGGTTGTATAACTAGGGGCCAAACTGCCCATGGAAAATGAAACAATCCCACCTACGAATAACACCAATGAGGAGGAGAGACCCCTTATCAACATGGAGGATATTTTAACGCACAGACATGCTTCTACCTATAACGTAGGAAATGATAATGTAGTGGGACATAGAATACTCTTTATCAAAGTGGCACGTAAAATCAGGTCAAGACACAAGAATGTTGAAGAACCTCCAGAATATCAGGTTGAGGAGGAACCTTTGGAAGAAGAGATCACCCTTCAACAAAAAATTAGTAACCTTAACCGACAATTAGCCTTGCTAACCTCTCATGTACAAAAGGAAGCAAGCAATAATGTCCAAAAACCAAGGCCTAAGGTCAAAATCAGTGAACTCCATAGAGAAAATCAAGGAGAAGACAATGCCGAGTATCATCGAGTATATATCCCCGCTTGTCCCACTAAAGAACAATTTCTCGCACAAGAAGTACAATCTATGAAAGCAACACTCACAAGTCTTCAAGAGAGCAATGTGGGAAGCATTAGAAAGTATCAATATGAAGAGCTATGTCCCCATCCTTTTGAAAAAGCTATGACACTTCAACCTTTCCCTAAAAACTTCGACATGCCAAAATTCGACAAATATAGAGGGAAGGGAGATCTACATGATCATTTCAAGGATTTTTATATGGCGTGTCAAGAGGTGTCCTATAGTGATAATTATCTCATACAAATCTTTCCCAAGAGTCTAGGAGGTCAAGCCTTGGAGTGGTTTACTCGTTTACCTCGGGGGTCTATTTTTACCTGGCTAGAATTGGCAGAGAGGTTTGTGCGTCACTTCTCATACAATATAGAAAGTGATATCACCATGGCATATTTATGTAGCACTAAACAACGCCCTAATGAGACTTTCGCCAGCTTCCTACAACGTTGGAGAGGGATAGCTAGCCAGTTCCCTTGTGCTCTCCCTAAAAAATGGCTGGTAAGTATCTTTGTGCCCAACCTAAATCCAAACATTTCTTTCCACCTTCAAATGCATTGTGTTCGCACTTTTGAGGAGGTCATTGAAAAAGGGGTTCAAATAGAGAAAGCTCTTATTGCCAAAGGAACTCTTAAGTCACAATCTAAGGATAATCATAGTGTTAAACCTACGGAAAAGCCGAAGATATTTAACAAAAACAAAAAACGTGGTGGGCGATGGGATCACAGATTCCAAATGTGTACAAATGGTTCAAACTGGTCAACCTTTTAAACTGGCCAAATGACCTATTCAACCACCACCAAAGCAAAGAATGTTCACTCCTCTCAATGAGCCTTTTTCAGTTATATTAAAACAATTATATGTGGCTCACATGGCGACGTACCCTACGACACAACCCTTTGATGACAGTGCTCCAAAACCATAATGGTACAGGGAGCATGACTATTGTGAATTACATCATGTCAAAGGACAAAAAACAGACAAATGTATGTGACTTCATCACTATATTCAGGACCTCGTCGACAATGGGGAGATAGAAGTGGACAACCCAGAGAAAACTCAAACACCCAATGAAAAGATGGGGATATATAAAGAACCATTCCCCAAGCATGGTAAATCAGAAGAGTCAAAATAGCATCGGGAAGAGTCATCCCAAAGTTATAAAGCAATGAATTATTTATACACAAAAAGAGAAAAAAATCATTATGATTCGCTTATTAGAAGTATTCGCACTCCTATTGACCATGTCAACACCATCTGAATCAAGAGAAAGGATTGCGTCATGGTAACAAGGCGTGCCCGCCTTGTGATTCCTGAAACCTCTCCATCAACCCCGCCAAGTGGTAGGTATGACCTCTTAGAGCAACTTGAGAAAACATCTGCCAAGATTTCAGTCTTGGATCTTCTTAAGATATCAAATGTACATAAATACATTCTGTACCAAACTCTTCAAGGGTCAGGAGTGCCATTAGAGATAGATCCTACACATCTTCAGGCCGCAGTGGCACACATTGTACCGACTGAACACATCGCCTTTGATCATAGGGAAATCCCAACTGAAAATCCAACGCATAATCTTCCTTTATACATTGAGGTATTTGTTACTCGTAAGAAGATCAAACAAGTGCTTGTGGACAACGGAGCAGGGTTGAACATATGCACGCTGAAGTTGGTTAAGCATCTGGGACATACTGAAACAGATCTTGAGTCAAACATCATTACTATCACCACTTATGACAACACAGAAAGGGAGTCAGCGGGCACAATCACGTTGCCCATGGAAGTGGGTCCCATTTTTCATCAAACAAAGTTCCATGTCCTGGACTTGGAACTTCCGTATAATATGCTTCTAGGTACACCATGGATTCATGCCATGTAGGCCATGCCATCAACATTCCATCAATGTATTAAACTGAAGCATGAGGGACACGCTATTACAATACAAGGAGATTCAGAGCCCTTCTCTCATTGTATAGCTTTCAATAGTTTTGCATGTAAGGGTGCATATGTTTGTCCCTCCGCCGATATAGTCATTCCTCTCCAATCTGAAGCCATGGAGTCCTGGGTAGATTCGGATTCTCTCAGTTCTTGCGCCCATGGTGCCTCTACATCCACTTCCCCTTTTGATTCATGGGAAATGAAGATCCTAGAATACGGCTGCGGAGAATATAATGTACATTTTCCCTCCTGGTTTCAGACCTCTCATTGTCACTAAAGACCAGAGGTCGACCCAACTATCATTTTAGACGACCTAGAAATGAGCAAACTATTGGCTCATTTTTACCTGGCGGCTTGTTGGCTGAAGAAAAAATGTTGGATCCACCTACGACTTGGGTCTTAGAGGATATTCAGCCAACCTGTTATCAAACCCCTGAATACGAGAAATCTAGTAGAATGATGTACTCTATGGGCTACAAGGGCCTAGGATGCGGAAGAAATGAACAAGAACAGCGAGAACCAGTACCTCTCCTGTATTTTAAAATAGAAAGATATGGCATTGGAATTCGTCCTTATAGGGCGCATCCCAATGATCAAGATGTTACTTGCTCTGAACGTGAGGATAGCTATGATTATCTAGACAGCGATACAGATTCCAATTGTAGCCAATATAAGGATCTTGCCTCCACGAACCTATTCATGAATATCATTTTCCTAACCATAACCCCTACGGAACCTACACTTGACCTTGTTTACCCTTCCCTTGTTGAATGGGACCAACAACATCATATGTCACTAGACCTATTTGAGAATGATGAAGCTATCATAGAGTTCATGGGTATTCAGGATACAATTACCATTGGAGACCACAGGAAGGGCTTTTATATTAACTTGGATCCCTGCGCCTACTTTAGCGAGGATGCTGAGCTTTGTGGTTAGCAAAACTTAAGAAAAAGCGAGGGCAAAAGTTCCAAAAAAAACCTCGGCAAAAACCAAAGTCCAAGTCGCACAGTGAAAACCTCTTTGAGGCACTGGCTGACAAACAGGTGCAAAAAATCAAGGGGCAATAAAAGTGACCACGCCAAGGATGAAAATCTTATGGAGACATCCTTGGACAAAGATCTCAACCTTGCCCCCAATCCTACGCGTATGGAAGACTTGTCAAAGTTACTAGTAGAGGAAACTATCGATATAAACATTAGTACAGAAGAGGACCCAAAAATAGTCAAATTGGGAGCATCACTCTCGACACGGGAACAGAAAATGTTCATCATGTTGTTACGGGAGTTTATAGATGTATTCGCATGGTCCTATAAGGATATGTCAGGTTTAGATCCAACTTTGGTCGTGCACAACTTAGTTTGTACATGCAGATGCTAAGCCTATTAAGCAAAAACTCATAAAGATGCACCCAAGGGTGGCGTTATTGGTTAAAGAAGAATTAGAAATATTGCTTGCGGCAGGATTCATTCAGCTCATTGATTATTTTGAATGGATATCCAACATCGTTCCTATCCAGGAAAACCCTGTCAGTATCAGAATCTGCATGGATTTTAGAGACATTAATAAAGCTTTCCCTAAGGATGATTTTCCACTACCAAATATTGATATGATTGTGGATTCAACAACAGGATATGAGATGCTATCTCTTATGGATGGATTTTTAGGTTACAACCAAATCAAGATAGCTGATGAAGATCAACACAAAATATTTTACAACTCCTTGGGGTACCTTCTGTTATCAGGTAATTCCATTTGGTCTCAAAAATGTAGGAGCTACTTATCAGAGGGAAATGACAGTAATTTTCCATGATATGATCCATGATATCATGGAAGACTATGTGGATGATATTCTCGGAAAATCTAAGACAAGGGAAGATCACCCTGCTATTTTACGGTGTATCTTTGAGCACCTACGAGAATATAAGGCCCGGATGAATCCGAAGAAATGTGTGTTCAGTGTGCTATCAGGAAAATTATTGGGCTTCATTGTATCAAGAAGGGGAATTGAGGTAGACCCTACTAAAGTGTCTGTTATTACTGAGATGCCTCCTCCTAAGAACATTAAGCAATTACACAGCTTGCAAGGAAAAATACAGGCTATTCGCCATTTCATCTCCCAGCTTGTTGATAAGTGTCATTCGTTCACTCACCTAATTAAAAAGGACGTCTCTTTCATCTGGGGACTAGAGCAACAACAAGCCTTTGCCTTGCTCAAACAATACCTGGCCAATCCACCTGTCCTCATGCCTCCAACTCCTGGTGAGCCGCTCCTACTTTATATCTTTGTCTACTTAATTTTCTATTGGTGCGTTGTTCACCCAATACGACCTTGGTCACAAAGAAAAAGTGGCATACTATCTCAGTCGCACTCTCATCGCTAATGAGCTCAACTATCCCCAAATTGAAAAATCTTGTTTGGCTGTTGTTTTTACTTTTCAAAAACTTCACCATTATCTATTGAATACCAAAACCAAGCTTATATCCAAAGTTGACCCGCTCAAGTACT
This sequence comes from Taxus chinensis, assembly GCA_019776745.2. Taxonomy (NCBI): domain Eukaryota; kingdom Viridiplantae; phylum Streptophyta; class Pinopsida; order Cupressales; family Taxaceae; genus Taxus; species Taxus chinensis. The sequence continues at coordinate 1,020,807,603 of CM034146.1, read as the reverse complement.
TGCTGTCTAAACCCGCCCTCACATGGAAGAATGGCTAATTGGATCATTCTACTAAGTGAATTTGACATAGAGTTTGTGCATCAGAAGTTGGTTAAGGGACAAGTACTCACTGATCAATTAGCAAAAGCACCTTTGCAAGGCACTAAACCTTTGAATCTAGATCTTCCAGATGCCTCATTGTCTATACATTGAAGAATCTGTCATGTGGCAAGATACATTTTGATAGGTCCTTTACTTTTCATGGTTTAGGCACAAGTGTGGTCCTCATTACTCCTTCTGGCGACCCCATACCACAGGCTTTTCATTTGGGTTTTCCTTGCATGAACAACATCACAGAGTATGAGGCACTTATCACAGGGATGAAGCTCACCATCAAATGGGACATTCACCATGTTAAGATTGTGGGTGATTCTCAGTTAATTATCAAGCAAGTTAATGATGAATACAAGGTTAAGGATGAAAAACTCATACCTTACAAGAAGCTGGTAGAAACTCTGAAACAATCTTTTGTGTACGCATCACATTTGAACAAATTCCAAGAGAGAAAAACAGATCTGTAGATGCTATGGCCACAATGGGTTCTATACTCTGCAAATTCCATTGGAAAGTAATGACATGCCATTGTTTGTGGAAAATCTACGTCATCCTGTGTATGACATGCCAGAATCATGTCTGGCTTGTGATGTTTTTGGTCCCAATTCCCCGTGGTATGAGCCCATCTTTACCTATCTCAAAGACAACAAGTTCCCTCCTAACATCTCTCATCCTAAGAAACAAATCCTAATTCACCAAATAGCCCATTATACCCTTTTAGGAGGTACACTTTATCATCATGGCTATGATGGGAATATGTTACGTTGTCTCGATATGACAGAGTCGGTCCAAGTGATCAAATAAGTACATGAAGGGGTGTGTGGAGCACATATTAATGGAATGGTTTTGGCCAAGAAATTGTTAAGAGTAGGATACTATTAGCCTACCATAGAAACCAACTATTGCAACTATGTAAGGAAGTGTGTACTTTGTCAAAAGCACGGAAATTTTATCCATGCTCCATCACAACCGTTGCAACCCATCACCACCCCATGGCCATTTTCTAAATGGGGACATGACTTGATAGGGAAACTTACCCCTACTTCATCTGATGGCCATACCCACATCATCACGGCTGCTGAATACTTTACCAAGTGGGTATAAGTTGTCCTCTTAACCTATGTAACAGGAGCTCAGATTTCTAAATTCATCATGAATCATATCATTTTCCGGTATGGCATTCCTATAGCCATTGATACTGATAATGGAAAGTAATTCAAGAATAAAATGGTAAAGGATCTCTGTCATCAATTCCAAATCAGGTTAAAATGGTCTACACCATATTATCCTTAAGGTAATGGATAGGTCAAAGCCACGAATAAGACTTTGGTGTGAATAATGTATAAAATGGTAAGTAAGACAGGTCGTAATTGGAATTTACAAATCCACCCAACTCTTTGGGCTTACAAGACCTCTATTCACACTCATACGGGTGCGACACCATATTCTCTGGTATTTGGGATGGAATCTATTATCCCACTAGAAATTGAACTTCCTTCCCTAAGAATCCCTCTTAGGGACTATCTGGATAAAGATGAAAATTACCGGGTGGCTAGACTGGATGAGTTAGAGCTCCTAGACGAGAAGCACATTTGCACCCTTAATCACCTCAAAGTGTATCAGAACAAAGTCTCCAGAAATTACAACAAGAGAATCATACCTCGTCAGTTTGAGGTTGGTGATTTGGTCATGAAGGAGAGCCAATTCAACACAAGGGACAGAACAAGAAAAGAAAGGATAGTTCAAACCACATTGGTTAGGACCTTATGTTATTGTGGCTAAGTATGACACAGGAGCATACAAACTTGCTCACCCCAATGGTTATGAGCTCCACAAGCACATGAATGCCATGCACCTTAAGCAGTTCTATGCTTAAGCATGGCACGAAGTCTAAAAAAGCAAAAATCGTAAACATGGTAAAATAGTCTAAATACAAAAAAAAATCAAAAAATAGAAAAATAAAAAGAGAAAACGGGTCATCCATAAGTGAAAACCACACAATTGTGGCACATTGGATAATTCCTTGGGTGAAAACTGGTTTTTGACGCCTTAGGAAGCTTCGTTGTTCATAAGCATCTTGCATCTGGAGGGTATTTTTACTTAGCCTAGGGCTAGTTATACCTTTGAGATTCCCTGTGAGCCCAATCTGGTCTAGCCTTGATCCGGCTTTGTTTCCTTTTTTTCTTCTAGTGAAGGGCACGGTCTTTGTCTATTCCCCATCTTACGCTGGGGGAACTTTTGTGATTTCACCTTCTTCTTGTTTATAAGTGCGTGGCATTTTCCCTTGTATATTCCCCATCTAACGCTGGGGGAATCCATGCTTTCCTTAGTTACCTGTGCATAAGCTCTGGAAAACTATGGAAAAAAACACAAAAATAATAGAAAATTGTTTCACAAAACACAAAAACAATAGAAAATTGTTTCACAAAACACAAAAAAATTGTTTCAATAGAACATTGTTTCACAAAAACACAAAAAAATTCAAAAATTCTTAGAAAACCCTAAACAATAGAAAATTGTCTTACAAAATGAATCTTACAAAAACATTTACTTAAGTGTACTTGCATTATCTTGTTTCTTGCTTTGCTTGATTGCTTGTATAGTTGTTTCTTGTTTGTACATTGGTTTTGTCTGTTGCTTAGGCATGCTTTATTAGGATTCATCTTTTCTTGATTAGATTAGATTTATTCTTACTTGTACATATTGAGATATGTTTTTGCATGATAGTGAGTCGTGATACATTAGTTGTATTAGTTCATTGTGTTCTTTGTTGGCATTTGATTATGTTTGCTTGTTACATGTGCATCATTTTGTTATCACATCATCATATTTCCATCAATATCATCACATCTAACATCATCTATGCATCATATATCAAGAAAAATCTAAGTATACATAATACATGAATGCTAAGATAATAATCACATATCGTATCATCAAATGGGGGCAAGAGGGATCGAAAATATCAAAATCTATCCCCCCCACACTCATATCATCATATCATCCCGTCCACTAAGTCTTGCACATCACATGAGAAAATACATTTGATATAACTACAAGATCTATCATATGGAAATCAAAACACATGAAATACATCAAAAAATCAGGAGTACATATACATGTCAAATCAAATCAGGATATATCACAAGTACATCTATCTATCCATAAACTCCATCAAGAAAAAATAAATAATGTCCAACATCTCATAAGCACATATGTCATGTAAAAAAGAATGTCCATATATATACATGTGTGTGGTATGTCTATATCAAAAATGGGTATACATCGTTGTTATACATCAAAAATGCCTTCATCAGAGGCATACAAAAGAGATGATATACATCAAATCACCAAATACAAAAGCCTTCATTAGAGGCATGTGTCAAAACTGCTATATAAATAAAAAATGGTGTACATCAAGCACAATATGCTCATAGCCTTCATCAAGAGGCATATTTGAAAATACAATCATCAAGGACTGAATCGAGCCCTCTGATGGGGTGGCTGGTTTGTCTCATGGTGGTGGCATAACACGAGCATCACTAGGTCTCACTGGCCATGGCTACTCGATTGAGGCTTGAGGCCTCTCAGACCTAGTCCCTCTATTTGACTGCTAGCTATAAGAAGGTGCTCACGTAACTCAGCTGACACTGCCTCAAAGTACAATGATCTGTAGTAGGATGCTCTGCCCTCTGCTGTAGCTAAATCTCTATGCATCCGGGTAGTCACCACTGTGTCATCTATGCATTGGAAAGACACTATCTCTGCTAAGGTTCGGGTAAGCTCGGCTTGACCCACTACATGCTCTGCTCTCAGCCTGTCTTGCTCCAGTATCATAGGTTGCAGCTGGGCCTGTGTCTGTTGATATAGGCTCATCACTTGATCCATCTATGAGGCCATTTGTTGTATATGTTGAAAGTGAAAAACATTTTCACCTCCCTGGCCAGCCTGAGCCCAAGCCTAATGTTTCTCGACTATCACTACTAAAATATGGACTTGAGCCTAGTCTCTCTCTCTCTCTTGTGACCAGGTCTCACTCTGCTAGAGCCTACTGTAGCTGCTACTGTAGAGCGGCTTGCCAGTGCCATTGGCTATGCCACCAGGGCTTGTCCCTGTACCGCTCTAGAAGATCTGCCCCTGCTCTTTAATCTTAGCTAGGGAAACTGTGCAGGAGCCTATCCTGGTCCCCGCGGCCTCGGTCCCTACACCTATGTTGCACCCTGCTCATCGTGTGGTAGCCCATAAAATGGATCCTCTGGGTCATGGGCTATTGCACCCTCCCTCATATCATTGCCATGTTAAAATCTCTCTCAGTGGACAAGCCCCTGTTGCCCACAGCCTCATCTGAGATAGTCAAGCACCTGGTTAAAACAATAGCATACCAAGTCTAGTAATCCGCAGTGGTGCCTCGGATCTCTAACCTATAGTGTTGGATCCCATACCTATGGAACCACCTGTAAAAAATTGGCCCTAGCTCGGGTCACTTGTATGTGAGGCCCCATGGTCGACCTCTCAGAGTCTCGATGGAAATACCACATGTCTGGCTGTGGGACCGCATGCACCATGCCTAGCTGTCACTTGGCATCTGTCTACCTTGTATAACTCAATGATGTAACTACGACTTCCAAGAAGGAAATGACTCTACTGTACAAATTTTGAGCTCTAATGCATCCTCTGGCCACTGTATCTACATGTAGGGTCTCCATATGATATCCCTATCTAGTACCTCATCAAAATCTCAGCGATATCTATATAAACTACCTAGGTGACCTCGTATGTCACCACCTACTGAAACCCACACCATATAAGACGGACTCCTCTGGAGCTCGTACATGTAAAGTGCCTATAGGGTGGCCGATAGCAATGTGATCCCACACCCAAATCTGCAGCAGCGAGGTAGCCCCCACCATCTTCTGACAGTGGTAGCTAATAAGATGAAGATCCCAGTATAAATGTGCCAGTATGCACTGGCCCCAACAATAACGCTCACCGCTGAAGATCCCATGTACTAGTGTCATTAGCCCTCTCAGAAAGGATGTCCTAGTCTTATCAGTGAGAAAAAACCCACTGATAAGTGACATAACATATAGAGGCCCCCGGTGTAGTGTCAGGTCCGCGATATAATCATGTAGTGTAACAGTCATACCGTCATGTGGTATATCATCTCGGTCAAACAAATCACTAACATCTACCCTGATCTTCCCTAGGTTAGAAGTATACTCGATAAATGAACCCAAGATAGGCACGCGGAAGAATCTGCCACATATCCTCTAAGGTCATAGTCATCTCTCTAGTGGGGATCCTGAAGCACTAGGCTCTCACTATGCCACCACTCTGCCAATGCCGTAAATAGTCCATGATCTAACATAATAGATGGCATCCGGGATACAGGGCCTAGGCCCACTACCTCTAGGAGTATAGCCACCACATGCCAGTCTCATTGGTGCATACTCCCCTCTAGCTCTGCAATATGTGAATGAAGCTCACACATCCGAAGTATTGGCAAACGTCTCTGTAAAATAAGACCACATGTCAGTTACTAACATTTCTTTTAAATTCTAGCTATCATTTTAGGGTTAACCCACAAATCCTAAATATTTTTCTAAGTGTCATCCTTTTTGGCATTTTTCTATTATTTTCCTCCATTTTCCAAGTGTGCTTGGATGCCCTTTTGGGGTGCATGCACACCTTTTGGGGTGCATGTGTGCACCGCTGATCCTTTCGTTGCAGTGCACATGCACACTAACTGCCTATGGGTGCGTGCACCATCGTTCAAGTGCCTGTACGTACGCATGTGTGTGGACCCTAAGTGTATGCGCTCCCTATGTCGTGTGTACACGTGCGTGCACATATGTGGCATATGTGTGTACGCGTGTGTTATTTTTTGTACTTGTGTGTACGCACACATGCGCTAGGACCCTTGCACCCCCGTTTGGACACCTGCGCCACCTTTAGCGTGCCTACACCCACGTGCACGCACACCTTACATGACCCCTAACCTAGTTTCCTAATTCTAAGGGAATTAATTACAAAATTGAACAAGAAGGGTTAGGGTACTCACAAAGACGCCATCATCTGCATGTCGCTCGTACCCTCAGACTGTGTCTGCCTGTCTCAATTGGTCCCATGCTCTCACCATCCTTCTCATCACTGTCAGAGCCTCGCGGTAAAAAATCAGTAGTGGTTAATAATAAATGAATTGGTCACAGTGATTTACCCCCCTCCTCCCCCCCCCCGGGTGGGGTATATCAATCTATTTTTCACCGCCCGTGATACCTGGAGGCTTGTTTTGGACCTTCATTTTCTCCTTTGTTCACCATTGAATAATTATTTTAATTAAATAATTGTTTTTCTCTTAAATTTTTTTTTTTCACCGTGCTGGGGGCATTTTTTGCTGTCTAGTACCCCTTTCTTCTCCCTAGGACAATTTTTATTGCTCCTAGGTGATTTTTCTACTTATCCATACTCTCTTGAATGATTTTTTTTATTTTTTATTTTAAAAAATAATTATTTTATACTAATTTTTCCAATTGTATAGGGACATTATTTGTCATTTATCTCTCCTTTCTTCCACATGGGGCATTTTCTTTTGCATCTAGGTCACTTCATTCTATTTCTTCTATTTTCTTCTACTGTCCACCACATTTTAGAAACACAAAACATAATATAAAAAAATATATAGATATATCACTTCATAATAATCCAAACATACAAACAGGGAAAAATTCTTCACAAAATCCTAAAAAAGTAAAAGACCTACACAAAATAGGTAACCTGCTTATTACAGCTGAAACTTGTGTCTTGCACATAGTATTCTTTCCATATCCTACTGGTTTGTTTCACATATTCCCCGATCAGACATGACTCGTGGATCACCGGACTCACAACCCTTCACAAAGCTAGCTTCTTGCTTTCATCTATACTTTGGGGCACGTCTTATTTCCTGGTGTTGTTTCATTGCACACAAAGCTTTCTACTTGGACCCAGTGTCCATCATCATTTCTTTTTGCATGTATCCTTGCTCGAGACATCATTTTTTCAACCCTTGTCATCAATCACAAACATGTGGACCTCTTCAGCTTGATAACAAAACATTTGTACAACTATCTTGACCATTGTTGGGTTGGATATGTGCGTTCGTACTTGTTTTCCCTGTTAAATGAGCTTGTTTCCTTCTCGTATTGCATTGCATTTTGTATGTTGCATGGAGTTGGTGTTTTCAGCAATGGACAATTGTTTGTAGTATGGTTTTTCATGTCATTCTACTTTTGTTGTATGCTTATATTTTTCATAAGGACCGATGACCTAGATATTTTGGCAATATGATGACACTAAAGTTGTTCCAATGCAAAGGCTAGAGGCTAAGTTCTTCTCTCCACTTCTCCATATTTCTTCTACATCACTTTCTTCTCACCCCTAATTTTCTGTTTCAATGGGGCATTCTGCCCTTGCCCATTCTTCTATCTATTTCTCACATTTTTCGATCATCAATCATCTTCCTTCATCACCCCATCGACACTTGAGGGGGCATCTCTCCCTCCTACTAATATTTTTCTTCTACCCCTTCAAAATTTCATCCATCTACTATCTTTGAAGTGGCGTCACTTACACCACCCCAAAGAGGGGAAAATGTAGACACCTATAATTACGCCCAAGCAATTTAAATACTTAAATTGTGCTAATTATCCCCTTTCTTGCAAATTGGCGACATATCGTCAAAAAGCACTCATCCTTCTCTCCGATCATTCATTAATTAATTACACTACGCTAATTAATTAAGTCACCTATCCAACAAATACCCTAATTAAAGACCTTTCGTTAATAAATCCCCCCTTCTATCTAGACTAATTAATTATTATTAATTAATTAACTTCCCCTTTCATTTAACCAATAAATCAATATTTAATTGATTTAATCCCCTTCTATAGTCTAAATCATGCTAATATTCATCTAAAATATTTCTATAAGCTTGCACATCTATTAATTAAATCATCTTTGATTAATTAAGGAGCCCCCTTTATCCACATGAGTCACTAAAGGACAAGCTAAACCCTCCTAAAGTTAACTGCAACCCTATCTAAACCCCCCTTATCCATAACTAACTCAACATCTCTATTATCCCACATGCAAAGGGATGTAGTGATTCCTTTATCCATTGGGCTATATAAAGAGCCCTCCTCCTACCTTTACACTTACACCTAAATTTCTTGAGAAGACAAAAGCAAAGCACATAGCAAATAGACTATAAGCTTTCATTTGTTACTCTTGAGAAATTCACCATTTGAAGAGCTAAGCCTCCTTTCTTGCATTTTGCCAAGTGCTTGGGTCATATGGGAATAGTCAAAGGGTCTTGTAGCCAAGCTTTGATGAGCTCCCATTCCTAGGTTCTTGAAGATCAAAACAATCAATTTGATTGCCATGGAGTCTACATAGGTCCATTTGCTTTTTGTTGGTAATTAGAGGAGTAGAGGTTTGAATACTTTAGCATGTTAATTTGAAGTTAATGCATTATGCTAGTATTAATCTTGTTTAGCTCTCATCTTTGATGGTGCTTATATTTTGTCTTAGCTTTGTTATAGAACTATTTAGGTGGTAGTTCTTATTCATCTAACTTAGCTTAAGCACAAGTATACATGCACACATGACCATTATGGTATCCTCAAAGAGAAAAATTCCTTGGGAAGATGTGATGAGGGCTAACGATAACATAAAGTAGTTAAGACATGCATACCTTATGATCCTATAGAATGTATGGTGATTAGCGTGCAAAGCGATACAAGTAAAGTGTGGAGTGAACATACAAAGTGAAACACGGAGATTGGGAAAGGGAAGTGGACCCTGAAGTATGTAACAATGAGAGCATGTGCATTGTAGCATGATGTTGTAGCTTGTGTGTGATACTTCTTGTAAGGAAGAATCTATAAAAAGAAGAACAAGAAATTAGTCAAAACTTTGTATGTGATCGAATCTGAGTAAAGTATGCTTAAATGTGTAATAATATACAAAAGTGTGTAAAAAGGAAAACTTGTGCACTTGATATGTGAAAGATTAAGAGATTGAAAAGTGTCCTTTGGTTTGAAAGTTGCTGATTTGAATGTTGAAGGTGAGGGTCTTTAGCTATCTCATGCTAAAAGAGAGTTTCTTTGGGCGATCTCAGAAAGTCAAGTGTGATTTTTTTGGGAGATCTCATGCCAAGTCCATTTTTTGGGTGTTCTCACACCATAGAGAAAGTGTTGTGGAGAGGGGTCTAGTTTTACTCCCCTTAAAGGAGTGACTCTGCCGCAATAAGTGGACTACTACAAATGGTGTGTTTTGATTTGTTCCTTTTTCTAATTGTTCCAAATTGTTTCGATTATAATGGGATTATAGGAGATAGAACTACAAGTTATGTGATCTGGAGGCATGTTCTTATAATTGTATAATGGTGCTTTGTGAACTTTTGTAGACTATTTGGATTATTAAGAAAATAATTATATATGACCCTAGGAAATTAGTGCCCAGGGAAGGACAGGGGCACCCAGGCATTAGTATCTGGGTCTAGGCAATGGTGTGATGTATTATGTGTTGGAACTAAGTCAGATTCTGGCCTATGGGTCATTCTGTAACTATGTTCTTATGTTGTTCTTGTAGTATGTGTTGACCTGAACTGTAACTTTGAGATTTGGTAGGCGTGGTTTTTTCTCCCAATGTATTCCCCCCTCATTTGGGGTGCATGTGACGATTAGAAGGAGGATGGAGCCTAAAAGTAGAGGACCTAATGATTGCTCTGAAGGTGATACACTATAAAGGTGTAGGGGATATGCATGGAAGAAACCAAGGCACATGCAAGAAAAGTAGGCTAGAACTATGTGTCAAGGCAAGAAAAACGATGGTAATGAAAAAGAAATGTAACAAAAAAGTGTGTAAACAAGATGGAGGTGAAAGTGGGAATTCAAACATGGGAAATTTCTCATAATGTCACAAGATAATCAGAAAGCCAAAGCATCCAAAAGAATACAGGTGAATCATGAAAAATGACATAGGGCATATCCCGTAAAGTGACAATAGACAATACAATAACAAGAAAAATGTATCAGATAGCTATGGTTGTAAGAGAAGGATCTCTGATATGTGCAAGGAAAATTCTACACATGAAGCACCCATTAGCATGTTAGAAAGATAAACTAAGTATGTTAAAGACAGTGTAGGTAAGTGATGAAGTTTTTCAAAGTCAAAGTAACTATAAGTGAAAAGTAGCGCATAATATAGCAATAGAACCTATAATGTGTACTATGTGAGAGTAGAGAAATTAGATTCCCCCAAGAGCCTCAGTGGGACTGGAAAGGGATTCAGTGTCAAACATAATTCATTTTGTAAGGAGATATAAGAGATTTGTAGGGTCATATCTAGGTACAGACCCCATGTAAATGTGCATGCATATATAAAAAATGTAATGGAAATACTGAGCATCTGACTAGCAGTAATAACCAAAGTGCAACATGTAGTTAGTAAAAACAAGCATAGAGTAAATGCAAGCAAGATTTGGAAATGGTGTATGAATGTGATGTTGTGGTATGAAAAATGTGAAGGTGGAAGGAAATTTATTGCCTCCCAGCGGATGTGTGTGAGAATGAGGTTTATGAAGATAGGAACCCTGCAAAATCATTAGAATGAACCATAGAGTAAGAGTGTGTCATCAGGTAGTGAGTGTGTTGTGCGAAAGTAGATGCTAGAAAGATGTATCATGAAGCATAAAGTGTGAAGTGTAGTGGATGTAAGGTTAATTTCAGAATTAGACCCTTGACATTCAAGTATGAATTGTGGAACTATATTGCGTCATACGGTTATGATGGTATAATGTGTGTACCAAACATGTGTCAATTCCTGAAGAATATGTAGCTATAAAGAATGGGGTGTGAAGTGGTAGTAGTAGATACTAGAGACAACTGATAGTAATGATTAGGGGAAGACCAAGGTAGGATTATGCGCTTGTGGAAGTGATGCTGAGGTCTATTTAAGACATCATGCCCCTAAATGTCATTTAGAAATGGGGGAGAGTGCTAGTGTGAGTGTCATGAGAAGAAATAGACTCATCACAATGGTAGGAAGAAGCAACAATTATAGGACACAAGGTTGGATGTTGGGTGGATAGAGAGGACAGTTTAAAGAGGTTAGCTATGTTAGGGAGTGAATTTGTTGGCTTGTCTTGCTTGGTTTTTGGTTACTGAACACATAGAATACTGATAACACCGTTGGTGGAATTGATAGGAGGATGGGATGGAGGATGGATTTTGAGGAGGATGTTGTTTAGTTGGAATTTGTAATGTTGTAAAAGAATTTGATAGAATTAGATGAGGGTATGGAGGATGGATTTTGAGAGGTAGTTACCGATAGTTGGAATTGGTTGTAGGGTAAGTGCATGGAAATGGGGGACCAGAAGGGGGTCAAAAGTGGACACATTTTTCCTGAAATCAACAAAACCTCAATTTCACTATGAATTTGATTGAGTTATTTCAGGCAAAGCGGATATCTCGACAGTTTGGTATGGCCCACAATTTGAATGTAAAAATAATTATTGTAGATGGTTCATAAACTACTAAATGTGGGTTAAAGCTAAGTGGAGATTAAGGAGGTTCAAATGTGGTGCAAGGCACACAAGAGTATGAAATTTTTGTACCTAAAAGGCAATAGACGAGGCGATTGTGTGTGCCATAGACCATTTTTTTAGTTCTATAGATTTATTTGGGGTTACAATTCATACTTCATGAATGTTATAAAATACCATCGATGGGTGACTAATTATTTCATATTGTTTGCAGATGCGGCGGGATATACCATAGGGAAAAAAAGTGGAAGGGCAAGTACATGCTCCCAAAATGTAGCGGTGACGATATTTTTGAGTGAGTACCCCCGTAAATAGTTGAGAAAAATGATTGGTTACTTGCTTATTTGATGGTCATGGTTGTCTAATGCGTGAAGTTATGGGTTGTAGGTGAAACGCACTTGGATCTTGAAATTTGGATGGAAAAATCATAAATTTTGCACCAAAATGTATGTATATGTTTTGCCAACTGACAATAAGGCACTAGTAAATGAATGTATGTTATGAGCATGTAAACTAATATTGCAGGCGAACATGCCCATTTGTTTGATATCATTGTTTCACCGTTTTCTTTAAGTTTTTAGACGAAATAGATAAGGGTGTGGGACAAGGAGGAATACCTGTTGTGATGGTTGGTTTGAAGGTCGTTGCACGCGTTCTGACTTCTTGATCCAATGGTGACTGTGAGAGCTTCCTTTTGGCTAGGAGGAACTACCTGAAATACACAACAAGACCACAAGAAAGAGTTAAATAATATATGTCAGTGGGTTGCCTAGTATGTGCTAGATCTAGGAAGTGTGATACTTCCTTAGTGGAAGTTAACCCACTGTTTAATAAAATTTAATGTAAGAAATAATGTAAATAAATAGAATCCTATTGTAGTTGATATGATTTAGGTATCTCATCCAAATACAATAAGTAAATATAACATAACAGGCTAGGTTATGATCAGATCTGGAAATAAGGTAGGTAATTGAGGTGTTGGAACAGGTCAGGGTTAGGTTCTAGGTCACTTAGGTCACATGGGAAAAGGTTGTAGGGATCTAGTTATTATCAGGATTGCCAAATACAAAGAACCAACATCGGTCTGGTATGACCGATGACGATGGTTGAGTAAGAACCGACGACGGTTAATGCGGGATGATAATAACTCAATAGTTCATGGTTTTGGGGATTTGTCTAAGACCGAATCAAAGATGGTAAGGAGTTGGTTTAGGTCTGGGGAGGTGTTTGGAATATTCAGAGGTACTTAGGAGTAGACAGAGGTGATTAAAATGGTTATGAGTGATGGGAATGGTCGGGTTCATAGGAAGGCAATAGTGGTGAGGTAAAAATATAAATGGTGATTGATAAACAAATGTGAAGAACTCTTATAAACTGAATAGAAAATGAAATGGTGCAAGTTAGAAATACACTTACTGTTGTGCAGGTTCAATGACTGGGTGGTGGTGATGGTTGATCAGTGAAATTGTAATCAGTGCAGTGGCAGTGCTTCCCGGAATGTTACCATAAATGCAAAAACCTCCTGATCAATGGTTATGCTGGCTATGGTTGTCTAGATGTATGAAAGAGCTCTGGTTCTTGCTTACATGCAGATCTTCTTTTCTCCAAAACTTGAGAATGTGTCTAACCTCTCAAACAAGGTTACCAAAATGGTTATATGGTAACCGACGACGGTTTAGGGTGACCAGCGTCAGTTTTGATCTGACCGGCGTCGTTTAAGGTGGGATATCCTAGGTTGCCTAAAATAGTAGATCTTGGCTATCTTTTTCCAACTTTACTTGTTGGTGTCAGGTCTAAATGATACATTGCACTTAGATATGCAAGAATATGGTTAGAGGAAGAGTAGGCATGTGCTTTTAGAGTTATACTAAGTCTTAGCTCATTAAGGTAAGTAGGGATAAGTCTTAGTTAGTTATGGAAACATGCTATGAATAGGTCTATGGTGAGGTGTCTATATGAGGTGGCTAGGTGAGGTGTGCATCAATTTAATTAAATTAATTAAATTAATAAATGGAGTGAGGGTGAGTATTGAATTAATTGTGGATAATTAAATTAATGTTAATATGGGGTGAAAGGGGGGCTAATGCTAGGTGATTATGTTTAAGTTAGTTATTCGAAAGGGGACCAAGGGGAGTGTGATCCAATTTTGGTGTCTACAATTTTGTCCTTTTTGTTACGTAGCTTGTATTGGTAAGTGACGTTGAAAAAAATAGGAAGGGATTGCCCCATGCATGGGTGAAGGTGATCCCCCTCAAACGAGACACTGATGAGGTGGAATATAAAATCGGTGAGTGGTTTGATAAATGTGTAAGTGAGGAAGATAGGTGGGAAGGGTTGAAGTATTGCGGGAAAGGGTGACGGTCAACTTGGGTAATGGGTGGTAGCTCGTGGTCAAAATTGGGTCATGGGTAATAGAAATCAAATGCATGTACACATATAGATTGCAACACGATACCAGGTTTAAGAGCTTGCAAACTCTACATCGTCCAAGGTCAATAGGTTTATCCAAATAAGGGTGAAGTCATTTAGGTATCCAAGGTATAGGATATGGTCGAGAAACACAACGTAGGTCAAGTGCAGGAAGGTTTAGGTATGCTCTAGTACACCAAAGGATTGGTTGGGATAAATGGCACAGCAATAGGAAAGGTACGGTTGTTAGGCTAAAACAACATAGGTAACAACATCGCAAGGTATAATGAGTGCAAAAGGTAAAGGGTCACACCAAGTAGGTCAAGTTCAGGAAAATAGGTCATGGCACAAGTAAGGCCAAGGTATAGGTAAAATAACTCCTAAGATGCAACAAAGGAAATGCAGGGGCAGGTTGAGCTTGTAGGTATGTTTCAATGGGTGGCCGAAATGATAACATGTGTGTTGGCACCAATGGTTGTAGGCAAAGGAAACATAACAAGCTTAAATAGGTAGAAGGGCTAATCGATGCCGGTTATAGGGTGACTAATGTCGGTCGGCTAGGGCACAAATATGACCGGAGTCGATCATATCGGGTTGGGTTTATAAAACAAAAATTCTATATTTTACGGAATCATTGTTGCTTTGTAACTTTGGAGAAAACGACAGAGCTATTTGACTTTTGTGCCATGTTTTAGAGAGAGAAGGATAGGGCATTGTACCCGGCTAAGGTGGAGAGTACAAGTGGGTGAGAGGAGCTAGGGAGACGGGTCCACAAGCTCGTGGGTATCTATTTGATTGTTTGGATTAGAGGAGTGAGTTGTTGTGATTTGGGCATGACAGAAGCAGGAGAGGGTTTGGGTGGGCCACCAGTACATCGGCCAGTCATGTCACCATGATGACGACATTGAGATGAGGTAGGATTTCATCCTTTCTATGTATTTATTTGAGAAAATAAGGTATGGGTGTGGGTTTTTGGGTATAGGTATATAATTAAATTTGTGGTGAAAATTGGTGTAATGAGGGAGGGTGGAGATCTGAGATAGGTTAGATAGGGGTGGGGAGGGGTTTGGTTTAGCTTTGGGTAAGGTAGGATAGGTTTTTAGGCTAGTTTGAGAAATTTTAGGGAAAATGGGGGGTTATTGTGGATTTGGTCACCACGACAGTGACTAACACCAATCAAGGTTTGGCCAATGTCATGTAGACACCAAAATTGGGTCACACTCCCCTTGGTCCCCCGTCGAATAACCAACTCAAACATATTCGTCTAACCATGGCCCCTTCCACCCCACATTAATATTAATTTAATTAACTTAATTAAATTAATATCCATCCTCACAATATTCATTACTTAATTATTTTAAATAAGCTAATTTCCACCTCACCTAGCCACCTCACCCTAGACCTATTCTTGACATGTTTCCATAACTGATCAAGGGATATTTTAAGTGTCAAAAGTTCCCTAAACTTCCTTAAACTATGCTAGTGCAGTATATCCTTCAGAAAGCTTTCCGACTACAGTAAGAACGTGAAAAATGGACACTCTAAGCTTAAGTTATGTCCGGTCAAAGTTCAGTCAACAAGGAAGTCAACTTTCGTCAACAGGTCAACAAGTGGACCAATGGCAAGGTGACACATGGCAATTGGTGAAAAGATAAAATCAATGGTCTTATAATTTTTTAAAAATCAGTTCCATGGTATAGATCTCGTCGCAAGCTTTTTGATTTATTTTGAATGGACCAAATCTGAGTTCGTATGTGAAAGATATGCATAGTCAAAGTTGTGGTCAAATGATGATGTCACACACTCTGATGTGGACAAATGACATATTATGGGCATGAAACTTAGCAGATTTTTAGTGGATTTAGATTTAAAATAATAATAATAATATTTTATTTAATCCATTCCATGGGAATAAGCCTGATTCCATGGGATAAGGAGGATTTTGTGGATAAAAAGTTATTTAAAGGCTTATCATATCCCTTTCCCACCAAATGTGGGGTCAATGGCTAAATTGGGCGCCTAAACCTATGGAAGGGTGATTTGAACCCAGCACCTCATCTAAAAAGAGAATAGGTCTTACCAAAACCACCCTCTTATAAGTGGTATAAATATAGCTCGCGTGTATTTGTAATGGGAAGTGTCAGGTCTGTGTCAAGGGAATAAGGAGACAATTTTGGAAAAATGCAGTTTTGGGGCACTTCTGCTCACTTCCAGATCTCGAGTTATATATGAAAGTTGCTCAAAATTTTGAGATGATTGCAATGGTGTGATCATTTATCCAATTTGGATCTTTTGTGATAGAGTTATTTTCTGTTAAAGTCACACGAAGGCATAGAACCAAAGGGAGACACTGCTGCAAGTGGATCAGGAAGGTGAAGGACATAGGCTAAGCTCCATTAACATCCTTTGAAGTTGTGAAACAAATTTTTGCAGGTTTTTGATTCATTATTGGTTAATGTAAAGGTTATTGTATTTACATTTTTTAACATTATTAATGGATCAGTTCACCACGAACCTGGGCACATAGGAATTCTGAACCCCATAAACAATCTAATGTTGTGTTCTAATTTTAATTTTCAGTCTTTGATTATTTGCAATAATTTAAATTCCAAAAAATAATTTGGATGTAATGGTAATCAATATTTGACAACTTTGGAAAATTGATTAAAATCAAGAAACTGTGATTTTGGGCTTTGATCAAACAGTGAATGTTGAATAAAAAGGAATTTAAATTTCAGTTTGGAAACATTCCTAAATTAGAATTTGATCAATTTTTGGAGTATAAAATACTTCACGTTGATTAAAAAATAACAATCCTTGAAAACGTTTAAAAGTGAAAAAAATAAAACACCCGTTTTTGGATCAATAATTGACTAAGACTTGGTCCCACTTACCTTAATGAGCTAAGACTTAGTTCAACCCTAAAAATCAATGCCTATTATCCCTCTAACCATATTCCCGCTCATGAAAAAGGAAACTTCTACTTTGATCCGCAAGAATAAACAGATCTGGCAGAAATGATTGCCAAGATCTGTTATTTTTAGTAAACCTAGGGAATCCTACCGTAACCGATGTCGGTCATCCCTAAACTAACGCCGGTCAACCTAGAACGATCGTCGGTTACCATTTATTCACCTTAGCAACCTTGTTTTTGGGTTGGCATATTCTGAGATCAAGGGGACGAGAAGAGAGTTGTATGCAACTAGAACCAGAGCCTTTTTCACACATATAGACATCCATAGCCAGCACCAGGATAGATCTAGAGGCATAGCACTCGCTGAAGAAATCCAAGAAGCACTATCGTGGCAATAAACACCATTCTTCTGATCAACTGCCATCACCATTCAGCCATCAAACCTACATCACAGTAAATATATCTTCTACCAGCATTGTCTATTTCACTTTAATAACCTTTGTTACTTATGTGATCAGTTTATACTTTGAATGTTCCTTTCCCATCTTCTACCTACTTGTAGACTTAGCCATTCCTCTACCCACACCAACAAATCACCCATTCTCACGTCCTACACCCCTCTGAGTATATCTGAGACCTTTACATACCTCCCTATCTACCCTTCCATCTTTTTTTAGCTTCAGTTCAACTCCTACAATCATATCTCATTAAGCTCCTTTCACCCCAACCCTATCAACGCCAGTTACCCATGACCATCTTCGGTCTCTTCTAAATCGTCGTCGTTTACACCCGACCGACATCGGTCTCTGTGTTTTACACTTGTGCCAATAACAGAGCCAACCTACCTTCTACCAAGTGACCCAAATAACCAAGAACTTGACCCTGATAAGTTCTGACACCCTGAAACCTACCTACCCTTCAAATATGACTATAGCCTAGCCTGTTATGTTAGATTTGCTTATTGTGCTTGAATGAAATACCTAAATCATATCAACTACAGTAGGATTTTTTTTTTATTTCTTGCATTAAGTTGTTTTAAACAGTGGATTGACAGCCATCTAGGGAGTATCACACTTCCCGGATCTAGCACACGCTAGGCAGTCCACTGTCATATATTATTTAACTCTTCTTTTGTGGTCTTGTTTTCTAGTTCAGGTAGTTTCTCTCAGCCAAAAGGAAGCTCTCATAGTCAGCATTAGATTGAGAAGTCAGAACGCGTGCAACAACTATCAACCAACCAACATAAACAAGTATTCCTCCTCAGCCCATAACCCCTATCTATTTCATCTCAATAACATAAAGAAAATGATGAAACATTTTGGCACATCTGGTGGGACCCATCTAGGGTTCCTTGAATTTTTCTTCATTCCTAGGTAAAGATTGTGTGTTTGTTTATTTTCTAAACTTATTTATACTAAATTTATTTCTCTGGTAATCCTCTCTTCTTCTCATTTTTTAAAACAAAATCTATTTTCCGGTACTTAAAATGAACCATTTCTTCTTTCTTGCATTCGCATAAGTAGTGAAAGAGCACATTCCTACTTGTTCACCATTTTCTTCATCGAACGTAATTTGTCGATTTGGGTTTAAAATCAGTTGCATTTCATCCTTGTATGTTGCATTTAGCTCACATTAAAATGAGGGAAACCTATATGCTAGAAGTCATGCCTAGCTGATGGTTGACACAAATAATCATAGCAAAACACTCTATTTCTTCTTCATCTACCAAACTACACAAAATTGAAAAAAAAATACACATCTTCTTAAACAACATCTCACCCAGAAGAAGCTGTCAACAATCACACGATCAGTGGATTGATAGTGGGCATCTAGGTGGTTGCTATTAGTGCAGAATCACAGTACCCCTGAGTTTCTGCAACCATATGGGTTGATATTCTCAGTGTGATTGCACAACATGGAGCATCTCTCAAGGTGTGGGACCTTACGAGTTGAGAGAGCTCTCAGGATTGAGGTTGGTTCCAATTTCTCTTTTCAGGTGCATACAAATAAATTGCAGAAGATCTATTCTAAGTCTATTCTATCTACCAAGGATACATGCTTAGAGAGATGCAAGAAAATAAACCTAAGCTAATGAGGTGATGCACCAAAGGAATGCTAGACACTCGTTTTGTAGTTTAACACAGACCACGAAATGTAATACAAGCACTATGCACAGATGACCAAATCGCAATAAGAGATCAGAGAGATAATAACAAATACACGAGAGGGTTGAGAAACATCCACATACATATATATTATTGCTTAGGAGTCGATATAGTATAGTGCAGTAGCCAAGAGGAAAAACTTGCATTACAACTCAAAGGAGAGGTTAGAAAAGCTCCACAAATCCTTCTGTGAACAAAAGAAGAAGGGAGGGCACAAAATAGAAATGTCCAACCTTTTACAATGAGTCCCGACCCTACTATTATAGATTCAACACAAAGGGAAGAAGGAGAGAGAAGAGGGAAAACTAGTTCGAAGCTCAACCACTATCATCAATGCCTCTTGCAAAATCCACCACAAATCTGTCATGCCTACATCAATTACTTGTTCGGTACCTCGAAGGAGGAGGAAATGGTTGATCAGATTAAATCTGATCTGGTTGTTGGGGCAAATAGATCATGTATTAATGGCCTGAAGATGTTTCTTCATTTTCTCCCCACCTAACCTCTCCAAAATTAAAGTTTCATATCTCCATGGTGTAGACGAGGCCGAGATCTTTCCAATAGTGATAGATTTGTTGGATTTCGAGCCCTGAGTCAAAAGATATGCCCATTCAAAATTTGAATCAGGTTCGTATAAAATGGCGAGAACTGGCTACCAAAATGGGCCCCCTTTTTTGAAACCAGACACGTGGAGGGTTGGCACATGTCTAAGGGTAGCCTTTGTATTTTTCTTTTGGAAAGGTGTGGGGTTGACACGTGGTTTCTTCCGCGGCTTGCATAGTCTCTTCATGTTTTTTGGCTAAGTCTTTTGCTTGGCAGGGTCATATATCTGATTGGGGACACGCGGAGGCCTGACGCTTGTTTGGAAACCTTCCCTTAATTTTGTTCTTGAACTAGCACTCGTGCTGACACTTGGCACCCTCTACTGCCCTATCTCAATGCTTTGATTATTCAACCCAACCCTATCCCTTTATGAAATCGGACGTGTGGAGGCTTCGCGCTCACTTAAAAACTCGCTCAGGATTTTACCTTTGAAGGAGCGTCGGGTTGACACGTGGAATCCTTTGCAAGCTCTTGGACTTTTCAATAGCCTCTCTTACCTATTCGGACCCTGAACACGTGGCGATCTGGCACTCGTTCTCCATACTTAGTCAATTTTGGGTATGCTCTGTCCCATTTTTTTCAACTTGGACTACGTGGCGAGCCCGCGTTCATTTGGGCCTCCACTTTTGGATTTTCCTTTGGGGATGCGCCAAGCTAACGCATGGTGGTTTCTGCTAGCACTTCTATACTTAGTCTTTTTTGCGGCCTGCCTTGTCCGCCTTTTGACTTTTAGCTGTTGACTCTACCTCATCTTTGGGTCTGGGACACGTGGGGGTCTGGTGCTCGTTTCAGTCTCCTCTTTCAGATTCAATCTTTGGAGGTGTGTCACTTGGACACTTGGCAGCGTCCATTGTCTCCTCCATACTTAGTCATTTTTGGGCTCGTTCAAAAAAAATTCAGAGCCCGAAGACTTTGAACATTCGTTATTCCTTTTGTTTTGAGTCTATGGCTTCTTTGACACTGTCTTCTCCTTCCTTGACCCTGTTATTCCATTTCTGAGCCCGCCTATAATTTTTTTGCTAGATTTGAAGCACAGGTTCGCTTGACAAAGTTCGTTTCTTTGAATTTTTTCTTGCATGGGTTCGTTTGATCTTTCGCAAGCCCTTCTCTTATTGTAGAGTCCCTCTACAACGTGTTTGCAAGATTTGAATGAGATTTCTTTGGTTCCTTCTTTGTGGGGTTGTGGCTGATCAATTTTTTTCGGGGGACAAAATAGTGATAATAATTTGGTGACTCACAGGGGCATCTACCTGCTAGATAAAAGGACCAGTTGCCTTGTTATATCCATTGGGCATGGAGTCAAGAATGATGGCCTGATACTGATCCTGCCTCTGATTCGTGAGCCCGACCATTTGCACTCTCAATTTTCATAAGAAATATTGAAACAAGGATTTTGAGAGTAGAAAATTGTTTTGACTTGGGGATCTCATCTGTCCTTAAATGGACTATTTCGAAGATGGATTTAGTTGCTTTGCATTTGTTTTATTTTGAAATTTGCAACTGTTACAGGAAACTACGAGTCTTCTGCCATGAATAGTGAAGGGTCTGGCCTTAGTAGCTCTGGAGCAATACGAACAAAACTTATGTATAAAGACAAAATCATACATGCCTCAAATGAGACATGCAGAGTGTGCACAAGCACTTCTTCTGCTCGAAACAAAGTCTACTCCTACTCCTAAACTAACCAGAGAGAAAGGGGACTAAGAAAAGCCTGCTATAGGCAGGGAGAAGTAGCTTCCCTTTCTCAAGAGAGGCAGCCATGCAAATGATTTGACACTAAATATAGCTGCCTGTATGAGTGAAAAACTAACTTTAAGTCGATCGTCCACCCATATCAGCAAGGTATCAACATTAATGGAAAATACCTCCTCAAGCCGATTTGCATTGGACTCTTGGAGGTGTTGATGGTGACCCTTGGTGCTTTGATACTCATCCTCATGCCCTGAAGTAGGCATGACTAGTTTTGGCTTCAATGAAGCCAAGTACCTGATCGGGCATGGTCTGATCCTTTGAATGTCCCCTTTGCTCTAAAATTTAACTCCAAAAATGGAGTCTTTTGTGGACCTTCTTGGATGGATGGTTTGAGAGAGATGATGACATCTTCTTTCCTTTTCTCTTCCTTCTCTTGTGAAGAACATGGAAGACTCATATCTTCCAACCTTGGTCTCAGAGAGTTGTTATGAAGTGCAGGATGTTGTCCTTGAATGTCCTCCTTCATGTCAGCAAGCTTATATGCTTGGAAGGTGGATGGAAGAGGAGAAAATGATGTGATCTCCTCAGGCTCCTCTTCACCAAAGGAATCTTCCAAGTCTGACAGACAGTCTGCCTCCTTGTTGTTCTGTTACAGGTGCTCTACTTCCTCCATGGTGTCCTCCTGATCTGAAACTTTCTCACCATGGTTCCCCTCTTCCTCAAACATAAAGTTTGAAAGTTCAAATCTTCTTAAACATTAGAGCTTAAAGGGGATGGAGTGGGAGGAAGAACTTGAGGTTCTTCTGTAGCGTGGCCTATGCTTGGAGCCTCTGAAACTGTATGGTCCTCCTCCATCATGGAATTAACAATCAAATCATGCCCTTGAAATGAAAACAAAGGATATTAAATGATGATTTCTTCATTGAGTGGCTTCAACACTAATTTTATTTCTCCCATCTACTCCTCTTCAATGGAACTTGGTGCTGATTTTTCTTCCTCAACTGGTTGTGCAGCTTGGATCAGATCAACATCCTCTTCAAACAAAGTGCCATTAGGGACATTGTATTCAAAGCAAACAGGTTGTTGATCTTCCTCCTATTTTTTATCCTTCTCTGCTGCAAACTCAGCCTTAGCCACCACTGGCTCTTCAACCTTGACCTTCTCTATTGGCTTAATCATCAAGGGGATCTTTGTAAACTCAAATTTGGCAGCCCAACTCTTCGGATTGTCTATCATTTCTTCTCTATTGGGTTCCTCTTCTTGCTGCCCTTGGCTGGTTGTTTGAGTTTCATCTCCCTAACATGAATTTGGGGAAGCAAGAGGAGTGGCAGGTTGGGGTTCAACTGGTTTTGCTATTGTTTGTGGTGGAGAGGGAGGTGGAACTTCTTGTTTCTTTGGAGGGAATGACTGCTTAGGAAAGAAAAGGGGAGAAGAATTGAGATGGGATGGAAGAATAGGAGATGGAGAAATGAAATCAACACTTGAGGCAGCAAGTGAGGGGCTTGACTCTTGATCATACTGAAATGATAAAGATTGAGAAAGAGAAAATGAAGGACAGGGAGCTGGTGATTGACTTACCCATTGACAAGGTTGTTGTGTCCAGCTCATAAGCCTCAATATCTTCAATCCATTGTGTAAGCTGAGGCAACATTTCAACCATGAAGTCAAGCTTCTCCTGAGGGTTGTAATGTCTTGGAAAAGGGCCTTCCCATGGACAAGGTGCCCTGTAACCAATCTTGAATGCCTTCATTTGTTTTATGGCCCTTGATTGAACCATGCTAGCCTCCATTTTTTGAATCTTCTCCAGCAAACCAACATTCTCCACATAGGTGTCACCATTGTATGCGCCCCCTTGTTCTTGATAAGCTCTATGGCCAAACTAACTTTGACCCTACTCATATGGGTAAGCATAATGGTCCTGGATCTGATTATAATGCTGAATTGGAGGAGTTGGGAAATGCATTGGAGGTGAACTGCATTGCTGCTGTAAGTGTGAGTTCCAATAAGGAAATGAAGCCATGATTGCACAACTTCATGGAATGGGAGAAAATGAAAGAGATGGAAGAAGAAAATGGATGAAAATGGGTGGAAATGGATGGAAATGGTCTGCAACTTTAGAGATAGGGTTGTTGACCAGATAGAGTCACCAGATGTGCTTGTATGTGCCTCAAAAGGTTGAACCTTAACAGGAACACACCAACCTGCTAAGATGAAGTGGTAAGGTGCTTCAGACTTGTCCCACTAGGCGTGCCAAAACTGTTAGCGCAGAATCACAACACCCCTGAATGTCTACAATCAGATGGTTGAGATTCTCAGTGTGATTACACAACATGGAGCATCTCTCAAGGTGTGGGACCTTGCGAGTTGAGAGAGCTCTCCAGATTGAGGTTGGTTCCTATTCCTCTGTTCAGGTGCATACAAAACAAATTGCAGAGGATCTATTCTAAGTCTATTCTATCTACCAGGAGACAGGGTTAGAGAGATGCAAGAAAATAAACCTAAGCTAATGAGGTGATACACCAAAGGAATGTTAGACACTCATTTTGTAGTTTAACACAGACCACGAAATGTAATACAAACACTATGCACAGATGACCAAATCGCAATAAGAGATCAGAGAGATAATAACGAATACACGAGAGGGTCGAGAAACATCCACAGACATATATATTATTGCTCAGGAGTCAATATAGTATATTGCAGTAGCCAAGAGGAAAAACTTGCATTACAACCTGAAGGAGAGGTTAGAAAAGCTCCACAAATCCTTCTATGAATAAAAGAAGAAGGGAGGGCACAAAACATAAATGTCCAACCTTTTACAATGAGTCCCGACCCTGCTTTTATAGATTCAACACAAAGGGAAGAAGGAGAGAGAACAGGAAAAACTAGTTCAAAGCTCAACCACTATCATCAATACCTTCTGCAAAATCTGCCCCAAATTTGTCATGCATGCATCAATTACTTGTTCAAACACCTTGAAGGAGGAGGAAACGATGGTTCAAATCAAATCCGATCTGGTTGTTGGGGCAAATAGATCCTGTATTAATGGCCTGAAGATGTTTCTTCATTTTCTCCCCACCTAACCTCTCCAAAATTAAAGTTTCATATCTCCATGGTGTAGACAAGGCCGAGATCTTTCCAACAGTGCCAGATTTGCTGGATTTCGAGCCCCGAGTCGAAAGATATGCCCATTCGAAATTTGAATCGGGTCCTTACAAAATGGCAGGAACCAGCTACCAAAACGGGCCCCCTTTTTTGAAATCGGACACGTGGAAGGTTGGTGCATGTTTGAGGGCAGCCTTTGTATTTTTCTTTTGGAGTGGTGCAGGGTTGACACATGGTTTTTTCCACGGCTTGCTCAGTCTTTTCATGTTTTTTGGCTAAGTCTTTTGCTCGACGGGGTCATATATCTGACCGGGGACACGCAAAGGCCTGGCGCTTGTTTGGAAACCTTCCCTTAATTTTGCTCTTGAACTAGCACCGTGTTGACACTTGGCACCCTCCGCTGACCTATCTTAATGCTTTGACTATTCAACCCGACCATGTCCCTTTATGAAACCAGACACGTGGAGGCTCCGCGCTCACTTAAAAACCCGCTCAGGATTTTTCCTTTGAAGGAGCATCGAGTTGACACGTGGAATCATCCGTAAGCTCTTGGACTTTTGAACAACCTCTCCTACCTATTCGGACCCTGAACATGTGGAAAGTTGGCACTCGTTCTCCATACTTAGTCGATTTTAGGCCCTCTCTGTCCCATTTTTTTCAACTTGGACTACGTGGCGAGCCCGCGCTCATTTGGGCCTCCGCTTTTTGATTTTCCTTTGGGGATGCACCAAGCTGACGCATGGCGGTTTCTGCTAGCACTTCTATACTTAGTCTTTTTTTAGGCCTGCCTTGTCTGCCTTTTGACTTTTAGTTGTTGACTCTACCTCATCTTTGGGTATGGGACACGTGGGGGCTTGGTGCTCGTTCGAGTCTCCTCCTTTTGGATTCAATCTTTGGAGGTGCGTCACTTGGACACTTGGCAGCGTCCACCATCTCCTCCATACTTAGTCATTTTTGGACTCGTTCTAAACTATTTCACAACCCGAAGACTTCGAACATTTGATGTTCCTTCTATTTTGAGTTTATGGCTTCTTTAACACTGTCTTCTCCTTCCCCGGCCCTGTTATTCTATTTCTGAGCTCGCCTGTAATCTGTTTACTGGATTTGAAGCACGAGTTCACTCGACATAGTTGTTTCTTTGAATTTCTTCTTGCATGGGGTCATTTGATCCTTCACATGACTTTTTCTTATTGTAGAGTCCCTCTACAACCTGTTTGCAGGATTTGAATGAGATTTATCTAGTTCCTTCTGTGCGGGGTCGTGGTTGATCAATTTTTTTTGGGGGACAAAATAGTGATAACAGTTACTTTTGTCTAGTCATTACCTTAGAGGATGGCCCACCCCCTCCATAACATAACCTGAATCCTCTCTTTTTAGATATCCTTCTCGTAGGAAGCTTGCCTACATCAATTACTTGTTCACCCACCTCGAAGGAGGAAATGGCGGGTCAAATCATATCCAATTTGGTTGTTGGGGAAAATAGATCCTATATTAATGGCCCGAAGATGTTTCTTTATTTTCTCCCCACCTAACCTCTCCAAAATTAAAGTTTCAGATCTCAATGGTGTAGACGAGGTTGAGATGTTTCCAACGGTGTCAGATTTGTTGGATTTCTAGCCCCGAGTCAAAAGATATGTCCATTCGAAATTTGAATCGGGTCCATACAAAATGGCGGGAACTGGCTACCAAAACGGGTCCCCTTTTTTGAAACCGGACACGTGGAGGGCTGGCGCATGTCTAAGGGCAACCTTTGTATTTTTCTTTTGGAGTGGCACGGGGTTGACATGTGGTTTCTTCCATGGCTTGCTTAGTCTCTTCATGTTTTTTATCTAAGTATTTTACTCGATGGGGTCATATATCTGACCGGGGACACGCAGAGGCCTGGCGCTTGTTTAGAAAGCTTCCCTTAATTTTTCTCTTGAACTAGCATCGTGTTGACACTTGACACCCTCCGTTGCCCTGTCTCAATGCTTTGACTATTCAACCCGACCCTGTCCCTTTATGAAACCGGATGTGTGGAGGCTCCGCGCTCACTTAAAAACCCACTCAAGATTTTTCCTTTGAAGGAGCGTCAGATTGACACGTGGAATCCTCTGCAAGATCTTGGACTTTTCAACAGCCTCTCTTACCTTTTCAGAGCCTGAACACGTGGTGAGCTAGTGCTCGTTCTCCATACTTAGTCGATTTTGGGCTCGCTCTGTCCCATTTTTTTCAACTTGGACTACGTGGTGAGCCTGTGCTCATTTGAGCCTCCACTTTTGGATTTTCCTTTGGGGATGCGCCAAGCTAACGCATGGTGGCTTCCGCTAGCACTTCTATACTTAGTCTTTTTTTAGGCCCACCCTGTCCACCTTTTGACTTTTAGCTATTGAATCTGCCTCATCTTTGGGTCTAGGACACGTGGGGGCTTTGTGCTCGTTCAAGTCTTCTCTTTTGGATTCAATCTTTGGAGGTGTGCCGCTTGGACACTTGGCAGCATCCATTGTCTCCTCCATAATTAGTCATTTTTGGGATTGTTATGAACTGTTTCAGAGCCCGAAGAATTCGAACCTTCTTCGTTCCTTCTGTTTTGAGTCTATGGATTTTTTGACACCGTCTTCTCCTTCCCCGACCCTGTTATTCCATTTCCAAGCCCTCCGGTAATCTATTTGCTGGATTTAAAGCATGGGTTCGCTCGACAAAGTCGTTTCTTTGAATTTATTCTTGCACAGGGTCGTTTGATCTTTCGCAGGCCTTGCTCTTATTGTGGAGTCCCTCTACAACCTATTTTTAGGATTTGAATGAGATTTCTCTAGTTCCTTATGTGTGGAGTTATGGCTGATCAATTTTTGTTAGGGGACAAAATAGTGATAATAGTTACTTTTTTCCAATCATTACCTCAGAGGACGGCCTGCCCCCATCATAACTTAACCTGAAACCTCTCCTTTTAGATATCCTTCTTGTAGGAAGCCTTCCTTACAAAAAACTCTACTCTAAATTCATGAGTTAGTCTTCTAAATATCATAAGCTCAACAAATTAAAATCACTTATTGGATACGTGTTTTTTAGCATTTGATTGACGTGCATTTTTAGGTGTGAGGATACGTCTTTCCATTTTATATTCTTTTGCCTTACACACTCCATAATCACAGTTGGAGTATTCTAACTTCTTCTGAGTGTGTCAGGACCTCATTATATCATCTCTAGGCTTCTGGGTTGATCATTCATCTGATCTCAATTCACAACAATCTATTTTCTTGTATTTTTCAAATCTTCACAGTGACCGACATCAATTTATTCACTGGCGTCAGTTTACACCTCACCATCATCAATTCTACCTAACTGTCGTCAGTTTTCTATCCTTTTGGTTAACTTGCCCAAGGGACACCTATTCTCAGTGTCTTCACTATTTTGAGTTTTTCTGAGTCTTTGTACTCTCATAAACTGTCATCATACAACTTATCTACTTGACATTCATTAGTTTTTGTCCCCTTTGGTCAAAACTATTTTTTTTCTCATAGTAACTGACCTCGGTTACCCCTAAACCGGCATCGGTCATCCTTAATCGGCATTGGTTACCCTATGTTGAATCTTAGCTTATACATTGCCCAAAGACACCTATAAACACTTGTTTTCTTCATTCCTACTGCTCTTTGTGTCATCTACAGCATACAACATCACTTGATAACATTCATCTGGTTTTGACTCGTAACCAAGCTAACGCTCGTATTTCCATTAGTCATCAACCACTCCTGCCTAGATCCTTCACCACCTTCTGTCATGTCACCCATGAATCCAACCCTACCTACCACCATTACCACAGGTGACAAGAAATTTATATGACTCCTCGATAGAATCCTACGGCCTTATAGTTCTGGGACTCTCAGGTCAGTTGATATATGGCATGCATGTATCCCGATACAAGACCTACATTGGACTAGTACAATGGGCTCATCATCCTTAATCGGCATTGGTTACCCTATGTTGAATCTTAGCTGATACATTTCCCAAAGACACATATAAACACTTGTTTTCTTCATTCCTACTGCTCTCTATGTCATCTACAGCATACAACATCACTTGATATACATTCATCCACATGGTGTTGACTCGCAACCAAGCTAACGCTCGTATATTCCATGCTAGTCATCAACCACTCCTGCTTAGTCCTTCACCACCTTCTGTCATGTCACCCATGGATCCAACCCTACCTACCACCATTACCACAGGCAACAAGGAATTTATATGACTCCTCGATCAGAATCCTACGGCCTTACAGTTCTACCTTTCCCACTTTTCCACCCGGGACTCTTCAGGTCAATTGATATATGGCATGCATGTATCCCAATGTGCTTGACAAGAACTACATTGGACTGGTACAGTGGGCTACCTAGACATTCCATCTACTCATTTAATCAAGTATCACAAGCCTTCTTAGACCACTTCTTAATCAACATTGTTAAGAAAGTCACCATGACTTATCTTTATTCCACACGACAGTACAACGATGAGTCTATCGCTGTCTTTGTCACTTGCTGGCGCAGCCTAATTAACCAGCTCACATTTCAATTGCCTCAAACTGAACTCATAGAGTTGTTTACTCAGGCTTATGTTATACACATCTCACCAACCCTGCAGGTGCAAACCTTTCACACTTTTGATGAGGCATTCACCATGGCACAGAAATTGGAAACTCGTGTTATCGAAGAAAATAAAATGCAGTTGCGTAACAAGAACATCACGTCCAAATCAAATGATGCTTCTTCATCTTCGAAACCCCAAAAAAACTATTCAAAACCAAAAGGATCTGCCAATGCCGTAGTTCTCAAGGTCGGCCCCCCCTCATCCATCAAACCCAGCTAAACCTCCTTCTAATCTCTCTCCTGTCCAAGCTTTTCAATTCAGATGAGAACAACGAAAGTAAACTTCAATAGGAGAAACTTATTCTTTTATTTTGGAAAAGCTTATTAAGTTGGTCCTATTACCCTTCCACCTATAAAACCACACACTAGTTTTGACCCTGAGCACCCCATGCCTGCATGGTATAAAGAACATGACTTTTGTAACTATCATCGTGTCAAAGGTCATAGCGACAATAACTGCATCACCTTAGAGAATATCATCCAAGAAATGTTAGACAACGGAGATCTAGTCTTGGATAACCCAAATGCACCCGCTAACCAAAACCTACATATCTTCAAGAATTCATTCCCTAATCATGCCCCATCTTCCAACCAAGTTGGTGACACTTCAACCAATGATAACAATGTCCGTGAGGTCCACATTATTTTCGATGACATACCAATTGCTTCCCAGTTGCCCCATGTTCCTTCCATAGATGAAATCTTAGCCCAAGCTCCCTACCTACATAAGAACTTATTTCATCTACTCCTCCACCCACAGAGGAACCCCCTTCATTTTCTCCTTCACTCGTGGAAGAGCCTATAATTAGCATGCCACCTTTGACCCCTCAAATTCTGAGCAATCATCAGTGGCACCTCTCCTACTCATAGGAGATACATGTCCACAACCTACACCATCATAAGAAGAGTCCACCTCATCTAGCCCATCCTCTCCTCTACCCATGGAGGATCCTATAGAAATACCATTGCCTTTAGATGACAATTCTCCATCAGACCTTCAAGATCCCATTGATCTGCTTTCAGCTCTCTTACCCACAGAGTTTGAGGCTAGCCATTTCCATGTTTCTCAAACACATTTTATGGGGATTTCTACTTAATCCACATTGGCCCCACTTACAACAGTACCATTTTCACACTTGGACGATCGCCTAGACTATGTTGATAGAGCCTTACTTTGGGGACGTATTCTACTTCCTGTTTCAACCCAAATGCAGTTGTCACTCACCAACACCTCCACAATCTATCCAAAAGTGTTTCAAGCAACCAAACCAAACACAACCATGACTATTGCAACACCTTCCATGTTATCACCCACATCCCAACACACACCTCTTGCCCACAACCCAACATACATCTACACCCAAACACCTACCCATGCCTATATCATCTCCCTTACCTAAACCCATCACTACCTTAGGGGTCATGCCGACATCGAACCTTACTCACCCACCCATCAAATTAGATTTAGCCACATCTTCCCAAACCAACACTAAACTTATTCCGGCCCCTAAAAAGAAGACCCAACCTCCTAGGCCTCATACACCAACCTCACCTACCACACCATTATCACCTTTTCCCCTTCCATCCATCCTAGGACCTCACCCCTCGACCCTGGCCAAGCAACATCCTTCCACCAATAAACCAAGAACGTAGCAACCCACCTCCTCATCACGAACCTCTAATATACCCAAGCTGATCCACACAACCTCCACCATCACCCGTAACCTTCTTACCACCCATACCACCACTACCATCCATAACTTCTTCACTACCCATGACACTTTCTTCTCTTCCACTCACACCTTCTACCCAACCTCTACCAACCACCTCCACAACAACTCGGTTACCCCCGTGGGTAACCCATCCTCTTCCACCATCTAATTTTCCCTCTACATCTCGTACACCCATGTCACCTTTACCCAAAAAGGTGTAACCTAAAGCTAAAAATATGCTACCCCAATAAGTTAGTTAAACAACCAAACCTTCCATCACCAGCTCTTCTACCATGCCCGTACCCAAGTAGATGCAACCAAGATCGAAGACCACTCCACACACCAAAGTAGTGGACCAACCCATTCCCCTTCCTGTAAAGCCTCTTCCTCCACAATCAGCCATACCTGTACCCAAACCCACATTCACCTCCCATTGTGATCCACTAGCAGGGTCCTATGCCAAAATCTTAACCAATCTCCTCGAAACCTTTTGTCATCACATTACCACCTCTTAGACCTTACGACCCACTCAAACCCAAACCAAAAGGGTTTGAAAAAACTAAAATTTTCACCTACCATCGTGTGCCAGGACATGATGTAGAGAACTGTAAGGCTTTAAAAACCACCCTTGTCCAATTGTGTCCTCCCGAAGAAAATTTTGACGATGATGATCTTCTTGATGAGGACCCCATTTCACCTTCACCAATTTCCCCAGATCTTCTTCCATTACCTACTCAGCGACCAATATCTCCACCCCCACAACTCTTTGATCCACCCCTCGAGATTCGAGATCAACATGATCAACATTGCCACCCATGCCCAGAAAGACAAAGGCAAGGAAAAGGCAACTGGCCCATCAACCAACCCTGTACCCAACATACCATCTACACACACATACCCAAAGTCACCATTCAAGGTCCTGCATATCCTATTTCTGATGGGGTCACACATCACACAATGCTAAAACAACTGCACTAATCCCCCCTCAAAATGTCTTTATATGACCTCATCCAAACCTCTAAGTCACATCGTCAAGCCCTCATGGAGGTCCTTTAATCTATTGAGGTTTTACCAAATGACCCCATGCCTATAGCCTCCATCATTACCCCTCACCACGTAGCCTCTCTCACTAGGTCATCGCCTTCCTCTACACCTCCACCTACTTGCCAAGTGGTCTGCCCTCATCTTTTCAAATAAAGAGATCACTCCCTTCCAGTCTGATGACCTCGACCCTTCTCTTTTCATCTCCATCTTTATCGATAATATACACATACGATGTGTTATGATTGATGGTGGTGCTAGTATTAACATCATCTCCTCCCATGCATACGACCAAATGTGAATACCTACCAATTGCATGCATGGTAACCCAATTATGTTGTGCTCCTTCAATGACGCCATGACCTCTACCCTAGGTACCATCGTTCTCCATGTCCGCGTGGGTCCCCACACTGTCTGGAAACTTTTCTATGTCCTAGAAGGGGAGTTCCAGTATAACTTGTTGCTCGGCCGACCTTGGATCCACGCCATGGGTTGTGTCCCTTCGAATTTACACCACTGCCTCAAATTTGAACACGAGGGACATAATTACACCATCCCTACCAACCCATCACCTTTCAAGACCTGTAACATGCTATACCGGCCCAATGATGTGCTTATACCAGTCAAGGCATCTACCACTATCCCAACTTCACCTTCACCTATAAGCCCATCCACCAAGACTACCACTACCTCTTCTACATCTAACCTTGTTATCCCTACTGTTGTTGCAACCTCTACCGCTGACTCACCTATTTCCCCATCATCTAGTGAGTTCATCTATCCCCGCTACCCACATATTGACTACTGATCCCTTAGAAGGTGTTTTTCAATGCCTCACTCTGAGGGAATACCACCTATATAATATCGACACCTTCCTCACCCTGCAAGAGTATGGGAACCTGCGTCAACACCCTAGTTATGACATCTGCATAGGTGACATTTTTCCTTATGGCCCTCCCCACCTTCACACTAATCTAATGTATGGGGGACTTGATATTGCCACCTATAAACCCGAACCTCCATCCCAAACCCAACCATTTTCATCTGACCTACACTCCCTCACTAACCACCGCTTCACTCACACTTTCCTCCACCGGTGTGCGTGGAAAGGATTTGGCTTTGGATTTTACGAACAAGGCCACCATACTATCATTTCCTATACCTCTCGTAAACACAATGACCGTAGTGGCATTGGTTTTGACACACCACCTCCCAAGAAGGTTCACATCGACCTCATTCAGGATGGAAAACCTTCCCCACCTCATTCACCCACATTACCATCTTCACCCACAAAGTCCATAGATCCCGAATCTATTCCTCCTAACTATTTTTTTTCATAAACACCATTTCCCTAGGACCTCTGACCTATCAATGTAATGGCAAGGCTCCCTCTTCTCTCCCATTCCTGTATCCTGACATGATCGATGATGATACACCTTCTATTAATGTCGTTCAATGTCAGGATGATGAATCCATCCTCACTTACCTTGGTGCAGAAGATTCTTATATTCATCGGTCGTTACCTTCTGAGATGCAAAACCATGTTGAATGAATCGACCATTGAAATCAACATTAACACTCAAGATGACCTGCACATTCTAAAGATCAGCCAATCCTTAGACGCTACTGAACATGAAGCCTTCACCTCTTTCCTTCAGGACCATAGCAACGATGTTTTCCTGGTCCTATGCCGATATGCCCGGTATTGACCCAAAAATCATGGTCCATAATATCGTAACCATTCCTGATGCCAAACCCATCAAACAAAAGCTGTGGAAAATGCATCCTCGCATTGCTCTTCTGGTCAAAGAAGAGCTTCAGTGCCTTCTCTCAGTTTCCTTCATCTTACCCATTGACTATCCCCAATGGATTTCTAACATCGTTCCTATCATAAAGGTGATAGGGGACTCCACATTTGCATGGACTTCCGTGACCTCAACCTAGCTTGTCCCAAAGATGATTTCCCCCTACCATGCATCAACCAACTAGTTGATCTCACCGCTGGCCATGAAATGATATCACTCATGGATGGTTTCTCATGCTACAATAAAATATTACTAGCTCCATAAGATCAACACAAGACTACCTTCATCACCCCTTGGGGGACTTTCTGCTATTGAGTCATGCCTTTTGGCCTTAAAAATGTTGGTTGCTACATATCAGCGAGCCATGACTTACATCTTCCATGACATCATGCATCACATATTGGAAGATTACGTAGATGATCTTCTAGCTAAATCTAAACATCGAACCGAACACTTGCATGTCCTTAAGGTCATCTTTGACCATCTCATCAAGTATTGTGTGCATCTTCAACCAAAGAAGTGCATCTTTGCAATACTTTCCAGAAAACTCCTAGGTTTCATCGTTTCTTTGCATGGCATAGAAGTCAATCCTACTAAAGTCAAGGCTATTCTGGAAATGCCTCCGCCCACTAATCTCTATCAACTTCGAAGCCTACAAGGTAAGTTGCAATCCATTCAGTTTTATCTCGCAGCTTTCTGACCACTGTCAACCATTTCATCATCTTCTCAAGAAAGATGTTTCATTCAAATGGGATGATGAATGTCATAAAGCCTTCAAAGCCTTAAAACAATACCTCCTTCAACCACCAGTGCTCATTCCTCCTAAGGATGACCAACCCTTTTACCTATATATTTCTTCCACTGACCATTCTTTAGGTGCCATGCTTGCTCATCGCGACAAGCAACACAGAGAGCAAGCGGTTTATTACATAAGCCATACCCTTCTGGACTACAAAACTAGATATACCCATGCCAAAAAATTCTACTTAGCCTTAGTTTTTTTCGCCACCAAACTCTACCATTACCTACTCAAGCCACAAAACCTTCATTGTTACTAATACTAACCCATTACACTATATGTATGCCAAACCCTATCAACATCAACATGCCACACATTGGCTTATGCTTCTTGTTGACCTCAACCTCAAATTCATTCATCAAAAGTCCATCAAGTCCCAGGCTATCGCTGACCAACTATGGCCAATGCACCTATTTCTGGGAATCAACCATCTAACTTTGATTTCCTAGACGAGTCTATAGCTACCCTTTCCCTGGACAAACCCGCTTACCAAATGACACTCTTCTTCGATGGCTCCAAGTGTCAGCGTGGGGGTGGGGCTAGTGTTATCCTCATTCCTCTTGATGGTGAACCTATGCCTTTGTCTTTCAAACTCAATTTTGATTGTACAAACAATATTGTTGAATATGAAGCACTCATATTGGGTCTCTAGGATGCTTATGCCTTAGATGTTAAGTCAATCAATATCTTTGGTGATTCTCAACTGGTTATAAACCAATTCAATGGTATATACCAGTGTCGTAATGAGATACTTCAAAAGTATAAACATCACATAGATATACTTTTGACCACCTTTGACTGTTATGCACTTCAAACCACCCCATGATCTACCAATAAATTTGTGGATACCATGGTCTTGCTTGGCTTCTCAGATACCTACTTCGACCCTGCTGACTCTAAAATATTTGTCACAATACAAAGGACTATAATCACCCTCTTATTTACCTCATGAGGTTTACTCTGTTGGAACCGTTGCCCCTGACCCATGTGACCTTTGGTATAAGCAATATGCATACTATCTTTCCCTTTCCATTCTACCCGCCGATCTCACTCATAATGGACAACGTGCCTTTCTTAAAAGTGTCTCCCATTATGTCATCATGGGTGGTATTCTTTACAAGCGCAGCTTTGATGACATTCTTTTACGATGCCTTACAAGTTATGAAATTCCCTACACCATTAAGGAATTCCATGATGGAATTTGTGGAGGTCACTTTAGTGGTTTAGCTGTCGCAAAATGCATTCTTCTCCTAGGCTATTATTGGCCAACCCTAAACCGTGACTGTTGTGATTATGTCAAACATTGTGTGAAATGCCAGCAACATGCTAATCTCCATCACACACCTAGTCATGCCTTACAGGTTGCAAAAGACCTTTGGACCTTTCTCTCAATGGGGTTTGGATCTTGTCGCGTGAGATCAACCCCCCATTCTTCACAACTGCCACCAATGGATCATAACCGCTACTAAATATTACACTAAATGGGTAGAGGCCATCCCCATCATTTCTAGGAAAATCTGAGAAAATATGTGAATTCATCAACCATCACATCATTTTTCACTTTTGTGTTCCTCACCACCTCATCACCGATAATGGAAAGCAATTCAAAAATAAAACCCTACGTACAAACTATGCAACACTTTTGGCATCCAACTCAGTTTCTCATCACCTTATTACCCACAAACCAATGGCCAAGCCGAATCAACCAATAAAACCTTGAACAAAATTCTTATGAAGGTAGTCAACGATACTGGGAAGGATTGGCATACACACATTCCTTTCGCCTTGTGGGCTTATCACACTAGTATTCACACTTCAACTTGCTGCCACACCTTTTTCTCTGGTCTACGGTACCGAGGTTTTCTTACCTCTCGAAGTCTAGATTCCATCTCTCTCGCATCTCACTTCAAGACATGCTCAACGACAATGAATTTCACCAAGATCGTTTGGCACAACTTGAGTTATTAGATGAATGTCATCTCAATGCTCTTGACCATCTCCAAATCTACCAAAAATGTATAAAATGTGCCTATGAAAAACATGTTCACGAATGAACCTTTCAAGTCGGTGACCTCGTCCTGAAGGAAAATCAACATGTAACCAAAGAGGAGAAAAGTAAGTGGGGAAAATTTGCTCCTAATTGGCTTGGACCCTATATCGTTACCCATGCCTATGGATCAGGTGCTTATCATTTATCTTCACTTGAAGGTAAACCCGAACCTGAGCCCCTTAATGCCTTGCATCTTCGACCATTTTATTGTTGACATCAAGTTATTATACCACTTTCTGTCAGTTGATCACTCATCCCTTGAGTGTTTTCCACCTTCCATATTACTCTGTTTGGAGGATCCACGACTAAACAAGAATCATGTGATTACCCATCACCTTTTAGCCTTATCTTCAATATGAGTACCACGGCTCTACTCATAGCATGATTCTCATGGATACTTTTTATCTTCTTCAAGATGGAATCCCATGGTCATTCATCACTCAAAACCACCTCTTTCATAGTTAACTCTTGTGTTACTACAGTCTTGTCTTCTAAACAAGAACCTACTCTTCCTCTATAGTATTGTCCATGACTTAAACATCCAAAAACAAAAAGGGATGCAACTCCTTGAGTCAAATTTCCAGAAAAAGATGACTCCCTCAAAAGGGACATCTCTTCATTTATATGTTCCACTACGCTATAAATAGACTTGCTCCCTTGAAGGATAGCTATATCAAGTTATTTCAATATATATAAATCCAATACACAATATCCAGAAGCTTCCCACATCGATCAGCTTCACGAAGACATCAAGGAGATAATATACTCATCCCATATAGACTTGTCCACATTGATTAGTCTATTAAAAACAAACAAATGAATAAAAATATGAAATTTTTGTCATGGAATTACCTATTTTTGATCCTGGGTTTCTTGTTCTAAGAAAAACACAATGTCGTACACTAAGTTACGCTAAACCACCCATTCTCACCTCCTTGACTTTTTAGTCTAATTTCCTCTTTACTCAAGGGAATTGCTACAAACTGTGACATTTTGTGATTATGTGACTTTCTTCACCCTTAGAATGGTCCATTATGCAACTCCTTTAGGTTCTTATGTTCATAAGCCCATCTTAGGTATGGTAGACTCATTAGGGTTCTTATCAATTAAGTGGCTCTTTTACCACCTCTTACCATTTACCTTCCTCATTACTTATTGATTATCCTATACAGGACCAGATAATCAACACCTATATTTAAAAACCACTCAACCAGGCCTACGACATAAAATCAATCATGCATATGACCTACATTTAACCAGGCCTAACAACTATCAACCCATTCCTCTACTTCATCATAATATTCCCTAGCTTATGGGAGAACTACATTGGCCTAAGGTCCCTTTTCGTCGGGACTATGTAGGCAACACTTTGAGGGAATGGGGCCCTTGGAGGTTAGCTTGACCACTATTTACCCTAATCAATGCTCCCTTTCCCTTTCCTATTCACATTCTACCCTAGTTAGTTCTTCATTATATATCAATAATTGTAAATTAAACCAAACAAGCGTCAAATAATACACATCTTTATTACATCATCAAATCATTCATTTATCATTTTCACATTTCCACTATAGCACATATTTGGAAATTAAAATCATAACCTATATATAAATCATCATTTTTCCCCCATGTTACCTATAACTGGGACATTACCTCATCCCTAAACCAACTTGACTCAATCATACCTAACCCATGACTTGACTGCCATCGCCTATGACCTAACTCAATCATGCCTATGACCTAACTCAACCATGCCTAAACATAACCTGACTCAATCATGCCTAAACATAACCTGCCTCAATCATGCTTATGAACCTGATTCCACCATGCCTAAACACGCCTATTTTCCATCCATCTATATATAACAAGCAAATTCTGCCTACACAAGTACACCATGAACCAATCATCCATCTCATCATAAAAATTTATGTATCCATACAATATACACTAATGCCAAATAATAATCAAAATCTCTCAAAAAACTCTCATATACATCCTCACCATCTTTGGCACGCATGACAGTATATTATCAAAAAAAACAAAAAATCTTGTATACATCCTCACTCTCTTTGAAACGTAGGCCGGTATATATCAAAAATACACAACTACACCAAAATGGAGGTACGTATGGCTATCAGGTACCCCCTGTTGGATATCCTCCATATCTATCTCCCTCCTCCTTTGCCTCCATACGGCGTCTAGCTAACATCTCACAGCCCAACATGGGTCTTGGCCGGATCTCTACTGGTACCTCACTTGGGGCTGGCCTCTATGAATTGGTGGCCTCGACCTAACCCTATCTCAGGGCTCGATGGCCCCCTATTCTCTCCACATTGTGGGTGCACGACTTGGTCCTCTCACTCGAGGCCTACTATGCTCTATGCTCTCCATAGGATAGGAAATCTATCCTTGTGGTCATCAGCTGATCCTGATAATACCTCACCTCTCCTAAGGCATCTCTCAACATGGATATAGGTACTGTCTGTGGTGGTGCCATCAGCCTCTAACCCTGCACCTGTCCTATGGGACCCTATCCTACCCCTTCCTGTAAAGTGGGACCCTTCCCCTATGCTTGTGGTGGGGCCATCGGCCTCTAACCCTGTGCCTGTATCTAGGCCTGAAGGGCCACAACCTGTGCCTATGTAGTGGTAAACTGGCCTTATAAAC
The DNA here is from genome assembly GCA_019776745.2 of Taxus chinensis. Taxonomy (NCBI): domain Eukaryota; kingdom Viridiplantae; phylum Streptophyta; class Pinopsida; order Cupressales; family Taxaceae; genus Taxus; species Taxus chinensis. The sequence continues at coordinate 1,020,768,342 of CM034146.1, read as the reverse complement.
CTGGAACCTATGCCTGTAAGGCAGCCATATGTACTCCATCCCCACCTCCACCCTATATGGGTTCTTGTCCTTGTGCTACCTACACTTGAAGAGTGGCCACATGTGCCTACAAAGTGGCAACCTGTGCCTTTGACCCTGTCAATTTTCCCTGCACTATCCCCAACTGTGTCACCAAGGTAGCCACCTACCCCTGTAGGGCATCCCTCTGAATAGTTATGGTGGCTAAATCTGGTTACCCCAGCCTCAGCAGCGGTACTGCTCATAATTATGTAGCCCACCACTATCAATAACCCTTGCATCATCAATTCACCAATCTAGCACCTACTCCTCCTTAACCTATAGGCACCGTCGGTTGCGGTAGAGGTAGAGGCCTCTACACTTCATCCCTCCTATACTGTAGGAATGATGGGGGTATATCCAGAGGTATTCTGAACTACCATCTGACCCTATCTATAGGTATCATCTCATGCTCTCCTGCCCGTCACCCCTTTATCCATCGGAGCAGTTCTAGCTCCTGTAGCTTCTCGGTCATCTTCCCATATCACAGGAAACCCACATATGGCCTCCAAATGATTTCCACACAGGAAAACCCCTCTAGAAAATTCCTGTAATAGGCTACATTGTGTGTAGCTCTAGTAGCTCAACGCTCCCCAATCGTAGGCACCCATTGCCTGAAGCCCACCCGAAAAAAACCCAGCTTGAATGCATCCACTCGGGGCATACCAACTGGACGCACACACACAATGTTCTCATACACCTAATAGTGTAGTAAGAAAGTGCAACACAGGTTGAACCTCCATAACTGTACCAAGAATGTGAGCACCCATGCAAAACGGTTCTTGTCCTCCACCATATTGTGTACAACCCACATCAATCATTGTGGGAATCTCCCACCCTTTGTATCTGGTAGTGCAAAATAGCATACTGCCTCCATCATCGACACCACTAGCCTCATCTCCTTCAAATGGGGCCAGTACATATCTTCGTAGCTCATACTTGCGCTATGGAACCTCAACTCCGCCAGCCCCTCGCCAAACACATTCAATATCAAATCCTCATATGCCTATGAGGAATTTGAATACACCTGTGTCCCCACTAATTGTAACCATAGGATCCTGCAACACATCCTCCAGGGTGACTGTGACCTCACCCATTGGCAGATGGAATGTATTTGTCACTGAATCCCATCTGTCAATGAGGGAGACCAATAAACTTAGCTCCTGTACTACGTGTCGGTAGCGTCTGACCCCTAATCAGGCCAACCTCTATAACATGACACCAATCATCAACTGTCGCTCTCCCTCGTACCTACACGAGAAGGGGCAGTACACTATCTCACATCCATAGCTAATATCTTGCCTGCATCTAACAAACCATCAAATTATTAAAACCATGCCCGCAATCACTCTTGACACCCCACTTATACCTATTACCCTACCTATTTTCCTTCATAAATTACCCTCTTATCACACGACCTATCTACCCACCCCAACCCTAACCATGTACCTCCTTCCCCCACCTCAATTTCACACCCCTCAACCATACCTATTTAAACCTCTTACCCAAGCTTCTTTTTTTCCCGTCAACAACATCTTCTTCTAGAGGCATTAGGCCTACTCTCACACCACCCACTCCTATACTCATGGGAATGGTGGCCCATTCTTGAGGAAACCAACTATCGTCTGACCCTGGCACTGGTTATCATCTCATGCTCTCCGACACGCAGTGCTCCTCTATCAATCTGACAATTGGTCTCCTCATCGGTGAACGATCTTCTTGGTATGACTCCCAAGCCAACATACGGCCAACCAAATGATGTCTACCGATGTCTAGTAAACACTGTCGTAGGCACCCAAATCCACGACACCCTATCCCCCATTTCCTCCATAATTCAACATTTTCCCCTCCCAACATATCCTACCCGAGACCAAACCTACCCAAATTCATCAAGCCTGAGGAAAACCAACTAGACATTCACACACATAATGTCCCTTCCTATTTTACCCATTTTTTATCCCAAATTGCAACATTTGAACCTTTTCCCCCCATTAGGCCCATAGCTCTATTATACCCCTAACCCGATTTGCTCATACACAAATCTCCTGTTCTACCATATCACGAGGAATACGATCGAATCTTAACCTCGTTGTGAATGTCCCACCCTCTGCATCAAGTGGTGGCAAAGTCGGGCACACTACACTCCATGGTCCCTTATCCTCGATCTCCTCTAAGATGGGGCCTACCTCTATCCATCAGCTAATTGACGCTATGAAACCTCACCTCCAACCAACTGAATCGATCAAACACGATCTTGTGGATCCACCTATTGCTTACTGATCACTCGCTAATAAAGCTTGCGATACTTAGCTCTTTGTCTCTCTATCAGTAACTGCAAGAATCCTGTACCTTTTCCTCTCTGACTCTATCATTTTACCTTCGGTATTTGGAATGTATTGGTCAAATGATTCCATCAAAAATTGAGGAAACCATCAAACTTTCATAACATCTATACATGCCTATAGTCTGACCCCAATCAGTCAGTTACATTACATAGACCGACATCATTCATGTGCCCTAGCATACCAAGGTTGGTTTCCCTAGACTGGCATCGGATCTCTTTCCTGCATCCTACAAACCAGTCATCAGTTACCCGTGTCCATACCCCATGGTAACCCATTGACACCTTATCTATACCTATTACCCGTAACCTTTTTTCACCTCGTCAACTTACCCGATCGCATGACCTGTCAACACTACCCCAATTTTCCTAACGTAATTTCCTCATTTCATTACCCCTCATGTATGTATTTAGGAACCTCTTAGGATGTTTTTAAGTGTAATTAGTAGAAGCGTCCTTATACCATTACCTATACCCACGGCAGCCTATCAGTATTGGTGCCGCTCAAATAATGATAGAGTACCAATTTAGGTACCAACATGGTCTAAAGTACCAGCATCGGTCACCTCATCGGTGACTGATGTTGGCTACTCCAACCGAGTCGGCCAACCATTTGTCGTAAGTGGTCCGGTAATGTTAAAATCCGTCACCCTACCCCATTTCCTCCATAAGTAGAGAAGTTTAGGGTCTACATGATCTAGGAATTACCCAATATTATATTTGTAATTCAGGACAAAGAGTGATGTCACCTAAATATACCCTTCCCCATGTCCTATTTTACCCAATTTGTGGAAAAGTCTAAATTAGGTGGAACCCATGTGAGATGATAAGGTTTATCTCACCCAACCTCTATAGACCAGATCTAGCCTCACATGTACAAGGCAAGGGATTGACTCTTACCTCATGAAATATGATTGGCTCGGAAGGTGATTTCATTATCCTATCTGCACCGAGATAATCCACTGGATAAGCCTAAATTACCTATAAATAACCAGAGGCCACCCCCTCTCATTTAGCCATATAGAGAGAAGTAGTGAGAAAAGATTGTCATGGACCTTCCGTATCAGTGTGTAAAGGAAGCCATCATTTTGAAGGTGTGTTAAAGAAGCCATTAACTTAGGTGTAATCTGTCTCACTCAGTTTCTCCACCTAGTTATCTGTTTGAAGGCAAGTGAATTCAGTAAGACTTGGAAAGTAACGTCATGGGTCCACAGATTGTGGACAATTTCATGTTAATATTACCAACCCAGACTCTAACTGATTTCAGATTATATCATACCGTCTATCGGTATTCTTGTGTTATGTTTGTTGTTTTTTTTCTAGACCATCATCCACCAAGACTAAAGGGTGTGCATTAGTAAATAATCCTATAGCACGAGGAGTTCCCGGTGAGACCTTATCACTAGTGCTGGAACCTTGGTGTTGACCTAACCCGAAGATGACCCTAACCCTCCACCTCATTCTCCTGACCTCATCATTTATAACCCACCTGACCATCAATTGGGGTATATTTCTACCCCTCATGTAGACATACCTATGCCACACCTTCTTTTTACCCACACCTGATCCTCTCGTGATGTGACCATCAACCTTGCACACTCGCTTTACTTTGCGATGTTGTTACCACATTGTTAACCTAGTAACCATACCTTGCCTTTGGATGTGACCCTTGTCTAATCAAACCTTGACCTTTTGACCTCTTGGATGTACTGGAACCACACCTACAAGTTCCTGCATCTTACCCCATTGTTGGTTTGGGCCATATCCTTTACCCTGGATACCGAGCCTCAACAAACCTTGTTTGGATAACCCAATTGACCTTGGATGATGTAGATTTTAAAATCTCTTCGACCCGATACCATGTTGCAATCTCTACGTGTGTCTACATTTGATTGACACTACCCATTACCCATTATTTACATCCACCTACCCTACCTACACCTACCTACCTAACCGTTGATTATGTGGATATTCCCATGTCCTCACTCATTGCATCTTGTGATGATGGTGCCTATTTTTCTCAGCCTAATAGTGTTACCTTTCCTATGGTCTGTGACCCTTATCCAAACAAACCTTGACCTTTTTACCTTTTGGATGTACCGGAACCACACCTACACATTTGTGCATCTTACCTCATTGAGTTCCCAGACCGTATCCTTTACCCTAGATACCAGAACTTAATAACCCTTGTTTGGATGACCTTTACGACCCTAGCTAATATACATTTTTTATGTTGAGAAACCCTTGTATCTCATGGCATTTCACAACTGTGTGCATATGTCTAAATGCTCTACCTAATCACCCACCCAACCTCTTACAATCACCATACCCTTGACCATCACCTTCTTCACACCTAACCCTGTTTTCTCAAACCACCCATCTCCTCATTTTATCAAACCACTCACTACTTCCTTCTCTCACCTCATCAGTTCCTAGTTTGAGGGGGCTTACCTTCACCCACGCTTATGGCAAACACCACCTTCACTTAAACTCAACACAACCACATCTTATTTTTTTCATGTTGCTTACCAATACAATCTACGCAACAAAAAGGAGAAAAATATAGACACCAAAATTAGTTCACACTCCCCTTGGTCCCCTGTCAAATAACCAACCCAAACATATTCACCTAACCATGGCCCCTACCACCCCACATTAATATTAATTTAATTTAACTTAATTAAATTAATACCCATCCTCACAATATTCATTACTTAATTATTTTAATTAAGTTAATTTCCACCTCACCTAGCCACCTCACCCTAGACCTATTCTTGACATATTTCCATAACTAACTAAGACTTGGTCCCACTTACCTTAATGAGCTAAGACTTAGTTCAACCCTAAAAATAAATGCCTATTATCCCTCTAACCACATTCCCGCTCATGAAAAAGGCAACTTCCACTTTGATCTAGGAGAATAGACAGATCTGGCGGAAATGATTGCCAAGATCTGTTATTTTTAGTAAACCTAGGGAATCCCACCTTAACCGACGCCGGTCACCCCTAAACTGACATCGGTCAACCCAGAACTGTCATCGGTTACCATTTATTCACCTTAGTAACCTTGTTTTTTGGGTTGGCACATTCTAAGATCAAGGAGACGAGAAGAGAGCTATATGCAAGCAGAACCAAAGCCTTTTTCACACCTACAGACATCCATAGCCAGCACCAAGATAGATCCAGAAGTATAGCACTCATGGAAGCATTCCAAGGAAGCACTATCATGGCACCAAACACCATTCTTCTGATCAACTGCCATCACCATTCAACCATCAAACCTGCATCACAGTAAGTGTATCTTCTACCAGCATAGTCTATTTCAATATAATAGCCTTTGTTACTTCTGTTATCAGTTTATACTTTACATGTTTATTTCCCATCCTCTACCTACTTGTAGACTCAACCATTCCTCTACCCACACCACCAAATCACCCATTCTTCACCTACTACACACCTCCGCGTATACCTGAGACCTTTACAAACCTCCCTATCCACCCTTCCATCTCTGTTTAGCTTCAGTTCAATCTCCACAATCAGATCTCATTAAGCTCCTTTCACCCCAACCCTATCGACGCCGATTACCATGACCATTGTCGGTCCCTTCTAAACCATCATTGGTTACACCCAACCGACATCTGTCTCTATGTTTCTACACCTGTGCCAATAATAGAGCCAACCTACCTTCTACCAAGTGACCCAAATAACCCAGAAACCTGACCGTGACCAGTTCCGACACCCTGACACCTACCTACCCTTTAGATCTGACTATAGCCTAGCCTTGTTATGTTATATTTTCTTATTGTGCTTGAATGAAATACCTAAATCATATCAACTACAGTAGGAATTTGTTTATTTCTCGCATTAAGTTGTTTTAAACAGTGGATTGATCAGCCATCTAGGGAGTATCACACTTCCTAGAAACTAGCACACGCTAGGCAGTCCACTGTCATATATTATTTAACTCTTCTTTTGTGGTCTTGTTTTCTATTTCAGGTAGTTCCTCCCAGCCAAAAGGAAGCTCTCACAGTCAGCATTGGATTGAGAATTCAGAATTCATGCAACTATCAAATGACCAACATAAACAGGTATTCCTCCTCAGCCCATAACCCCTATCTGTTTTGTCTCAATAACATAAAGAAAATGGTGAAACATGTCGGTCGACATTGGTCGACATCGGTCAGGTAACAAGTGGCCGATGCTAGTCACGAAGGACCGATGCCGGTCATCAGAGACTGATGTTGGTTGGAGTTAGAGGGAAGTGGGTCAATAAGCAGGAAAGGTTAGGAGGGAAAAGGTAGGTAATGGGATATAATGGCAAGTGAAGTGATGACAGGTAGGGTAATATAGTCAAAGAGGGTAATGAGTAGGGTAATAAGTATGAATGGTATGAGTGGATTATGGTAATAAGTGGTGATATATAGGGTTGGGGTACGATAAGCAAGAATGGTTTTGGGAATAGGTTTGTCGGGTAAGATATGTGTGGGGTATGGTGAAGAAATAATCATGTTGTGATTTGTGGGGTGCAGGCGAGGGACCAGTTGCAGATGAGAGACAAAGTACTACCTCTATTACTATCATTATGAGGGAGCGTGATGGCAGAGGAGTGGTGTCACATTACAAATGTCAGGCTTATTGGGGTCAGATTGTATATGCACATAATTCAGGAGTTGAGCTTGATGGTCGCACTCATCAATAGATGGGATTCAACGAGCAACATATTTCATATGCAGATGAGTGAGATCACAGTCACCCTAGAGGACATGTACAGGATCCTGCGGTTACCGATAATGGGGACACAGGTGTATTCTATCTCTTTAGAGGCATCAGAGGAGTTGATGTTGACAATATTTGGAGAGGGATGGTAGAGATGAGGTTCCATAGTGCGAGCCTAAGTTATGGAGAGATGTACGTGGCCCATCCTGAGGAGATAAGGCTAGTGGTCTTGATTATGGAGGTAATGTGTTGCTTTGCAGTGCCAGATGTGGAGGGTGGGAGATTCATACGGGCACTGATGGGTGTTCTCCACGACACAATGGAGGATAGGAGCCGATTTTCTTGGACACCAGCATACTTGGTGAAGTTGTACCGGGAGTTATGGGCCTACAGGTGGTTGCAAAGGTTCAGCTTGTGTTGCACCTTTCTTTTACATTGATGGGCATATGAGCGCATCAAATGTGTGTGTCCAGTTGGTATGCCTTGACCAGATGCATTTGAGGCGGGATTTGTTCGAGTGGGCTATAGGCGTTGGGTGCCTGTTATTGGAGAGCGCAGGGCTGTCAGGGCTACACATGATGTAGTTTACTACAAGCACATTCTGGAGGGTTTATCTAGTGTAGACATTATATGGAGGCCATATGTCGGCTTCCCCTCATACATGTAGATGGAAGTGGAGTTGGATGGATTACAGTTGGTAAGATGGATAGAGGGGCGTCGTGTCGGTGAGCACAAGATGATCCCCATTAACAGGGTCAGACAATAGTTGGGATTGCCTCAGGACGTGCTACCCTCCATTTCCACAGTATAGAAGGGATGATGTGGAGATACCTATGTCTCCACCATGACCTACGGTGCCGACTGGGAAGGAGGAACAACCTATCAACCATTAGATTGATGATGTAGGATGTACAGATGTGTACAGATGATGGTGGGCAGCCCAGCTACAAGCAGCACCACCCAGGCTAGGTCAGTCAGATGTGGGCCCACCCTCACAGTTCAGAGGGATACATTACATGAACAGGTAGCTGCCTTACATGGCCAAATTACAAGTTTACAGGGGAAGTTGGTAGGGTCACAGATAGAGGTGGCCATGTTACATACACAGTTAGTGGCTCTTCAAGCCTATATGACATCACAGGGACATGCACCTGCACAGGGAGGGGATGGAAACATGGGGCATGTAGCTACCCTACAAGCACAAGTAGCAGGGCTAGTTGGCCACTGCTCAAGTGTAGATTATGGCCTTACAGGCCCAGGTTGTAGCTCAGGCACCAGCACAAGGTTAGGGACAGGGTTCCATGGTACAAGTACAGGGTCCAAGACTGATGGGGCCACCTCAGACAGTACTGATGGCATGGTTTAGGGATGCCCTAGGTGAGGCATGATACTATCAAGATTTCTTGATGGATGTATGGATAGATGTCCCCTCTTACATAGAGCATAGAACACAGCAGGCCTTAAGTGAGAGGATGAGATCTTGCACACATAGTGCTGAGAGTACAGAGGGTCAGCGAGCCCATAGACAGGTTCAGGGAGAGGCTACCAACTCATGGAGGCTTGACCCCGCTGCAAGCCAGGTAGAGGCCGATCTGAGACCTATGCAGGGCAGAGAGATGTTGTCAGGGCATCGCATGAGAGTGGAGGAGGAGGAGATAGATGAGATGGGGATCAACATCAGATGGGGAGATGATTGAACCCCCCGTGCACCCTAATTTTTTTATTTTTGTGATATATATACTGGCCTGCGTGTCGTAGATGTGAGGATGTATATGCAATATTTTGAGTTTTTTGTATATTGTATTGGCCTGCGTGCCGAAGATTTTGAGACATTTGTATATGAGGGACATGTATTGTCATTGTACCTATGCCCATATATACACAGGTTTTGGGAATGTATATATTTATGGAGGATGGTTATATTTATGATATGATGTTGTACTGGTGGTTGTGTTTTCTATTGTTATTGTGTAGGTGATGGAAACTAGGTGGACTAGGCATGATGGAGTCAGGTCGGTGCAGGCATGATGGAGTTAAGTCAATGTAGGCATAGTGGAGTATGGTCAGTTCAGGCATGATGGAGTTAAGTTAATGTAGGCATGGTGGAGTATGGTTGGTTCAGGCATGATGGAGTCTAGGTGATTTAGGCATGATGGAGTCAGGTCAGTTTAGGCATGGTGGAGTCATGGTTTATGGTTTTGTTTTAAGTTCTAAGTTTTTGGTAACATGGAAGAAAAATGATGATGGTCATGCATGTTATGGTTTAAATTTCCAAATATTAGCTATGGTGGAGATATAAAAATAATAAATGAATAATGTGATGAAGTGGTTAAAATGTTTGTTAATTGGTGCTTGTTTGGTTTAATTTCGAACTGTTGATATAAAATGGAAACTAAGGTAGAGCATACATAGGAAATTAAGGGGAAAATAGGTTAGTGTAAAGAGTGGTCAAGCCATCCTCCAAGGGCCTCGTACCCTCAAAGTGTTGCCTACATAGCCCTAGCGAAAAAGGGTCTCAACCCTATGTAGTTCTCCCATAAGCTAGGGAAGAATATGATGAATTAGAGGAATGGGTTTGTAGATCTTAGGCATGATTGAATGTAGGTCAAAAGCATGGTTGAGTTTAGGTCATAGGTGTGGTTGAGTTGTTTTAAATATAGGTGTCGATGGTCTGGTCCTATATAGGATAATCAATAAGTAATGAGGAAGTCGAATGGTAAGAGGTGGTAAAAGAGCCGCTTAATCAATAAGAACCCTAATGAGTCTACCATACCCAAGATGGACTTATAAGTGTAAGACCCTAAAGGCATTGCATAATGGACTATTATAAAGGTGAAGAAAGTTACATGATCACGAAATGTCGTAGTTGTGGCAAGTCCCTTGAGCAGAGAGAAAACTAGGGCGCAAAAGGCAATAACGTGAAAGTGAATGGTTTAGCGTAACTTAGTGTACGACTACATATTTACTTAGCAAGAAACCCAGGATCAAAAATAGGCAAGTCCATGACGAAAATTTTATCATTTTCTTCACTTGTTTGTTTTTAATAGACTGGTCGATGCGGGAAGTCTATATGGGATGAGTATATTATCTCCTTGAGGTCCTTGCCAAGTTGATCGATGCAGGAGGCTTCTGGATATTTTTATTGTATTTTTGTAATAACTTTATATAGTTTTCCTTCAAGGGAGTAGTCTATTTATAGCGGTGAAATAGAGAGAAGAGATGTCCCGTTTTAAGGGAGTCATCTTTTTCTAGAATTTTGACTCAAGAAGTTGAATCCCATTTTGTTGTTTGGATGTTTAAGTCATGGACAAGACTATAGAGGAAGATTAGGTTCTTTTTTAGAAGACAAAACCATAGTACATAGGGGTTAACTATGAAAGGGGTGGTTTCAAGTGATGAACAACCATGGAATTCCATCTTTAAAAAGATGAAAAGTATCCATGAGAATCCTGACATGAGTAGAGGCATGGTACTCATATTGAAGATAAGGCTGAAAGGTGACAGGTAATCACATGATTCTTGTTTAGTCATTGATCCTCAAAAACGGGTAACATGGAAGGTGAACGATGCTCAAGGGATTAACGGTCAATAGATAGAAGGTGATATAGGATTTAATGTCAACAATAAAATGGTCAAAGATGTAATGCATTGAGGGGCTCAGGTTTGATTTTACCTTCAAGTGAAGACAAACGATAAAAACATGATCCATAGGTATGGGTAATGATATAGGGTCCAATCCAATTAGGATAAAATTTACCCCGTTTACTTTTTTCTTCTTTAGTTACATGTTGATTTTCCTTCAGGATGAGGTCGTCGACCTGAAAGGCTCGTTTGTGGACGTGTTTTTTCTAGGCACATTTGATACATTTTTGGTAGATTTATGGATGTTCAAGAGCATTAAGATGAAGTTCATCTAATAACTCAAGTTGTGCCAAACGATCCTGGCAAAAGTCATCGTTGTTGAGCATGTCTTGTAATGAGATGCGGAGAGATGGAATCTGGACTTCGAGAGGCTAGACAACCTCGGTACCGTAGGCCAAAGAAAAAGGTGTGTGGCAAGAATCAAAGTGCCAACACTGGTGCTATAAGCCCACAAGGCAAAAGGAATGTGTGAATGCCAATCCTTGCCAGTATCATCAACTACTTTCATAATAATTTTGTTCAAGGTTTTATTGGTCAATTCTGCTTGGCCATTGGTTTGCGGGTAATAAGGTGACAAGAAACTAAGTTGGATGCCAAAAATGTTGCAAAACTTACGTAGGGTTTTGTTTTTGAATTACTTTCCGTTATCAGTGATGAGATGGTGAGGAACACCAAAGCTACAAATGATGTGATGGTTGATGAATTCACATATTTTCTCAACTTTTGTAGAAATGAGGGGAATAGCTTCTACCCATTTAGTATAATATTCAGTAGCGGTTATAATCCATTGATGGCATTGTGAAGGAATGGGGATTGATCTTGCCGACAAGATCTAAGCCCCGTTGAGAGAAAGGTCAAAGGTCTCATGCGACATGTAAGGCTATGGACAGGTGTGTGATGAAGATTATCATGTTGTTGGCATTTTACATAATGTTTGACATAGTTACAACAGTCACGGTTTAGGGTTTGCCAATAATAGCCAAGGCGAAGAATGTGTTTTGCAACATCTAAACCACTAAAGTGGCCTCCACAAATTCCATCGTGAACTTCCTTGATGGTGTAGGGAATTTCAGAACTTGTAAGGCATCGTAAGAGAATACCTTCAAAGTCACACTTATAAAGAAGAACACCCATGATGACATAGCGAGAGACACTTTTAAGAAAGGCATGTTGTCCCATTATGAGTGAGATCAGTAGGTAGAATGGAAAGGGAAAGATAGTCTACAAACTACTTATACCAAAGGTCATGCGGGTCAGGTGCAACGGTTCTGATGGAGTAGACCCCACGAGGTAAATAAGAGGATGATTGTAACCTTTGTATTGTGACAAAAAAATTAGAGTCAGCGGGCGAAGCGGGTATCTAAGAAGCTAAGCAGGCCATGGTATCTGCAAATTTATTGGTAGAACATGGGGTGGTTTGAAGTTCGTAATGGTCAAAGGTGGTCAAAAGTATGTCTACATGATGTTTATACTTTTGAAGTATTTCATTACGACACTGGTATTTACATTGACTTGGTTTACGACCAGCTGGGAATCACCAAAGATATTAATTGACTAAACATCTAAGGCATAAACAGTCTGGAGACCTAATACGAGTGCTTCGTATTTGGTGATATTGTTTGTACAATCAAAATCTAGTTTGAAAGATAAAGGCATAGGTTCACCATTAAGAGGAATGAGGATAACACCAGCCCCACCTCCATGCTGACACTTCGAGCCATCGAAGAAGAGTATCATTTGGTAAGCGGTATCGTCTAAGGAGAGAGTAGCTATGGATTTGTCTGGGAAATCTAAGTTAGAGGGTTGATTAGTGAAAAGAGGTGCGTCTGCTAGTTGGTCAGCGATGGTTTGACACTTAATGGAATTTTGATGAATGAATTTGAGGTCGAGGTTGGCAAGAAGCATAAGCCAATGTGCGACACATTGATTTTGATAGGGTTTGGCGTACATGTAGTGTAGGGGGTCAGTATTGGTAACAACAAAGGTTTTTGGCTATGTAGGTAATGGCGGAGTTTGGTGGCAACGAAAACTAAGGCTAAGCAACATTTTTTGGAATGGGTATATCTAGTTTCGTAGTCCATAAGGGTATGGATTATGTAATAAACCGTTTGCTCTCTGTGTTGCTCGTCGTGATGAGTGAGCATGGGCACCTAAAGAATGGTCAGTAGTGGAAATGTATAGGTAAAAGGGTTGGTCATCCTTAGGAGGAATGAGCACTGGTGGTTGAAGAAGGTATTGTTTTAAGGCATCAAAGGATTTATGGCATTCATCATCCCATTTGAATGAAACTTCCTTCTTGAGAAGATGATGAAATGGTTGACAACGGTCAGAAAGCTGCGAGATAAAATAACGAATGGATTACAACTTATCTTGCAGGCTTCAAAGTTGACGGAGATTAGTAGGCGGAGGTATTTCTAGAATAACCTTTACTTTAGCAGGATCAACTTCTATGCCATTCAAAGAACGATAAAACCAAGGAGTTTTCCTGAAGTACTACAAAGAGACACTTCTTTAGTTGAAGACGAACAGAATACTTGATGAGGTGGTAAAAGATGACCTTAATGATGGTCAGGTGTTTGGCTTGATGTTTGGATTTGGCAAGAAGATCATCTACATAATCTTCCAATATGTGATGCATGATGTCATGGAAGATGTAATTCATTGCTCGTTGATATGTAGCACTAGCATTTTTAGGCCAAAAGGCATGACTCGATAGCAGAAGGTCCCCCAAGGGGTGATGAAGGTAGTTTTTTGCTGATCTTCTGGAGTGAGTAATACTTGATTATAACCCAAGAAACCATCCATGAGTGATAGCATTTCATGGACGGTGGTGAGATCAACTAGTTGGTCACTACCTGGTAGGGGAAAATCATCTTTTGGACAAGCTAGGTTGAGGTCACGGAAATCCATGTAAATGTGGAGTCCCCCTGTTGCCTTTGTGACAGGATGATGTTAGAAATCCATTGAGGATAGTCAATGGGTAGGATGAAGGAAACTGAGAGAAGGTAGTGGAGTTCTTCTTTGACCAGAAGAGCAATGCAAGGATGCATTTTCCGTAGCTTTTGTTTGATGGGTTTGGCATTAGGAATGGTTACGATATTGTGGACCACAATTTTTGGGTCAATACCAAGCATATCGGCATAAGACTAAGTAAAAGAATTGATATGGTCTCGGAGGAAAGAGGCAAAAGCTTCATATTCGGCAACATCTAAAGACTAACCTATCTTTAGAATGTGCAGTTCGTCTGAAGTATTAATGTTGATTTTGATAGTCGATTCGTTCAACATTGTTTGTGTCTCAGAGGGTAACGACCAGTGAATATAAGAGTCTTCCACACCAAGGTAGGTGAGGATGGACTCATCGTCCTGCAAGGTGTATCGTCATCGATCATGTCAGGATACAGGATAGGGAGAGAAGAGGGAGCCTCACTATCGCGTTGATAGGTCATAGGTCCTAGGGAAATTGTCTTTCTGAAAATTTTTTTAGGAGGAATAGATTCGGGATCCATGGACTCCGTGGGTGAAGATGGTGACGTGGGTGAATAAGGTGAAGAAGGTTTGTCTTCCTCAATGAGGTTGACACGGGCCTTTTTGGAAGGTGATGCGGCAAAGCCAATGCCACTATGATCATTGTCTTTACATGTGGTATATGAAATGACAGTATGGCGGCCTTGTTCGTAAAATTCGAAGCCAAAGCCTTTCTATGCGCAATGGTGAAGGAAAGTGTGGGTAAAGTAGCAGTTATTAAGGGATTGTAGGTCAGATGAAAATAGTCATGTTTGGGATGGAGGTTCAGGTGAATAAGTGGTAATATCAAGTCCCCCATATGTTAGATTAGTACGAAGATGGGGAGGACTATAAGGGAAAACCTCGCCTACGCGGTAGTCATAACTAGGGTGTTAGTGTAGGTTCCCATACTCTTGTGGACTGATGAATGCATCGATATTATATAGGTGATACTCCCCTTGAGTGAGGCATTGAAAAACCCCTTCTAAGGGATCAGTAGTTGATATGTGGGTAGTGGGGATAGATGGCTCACTAGATGGTTGGACAGGAGGGGTATCAATTGGTTAGGAAGCAGGGTTGTCAGTTGAGGAAGCTATAACGGCAATAGGAATAGAAGAATTAGATGCGGGAGAGGTGGCGGCAACATTGGTGGATGGGCTTGTGGGTGAAGGTGAAGTGTGGGTAGAGGCAGATGCCTTGACTGGTACAAGCACATCGTTGGGCCGGTATAGCATGTTACAGGTCTTGAATGGCGATGGGTCGGCGGGGATGGTGTAGTTATGTCCCTCATGCTCAAATTTTACACAACGGTGTAAAGTTGAAGGGACACAACCCATGACATGAATCCAGGGTCTTTCGAGAAATAGGTTATACTAGAATTCCCCTTCTAAGACGTAGAATAGTTTTGGGACAGTGTGAGGGCCTACATGCAAACATGAAGGATAATATTGCCAAGGGTGGAGGTGATGGTGTCATTGAAGGAGCGCATCATAACTGGGTTATTATGCATACAATTAGAAGGAATACACATTTGATTATATGCATGGGAGGAGATGATGTTAATGCTAGCACCACTATCGATCATGATGTGTCGTACATGTATGTTATCGATATAAACAGAAATGAATAGGGTGGGATCAGGGTCATCTGACTAGAGAGGTACAATCTCCTCTTCAGAGAAGCTGAGGGTGGCAACTTGAGGAGTGGTGATGGGGGTAGAAGAAGGATATGATTTGGTTAGTGAGGCCACATGGTGAGGGGTAATAATAAAAGCCACTGGTGTGGGGTCATTGGGTAAAACTTCAATGGATTGCAAAACCTCAATAAGGGCTTGTCTGTGGGATTCCGAAGTTTGGAAGAGATCATACAAAGACATCTTTAGAGGAGACTGATGTAGTTGTTTTTACCATTGTGTGGATGGGTGACCCCATCAGAGATAGGTTATGTAGGTCCGCTGATGGTGATATTGGGAGTGGGTGCAGATGGTATATTGGGGCACGGGGTTGGTTGATGGGCTAGTTGATTTTTCTTTTCCTTTGTCTCTCTGAGCATGGTTTAGCAACGTGAACCATGTTAATCTGGGGGGAGGTGGATGAAGAGGGGGGTGTGTCATGAAATGTATAACGACATGAGGGGAAAAATCCTAGCAGTGGATAAGAGCCTTGTGAAATGAGTAGGGCGCACTGACATTTGGGTGGTGATTTGGCCAACTCTCTAATACGGACCATGTTGATCTCAAATTTTAGAGGTGGGAAAAATGGTTGTGGGGTGGAGATATTGGTCGATGAATCATTAAAGGATGATGATGTGTGGTGATAGGTGAAGGTGGAGCATGGTCCTCATCAAGAAGGTCATCCTCGTCAAAATTTTGTTCAGGAGGAAAAGTTGGAGAAGAATGTTCTTCAAAGTCTTTGTAATTTTCGACATCATGTCCTGGCACACGATGATAGGCACAAATCTTGGTTTCATCAAACCCTTTTGGTTTGGGTTTGAGAGGATCGTAAGGTCAAAGCGGCGGTAATGTGATGATGGAAGTCTCTAAGAGATTGGTTAAAATGTTGGCGTAGGACCCCGCTAATGGATCACAATGGGAAGTGAGTGTGGGTTTGGGTACATGTGTGGATGATTGTGAGGGAAGAGACTTTATAGGAGGGGGAATGGGTTGGTCTACTGGTTTGGTATGTGGAGTGGTCTTAGGTCTTGCTGACATCTACTTGGGTAAAGGTGGGGTAGAAGAGCTGGCAATAGGAAGGTTTGGTTGGTTTGACTACCTTATTGGAGGGTAGCGGATTCTTATCTTTGGGTTGCACCTTCTTGGGTAAAGGTGACATAGGAGTACGAGATGTAGAAGGGAAAGATAGATGGTGGAAGAGGATGGGTTACCCATGGGGGTAACTGAGTTATGGTGGAGGTGGTTGGTAGAGGTTGGGTAGGCGGCATTGGTTGAAGTCATATAGGAAAGGTTGGGGTTATAGTCACTAGTGGAGGTATAGGTGGAAAGAAGTGTACAGATGTGAGGGTGAGGAAGTTTGGTTTTTGGGTGAATGTGTAGGTGTAACAAAGGATCATGAGGTAGGAGTAGGTTGCTTTAGTAGTTTTGACTGGGTCCCGCTATACTTGCCTAAGGTCTATTATGAGATGTTATGTTTGGTCAAACGCCTTCAGTTGATGGTTCATTACATATGGTATCAGAGGCCACCCGTAATCCCACTCAATTGGTTATGGACGTGGGGCAAGGGGGGAAGGGAGTGAGATGCAAACCCGTTGAGTGGTAGGAAGTGAGACCTCAAGTGTGTACTAACACCTCAAGCAGCCTAAAAGGTTGGGTTTTCCCTTTTAGGTTTGGTCAAAAGGAGGATAATGTTGATAAAAGTGTGGTATGTCAGACCGGTTTAGAAGAGGTTTTCATTTTAGGCTAAGTTGGTGTGGGATTAATGGTGCTGATAGGTGGGTGAGTAAGGCTTGATGTCAGCATGACACCCAAAGTAGTGATGGGTCTAGATAAGGGTGAGGGGATAAGTGTGGGTAGGTTTTTAGGTTTGGGAATAGTTGTAGTGATGGGTAGAAGTTTGGATGGAGGTAGGGATGATGAAGAGGAAGTCATTTCAATCGGCATGGTCAGTGTAGTTTTGGTTGCCAAAAATACCTTTGGGTAGATTGTGGAAGTATCTTCAGGCAACATTTGCATTTGGGTTGAAACGGGGAGCCGAAGAAGTCCCTAGAGCATGGAATGATCAACATAATCCAAACATGATCAACCAGCCATGAAAATGGGACTACTGAAGAAGAGGATGGAATGGGTTGGGTGGAAATCCCTATAAAATATGTCTGTGAGATAGGGAATTGGCTAGCCTCGGATTTTGTAGGTGAAAGAGTCGAGATCATGTCAATAGGGTCCTGGGATGCTCGGGAAAAGTATCCCCAACATGTAGTGACATGTCTAAAGAATCTCCCATGGGTAGGAGAGATAATAGGTCGGGTGAGGTAGACTTATCTCTTGGTGGAGGAGAAGGTGATGATGATTCTCTTGTGGATGGGAGAATAACAAGCATGTCGATGGTTCATAAGGCTAGGAATCAGACTGATGAAACGACATCGGTAGAAAGTGTGGGTTCCTCCGTGATAGCAAGGGGAGATGAGGGGGACTCCTCTATGGGTGGAGGAATAGAAGAGGTATGCTCCTCTGTGGGTGGAGGAGCTCGTGCCAAGATTTCCTTAATAGATGAAGTAGGTAGGTTTTTGAGGAACAATTGGAATGATATCAAAAACTGTGTGAACTTCACGGACATTGTTGTCCCTGGATGAAGGTTCACTATTTTGATTAGATGATGGTTTATGATTAGGGAACGAATTTTTGAAGATGTGCAAATTCTGATTTGCTGGCACGTTTGGGTTGTCTACAACAAGGTCTCCATTGTCTATCATATCTTGAACAATGTTTTTAAAAGTTATGTAATTTACCATCACTATGTCCTTTAACGCGATGATAATTACAGTAGTCGTGTTCTTTATACCATGTCGGCATGGGACGAGCAGGATCAAAACCTATGCATGAGGTTTTATGGGAGGAAGTGTAATGGCTCAAACTTTAAGAAGCTTTTCCAAGACCAATGAATAGGGATCTCCAATCAAAGTGTATTTCCATTTGTTCCCGTCAGAGCTGAAAGGCCTGGACAGGAGAAAGATTGGAAGAAGGTTGGGGCCTGATTAGAAGGATGAGGTGGACCCACCTTGAGGACTACCATGTTGGTAGATCCTTTGGGCTTTGAATAGTTATTTTGAGGTTTTGAAGATGAAGAAGAATCATTTGATTTGAATGGGGTATTCTTGTTTCGTAATTGGATCTTGTTTTCCTCAATGGCGTGAATTTCCAATTTTTGGGCCATGGTGAATGCTTCATCAAAGGTTCAAAAAGTTTGGACTTGCAGAGTTGGTGAGATGTGTCTGGCACAAGCTCTAGTGAACAACTAAATAAGTTAAGTCTGGGGTAGTTGGAACGTCAATTGGTTAATAAGACTCCGCCAGTGGGTAATGAAATTTGTGATAGATTCGTCTTCATATTGTCGGGTTGAATAGAGATCAGTCATGGTGACTTTCTTGGTAACATTGATTGAAAAATGATCTAAGAAAGCTTGGGCTACTTGATTAAAAGAATAAATAGAATGTCGAGGTAGTCCACTATACCAATCCAATGTTGGTCCTGTCAAGGACATTGGGAAATTTCGTAGGAGCAAAGTGTCATCGTGGGCGATTAGGTAACACCCATGTTTGAATAACCACAAGTGTTACTGTGGAGTCTTCTTTACTATTGAAGTGATTGAATTTAGGCATTTCCCAATGCACTGGGTAAGGATGAATGGGAATAGATGGATGGATAGGCTCTTTACAAATTTCATCATATGTTAAAGAATTACGGGAGCTAGAAACAAATGCTTCTAAGGTCTGCATCTTCTCCATCATTTTAATGAGGTTGTTAGTAGGTTGGGATGAATGGGTGCCCCCTGCAGAAAAAGGGGGTTGATGATGAATGTATGAGGTGGGTGGTATGCTAGTGTATGGAGGCGCTGAGTATGAGAATTACATAGGAGGAATAGATGTAGGTGGCACATAGCCAACATAAGCGATAGATGAGGTCAGGGGGTTGTTGGTAGTATGTGTAAGCGGGTGGGGTAGTCGTAACAACTCTAGTGGTGATTGGGGGTAAGGACTATGGGATAGAAAGGATGAGATTTCAGAAAGGGGTGTAAGTTTCCGACACCAGAGGTGGTTGCGATGCAATGGGTATATGTGAAGTGGTAGGTTCAAGATGAAGCTATACTCATAGTGGCTATCAGAGGGACAATCGATGTCGCGGGTGCGACAGATGATGTAGATGTTGCAATTATAGCGGCTGTGGGATTTAGCTGAGACACCACAGGTGATAAAGTGGATGATAGTAGTGCCAAACTTGGTGCTAGCTGACGCATAAGTGGGGGCTAGAGAAGGAGGGATATATATGGGCATGCCATATATTAACTGTCTTGAGGAATCCCAGGTGGAAGAATGAGCAAGGTAGTACTAGAGGGCAGCAAGATTCTGGTCGAGGAGTCTCACGAACTCCTTCCTCGCCTATAGAAATGGGGATAAGCTGAGTCAGATCCATAGGTCATAGAATGGATGGCAGTGATGGACTATGTGGGAGTGGCTAACGACTGGCATGGAATAAGAGGGCATTAGTTTGGCTACGAGTCAACACCATGTGAATCAGTGTATATCAGATGAATTGTACTTTGTAAATGACATAGGGAAGATCACAGATGAGACAAAAAAGATTCTGGGAGGGAAAAGTTAGTAAATGTTTTGGTTTAAAATAAAAATAGAGTGACCGATGACAGTTAAGGGGTGACCGATGTCGATTGCAGGAACTGATACCCGTTACTATGAGAAAATGACAGTTTTAGCAAATGATGTAGAAATTGATGACTGTCAGACAGGAAATTTGTATTAGATGACTGTTATCAGAGTACATAGAGTACAATGATACACAGAGACTCTAAACAGAAGAAAAGATGAGCTAAGTGTCTTTTGGGTAAATTAACCAAAAGAACAAGGAACCGACACTGGTTAGGTAAACCGATGGTGGTTAGATGTAAACCGGAAGTGGTCGCTAGACCGATGCCAATTACTATAAAATCTAAAGAATGAAGAAAAATGAATTTTTATGAATTTATATTAGATGATTAATCAACCTAGAAGTCTAGGGATGATAAGATGAGGTCCTGACACACTCTGAGAAAGTCAGAATACTCCAATTGTGATGGCAAAGTGTGAAAGGAAAAAAGAAAAATGAAGAATTGTATCCTCACACCTCAAAATGCAAGTCAAGCACAAAGCTAAGAAAAATATATAACCCAACAACTGAATTTAGTGTGTTTAGCTTATGTTATTTAAAAGACTGACTCGTGAATTTAGAGTAGATTTTTTGGTTGGGAAGGCTTCCTACGAAGAAGGAAATTCTAAAGGTGAGGTTTCAGGTTATGTTATGGTGGGGCTGGATCATCCTCTGATGGGGTACTAGACAGAGATAACCAGTTGGGTGCCCATTTTCAATCCTCTGATCATGTGATCGTTGACAACTTCTTCTGGGTGGGATGTTGTTTTAAAAAGATGCATATATTTCAAATTATGCAGTTTAGCAAAGAGAGAGAAGAAAAAATGTGCTTTTCTACGATTCAGTTATGTCAACCATCATCTAGGCATGACTTCTAGCATATAGGTTATCCTCATTTTAATGTGAACTAAGATGCAACGAATCAAAATGTTATGCAAGTGTTTTAAGCCCAAATCGAAGTGTGATATTTGATGTAACAAGTAATGAATAGGAAGAGGAATTCTCTTTCACTAATGCAATACTAATGAAAGAAAAGAAGTATTCTTGCTACGCCCTTAACCTATTTCTTGTATTAGCATATGAGTAGCTGACTTGTGGCTTACCATATCATTTTATTATATCATTTATACTTTCTCATGCTTAATAGGTCAGCCTTGGTGATGGCCATAGCATATGAATAGTATATATAGGGGATTATAGGTAGTATTTCATAATCATTTGAGCATTTGAGTCTTATTATATGGTTTGGAGGTTGCCCCCTCGAAGTGGCGAAGCTATTCTAATTGCATATTGAGATCATTATTCTGAAATTGTGTTATTTGGTGTTCTATTGTTGCTCTTAATCTGAATTATACAAGTAATTTCATTACAAGTGGTATCAGAGCTGCGATCTAGGCCGAAATTAGGGAAAAAACCCTAATTTTTTTGTTTCCACCACATATTGCGAACCAAAGCAAATTGGTGGGAGATATTTTTACCAAAGTTGCAAAGCATTTCAAGTAAGGTTCCCTGAAAATTTCAGAATTTTTTATTTATTTTGCAAAAGTTATTACAAATTTAGGGTTTTTCATAAAATCGCTCCATAGGGTGCAAATTGTGGAAAATTTTCAAGTTCTTTACACTTTCAAAAATCTCTCCAAAAAATAGTATTAGTATCTTCTCTGTGTTTTTTTCCTGTTCAACAAAAATTGTATTGAAACCCTAAACCCTAAGGTTTGGCATCATGGTGGGGCCTTCCACAAGAGAAAAAAAGAATCCAGTTACTCCAGGTAAAACCCCAGATAAAGATGGAGTAGTGATTGAAGAGTTGGAGTCAGAAGGGGTAAATACAGATTCCTCAGCACTATGGTTTACCTCAATTGATCATAAGGTGAGCCAACTTGAGTATGAGTTACGAAATGTACAATCTGAGATGGCCTCTAAAGGAGGACATACCCCAAATCAATCATCGGTTGAATGATATCATGCAACATGTAAAGGGTAACAGTATGGCCCAAATCTAGCCCATATCAACCAAGGAGGACCTTCAGTTCAAAAATCATGGACAAAACTAGCCATATTGGATCACTTTTCCAGTCCCATTAGAATCAAACTTATTCACAACCACGGAACATGATGCCAAAAGTGGATATGCGCAAATTTGATGGTAAGGATCCCCTGAATTGGATAAATCAAATGGAGAACTTCTTTGAGTTACATTAAACCACCATCAAGACAAAAGGTGACATTGGCATCCCTATATCTTGAACCTGACCAATTTGTTTGGTATCGTTGGTTATGTGCTAAGAGGCAAAAGAATGGTCTAGGTGTCACTTGGACAGTTTTTACCGAGGAGTTGCAGTTGCACTATAGTTGCAGTGTTTCAGAGAACTACTTAGTCAATTAGCAAAGTTACGGCAAAACAGGATCAGTCAAAGATTATGTGCATCAATTCCAAAACCTATCCTTAAGGGTGGGGAATATTCCAGAAGAGAATATGAATGACCTATTTCTTGGGGTCTTAAGGACCACATCGAGCATGAGGTACGTATGTTTAATCCAATCAAGCTTTCTGATTCTATTATCATGGCACGTCGTGCAGAGGAAAATTTTCTTTGTAGTAGGAGGCCACCTTTCATTAACACCAGAGACCGTAGTATCTCTTCCCCTTCATTTGCTAGGCCAATTAGACTGACTCCCTCAAAAAATGGAAGAAAAGAGAGCAAAAAGCATTATGTTTTAACTATGATAGCAAATATGGACCAGGACATAAATGTGCTGAGAAGAAATTGTTCTATATTGACGGAGGTAATGAGAATGATGAGGAAGCTGAAATTATAGGAGAGGCTGAGGAACCAGTTGAAGATGAAGTAGAGGATCACCAACCTATAATTTCTTGCCATGCATTTTCAAATATTAGTACTCCTCAAAACACTCAAGGTTATTGGCTGTCTCAAAAAATAGAAGGTGACAGTGTTGATTGACTCGGGGAGTCTCATAACTTCATAAATAGTAAGTTAGTTGCCCGCCTCAATTGTTTTATTTACCCAACTCCAGAAATGCAAGTTATGATTGTAGATGGTGGGACATCAAGTGCACATGAAAAGTGCCATAGTATCAAGATTTCCATGGGAGACTACATGTTAGACTCACCTATGTTGTTATTTCTATGGGAGGGGCAGATATTGTTTTGGGGGTCTAATGCCTTACAACCTTAGGTACTATAGAGATGAATTTCCAAGAATTGTTCATGCGATTTCATTCAGATGGAATGATAATACAATTGAATGGGATGGTAGCTAAGTCTCCACAGATTATTAGCTCTCATCAGATGCAGAAGGTTCTCAGAAAAGGAGTGGATGGCTTTATAGCAAAGCTATTTTCCAGAGAAGTACAAAAATACATAGTCTTCAATGCCACCCCGATCTTCAAAAGATTTTGGATGCTCACTCATCTATTTTTGATGCAATTCCAAAGGGACTACCACCAATTAGGGATCATGATCATGTCATTCAGTTGATTCCAAGGAGCTAAAACACCTAACATCAAACCATACAGATACCCATATTCCCAGAAAAAATGAGATTGAGAAAATGGTGGAGGAAATGTTGAAGGAATGTATCATTAGGCATAGCCAGAGTGCATATTCTTCACCAGTGGTCATGGTACGTAAGAAGGATGAAACATGGAGGATGTGTCTAGATTACCAAGAACTCAAAAATTACACCATCAAAGATAAGTTTCCTATTCCAGTAATTGATGATTTACTTGATGAATTACATGGTGCTATTTATTTCACAAAATTAGATCTTCATTCGAGGTACTATCAAATTAGGATAAAAGAGGAAGATGTTCATAAAATGGCTTTCAAGACTCATGAGGGCCATTATGAGTTTTTGGTAATGCCTTTTGGTCTTACAAATGTGCCCTCAACCTTTCAAAGCTTGATGAACACTATTTTTAGGTTGTTTTTAAGGAAATTTGTATTAGTTTTCTTTGATGGCATATTGATTTACAGTAAGACATGGGAAGAACACTTACAACATGTAAATAATGTGTTGGAAGTTTTGGAGAAACATACTCTGTATGCAAAGCCATCCAAATGTTCTTTTGGTGTATAAGAGGTAGAGTACTTGGGTCATATTGTATCCCATGAAGGCGTCAAAGTTGATCCTCACAAGATCAAAGCTATGGTGGAATGGCCAAGGCCCAAAAATCTCAAAAATCTTCATGGGTTCCTAGGACTAACAGGGTACTATAGAAGATTTGTGTGGGGATATGGTAAAATAGCAACCCCACTCACTGCATTACTAAAGAAGGGTGCCTTCCATTAGACAGACGCAGCCACTAAATCCTTTGAGCAACTGAAGGAAGCCATGTGTAGCACCCAAGTTTTGGCTACTCCCAACTTCTCAAAAACCTTCATTGTTGAATGTGATGCTTCAGGATCCGGATTGGGAGAAGTTCTAATGCAGGAAGGAAGAAAAATTGCATTTGAGAGTCACCAATTCAAAGGAAAAGATCTGCTCAAACCTTTCTATGAGAAAGAAATTATGGCTATTCTTCATGCGGTCAAGTAATGGAGGCCCTATCTCATGGGTAGACACTTCAAGGTAAAAAACTGATCATGATAGTCTCAAATACTTTTTGGAGCAAAGGTTATCATTTGAGGAACAACAAAAGTGGCTAACAAAAATGTTGGGTTATGATTTTGAAATCATATACAAAAAGGGTAAAGAAAATGTAGTAGTTGATGCGTTGTCTAGAAGGGATACATCCGCAGATGCCTTACTATGTAGAATGTCCATGTTGATGGCTGATTGGGTGGATGAAGCAAGATTGGAATGGAATCAAGATAAGGATACACAATCTCTAATACAGAATATCAAACAAGGATCTATGACATCTAACAAATTTGAGTGGAAAGGTAATGCCCTATGGTACAAGGATAGGTTATACTTGCATAAAGATTCTGAGTTGAAGCATAAGATTCTTGTAGAGCTACATGCATCACCTGTTGGAGGACACTCTGGGTTTTTGAAGACATATCATAGAATAAAAAGAGAATTCTTTTGCGAAGGACTCAAGGGGGATGTACCAAATTTTGTATCAGAGTGTTTAGTGTGCCAACAGAACAAAGGGGAAACAATTAAGACCACCAGGTTTGTTGCAACCCTTACCAATTCCTAGCCAAAGATGGGAGGAGGTCTCCATGGATTTCATCACCAGATTGCCTTGTTTAGAGGGTAAGAATGTTATTTTTGTGATTGTGGATAGGCTCACAAAAATATGCCCATTTTTGTGCCCTATCACATCCATTTGCAGCTAGTACAGTCGCAGCTATTTTTTTTGGAGACAGTTTAAAGGCTACATGGAACCCCAAAGATAATTGTAAGTGATCGTGATCCTATTTTCACAAGTAATTTTTGGACGGAATTATTTTCATGTTTGGGTACTCAGCTAGCTCATAGTTCATCTTATCATCCTCAAACTGATGGGCAAACAGAAGTGGTCAGCAAATGCTTAGAGGTGTATTTATGTTGTTTTGTATCAGATAAGCAGGGAAAGGTGGATTAAATGGCTACCACTGGCAGAATGGTGGTATAACACATCTTTTCATACCTCTTCTCAAATGACCCCATTTTTAGCATTATATGGTTACCATCCACCTTTTATGACTTCCTCCTTGAGGGTGCAAACTAAGGTCAGAGATGTTGAGGAACACATTCAACATCAACAGCATGTTTTGGCTAGTTTGAAGGAGAATTTAGCATTAGCACAAAATAGGATGAAACAACAAGCAGATCAACACCGTAGTGAAAGACATTTTGAAATTGGTGACTGGGTTTTTGTACGTCTCCAGCCTTACAAACAGATGTCCCTAAAGCAACAGAAAAAGGAAAACAAACTTGCTCCTAAATATTATGGCCCTTATCAGGTTCTACAGAAAACTGGTAGTGTTGCTTATAAACTAGAGTTGCCTCCATCTTCACACATACACCTAGTATTCCATGTTTCATGCCTGAAGAAGGTTATTGGACAGAAATTTGAAGCCCAGACAGAGTTACCAGAACTTGACGAGGAAGGAAGAATCATTTTGGAGCCAGAGAAGATTCTGCAAACACGTACTAAGAGATTGAGAACTAGAGACATTAAGGAATATCTGATCAAGTGGAAGAATCTGAGCATAGAAGATGCCACCTGGAGGATGAAGGTTTTCTACAGCAACATCCAGGATTATTCAACGTTGAGGACAACGTTGGTTTGAAGGGGAAGGGCATGCTACGCCCTTAACCTATTGCTTGTATTAGGATATGAGTAGCCAGCTTGTGGCTTACCATATCATTTATACTTTCTCATGCTTAATAGATCGGCCTTGGTGATGGCCTTAGCATATGAATAGTATAGATAGGGGATTATAGGTAGTATTTCATTATCATTTGAGCATTTGAGTCTTATCATATAGTTTGGAGGTTGCCCCCTCGAAGTGGCGAAGCTATTCTAATTGCATATTGAAATCATTATTCTGAAATATTGTGTTATTTGGTGTTCTATTGTTGCTCTTAATCTGAATTATACAAGTAATTTCATTACAAATTTTTTTATAGCACTAAAAACACAATTTCTTTTAGACAATAGAAAGAGAGGAAGATTCTAGAGAGGAAAATTAATGTGTAAGCTTTTCAGAAGGGAAATAAACACACAAGTTTCACCTAGGAATGAATAAAATGCAAGGAACCCCGAATGGGTCCCAGCGGGCATGCCAACATGTTTCACCATTTTCTTTAAGTTTTTATATGAAACAAATAAGGGTGTGGCCCAAGGAGGAATACATGTTGTGGATGGTCGGTTTGAAGGTTGTTGCGCACGTTTTGACTTCTTGATCCAATGCTAATTATGAGAGCTTCCTTTTGGCTAGGAGGAACTACCTGAAATACACAACAAGACCACAATAAAAAGTTAAACAATATATGTCAGTGGGCTGCCTAACATGTGCTAGATGCAGGAAGTGTGATACTTCCTCGGTGGCAGTCAACCCACTGTTTAATACAATTTAATGCAAGAAATGACATAAATAAACAAGGTACTATTGTAGTTGATATGATTTAGGTATCTCATCCAAATACAATAAGCAAATCTAACACAACAGTCTAGGTTATGATCAGATCTGGAAGTAGGGTAGGTAATCGAGGTGCTGGAACATGTCAAGGTCAGGTTTTGGGTCACTTGGGTCACTTGGGAAAAGGTTGTAAGGATCTAGTATTAGTAGGATTGCCAAATACAAATACTGATGTCAGTCTAGTATGACCAACAACAGTTTAGTAAGAACCGACGACAGTTAATGCGGGTTGATAATAACTCAATAGTTCATGGTTTTGGGGATTTGTTTGAGATCGAATAAGAAATGGTAAGGAGTTGGTTTAGGTCTGGGGAGGTTTTGGGAATATTTAGAGGTACTCATGAGTAGACAGAGGTGGTTAAAATGGTTATGAGTGATGGGAATGGTCAGGTTCATAGGAAGGCAATAGTGGTGGGGTAAAAATATAAATGGTGGTTTATAAACAAAGGTGAAGAACTCTTATAAACTGAATAGAAATGAAATGGTGGAAGTTAGAAACACACTTACTATTGTGCAGCTTCAATGGCTGGGTGGTGGTGATGGTTGATCGATGAAATGACAATCAGTGCAACGACAGTGCTTCTCGGAATGTTACCGTAAATGTAAAAACCTCCTGATAAATGGTTTTGTTGGCTATGGTTGTCTAGATGTATGAAAGAGCTCTGGTTCTTGCTTGCATTCAGATCTCCTTTGCTCCAAAACATGAGAATGTGTATAACCTCTCAAATAAGGTTACCAAAATGGTTATATGGTAACCGACGATGGTTTAGGGTGACCGGCGTCGATTTCAAGCTGACCGACGCCAATTAAGGCAGGATATCCTAGGTTGCCTAAAATAGCAGATCTTGGCTATCTTTTTCCAGCTTTACTAGTTGGTGTCAGGTCTAAATGGAACGTTGCACTTAAATACGTGGGAATATGGTTAGAGGAAGAATAGGCATGTGCTTTTAGGGTTATACTAAGTCTTAACTCATTAAGGTAAGTAGGGCTAAGTCTTAGTTAGTTATGAAAACATGTTATGAATAGGTCTATGGTGAGGTGTCTATGTGAGGTGGCTAAGTGAGGTGTGCATCCATTTAATTAAAGTACTTAAATTAATAAATGGAGTGAGGGTGAGTATTGAATTAATTGTGGATAATTAAATTAATGTTAATATGGGGTGAAAGGGGGGCTAATGTTAGGTGAGTATGTTTAAGTTAGTTATTCGAAAGGGGACCAAGGGGAGTGTGACCCAATTTTTGTGTCTACACTGGTGGCCATAGCAGCAATGACATGTACCATGTTATTGAGTGAAAGGAATGAGGCATGTGAGGAGACATGACAAGCTAGAGAGGCGGCAGGTGAAGGTCCTTTAGTGCAGGATGTGTTTGCTCAATTCATTGCGTTGCAGAGTTGGTTCACGAAGCAGTCGACAGAGGTGACACTATTATAGAGATATGTGGAGAGATATCGAGGTCACGATCAACGGTGTAGAGTTAGTGGCGAAGCGTCGAGTTCTAGAGCACTCGTGGTACCAGATAGTGATAGTGATGACAAGATATAATTTGTATTGATGTATTCAATGTAGGGGCATTGTCCCCCAATTATGAGATGTTTTGTAACTTTGATTGTGATCGATATATATATATATATATATATATATATATATATATATATATATATAGACGGATTTATTATATTCGTTGTGTATTGATGTGATGATGATGTATTATTTATGCAATTGATGTTACTTTTATATGACTCTTAATGTGTTTGGATATTGTTTTTATTTGTTGAATTGATTGTAAAGTATAGTTGTCGAGTAATGCGTAATGCAATGATGATATATTGTATATGATATTAGATGATGTATGTAATATGGAATTGTGATGAATGGTCAATTTTCATGTAAAAGTATGATATAGTCGTTATAGTGTAATGAAGCATATGTTAGTAAGATGAAGATAGGGGGGAGAATACTTTTTTTTATCATTAAACACTTTTGATCGGAGCTACGAACCAGAGGGTTGACGGGACCATGCCCATTACAACCAATGTCCTGAGACCAGATATTACAATTAATCCAACACAAACCACGACCACTGAGCCCACACCGATGATGTAATTTTCTGCCACTACCATTTTTAGGGCCATCAGCCACTGCGAATGTCAATTCCGGTGATGCAAAGTCCACCACCACCAAGAATAACCGCTAGCCATAACCATCGGTGATGCAACATCCGCCACCACCAATAAACCACCCCAAAGGGATTGCGCCCAGCGGGATTTGAACTTGGGTGGATCTAGACACAAACGTCTATCTTAACCGATCCACCCAAACCCCATTGGCATAGGGGGGAGAATATTAGTGAAGGACCTAACCTATAGATGATGAGGTTCATTAAGATAACACCCCTCAACAATCAATACAGAACCATGTAATGTAAGAGTGCGTCATCGGGAAATGATTCAATAGGGTGTGCTAGATTGAAGTGATAGAGCGTGTGAAGAGAGGTTCGTATTGTAATAGATACCTCAATAGTCATGTAAGAATAGTAATAACATGAGTGCGTCATTGGGGGATGAGGTGATAATAATCACCTACCAAAGACCAAGGCAGTGCAAAACAGTGGAAGCGTGTGGGATGGAAGCAATGTGAGTGTATGAGCTAAACTGAATTTCATATGGAGCAGCGGTAGGAGGTGCAAATGCCAAGGGATGTGGAAGCCAATATGAAGCAGTAGCATGATGTGATGGATGAGATGGTGCAGCGATGGATGGACGTGATGGAGAGCACGCATGAGTGACGACTTGTGGCGATGGATGAACAATAACCTTAGCACTAGAATGGGGAGATAACTCAACCAGAGTAGTAGCTCGTGGACAAGGGAGAGGATACATGTACCGCTCACATGAACGAGAGCCAAAAAAGATGATATCCTTATCCTCTAATTATTGCAAGCTATCATGAAGGGCAAAGCAATCATTATCCCTATGACCATTGATACAATGATAATTACAATATGGCCGATCACATTGATGTTGTAAATGATGTTGTGGATGATGTTGGTTAAAAGGTAATCAAATTAAATGTTCATTGAGCAAAACACACATCACATCATGTGGTCAAGTGTGATGAGAGAAATGTAATGGCTCACACGACATTGGTGTAGAAGATTAAGGTGTGGCCTACCGTGGAGTAGGAGACAAAGGGCACTTTTGGGATGTAGTAGGTTGAGCTTGCTTGCAAGGAGGAGATGGAGATTATGTAGGACACTCAACTGATGGTAATGGAGAAGAACTAGATGATGTAGTAGTAGTAACTATAGGTGGAGGATCTATAACATGTGTGGCAATGAGGTCTTGTTCTAGATCAATAACTCTATAGCATAGAAGTGTGAATGATTCGCATGTGTCGTATTGTAACCTTTGTTTTAGTGTGGGAATCAAACCACGACAAAAAAATAAATTGTTTCTCTAGATCGATAGGTTGAAATACTAATTGGTGCATACAAGCATTGAATCGTAAGATGTAATCCATGATAGGTTATGTTTTTCCCTGATGTAAAGTAGGTAGATGATCATAAGTAACTCTAGGGCCATTGTTGATGATAAAGTGATGGAGAAAAATTTCTTCCATCTCATGATAAGTGCTAATAGACCCAAATGGTAGGTGAGTATACCATTGCAAAGCGTCATCGGTAAGGCTATGGTGAAAGGCCTTAAGGAATAATTGATCATTAGAATATGAAGCCATAGCCATATGATAATGTTTGAGATGTAAGTAGGGGTTTCCAGTACCATCAAAACATGAAAAAGGTAGGCATGATAAAATCCTTAGGAAATGTTGAAGTTATGAATCTTCTTAGGAATAGGGTTGTCATGCAATGAATTGTTATCAATGGAAGCATAGTAGGCCTTGCTTTCTAATGTGAGTGATTGAACCTGAGATTATAAGTGACCCACAACATGCATGAGAGACAAGATGTCTTGTGAAGGAATAGTAGAAGATGGCAATAATGTGTTAAGTGGTTGTAACTTGCCATTGTGAGTAATCATAGGTACATCTAGAGGAAACAAAGGATATTTCGATGCTAAAGGAACACTAGGTATAGGCACCGAAGAAGCTATAGATGATGAAGGACATGGAACCTCCATAGAAGCGGTAGGACTAGCATCGGAAACATCCATAGGAGATAAAGCGACAGATGGAGATGGAGTGATAAGAGGAGGTGAAGTGGTAGGACGCGATGAAGTAATGGATGGAGATGAACTCATGCACAATATTAAATACAACCTTAGGAAAAGATGACAATGGAGCTGGAGATTCACACTTAGTGGTATGTAAAGTTGTAGAATCATGACTATCAATCGTGTTTCGTCAAAATTAGAGAGAGACTCGGATATGAAAATGTCATTAATTGGATCATCAACATAGTGTGAATGAACATGTGGATAAGTAGGTGATGGATCATGAGAAACATTATCAGAAATAGAATAAGAATGAGATGTAGATATAGTAGTGGTTTGACTAAGAGGAGAGTCAGTATGCATAGATGTGTACCATCGTCAAGACCAAACATGAAATTAATAAGAGAATCATCTAGAATTTCCTTGGAAATATCAGAAGGAGGGTCATGGCTAACTATATAACATGGTGTACATTGAGTAAAGCTCATCAGATTAGAAAAATGCCAATAGTAGAATTTTCAAAGCTAGTAAACACATGACATTCATTGGCTAAGAGATTGTTGTTGAATATGATTTAGCATAGTAACATCACAATATAGGGTAGTGAGTTTAGTGATGGTGGCCTCATCATAGATAGGATTAACACTCACATGAGGCATGATGAATTGAGAAGGAGAGGAACTATCCTTATCCATTTAGGGTTTTTGTGGATCCTAGGGAAAACTGTTCTAATCTATGGGTTCACCAAAATGATTCTATAAAATTTGAATTTTATTATGAATCTAATAGTACAACAATGAAATGTAGATGCTAAGTAAAATTATTGCACTTGTGATGACATAATGAAAGGGGAAAGGTCTTATACCTATTTAGACTTACTTCACAGTGATACAAAGTACTAACTAGTGATGAAATGGCGGAACAGAGTGTAAGAACGAACCTTAAAAAGTAGCAGTGAAGGCAGATCTGGACAAACTGTGATGCCTGGGGATGGATAAGGGCCCTAATGGGCCCCCTTGTCTAAAGTCAGGGCACCCTAGATCTATGAAATCCCTTGGAGTCCTTTGATATGGGTCGTTATGTAGTTCCATTGGTGATCTTCATCTTTTTCTCATCTCCTTGTTCAAATGGATTTGACATTATGAAATTAAGCGAGATCCCTATAAACATAAAGTTATGAGAGCCAAAATGTTGTTGAGTTTTGGGGGGTATAATATATTACACTTTACTGGAAAATGCTCCAAAATCAGGGCTACATCCATTTTCATCAGAGCTATACCTTCATAGTGCCATTTAAGCCAAAGGCTAGGAGATGTATCACAGGGGACTTCATAGTTGAGTTAGCATGGGGACCATAGAGGAGTTAGAGAAAAAATAATGTTTGGGCCATGAAGAGGATTCTATGAGCTTTCATTTGAGCACACATGTTTTCCTTTTGAACACACTTGGAGCTCTGGTAATGTTCTGGTGAATACTGACCTTTATTCGGAGACCAAACACCTTCACAAAAAGCGTTAAGAGTAATGTGTACCCAAGACTGGTCCAAATATTCTAAAATATGACTAGAACCATACTAACATGAAGTTTTGAAACATTTCTAATGACTACAGTCCTAGATTCACATTCACCCAGAGTTCTCCCAAGACTCTACCTAAAAGTTGATACTTCTAAGAGGTTTAATACTTGGCAATTGATGCATTACCATGCATATATTCTAGTTATTGAAACATCAGCACAATCAATTAACCAAGAAGTTAGAGTCAACACTTAGCCAAAAATGACCAATACCCTGTTATGCTTCAACTCAAGAAGCCATTCAATCTTTCTCAAAATCCTATAATGCATAAGGGTACCAATGTACCAAAGGCTAAAAATGTCTTAGTCACTTCATGCTTTAATCTACACCTTTGAAACATGATCGTGTACTTCACAAAGTTTCATACCACCATTTACACCCAATCTCCTTTAGACCTTGCATTTTTGCTTGTAGCCCTTCAAAACCCCAAATTTTGATTCTACTTTTTTTCAAAGAATTAACCCTGACTTCAAGATTTATAGATACCCATTTTACTTACTTTAAAGTGCATACAAAGTTTTAGGGCTTAACTCCTTACATCCAATTTTATACTCTTTTTAGCATTTTGTACAAGGTCTTCTTAATTCTATTAAATTTGAATTTTATTATGAATCTAAGAGTACAACAATGTAATATAAATATAATGCCAAGTAATTTATTTTGTAATTAAGATGAAATAAAATGAAAGGGGAAAGGTACTTACCTGATTTGGACTTACCTCGCAATGATCTGGGACTAAACGGAGTGGTGAAACGGTAGAACAGAGTGTAACAATGAACCTTAGAAAGTAGTGGTGAAGGAAGATCTAGACATACTTGGGTGTCTGGGGAAGGATAAGGGTGCATGTGGGGTGCCCTGGTCTAAAATTTGGGCACCCTGGTCTGTGAAATAATTCAGAAATCTGATTCTGATATGGTATTACATCTTCGCAATACTTCACCTTTAGTCAGGTGGATGTCACACTTGGTTCACTAATGTCATTGTCAATCTCCAATGAATAAGTCACTTACAAAACCCCATAGACAAAGCATCAAACCCATAAAAAATAAATATGCAAATGAATGGGTCAGATGATCCTCAGCTGCCAAATGGATGGACTTATGACTGATCGTTGCACTACATCTCAGACCCGATGTAGTTCTATGTGATTGTGTGTGCAATAATGTGCCTAGGGTTCCCTAACACTAATGACGCCAAAGTAGCGGGCAATAGCTAGATAAAATTCAAAATGGTGGATGGAATAGAATATACTCTCCTTCCTATGCATTGTGTATGCAAAATAGTGCCCAAATACAGTCCCTTGCTGTATGTAGATAGCTAGCCCTTAGTAGAAATATTTTGCCCTTAAGATGGTATGCATGGTGTGCTTATATAGGGATCTCTTGTTCAAATTTCAACACTAATGACCTGACATGCCGACTAGTACCTAGGGAGATGGGAGGGAAAACAAAAAAGACCGACCTCGAATGTCTGAATTAAAACCAAGTGTGATGGGGACCAGGGCGCCCCATGTGCCCTAATCCCTATCTAGGTGCCCTAGTCAAAGACTAGAGATGACAACTGAGTGAAAAATGATAGATAGGAGCCCCTAAAACTTGACTAGAATTGTGCGGGTGAGTGATGAATGTGTAAGAAAAATAACAACAAAGACCAACAAGACTAATGACCAAATTGCGGAATGGGTCATTAGTGAATACTTTTCTTATGCAAGATCCATATATAAAACAACATACGTGGCGGTATAATAATAGTAGTAAGTGCGTGATTTTGTGACTACACTTTCTAGCTCTATTTACCCTCAAAGCTTATTGTCTGAAGAAAACTACAAACCTTCAAGAAAAATTGATTGGAGTTAGATACCCTTTATTAAGGTCATGCTCTGTGGTAAATTTCATCCCTCAACTCAAAGTACAATTCACCCAACAATTCCTTCCTCGTTCTAGGCTTGTTCAAATTAGGTCTCCTAGGATTTCATATAAAATTCCAGGGTTTGTAATTTGTCAACTTATTTCACACCTCTGAACACCTTAGACCACTTATACCCACCTTGATCAAAGTCTTCTCACCACTCAACAACTCTCTTAGCTTCATTCTACCTTCATTTCATGTTTTTGGCTTCTTGGCTTATCCTGTTGTTTACTCTAAACACCACACTATACTCAACTCTATTTCTTAACCTTTCTCTGACTTTTCTCAAGTTTCTCACTCTCATTACATTATGACAACACCTCTTAACCCTTATACTCAAGTCACTCACCTATCTTCATTAAATACATCTTCCTATTCTTAGCCAACTAGCTCCTTAATGCTCCTAAACTAGACTATATTGTATAACACAGTCTAGGTTTCTTGTGTTTGTTGACTCTAAGGTACTATTTCATCACTTTTAAGGTTTATTCCTCACTCCATCGCACTATCCCAAACATTCTCGAAATCAAATACCATATAATTCCTTTATAAGACATTGTTTTCATCAATTTTTGGTCATGATTGTCACACTTTACTAGTTTAGTGTGTAACTCACTTCTTTCCTTTTATTTCTCAATATTATGACTCATACAAACCCTTTTTCCTCATTATTAAGTCTCTAAAAATACCCATACACCATCCAAGATACTGTTATCAAATAATCTTTTTCCAAGAACAACTAACACACCCAAAACTGACTAAGACTGCCCTGAGTTCCTCTATAGGACGACACATGCATCTTTCTTCAAAATACTTGGTTTCTTTAGTTCATTCACCAATTCTTGTATCTTCCTATCTTTGATAGTTGCTTATTAAACTTACCAATGGTTTTACATATCTCTCAAGTAGATATTAGACTATCATACAAAGTACATTTCCTTCTCGAGTTCTTAAAATTGTGCACACATAGTCAAGTATGTGTTTAACAACTTTTGGACTAATAATCTCACATTCCCCTGTTTTGACACTTCATGCCCTCCTTAGCTCACCCTAATCTCATCAATAATCCACTTACATTTGGTTTCAAAGGCTACTTCTTATCATCATACAATATCCTTTCTTCCTAAACCCCTATGACAGAGTATCTTGGATTAAGATAACAATTTCTTGTTAATTTTCACCCTATTTGGATTATAATAACTTACTTGATGATTTCTCTAGCCTCTACAACCCTTAATGAAACTCTTCCACCCTTCTCACTCTATGACATAGGTTATGGTACACAACCAAGCATTAAAATGATTGTTAAACCCATAAATTACAATTTTTTACTCCTCCACATTCATATGCAAGAACAAAAATCCAATTACTAACCCTTAACTTTTCATGTGTAACACCTTGATTTTTGTAAGTTATCATGGTGATTACTTTTCATAATGTTGTAACTACTGAAATGAAGACAAACATGTTAAGATATATTTTGATCTTAAAGGAATGTGTTGCTAATCAGGACCCTTGTATGCTGTAATTTGTTTACTTAGGACAGCAGTTATTATTACTTGTATGTTTGCTGATGTGACAACAGATTTGTCATATGCTTGATGAACTCTATTCGCTGATTGATAGCACACCTTGAATCAATTCCATTGATCTAAGGTATGTTGTGGCCTTCTTAAAATCGCTTTGTCGATTTACATTAAACCAGACTGAAGGTTGATATAAATGTTGCAGCACCTGATTACAGGTATGAATATCTGTCACGTAGATGCCAATGGAAAAGGTTCGATTCTTGAACCATACACTGTTGTAACACTAGACAACGTAAGACGATAAGGGGGTTTGGATGCAAGTGGCACAGGTATGTGGAACTTGGGACGAAACGTCCTACATAGTGTTGAAAATGAATGTTAGTCGGAAGGACTTGATTGGAAACTAATTAATTAAATAATGGAGGATTAGACCCTAACCTACCCCTAAGTTCTACCTTATACCCTAACTACTATCCTATATGGATTTTTAAATCTTATAAGGGAGAAAATAGATCTAAATCCTATTAACCTATGAACTAGACGAATGACCTAGATATGGACACTATTAAAAATCCTAAACTAATCCTAACCTAAGGAAGGGGACGCACATACCCATGTGGATGGAAGGGATAAGGAAGGATGGTAGGAAATTTAATAGGGCAATGAATGAGGTCCTTACTTGGACAGCGCCAAGTTTGGCGGGAACATGGAAAAGTTAGAGGCATCCAGTTAGCCATGAGACTAAACTTTGATTTCATACAAAATTTGAAATTTGGAAATTCGCCAACCCGAGTCGGCGGTGGCGTGAGGAAAAAGGAAAAAGGCAGTGCCTTCAATGCATTAATTGGCATTGGTCTTCGCGACCAGCCCACCTTGGAAAGAGGATAGAGGAAATTTTTTTGGTCATTGTGTTCTTTCGGGTTTTTGAAGTTGCTCTGCATTTGGTTTCTTCATGATTCTATCGAACCAGCTGTGTTTGATTATTATCTCTGTTTCTTTGGAAAAACTAAGGCTATTTTTGAGCCTGTAGAGGTAGGTGATTGTTTGGGAAGCTTTACTACTGTCGCCGTGGAAGGAAACAACTCCAGTAGGCGCGGTTTTCTTCGAGCTTCAAGAAAATTTTTAGGCATGTTAAGCCCTTCTCCTTAAACTACTCGCTTTTGTTTAATTGTCTCATTAAAACAACCCTGCTCTTCTGATGAGGGGGTTTTGGGTTTATTCGATTTTGCTGTCATGATTGAGGTGATTTTAGGTTGAGTCGTTTTCTTTGCTGTATGCGACTTGGGTATTTCTTGTAAAATGGGTAAATGAAATGGATCTGTTCTTGTTGTATGAGTCTGCATTGATAGTATTGTGTATTGTTTCTATTACCCATATGGATTCGAGTTGGTGAATGTACTAATGATGTGAGTGTGTTTTCCGAGCTCTATGCATTCTTGTAAAAATGAAAGGATAAAAGGGTTCGATATGACCTCTGGTTTGAGCTGTCATTATAAAACAAACACAACTTGGGTGTTCTTGTTACATTTTTAAGAAAATGATTGTTTCTTTACTGAAATTGTTAAGGAAATGAGTTCTTCTTCTTTCTGCTGTTTTAAATTCTGAAGGAAATGGTAATTGGGTTTCATTGAGCACTATGGGTTTGGTTTGATGGAAGTGATAGTGATATTTTGATTGTTTTTTGAGTGTTGTGTTTTTTTTGTACAAACGAAAGGATGAAATGATTCGTGTGATCTCTGATTTTGCGCTGTCATTCTAAAAAGAACTCGACTTGAGTAATTCTTGTTGTGTTTGAAGAAAATGGGTGTTTTCTTATTGAAATAATTAAAGGAATGGATTTTTCTCTCCCTGCTATTCGAATTCTGGAAATAGTAACAATAGAGCTTCACTGTACATTATGAGTTGGACTTGCTGTAGGTAACAACAAAGTGCAAATTGTTGTTTATGAATTGTGTGTGTTAATGGGTATAGAAAGTCATGTGAATATATGACAAAGTGGTTGTATAACTGTTCAGTTGGTTATAATACAGTGCAAGAAGTATGAATTCTTCTAGTACAGTAAGAGCATAGTATGCATCCTTACATTGTTTGCTCTACGATGGATACGATGTTTTACCTACATGTTTTGGTATTCGTATGTGCCTGATTGAAAGGAAGTTTTAATATGGATTTATTCCTTGTTGTTGGAAAGTGAATTCTGAATGGATTTATTCCTTGCTGTTGAAAAGTGAATTCTCTTATTATTAGGATGAAAATGTGACTTGTTGTGGTTGTTGTACACTCCATATGTTGTAAAGACGTAAATGTCTGTTGAATGAATTATTTAAAAAGGGAATTATATTATGCAGAATGAATCATAATGTTGGATCATGCCTGTGCTAAATAAGCGGATATTTGGTTGTCTCAATGAGAAGAGGTAATATGATCCATCTTCCTTGTATTTGGTTATTGATTTCTTAAGTTTCACTCTGAACTGTTATCTTTGATTGGTGTCTCGTTTGGCTTAAAGTTTCAGTACAATCATGAGGAAAGGAAAAGGAGTGTGGATGGATAACTTGGAATAATGATCATTTCTTCTCTCATACAGTTGGAAATTTGTAATCGTTAAGGAACGAATTTTGTATTGCTTTGGTTTAAGCATCTACATTTTATTGTTGTTTGCTTCTCTCATCAGTAATTGATTACTTGAAATCAAATGAGTTGCATGAACTGAAAGGAAAGTAATTTGGTTTATATTTTCAGTCAAATTTTATCCTTTGAAGTTATAATGAATGTAAGGGAATGGAATTGATAACAATTATGTTAGAACAGCAGTATACATACTTATGTTCCTAGTTCTTACTGATGTTGTAATCTGGAACTGTTGAAAGAAATTACTTCTTGTAATGATTATTTAGGAAAGAGGACAGTAATCCTTTGACTGATTTGGATGGTAATTAGATGATTCAGTTGTTATGCTGTTCATTCTTTTTTATACTTAATTCTTGAATGATGTTCATATTAATGTTTCATAAAAGCAGGGTTATTTTATTGAGACAATTAATTAAAAGCACCTCATTTTAATGACAAGTGCTTAATATGCTCAGTTCAATGAACTGACCCGTGCAAGTAATTTTACAAATGGAACTTGAGTATAAACGAAGACATGGTTGTTTACTGTTACTTCTTTTGATTGACTGAAGATGGATTGTAATTGATAGCTATTACTCCTCTATGAGGAATTGAGAAAAGAAGAAATTACATTCTTCTATCTTAGGTGTTGTAATGTTGTTTAATATAAACAAAGTCCAATCATTTGGACTGGCAAATGTATAGATTATAAAACGGATGGATGAATACAAATACAAGTGTGATATTTTAATGACTGTATCAGTTTGATATTGTTGAATAAGTTGGGAATATAACATTATTCCTTGATTTGGAATTATTCAAATGATCATAGATGGATTTAAAAGGAAATGACATCTATTCTTACCTAATTACAACTTTCACGTTGAAATGTGCAATTAGTTCATACTTGGGTTAAGATGAATTTTTAATTGACATTAAAAAGGATTTAGGAAGAACATGATCTCTTAATTGAAAGGTATTCGGGATTAGCCTGAAAGCTAAGGAATATAAAATAATTTAGGAGCAGCCGAACCTCGTATTCAGACTCCATTAATAGCCTTGAATGTTAAATTCAGAAAATAAGGATATGGGAAAAACATATCCATGGTTAACAGACCTTAACTATGTGAAGGTTAAGGAGGATAAATGAATAAATTCATTTAGAATTAGACCTCGTTTAAATGACGTCTAATAAGATGGAATTCTGAATTTGTTTACTAGTTGTGGAAAAACTTGGTTAAGTTTAATAGGTTAAACTTATTAAGTTTATCGGTAATGGGCTGCTTAGTCCAAGGATTAAGAAAAGAACCAAGTAGAGAAAACGCAACCCTTCAGTATGAAGGAGGAGATGCGTATTAAACTAGAAGACGGATTAAGTCTCTCTTAGCTACATACAACTGTATTAAGAACGAGGATAAAGGATCAGCATGGCTGCTGAAAGTTGATCTTAAATATTAAGATCATAATCAAATCACGCTTGAGTTGGATGTGTACTCTCGATGGGAGGATTCCGTAGGACATTGACATACGCCAACTACAACATGGTGTCTTCATGAAGGCGGGGCCTTCATGACAACATAATGTTATAGCTAACATATTACAATGCCCTCCCGAATTGAATCATCAAGATTACATAAGCTGGATACTAAGTTCTTGGCTGGGGATAGGAATGTGATCACGTATACGGAGTGACTCCGGAGGACTAAAGGTAACTAGACACACGGAGTCATCTAGGGACGACACCGTATGTCTGCGTATCTTTAGTTACCATGAGTAACTTCCTATACTCGTTCATATTGCTAGTCGGGGTTAGAGTTTGACCTTAATGGGAAGGACTGGTAGAGACCAGGAAAGACCATTCTAGATAACAGACGAAGTGAGGTGAAGGACGTATTCCATTGGTGTGTATCACATCCAGGAATATGATCATGCAAAGGATGTGAAAATCTTTGGCCAAAGTATCGCAAGTGCTGGTTGCGTTGTCCTAATCACCTAGTTTAAGATGCAGGATGTCAGATGAATATCAGTAACAGATATTCAGATAGGCTTCTCAAATGGATCACTTCGATAATCAGAAACGGTAAGAGAACCTTGTATATACATTATACTATGCATGAATTAACATGAAGGATCGGTAAGTCGCCGAGTCACGAAATGAGAGATCGCTGAAACTCCGAGCCATAAAATGGGAGATCGGTAGTTCTTCGAGTCATTTACAGCAACA
Organism: Taxus chinensis; assembly: GCA_019776745.2. NCBI lineage: Eukaryota > Viridiplantae > Streptophyta > Pinopsida > Cupressales > Taxaceae > Taxus > Taxus chinensis. The sequence goes on along the minus strand of CM034146.1, from coordinate 1,020,727,095 downwards.
TATGGAATCTGTTATATGATTGAATGGCACTGAATGTGTGTTCCATATTGCAAATATGTGAACAGAGAACATTAGTTTTAAAAGGAAATTGTGTGATCCAAACTGCATTATTTGGACAGAGAACAATTATTAAAACTTGAACGTGTGTTTGAATTATATAATTCATAACAGGGAACATTGTATAAAAAAAAATTCCCTTGTTCTAGTATCTTAAAATGGGGATGTTACATCATGAAGATATCCTACACAATTCAATCCTTCTTACAAGATTTCATGCATTCATTATTTCAAATCTCTTCCCTTCTATTCAATACAAACAAGTTCTTACCTTAGGTCATACACAATCCTAAATCCTTGTATTGATTGTCTTCTTTGTCATTATCACACCCACAAACTTCTTCATGCCCTCATTAGGTCTATATAATCTTCATATACCTGTAGGAACATTCATTCACCTTATCAATGAGATTCAAACCTAAATTCTCAAACATATAATGCATAATATTACAATACACACTCAAACACAATTTTTACACCAAAAGGAAGTCCTTTAATTGATATCATATCAACATTACAAGCTTTAAGATCCCTTCTGGCCCTATTTCAAAGATATTCCACACACACTAACTCTCTCTAACAACCTCCACACCACCATCATTCAAATTATTTTTTATGATAATGAAAAAGGTAGAAGTGGTTAGGTTTGAACCACCTAACTCACCCATAATTAAGTAAACTATAGTGAGTTACCACTTGTTAGAGTTATGTAGGTCAAGTTCTATGCAATTTTATAAGTCTCATGGCCCCATTGCATCATTTATTACACCATTACTCAATTTAGACTAACTTCTAACACCTGATCCTAAACACACTTAGTATGACAAATTCAAATATTTAAAAGGTCGTTTTAGAGGGACAACTCCAAACGGTCATTTATTACATAACCATGAGTCCAAATGGACTAGAAACAACTCATAAGCATCCAAATGGACCTAAGACACCCTAAACAACTATGACAAGCCAAAATTAGATATGTAAAAGTGATGCTCCTGCATCAATTATTTTGACCGAAACTCCTAAAAAGGTAAATTTTATTTGGGGTTGTCAAGTAAAATGCCTAGACATTTTTTTATTGGTAAAGGGGGAAAATTAGTAGGGGCCTAACCCTGTTACAACACAATGAGGGGTCTCAACACCAAGATATAGCTATAAGAACAATACAAAACAAAATAAAACCACAACAAATCAACAACTGCAAAGAGATAGTTCTCATACATCATAACTGCAATAGAAAGACACAAAAATACAACAAATCTCCCTATTAGAACAATTCAACTATTTATAAGAACTTCTTTTTCTAGGAGGTGAACTCCTTGAGGTGAACTGATTTCACCTTTTCTGGACCACCTGAGTCCACCTTTCTTCCCTAGGAATTTCTCTAAAGAAATCTTTGTTCAAGCATGATCTTTTAATATGATTCCTGAAAAAGGGCCTTCCCAAAAGTTTAAAATTTTCATCCATCTATCTCTATTTTCAGTGGAAATGAGAGTAGAACCAATATAAAGTGGTTCTCCCTCATCCATAGTCTTAAACGAGCCTTTCTTAATTTCCTCCTCTTATTAGATAAAAACTTTTGTAGTGTTTTGCCTAGACATTTTACATGCCAACAAAACCCTATAAATCAGAAACACAAAGACAATATTAGATTCAAAATAAAGAGATATGTTTGTAACAAGATTATGTCCCATCGTGGTCACCAAAATGTATACAAAAAATGAGGTTTCCAGTATGCTAGATGATTAAAATAAAACTACTCAAATCTAATCAATACATAATAAAATGGGCTTAAGGAACCATTGTCTATTTGTTACGGGATAAAGTATCTAGTTCTTCCATAGTATAAACAATATATAATCTCTCTTTGAATATGAAAAATAAAACTTAGAAAATAATTAGTATGTTTTTGTGGTTAGGGGACTCACCTTACTCACATCCCTAACCTTTTCAAGGATGATAAAAAGACATGACAAGTAATGCCAAAATGATTAATATAAGATTGAAAATAAATGTTGGTATACCTAATCAGAGGCTTACAAAAACCCAATGACTGAAGATAATTCTGATTTGTTTTGGATGACAGTAAATCATCTAACGATCACAACCTAGTTGCCTAAGCAACTAGGACTTTACATAATCTCTACAAAATATGACTATCACATATTTGCGCTTGTTCTATATAAATCACCTTTGTCTTTGGAAAACTTGCAAACAAACAAACATGATTTGATGGATGAAAGTTTAGCTTGAGGAAGGATAGACCAAATGTATTATTTTCTAGATTTTGGAGATGGAGTTAGATGGATTTAAGGATTTCTTTCATGCCTTATGAATTTTTATTATTTTTAAATTTGTTTTTATGCAATTCTATAACTTTAATGATTTTTTATTATTTTATATGTGTTTCATTATTTTTATGGGATTTTAGTATTTTATATCATTTTGGTATTTTATTACGTTTCTATTATATTTTATTAATATGATCTTATGTGCAAGATGCATTTTCTAATGTCTATAGTACTAATTCCATTCCAATTTAATATAAACCATCTGAATTGTATACCCATATTTGACCTATGTGAATTATTATCATCTTGCATACCTTTGGCTCTTGGTTTTGATTTATGTTAACTTTTGAAAGAGTCCATGATATGCCTCCCTTGTGATATGAGGTATTTATTCATGTATCACTTAGCTCAAATAAGAAAATTTGTTTCTTGTAATAAGTATAATCAAATCATCTAGGATGTGAACTATATAATTAATAGGTACTAAACATGGTTGTAAAATCAATGTGCATCAAATATGATCAATAAAGAAGTAAAATATGCCATCTCATGGGAAAGCATATGGTAAACATGTCTAGTAATCCATATAAATAAACGGCTAAGAGAATAACAATGAACAATAGAGTAACATGTTAATAGACACTTAACTTGAAACCACTGGAACCATTGGGACTTATGGCATGACAAGACATGATATGGTAGACCCATCATAAAACATAAATGACTCACAAGACATTATGATGACAATTTGTGTGTATGCGAAGAAAGTATATGTAAAATAATAGTGTGTCTATAATACCATAAATGTGGACATAAGACACTTGGAAATAATCCTTTATATTTTATCTCAACCCTTTCCCATATATACAATTAATTGAATTAACATTATATGCATCTCACTCAATTCCATACTCCAAATCCATTAACTTAGTACTTTTCAGGCCCAAAATCAAGACAAGCCCAAGGTCTCCATCTCCGTGGCTCCTCCTGAGTCACCTAATCCATCACCATTTAAGGCTAAAATTTCCACACTCGCAGCCCCTTGTAATTAATCAACAACATCCATTCAAAATATTGTTCTCAAATAACTATACTAAGCTTCAGTTAAAATGTCCCTCTACGAGCTCGTTCAGAACTATCCCTAACATTTCCAAGCCATGATCGAAGCCCTCCAATCAATATCAGTTCCCTCTAATGAGCCCCAACCTTTTTCCAACCTTTTTGATGCCTTGAAGATGTTGGTTGTCATTGCATTCGATGACTCTGAAATCTCGTCACTCCAACTTGAAGACCATGATCTTCCTCTTTTTGTCACCACCGAAATTAATGATACTCTTGTTAAAAGAGTTATGATCAATAATAGCGCATATCAACATAAACATCATATCATATCATGTTTCAAACAACTCTAATGTAACCTAACACCATTGTCCTCTTTTCATCATCACCTACTCTTCTTAAAAGAATTATGATTGATAATGGAGCTAGTATAAACATCATATCATATCATGCATTCAAACAACTCCAACTACCCAATATTATTGTCATTCAATCACTCATAGTTCTACGTGCGTTCAACGATATTGTCACCCCCGCATTGGGCACAATCATCCTACCCATCAAAATAGGTCCAAAAATCCTCCATGAACTCTTCTATCTAGTAGAAGGAGAGTTCTAGTATAACATGTTAACTTGGTCATCCCTAGATACACACAATGTATTGTGTCCCATCCACTCTACATTTATGTCTAAAATACAAACATGAAGGTAAAACCATCATGGTCCCTGTCAACCCAAATCCATTTAAATCTTACCACATGACATACAGACCCAACAAAATCTTACTTCCTCTACAAAATCCTACATCAACAAATGAAGCTTCCACAAGTTCTTCGGTCCCCACATCCAAACTACCAAATGAATGACTCTTTCAGCGACATCATGCAACACATTTCCGTGGGAGAGTACCTCCTCCTAGCCCTTAACATGCTTCCCACACCTAAAACATATGGAGCCTAACAAAAAACCACTTTACAAGCCCAATGTAGGAAACATCATTTCCTTCAGCCCTCCATTCCTTCATACACAGTTAGTGTACAGAGGCATCGATCACCCTTCACCCCACCTTGAAGATCAACCACATGCAAATGCCTTCTCATCAGACTTTTCATTCTTAGGAAAACCATAGTTCCTCAAACATACCTCTATCATTGCACATGGAAAGGCTTTAGTCTAGGTCGATAGGAATAGGGTCCACATGACTTACCCTTTAAAGGCTTGGAAAGAACCTTACGAAAAACATAGCCTAGGCTTCAAAGTATCTCCTTCCAAACCACCACCATCAACATTCAAATCTCAAGCACTAGTGTCACCATTGTTGGACTCACCCTCTTACAATGATGACACCATATCCATCCCTGCCTAAATTTTTTTAGGTCAATACCATTTCAATTAGACCATTAACTTATCAGGTTAACAGAAAAATTGAATCCATCCCCTTAAGCTTACCTCACATGATAGAAGAATACTCTCCATACCATCCACATTATCCACTATCATGATGATGATGCCATCCTAACCTATATGGGTGTTGAAGATCATTATCTTCAAAATACCCTTCCATCTGACACATATACCCTCCTTAATGAATCCACTGTCAACATTAACATTGACACATTGCAAGAGCCACACATTGTCAAAATCGGCCAAGCCTTAGACTCACGTGAACTCCAAGAATTCACCATTTCCTATCCAAACATAGTCAAGCCTTTGCATGGTCCTATAGTGACATGCCAAGTATATACCCTAACATCATCACCCACAATATCATTCATTGTCCCAGATGCCAATCCTGTGAAGAAAAAACTTCGTAGGATGCATCCTCACATCGCACTCCTAATCAAATAATAACTTCAACATCTTCTTTCATCCAATTTCATACTACCCATTGATTATCCACAATGGTTTTCTAATATCATACTCATCACTAAAACCACTAGAAAATTACACATCTACATGGACTTCTGAGACTTGAACCTTGCCTACCCCAAAGATGATTTTCCTCTTCCCAACATCAACTAGCTCATTGATTTAACAACATGCCATGAAATGATATCTCTTATGGATGGTTTTTCTGGTTACAATCAAATCTTAATCACACCCAAGGATCAACACAAGACCTTATTTTATCATCCCATGGGGAACCTTATGCTATAGACTAATGCCCTTTGGCTTGAAAAATTAGGAGCTACTTATCAATGTGTCATGACCTACATCTTCCATGATCTCATCCAAAAAAATGTAGAAGACTATGTTGATGATCTCTTAGGTAAGTCCAAACACTGAAGAGACCATCTAGTTGTTCTTGATATGATATTTGCACGTATTCTACAGTTCTTCCTTCATCTTAATCCACCAAATGCATATTTGGAGTTCTCATAGGAAAAATCCTTGGATTCATAGTGTCTATTAGGGGAATTGAAATTGACCTCACTAAAGTCAAATCCATTCTTGAAATGCCTCCACCATCTAATCTTAAGAAATTTTCAACCTTCAAGGAAAACTTCAATCTATCCATCATTTCATCTCACAATTGTCATACCACTTTCAACCCTTCCATCATCTTTTATGAAAAGATATCCACTTCAAATGGGATGATAATTGTCAACAAGACCTTTATGTCCCTCAAACAATATCTCCTATCACCACCTATGCTCACACCTCCACAGTGAGGGGAGCCTTATATATCTATATATATATATGAAACTGACCATGCCTTGGGAGCCATGCTTACACATCGAGATGAACAAGGTAAGGAACAAATCATCTATTACATAAGCCGCACCCTTCATGAGTACAAAACTTGCTATTCAAAGTCAAAAAGTTGTGTTGTGCCTTTTACTTTGTAACTTCTAAACTTCATCACTATTTACTTAATCATAAAACATATGTAGTCACAAATTTCAATCCATTGAAATCTATACATTCCAAACCATATCATAATGATCGCATCACTAGATGGCTCATGCTCATGACTGAATTTGACCTTGAATTCATCTCTCAAAAATCCATTAAAGGGCAGGTCATTGTTGATCAGCTCGCAGAAGCTCCCCTTTCATCTAATCAATTACCATGTGAACACTTTCCTGACGAATCAATCAACACACTCAATCAAGACAATGCCCCTCTCAAAATGACCTTATTCTTTGATGGGTCCAAATGTAGGTAGGGGGAGGTGCCATAATATTCATGATACCACCTTGGGACACCCCTATTCCATTATATTTCAAACTCAACTTTGAATGCACTAATAATATGGTAGAATATGAAGCCCTCATTATGGGGCTCCAGACCACTTCCTTTCTAGGTGTACAAATCCTGGATATCTATGGTGACTCACAACTTATCATCAATCAAATCAAAGGGATCTATCAATGTAAAAACAAGGTCCTTCAAAAATACAAAACCATCATCAAAGAATTATCCTACAACTCTTTGACCGTTATGAAATCCAAACAACCCCTCGCTCATCCAAAAAATTCATAGACATAATGGATTCTCTTGCCTCTCTTATTCCTCTATCACCCGATGATTCCAAATTATTTTTCATCATACATAAACTTGATCAACCATCTTACACCAACACTGATCTTCCAACCATCAATCATATAGATGAACATGTCATCTAACACATGGTACACACAAACATATGACTATCTTTCCACTAGAAAACTATCCATCCAATCTATCCAAAAATGGAAAAAGATCCTTTCAACAATGTGTGTCTCACTATGTCATCCTAGGGGTATCCTTTACAAAAGAGGATTTGATGGCCTCCTCCTCTGGTGTCTTAAGACTTCAGAGGCTCATCTAGCTATCCAAGAAGTCCAATGACGGTATATGTGGTGGACACTTCAATGGTTTGGTTTTCACCAAACACATCCTATGCATGGGCTACTATTGGCCTACACTTAATCAAGATTTTTTGACTACATTAAGAAATGTGTCAAATGTCAACAACATGCCAACCTCACACATGTTCCTAGTCACACTCTTCAACCAACCCAGGATCTTTGGCCCTTCTCACAATGGGGACTCGACCTCATCGACCTTATCAACCCTCGCTCATCACAATGACACAACTCCATTATTACAACAACTGAATATTTTACTAAATGGGTGGAAGAAATCCCCTCATCTCTACTAAAGAAGATAAAATCATCGACTTCATCCATCATCACATTATTTGTCACTTTGGTATTCCTCATAAGCTCATCACAGATAATGGAAAATCATTTAAAAACAATAAAATTTCAAAAAATTTTCTGACACCTACAACATTAAACTCATCTTTTCATCTCCTTACTATCCACAAGTAAACAGTCAAGAAGAGGCCTCTAACAAAACACTCAACAAAATCCTCATGAAAAATATTGATCAAGCTGGGAGAGATTGGCATCTCCAAATTCCCTTTGCATTATGGGCCTATCAGACCAGCATTTGTACCCCTATGGGTGCTACACCTTTCTCTTTAGTCTACGGACACTGAATTTGTTCTTCCCCTTCGAAGTTTAAATCCCATCATTACACATTTTCTCTCAAAGATTTCTATCCTAGATGAGGATTATCATCAAGAATAATTATCACAATTTGAAATGTTAGATGAACAACATCTAACTAACCCTTGAACACATTAACATATATCAATAATGAATCAAATGATTCTATAAAAAACATCTCAAACAACATGACTTTAATATTGGTGATCTTGTTCTCAAAGAAAACTAGCATGTCACTAACATGGAAAAGAGAAAATGTGGAAATTTTTCTCCAAACTAGCTTGGACCATATATTATTACTCATAAATATGGGTCCATAGCTTATCACTTAGCCTCCCTTGATGGTAAACCTGAAAAGGATCCTCTTAACGCACTTACACTTGCATCATTCTACCAGAACTTATCAACTCATGAGATCTTATTCAAACTATGATCTTCATCCATCAACCCACACATCCTATCACCCCCATAATGATTTGGAATCATGTGGTCTTTTCTCATCATCATATCAATCATGACCTTAAATATGGGCACCATGGATCTACTCATAGCATATTCCTCATGGACAAGTTCCCTGCTCATGTCTAGGGAACCTGACAATCATTACTCACACCATCCCCTATCTTATCCTATTGAAATGACATGACAAGGACATAAGTGTAGCTTACACACTTATCTTATCCCCTTCTATGTGGTTACCTAAGGTTTTCCTTGGCTCAAAATAAAAATATATGGGATGGATACAATCAAAATATAGAACGATCCCTCGAAGGATGGATATCAAAAAAGAAAACATGATCAAATAAATTTGTAGACCACTCCCTCGAAGGATGGCTATTATAAAATCAAAATTAATAAAATTATAGACCACTCCCTCGAAGGATGGCTACCCAATCAAGTGAACAATAAGGAATTCCCATATATATCAGTCCTCATATCAAAAAGGGGCTTCCCACATCGATCATCCCTCATACAAAAAAATCAAAAATCAACCATCCCAGGAAAGCTTCTTGCATTGATCAACTTTCCCAAAATGCAAGCTTCCCACATCAATCATCTTGTATCAAATACAATAAATGTTGGGTTAAAACCATGGGAGACTATTTGGAAGAACCCATTTCCTTCTGTTTGATACACACAAAGCCTTTCCCATGTCAAAAAAGGATAAGATCTGTATATCTCATATTTATCTATGATCCTAGTATGACTAACCATTATGGGTCATACGTTAACATCTAGTATGAGGCCGCACATGTAGTATCATATGTTTAAATAAGTTTACCATCATACACTATATGTGTCCATAACAGTAAAAGAAGTAAAACATTTCACAATAAGTTTCTTATCCATCGTATAAGTGCATAAATCATACAACAAGATTACCACTTGCTACGACAATGTCTAAAATCATAAAGATCATATTATAACACATGCATCTATAATCTAAATCATACATTTCGAATATTTCCATAACAACATCATATCATAACATAAATAATTAATTATAACCTCATCAATCACATCTACATCCATCACATTGCAATCATAATTAAAACACAAAACATAACCCAAATGATTATATATATATATATACCAAAATTGTCTATACACCGTCAAGGGCATGAAAAAGCCTCGTGTATAAAAAATATACATCATCGATAAATGCTCCAATGAACCTCATACATCAAATTCATATCTACAAAACTATTGAGTAAACTAAATATTTCATCAAATGAACACTCCCCCTACATTGCTCCCCCGAGCTCCATCTGGCCCTTTGTCTTGTCCTCCATCTATAACTCGAGGTGGCTGACCCACGCTCATAACACTACCTGATGGATCCTCCCATTGCCACGCTAAAATACAATATGGTGAGGATCATTGATAATCCTTCACCTCACTATATCCTCATAATATCACAGCTCATTGTATAGTGCTTAGTAGTTGGCTATACCCACACTACTAGGTGGTCACATCTATCCACTCATCTGAGCCATAGTAGCCTGTAGCTTAGCTCCTGAAATTAATGGCCCCATCATTTTAAAGGCCTTTCGCAAGGTCTCTTTATCTCATCTATATCTATATATGTCAGTTATGGCTTGTGCAAGCTCTGCCTATCAGTATTAACTTGTTGGCTATGTCCATCTCTCTCACAAGTTAGTGCGGCTCACTTAGCCAACAACATGGCCTTATCATTCTCTAAACTCACTCCAGTGGCCTCAAACAATGCCACTATATCCTCCTCATATCCACCATCACCACCACCACCAACCTCCTGAGGTGAAAACTCCACATGGGCCCACACCCCCCTCTTGAACCCATCTAACTGCCCCTTCCACCATATAACGTATGCCTCCATCACTCCAACATCATCATATCTAGTCAATGCTCCCTAAACATCTACCCCCTCTTCACCGGCCATGTCAACTACCTCCTAAACAACTGACAACGCTGCGTCATACTTTGTATCATCCCACTGATAGGCCACTACTGCGTCCAGCACATCCTGAAACAAGCCAAACTGTCATCTAACACAACCAAACCTAATCAACTCCCATTGATCCTCCCTCCGGCCTCACACCTACCTATCATGTTGTAGTGCCCTCAACTCTCCCTCTGCACCAGGCCATATTGGGAAACTTGTATAGGGCCTCCAAATAGCATCGCCAACCAATAAACCAGCTAGGAGCTACCTGTAATAATCCTCATCTTAGACATGCCTGGTAGTTGTAAAATCAGATCTCTATCTCATGAAACCAACATGGTACTGTAAAGTGACCCATAAATCCCAATGCAATCCTCACAATCGAGCCACTGCAATGTGCTCGTAGGCCCAACACTCTAATAAAAATGACACGTCCACTCCAAACTAACGTTTAGTGCTCCAAGACCACAATTCCTTATAAACATGAGCCAGCAAATCAAGGGCCCAAGAAAACATTATCATGTGCTCTAGCATATCTCCCACAATCCCTGTTAACATCCACAAAAATTGGCCTCCTGTGGAACCTGGTAAGGCGTAGCAATTAATACCCATCATCATCAGTGTCATCAAGGATCGACCCTCCTCATCTTCAAATTATAGGGCTCCATATGAAAATCCCCCCGAAGTGTACACTTCAAAATCATCATCATCCCTATACAATCACTGCATCATAATGCCCATACCTCCCTAATTAATAGTATAAACATGTTCACCCTGTACTGACACGCACAAGATCTGGTGCACATCCTCCAAATTCACTGTCATCTCTCTTGTAGGAAACCAAATAGTGCTTGTAACATGGATCCATCTCTCAAATAATTCCAACAACAAACCCATGTCTCTATTAATGCATCTATAATGACTGACTAACCAAAAATGGACTAAGTAGTATATAGATTGTTAATATAAGCTATGAACAACTGTAAACAAAGTAAATAAATGCAGTAAAGAAGTATGTAAGCAAGCTAAACAACTATGCAAAAGTAAATGCTAACCCTAATGTGCAAAAGAGAGTGAGGAAAGAACTCAACTAATAACAGATTCCTGTCAGAGAGTGTCGCAGAGGTAACTGGAAAAATCAGGAATAAGAATGACTATGCATAAGTCCTAAAAAGGATGGATTTGGAGGATCTAGCTAGATTGGGGTGCCTAGAGGAGGACTGGGGTGCCTGCAGGCTCTTTGGTTTGCAATATGGGTGCCATGGTTTGTGTAAAATCTCTGAAACTGGTTTTTACAGGGTCAGAAGGTGGTTTGAAACCCTTGGTGTGTATCGCATCAACTTCGTTGTTTTGTGTTGAATGTCGCCAATACTCTAAGATGAAAGAAAGACCTGCAAGAACCCAAAAAAACAAAAGAATAATGCATATGAAGGGGTTAGCCTGTCCTCAACGGCCACAATGGTGGACTTACTAACTGAGCGTTGCACTACATCTCAGACCCGATGTAGTTTTATGTGCAAGTGTGTGTGAACATGCCCTAGGTCGCTCTTGTGTTAGTCACACTTTTTGAAGTGGCGAGAAATAACTATGTAGAACGCTTGGAATATAATAGAATCCCCCCCCCTATGAAGTGTGATGTAGATGTCCTAGCCTTAATGATGGAGCTATGTGGATACAAGTGATCTCCAATGTAATGGATGGATGCAACTCTAGATGGAGTGATAGCAGTAAGTGATGCTAGGTCCCTTATTATGGTCTCATAACTTTATATTTATAGGGTTCTCTTGATCTAATTTCATAATTAACCCTGAAAATGCCGACCACAAGAAAAATAAAGATGTCAAATTGCTAGAAAAAGCCCAAAAAAGTGGCGGGAAAGTGCGAAAAGGACCCAGGCACTCCTGGTGGGACCAGGGTGCCCCAGTACTAGCATGGGCGCCCCAGTCGAGGCTAAAATGAAAAGAAATGACTGAAACAGACTGAGCATGTGGTTAAAAAGGGTTGGTAATGACAAAATAAAATAAAACAAGATGGCCAAAAAATAAGGGTTAATTTGTACTTTCTTCATTCAAGAACCTTCTAAATAGTAGTATGAAACTGGGATAAATAAATGTCTAAAGTGCATGATTTTGTGACTACAATTATGCATCCCACCCAATCTAACCTCCTCTAAATGAGCCTAATCAACATTTGATAATAACACTCGAACATCATCAAGTATCTTCAGGATCCTATTCCGTGTAGTCAAACGATCCCTAGCCTACATCCACAATAAAGCAATAAATCATTAGAAACAATCAATCAATAAACGATAAAAAAAACTTTAAAAATCACAACTTTCTAGAATTGTTGGCGACCCAATTAAAATCGTTAGCAATTTCTACGGCGATTCCAAATTTCATGAAAAATAAATAAATAAATAAAAATAACAAAAATCCCAAAAAACATCACATGCCTTGGCACAAGTGGGCCCTTGTCGCCTCTACACACCTCTAACTGCTTCCATCTCACTCAAAATAGCAAAAAACTTAGAAATGAGGGGTTCTTAATCTCTTAGGTTCTCAAATTGCAAGTGAACCAAAAGAGCCTCCAAATCACATTTTATATCAAAAAATAATTTGCCCACCCAATCACTGGCGATTGGGCTAATCACCTATAATTTTGTCAGATCATTAGCGACCTAGAGTAGTCACCCACAATTACCTCCCCTTTATCCAAAACATCATTCTATTGATCTCAGATCCTCATCAAATAATCATTTTCATCATTCTTTGCCAAAATTACACATTTTTCAAGTGTGTCTTTCTTTATGGGCCCCAAGACACTCTAAAAATCAAAATCAATCAATTTATACAAAGTCTTCCTTTTATAAATCCATTTCATATTTTGCAGCCATTAGGGAAACTTTTCCCTTTTTGTCGTTAAGTCATATATCTATACTTCGAGAACCCATTGGTTCCTCTATCACTTGACTTCACGGTCACGTAAGCCCACCTTTGTAGCAACATCATTTATCAATCCTGCATCTCCCGATACATCGTTGATAGTATACATTTTCAGGAAACTTTTCCCGCATCTACTTCCTATGAATCATAGGTTTATAGGTTGAGAACCCATTGGTTCCCCTATCACTCGATTCTTTGGTCGCACAAGCCCACCTTTGTGGAAATTCGTTTTCAAACCTAGCCTCAGGCCATCTTAAATGAAACACAATATCATACAAGTATACCTAATCTAATAACCTATTCAAACCAATGAGCATTTCACTTCATCTCAATGACCCCCAGTTTGAGGGGGAATCGCCTATCTAACACAAATATTATCATTCCACTCATTTTTGTCCAACGGCTTAACCATCACAAACCACTTGACAAAAAGGGGCAAATGTAGACATTAGGTTTTCGACACCCTAGGTAACCCGCATACATCCTTCACATTCATATCCCAAATGTTAATCTAATCCTATCAATAAATCATAAACCTATCCCAAGTCATACCCTCACCCCCGTAACACATATTTCTACCCTCGTAAAACTTAATTACCTATCCTAAACCCCCTAACCACCTAAAATCTATTCTAGCCCATTATAGCCCTAACCATCCAACCTCCAACCTCCCTAAAAACCTTATTAACCATTTCTAATCCCACTCAAGCCCAAAAACCTTGTTTAGAAGTGGTTAAAATCACTTCCAAGCAAGTTTTTCCCACTTTTTTCAAATCGTCAGTGACCTCGATTATAAAAGTAACCTCAAACCTCCTAGTTGAGGATCCCCAGACATTGTAACAAAGATATGTTACTTTGGAGACTTAAACAACATCATCACGATCATATTGAGACCTTTAACATCCCTGTCAAGCCAACGAAAGCTCTGTAAACATAGTAAGGTTCATACAACATCATTTTCAAGCATTTCTCAGTCAAGCTAAATCTTTGTCTTGTATTCGCACTTTCAATTTATCAACATATCATATAAAATATCATATCAATCCTTAGATCGTTAATTTTATATTCGGTTTGCATTTTATCGAGAAATCAATATTTTACACTGTTAAGCATGGAAAATGACTAAGTATCAAGGAAATGTTAGCGCGCGGGAGAAAGGCACATGAGGATGCACGCGCGAGGAGAACAGGGTTAGTGTGTCAAATTCAGAGAGGAATACACGCAGGAGACAAATTGAACACTTAGCCAATTTTTGGGATGTGGATCTAAATATAGATTTGGAATAGCAGTCAAGCAGGGCGTTAAAGATAAGGTTGAAACATGAAGACTTGCAACTCAAGCAAGGTCTATTTTGGGATAAGGAGAAGACCAAGTGACATGTAGAGTTCTAAGCTAATAATAGGATCTGAACTAAGAGTTAATTGTAGTAGATCTATTATAATGAAGGCTTGCATGCTTTTTGTACTTAGCTATAGCGGTGCATGGCTATTCTTAGCATGTAGCCTATTTTGAGGATGCATGGGCGGTGAAGGGCAAGTCCCCACCCCTATCTGTATGTGTGATTTGCATAGTTTAGGAGGACCACTTTTGTAATAGAGTTATGTTGTTGGATTATGTGTGTGCATGACTCATGGTGACATTATTATGTATGTAAGAAGCTTCTGTGTCTTACAATAATTAATGTAATGAATCTTTGTGGCTGGATATTGATCGTTGACACATATGTTAATGATTCTTGCATGGTAAAGTTAATCTTGATTTTGATATGAGTTAATCTTGTTTATGATTGAGATCTAGATCTGGTTTATGTTATGCAATATACTTAATTATCTGTTATGGATATGGAATATTTGTACAATCATGCTAACTTCTTGAGCAAACTACCATAAAGAGGGACCTGGTACCCTTGCACACTTCGGGTGAGTGCTCAGGTTCCGCCTGGGTGATGTGCCAGCGTGCCTTGGGCTTTTGGTGGGTAAAATAAGACTACATACACACCAATCGCCAACAATTTGTCATAATTGCTATTGTCATTTAAACATTTTATCATATTTATCATATATGTTATTATTAACAATATCTTTTTTGTCTAACCTTCCTGTTTCCAAGCTATGTCTCTTTGTAGATGATTGTACTAGGTCAGGCACATCCAATTGCAAACATATACGACATTACCATCGTCCAACAACCCTTCGTCTGGGAGTAATTTGACATCATGCATGAACTCAGCCTTTGTGTCATCGCCTTAACACCAGACATGGAGGACATCAAAGACCAACTCAAAATCATACTAAGAAGAACGGGATGTTGTTGAACAATTATGGTTCAATTAATTCAAGGAGTCCAAGTTTGCTGTAGCCCTCGCCTGGGCCACCTACCACATGGAACAAGATCTCTCCATCCCTATGGAATTCTAGTCATTTCATCACTGTCAATTATCTTATTATCATCATCACTTGATTACAAAAAGAGTTGACACTCTTTGAGGAAGCCCATTGATTCCTAAGATTGGCCTTTATCGAGAAACTTGTCAAATCTCTATGTAATATCTATTTTTTTCAGTGGTCTCTATATGTAAGTTCTCTCATCCACTGGAAGGAAGAAGTCCCACATCCGTTATACATCCATTCACCTCGACATTGCACAATCGACATATGTATCGTTAAACCCTACCGTCTTCTAATTTTTTGGTGTTTATCATATAATTGATGACCGAGATTCACCTTCAACACACCTCACCACTCATTTACTAGCCCTAACCCACTCACATTTAATTTTGTCCACTACACCTACCCATGTGCATGCCTAATGCACTATGGACCCTATCATTGTACCCATATGTGTCCCATTCCCCTATGCACTCAAAAACTATATTATACCACTCACCCCTTCATTATAACCCACGAATCTTTGTGCACTAAGGCTATGTTTGAGTTTTCTTGCTCTCTTATTCGTATATCTCAGGTTTACAAGTCTTGAAGAAGTGAAAGCAAAACATAAATGATAGATACCATTTGTTGCAACACTATTTTAGCGAAATTCCAACACATGTGGGAATTACAACTGCGACTAACTTGCGATCTTCGTGCGATTTTTGGTGAATCACAACTGCAATTGTCCTGTGATATGAGTTAGGTATACTTGTCATTTTACTGTTCAGTCATTTTATATCAATAAAATGTCTTTTATCTCCTTAAAAGGGTTAAGGATCTAACTGGGGCGGGTCCCCCAACCACCAACAATAACTAACATTTTTCAAGTGTGCTTGTGTGTAGGTCTAGATTCAGGTCTGAAAGAGTTTTACCCACTTTATTCAATGAAAGAAACCATTGATCCAAAAATAATCATGTTTTAATCTACCTGATCTTGGACCCTTGTAGGCTTTAAATATTTGCCAATAATTTGCTCCTTTTAAGTAATAAATTAAAAAAAATAATGCAAGACAATAAAGACAATTGCACAATAATTGATTACGGAGTTCAAAAATTGCCTACGTCTTTAGGTTCTTTCAAACCATTCCATTAGTCAAAACTTGTAAGTTACAATAGTACTTTCACAAGAAAACCTAATGGAAATTATTAAGAACTTGCTTAGAAGAATAACCAGACCTTCAAAAGACAAGGGTGAAAAATAGCACCCGACTTCCCCTTTCCTGGCGTATTCGGCAAGCTCGATGGCAATAACTCCACTGTTTGGAATCCTCCAATTCTCGATCGGCCTTCTAGACGATTCGTAATGCCCTATGGCACTTTGGTCAATATTCCAGGATTCACAATAATTTGGTGTGGCGTTATGGGCCAACTAGGTAGTATTAATAACTCCTAGCCACAATAATGCCTATTTAATAAAATAGGTCTTCACAACTTTATAATAAGCCTAAAAAAATAGTCTTATAAAATAAACACTCCTCCGCTTGCTTGGGCAATATGCCTCAAGCTCTTGCTTTGAGCTTCCAAGTTGTGTGTTTTACAATGCAATGGGTTCCCTATTTATACAAAAATAGGCCCCTTAAAATAATGCCTCAAATATTATCCTAAGGCTAATAATAGCCTCATCCCGTAGCATGTGTAATGGGATTAAATCGGATTGCATGTTTTAATGGGATATAATCCCAAATTGGTAGATTTTGCATATTTTAATGGGCTAAATACCCATATTGGCAGCTAAGGGTGAAGGGCGCAGTTTTGCATGCTAAAGTGGGTATATCCCACATTAAGCGGTGTTGGCTTTATATAAGATTTTTAAAAACCTTAGACCCCCTTGTCTCTCACGTGGATATCCACACATGGGACTTTGCATGCCCCCCACCACTGCTTCACCTACTTCCACGTGGCTATAGCATAGCATGTTGGCAGTTTATGTGGGTTTGGAGGATAGTGTGGTTATACTAATGTTTGAACATTAATATGTATATGTGTGGCATTTAGAAATAAGTATGGAAAATAATTACAAAGTAATATGTAACTCGGTCCATGTATGACTCAGCTAATTAGCTCGATGTCGACCCTTGATAGGAAAATCGATCGTATTCGATTCATGGTGGCTTGTGGACCCACCACGTTGGCGATAATACCATAGTCCACATGGCGGTCGGGCTCCCCTCTGTAACATACGTTGAGCCTCTTGTTCCAACGAGCAATCTTTTATGATTGTTGAAGACCAGAGATTGAAAACCAACAAATGAATCACTTTGCCTTTTCGCCATGTGTCACAATGCCATTGGTCCAATATTGACATGTTGACTAAAGTTGACTTTCTCGTTGACTGAACTTTGACCGGACATATCTAGAGCTCCTGATGTTCGTTTTTCACGTTCTCACAGTCATTGGAAATCTCTCAAAACGATCTTCTACATTGACACCATTTAGGGATGTTTAAGGAACTTTTGAAAATGATCCCTTGATCACACCTCCCCACTGAGAAAGGCTTTGTGTCCCAAAAAGCTTATATTGGAACATTTTGCCATCCCATCCTGAATCTGGAAACTCTGTTGCCACCTCGGAAGTTCTGTTGTTGTAAACCCTTAGGTCTCTTCCTTTAAAACCTTCTCACTTCAACAACTTTGCTTCGGTCCTGGGACTATGGGTTATGACCCACGATGCTTCTGCTGCGCCACTTTGATAAATGAAGAAGACCTCCATGCCTCCGTTGTATGGTGCTAAGTTTCTGAATGAAACATGTTATCCATATTTTGCCCCTGGGACAAATATCGGATCAACTACGACCCCGCATAGAAAGAACCTGAGAAAAATCATTCAGATCTATAAATAGGTCACAGAGGGACTCAAAAGTGGAATAGCAGGGTCAGAAAAGAAGGGGTAATGTTGCAGAGGAACCGAGCAAGAAAGGGGAAGAAATGGTGAAGATCCGAAGTCCTCGGGTTCAAAAAAATTCAGGAAAGGTCTGAAATCAACTAAGTATGGAGGAGGCAACGGAAGGAACTACGTGTCCTAACGGTGTTTCTCCAAAGATGAATCCAAAAAGGGAAGCCCAAATGAGCGCCATGCTGCCGCGTGGCCCTGGTAGGTGAAATGGAGGAAACATCTTTGGGCTTTCAATGCAGGATCTTCTTGCCTCAACGACCAGATCAAATTTGATTTTTTCCACCATTTCCTCTTCCTTCAAGGCGTCTAACCAAGGATTGATGTAGTAAATACGGATTCGGGGGCATATTTTATCTAAAGCATTAACAACAGTGGTTAAACTTCAACCTGATTTTCCCACTTCTCTCTCTCTCTTCCTTCTGTCTGATCGAATCTATAAATATGAGGGCAGGATTCATTGTAAAGTGTTGGACATTCTTTGTTTTGCAGGCTCCCTTCTCCTTTTAGCAAAGGGATTTGTGGGGTTTAGGCCTTCCATCAAAAATTGCATTATGTTTCTGCCTCTTGGCTACTTTGTAATGGATTGTATCAATCTACAGAGCAATAAAACATGTCTGTGATCGATTTTAGATCCTCTCTTGTCTCTTTTGCTTTCATCTGGTCTCCCATTATATATATGACTATCTGTGCTTGTTTATTGTATGCATTTTGTTGGTTTGTGTCTATTAGCAAAATAAGTGTTCATCATTCCTTTGGTGCATCACCTCGTAGTTTAGCTTTGTTTTAATTTCTGTATTCCTTCTATCCCCGTCTCCTTGGTAAAGTTTAGATAGGATTAAGAACAGACCCTCTACAAGTTTCTACGTATGCACCTAAACAGAGGAATAAGGAACTAGACTTCAATCTGGAGAGCTTTCCCATTTTGCAAGGTCCCACACCTTGGGGAAAGTTCAATGTTATGCAATCACACCAAATGAGTCTGCCTTAGAAAAGTAGATCTTTTAGAGCTCATTTGGGGGTGCTGTGAATTCGCACTAACAAAACCTCAACACTCCTTCTGTGCGGTGCTAAGCTTCTTGATATCTGATAACAAGGATCTTCTTTTACTCTATAACACAGCTCCTAGCTCTGAGTTGATTCTGCAGAATCCAATCTGGTTTGAAGGAACTCCATGTTACGTAGAGCTATGAGCGATCTAATGTCGATGATGGCCAATAACTTGTCCTTTTTCAGACCTCCACGCCTCTAATACATGATGTTAATCCTCTTTTAAGACCTCAAGCCTCTAATGCACGATGTTAAGTCTGTTACAGACCTCAATGCCTCCAATGCACGATGCTAAGCCTCTTTCAAGACCTCAAGCCTCCAATGCATGATGCTAAGTCTTTGTAGACCTCAACGCCTCTGATGCACGATGCTAAGCCTCTTTCAAGACCTCTAGCCTCCAATGCATGATGCTAAGTCTGTTGATCAGCTACCATTCGAATGTATGGTCACAATGCCTTGACATCGAATGATGTTCTGAGTTGATCCTTTGAGAGTTCATCTTGTTGACACACTAATATCAGGTACCACTCTGCTGCACGGTCACAATTACTCTACACAAAATGAAGTTTCGACCTGACGTTAATGCCAACGATGATTCAGCTACCATTTTTTTACACAGTCACAATGCCTCTACACAGAATGAAGTTCCGAGTTGACTCCTACAAACTCTACTGTCTACACAAATGGCAAATAAATCTCCAAGCTTTATATGAGTTAATTCCTGTATCCAAGTTGTAACAGGTACTCACACGCTGATTAGGAGATAGGTTTAGAGCATTAATCAAATTTTCTAAGTAAGAAAATCCGCTGAGTATGGTAAACCTTTCTCTCAACATTTTCTCACATAATCTGATCTCCAAACAAATACTGTATACTATTCATCAATCTGAATTATGCAATATATAATTGAAAAATTGTTGACTTACCCATTTTAAAGGACTTTCACTTTTAGGTATTACTTGGTCCTGGGTTGAATTGTTAACTGGTGGTGGAGTAGAAACTTCCTTTGCCTTTGCAATAGGCCTCCATTCCCTTTTTGGCTTGCCATTACTCAGATGGTGAGATGGATGCAGTTTCTAGTAATTTTCCACCCGGTGCTCATTCCTCTGGCAATGAGCATAAAAATTCCTCTTAATCTCCTTCTTCTAGGATGAGGAACTCTTTCTGCCATTTCTCGACTCTGCATGACAAGATTGGTCTTTCTGACTTGCCTTGTTCCTGATGAACGACATCAACTTCTTCATCAATGTCCTTCTTTTCCAGCATCTGGCCACAGAATGATTATGCAATCCACAAAAAGTACATGGAAAGGAATTCCACGTCTTCTGAAAATCATAACCATACCTCTTAAGCTGAAAAAGTGGATAAGACGTTTTACTGTGCTTCTGATTATGGTAAGAAAACTGGAGGTGGAATCTCATTACCTCTTCCATGATTTCTCGTACCACATCCTGCCTGAGATGACGAAGCACAACTTTCCTACTTAGAATCTTCGTACAGGACTAGTGGGGTATTCACTTTGCTTTCGGAAGCTTGTCTCCCCTCAGTGTTCTTGGAGCATTCTCCAATTTCTATCACCGCACTAGGATAACCCAAACCTGAAAAATGAGGATGATCCTTAACTTGTATTGGGTTAGCAATGCCTTGGCCATTTTTACTAAGGCCTCTTCCATCAAATCCCATTTTATCTAGTAACTTGGATCCAATGCCTCTAGTATGCTTTTCAAACAAACCAAAGACTTCATTACCTAAATCTGAAACTGAATGGGAGGAAGAAGAAGATTCCAGTGTTGAACAACTTACAGTGCAGTCATCTGCCCTGGTCTCTACATCTAAAGTTGAAGGTATTTCCTTCCTCTGATCACCACACTACAACCTTGCCAAGAGCTCATCCTTGGTTTGCAGTTCTGATTTCAAACGAGCATTCTCCTCTTCCAAGGAGTAATACATTGATTGTAGGAGGGAGTTCTCTTCATGGATCTGGTGATTATAAGCTTCAATTTCCTCGAGCTTTACCCGTTTAGACATCTTGCCCATAGTGCACTTGTTCCCTGTTCACACAAATTGAACCAAATGCACCAATCTTGAAGCAATCACTCTATTAATCAGATTTACTGAAGTAAAAATGGAGATAAACCAACTTTGATACCAAACTTGCTCAGAGATTAGCAAGTTTGAAAGCCAATAACCTGCTCTGATACCAACTTGATCCGAAAATAATCATGTTTTAATCTACCTGATCTCGGACCCTTGTAGGCTTTAAATATTTTCCGACAATTTTCTCCTTTTAAATAATCAATTTAAAAAATTAATGCAAGACAATAAAGACAATTGCACAATAATTGATTACGAAGTTCGGTAATTGCCTACGTCTCTGTGTTCTTTCAAACCGTTCCAATAGTCAAAACTTGTAAGTTACAATAGTACTTTCACAAGAAAACCTAATGGAAATTATTAAGAACTTGCTTAGAAGAATAACCAGACCTTCAGAAGACAAGGGTGAAAAATAGCACCCGACTTCCCCTTTCCTAGCATATTTGGCAAGCTTGATGGCACCAACTCCGCTGTTAGGAATCCTTCGGTTCTCGATCGGCCTTCCAGACACTTCGTAACGCCCTATGGCACTCCAGTCGATATTCCAGGATTCATAATAATTTGGTGTGGTGCTATGGGCTGACTAGGTAGTATTAATAACTCCTAGCCACAATAATGCCTATTTAATAAAATAGGTCTTCACAACTTTATAATAAGCCTAAAAAATAGGTCTTATAAAATAAACAGTCCTCTGCTTGCTCGGGAAATATTCCTCAAGCTCTTGCTTTGAGCTTCCAAGTTGTGTGTTTTACAATGCAATGGGTTCCCTATTTATACAAAAATAGGCCCCTTAAAATAATGCCTCAAATATTATCCTAAGGCTAATAATAGCCTCATCTCGTAGCATGTGTAATGGGATTAAATCGGATTGCATGTTTTAATGGGATATAATCCCAAATTCGCAGATTTTGCATATTTTAATGGGCTAAATACCCATGTTGGTGGCTAAGGGTGAAGGGGGCAATTTTGCATGCTAAAGTGGGTATATCCTACATTAGGCGGTGTTGGCTTTATATAAGGTTTTTTAAAACCTTAGACTCCCTTGTCTCTCACATGGATATCCACGCATGGGACTTTGCATGCCCCCCACCACTGCTTCACCTACTTCCACGTGGCTATAGCATAACATGTTGGTAGTTTATGTGGGTTTGGAGGATTATGTGGTTATACTAATGTTTGAACATTAATATGTATATGCATGGCATTTGGAAATAAGTATGGAAAATAATTACAAAGTAAAATGTAACTCGGTCCATGTATGACTCAGCTAATTAGCTTGATGTCAACCCTTGATAGGCAAATCGATCGTATTCGATTCGTGGTGGCAAGCCACATGGTGGCTTGTGGACCCACCACGCCAGCAATAATACCATAGTCCACAAGGTGGTCGGGCTCCCCTCTGTAATAAAAGTTGAGCCTCTTGTTCCAACGAGTAATCTTTTACGACTGTTGAAGACCGGAGATCAAAAACCAACAAACGACTCACTTTGCCTTTTCGCCACATGTCACTGTGTCATTGGTCCAATATCGACATGTTGACCAATTTTGACTTTCCCGTTGACTGAACTTTGACCGAACATATCTAGAGCTCCTGATGTCTGTTTTTCGCTTTCTCACAGTCATTGGAAAGCTCTCAAAACGATCTTCTACATTGACACCATTTAGGGATGCTTAGAGAACTTTTGAAAATGATCCCTTGATCAACCATAATTATCCTTCTCTTCATAATGGCAACATAAGCCCATTTTATTTTAGTAACACTAATTTGGAGTTTTCATATCAACTAATCTATCTTGTAGGTGATCAAAATTGAGGTGTACACTTACATCAATGAAATCATTGTATTCACTAGCCCTGGCTACAACATTGAGGAGTGCACTCTATGGCTCCCCTTGGATCCACTTTATGGACCCCATCTCGACGTTATTAAGAGTGTTTAGGTCTTCTTCCTTACCTTGTTTTCAATATCTTTATTATTCTTTTCATCACATAAAATTTTCATATAATTTTCATACTGTAACACCCGCTAAAACAATCCACTTGAGACCCAAGAAACAACCTTAGATTAGTTAGGAAAATTATGGAATAAGTTTTTTTGTTTAAAGGAGTCTACTACCAGGTTACAAGGCAACAACTGCCACTAATAGATTCCGAAACAATTCAAATTCACTAGAACATACTTTTCCTTTATTAACAACTATTAGAGGTCACAAGGTCCAAAATTTAGGGTTAGAAGTTTTAATTAGGTTCAGAGGGTAAATTATCACCATACATACTTTCTAACAGGATTAGAGTTTCAACTTGATTTTTCTCACACTTAATGTATTCAAAATTTCCTTAAATCATTCCCATTGGATAGGAAATTTCCTCACCTTTCCAATGATATAAAGAAGTCCTCCTAACTCCTTATAAAACTCAAGTTATGAGCCGGCAGGCCTTGGGGTGAAAATTTTCCCCCAAGAGCGGGCCCAGGGATGAAAATTTTCCAAAAAGAAAAAGTGGGTTGGTGGGCCGCGGGGAGATCTTTTGAATTTTTTTCGTGCGGGGGTAAAATTCACTTTTTCATCCGCGCTTCCGTGGGTCTGTCAGGGACATGTGGCGCCCTCCAAGCCAAAGCGGGGACAAACGAGGGAAGGGCGGGGGGTGGCGGAGAAGTTTGAGAAAATTCGCCAAAGGAGGGTGAAAGGGATAAGTTGCACGTGTGGGCCTGCGCGTCCACAGAAGGGATTTTTCCAAGGCAAGGGCGAGGGTGCGGGGCCGTGGAGGTAAACACAATTTTTCCAAAAATATTTTTTTTTTCAAAAGGGATAAAATTTCCAAGAGTTTCGCCCCTCCACCGTCGCCACGTGGCAGTACCTGATTGGATGCGGGATTGCAGGCTTGCGAAGCAAATTAAAAAAAAATTCCAACATTTTTAAAAAATCGCCAAGGAAAAAAATGGTGTCGCGCCTCCGCCGTTGCCTCATGAGGCCACGTGGTAGCCTTTGATTGATTGCAGGGCGGCGGAGAAAATTATAAATTTTTTCCCAAAAATTTTATTAAGTGTTTTAAGGAAAAATTCAGGCCTCGGGCCCGCCAAGGAAATTTTTTCCCAAAATTTTAATACCAGTGAAGAAAACTTCAAAAGGCCATAAATTTTGATAGAAAGCTCAATTTTGGGAAAACGAGGACTTTCTGGAAAGCTCTCAACGTCCTCTTTGCACATGAATCATTAATTTTAGATTTTGATAAAGTTTAAGGGGTCAATTTTAAGAAAACAGCTTGCAGAATTTTTAAAAACAAACTGATAAATTTTAACTTATAAATTTTATTCAATTTGATCTTCTCCTTCACTCAACATGCCAAACAGACATGGAGGATTATTCTAAAAAGGATTTAGGATGCATTTGGAGGGTAATTTTGCTTGATTGATTTCCAATTCGAATTTTCCAACAATTGACAGAAAAAAGACTGCAAAAGGTTTGGGCCCGATTTTGCAATGTTTTAAATTATTTCGTTAAGTGTTTTTTTTTTGTCAAATTGAGTTCATTGATATCATAGCATGCTAAATTTTAATGTTTCAATGTTGATTATTGTTTGCAGGTTCGAACTGTTCATTTTAGATGAATTAATTGTCATTTTTAAATTTTAAGACAGATCAATTTCTAAAGGATCTGTTTATCATTTTTCATCATTCAAGTATGGAAATTTATTCTAATCCTAGTCAAATCCATTTAGTTGATTCAATAAACCATTTACTAGCTAAAATGCAAAGTCTGATTTCCAATTTCACACATTTCCAAAGGAGACAAAATGTTGTATTTTTCTCACACACATTTCTTCCTTTCAAACATAGATTCCAAAACATTGATATGATCAGTTTCAATTTAACAATGCAATTTGGGAAAAACATTTCATTCATTCATTGATTTCCAAAGGTAATTTTATAACTTCTTTCTTTTATTCCTTCCAAAATCATTTATTAATTACATAGCAGAATATTACATTTTCTTTCACATTCTTTCAAAGCAAAAACAGAGCCTATCTCTTTTCATTTCACTTTACAAATTTCATAATCCATACAACATCTTTCCATTTCCAAAACATTTACAATTTCATCCACTTCAAGGTGGGAAAGGTTACAAAAGAATTTATTTCACAAGGGACTGTCAAATTGTCTTTCTCCTTTACTCAGAATAGCAACATGCAAAGTTCCCTTTTCTTCCAATTTGATCACAACAAAAGTGGGGGAAAGGCAACACTCTCCACCCAACCAAGACATCCAATGAAGAGGAGAAGCCATCCTTCTTCATTGGCCCCCGAGCCCCAACCACAATGCAATAAGAAATGTATTTCAACTTATGGCAACAACATGCTTCCACAAATACACATCATTCTTCAACATGCACATTTCAAATTAACAACATAGTCCAAAACAAAACAGTAGTTTTGCAACCACATGAAAGACAACAAACAAAACTCAGGCTTCTTCATTGCAAGCCAAAGGAGCAAGAACTATGGGGGAAGCTGCTTATGCCTCCCAATGGGAATTGGGTATCCACCTATAACAAACCACAAAAATAAATCATCTCACATATCCTTATGCCCCACACAATCCCTGTTTATGCCGCCCACAGATTTCCTTATGCCCCCCACAAAGTAAGAAATGCAAACTATTTCTTTTCCATGGTGGATCCCAATCCCAAACTCCCTCCACAATAAAAATGATGCCACTGACATTCCCTTATGCCCCCCACATGGATTCCCCATAGCCTTCTCCTACACCATTCCTAGGCAGTCTACCCAACCATCCAACAAACACACAAAACATTCACCATTCACATAAACATAAAAAGAAATAAAAGCATATATGAAGAGCTAAGCTCCTACCTCTCTATGGTAAATTTTGTTCCAAAATAGAAAGCTTTCAATGTCAAAATACAATCCCAAAATTAGCAACCAACAAGCATGCAAAGTCCTCCAATCTCCTTCCAAAAGCAAGAGCTCCAATCAACAAGAAAATTCACCCCAAGGAAGCATGTAAAATGTTTCAACAACCCAAAACAAAGCAAAGAGTTTCAATTTTATAGAAGAGGGAAGAGAAAAGGATGAGGTGGATCCATGTAGGATGTCACATCACACATCCTCAACTCCAACACAAAAGTCAAATTCATTCTCCAAAGAACAATAAAGAGGTGGGTGAATGATATGACAATTTACTTCCACACTCAAAAGAGCCCACACCCCAAAGGACTGCAAATTTAAAACATGAAGAAAGTGTAATTAAAAACATGCAACTTGACTTATAAAAATGCATTAAAAGGTCTAAAATCAACTCTCCAACCATAGGTATGGTTGGTAAATAAAATTAAGAGGTATGAGACAAGTTTTACTTGTCCCACAAGCCTCCAAAAACAGCCTCCAAGGACAAATTCGAATTTCCAAGGAGGTGGAGTGTTTCATACTCCAAAATCTGACTTACACAACTCTTACACATACTTACACATCACTTACACATACTTACAACATTTAATAGAAAAATCAACAACTTCTATAATTACTTTCTTATATCCCAAATTTGATTGATTTATTTATTTTAATAATAAGATTTCTGACATTAATTCTCCACAATTAAAAAAATAATGAAAGGGGTAATGCATCACAAAAAGAACACATGCAAACAATAATAAAAGAAACCACATTAATAAAATACACATAACCCCTTGGTCACATTCAAAGGTAATCCCCCCATGGGAATCCCTAACAAAAAACAACACACACACACAAAACATGTTGCCATGGTGACCTTGTTGAATTCATCTAGAATTCCAATGTGGTTGGTCTCCAATCCCCCGATGTTTGTTGTGATATTTTTAACCTGCAAAACACAAATACTTCCTTCGGCCTCGTGGCCATATCAAAACATCCAACATGATATAAATATAATCACAAAATCATCTATGCATATGAATCACAACAACATCAAGGCAATCAACAATGTCACTTACAATTTATATCAACAACTGTATCATCATCATATAATGTCCATTTTCTAGGTCTACTCACAATATCAAAATCACATGTCCGAACAACATTCAAAATATATCCATGTCAAATAGTTTATCATCGTCCACATATGAAGTGTCTTTAATAATCATCATGCATCATAACTAGATCAAGATCAACACTAATCCATGGTCCAACATCTACCATCATACTAAATCAAAACCATAATAACGTCCATAATGTAATAAACAGTATCAAGATTAATATCAAAAGGTGTCAAAGGGAAGTGGGCACTACACATATATTGACATATCTCGTTTGTACTATTTAATTCCCTTTTATAGGGTTGAGAATGTGGTTATTCACAATGGACCCACCTTTCTAGTTACACCCTTTTAATTTTAATACAACATTACAACGTATTATGTATATAATAATGTTTTAACACCCTTCTTTTTTCAAGAATACATATTTTTATGTTGCACTTTAATCCTGTTACACTTCATTCACCCATACATAACTTTTAAAAGCTTTTATTTTTTTATTTAATAAAATCCCTCTATGGGTATTTAGACACATAACATCCGATAAATTCCTTTTTTAAATGAGAATACCCATACACCTGGTCCTCTCTCACCTTCTTTAACAATTCCCTCATATTGCAAAACCACACATCTCTAAATTTTCAAAATAACAGGCGTAAGAATATACACATGACAATGCTTCAAATTTAATGAGCGTTAAGAATCTAGAATGCCAAGGACATAGTGCCAAAGACAAATCCCGAAGGAAAGCTCTTATGGTTGTTATCAACCGTTTCCTGGGCAAGCGTGGAGAGAATGGCCTAAGCAATATAATTACAAAAAACTAGACAACAACACTGAGTTAGGGATCAACATCTTAGTTATGTACTCGACATTCTTCAAAGAGAAAAACAATATATTGTTATTACAAACAATTGAATGATTTTTCTACTCTTGGTTGTAAAGATTCGACAGTGTTATAATCGCTGACCATAATGTGTCGCGAAAAGCTTGCAAGATATAGAAAATTTGTAGGCAAAAAAATGTTGAAGTCATTGAATGTTCCTATTGCTCGTTGCAATGCAAAACATACAAAATGAAAATACCTCATTCGACTGGGATGAATATCAATTGTAGGCCAAATTTCTTCTGTAAGGGCCAAAAGGTTACACTTAATACTGATTTGTGGGTAGAGGTTGGCCTTGTCATTGGTGCAAGCGTTCATGTTAAATCTGTTGTCTCTAAAGCTGACACAAAACCACATGACTTGCCGTTTTTTGTGGTGATCAAATTCAACACGACTAACATGGGATGCCAAGTCTCTTTGACATGTCCATATCTCTACAATTTCCTATGACAAATGCAAGAAAGTTCCTCTCAAAATGGCAAGGGCTCTAATTATTGACAAAACACAAGGGTTAACATTGCAAAAAACAATTGTTGATATCAAGAGTATTGATTGACAATGATTTACTTTCAAAGTTAGCTGCAAAGAACGATGCCTCAAGAATTTATGCATCACACTCTCTTTCTCCTTCAAGAGATTCACAAACAAAAAGACACGATCCTTTTATGGCTCGGTGGAAAAAAGAAGAACATGGTATACGTTCCCTCCAATAATTTCCCCAACCTCTATCCACTTCTTCATGAACCCCCTTCCTCGTATACCTAGTAGCGTCCCCATTGCAATATTGTAATTCTTCGCGCTTAATTGATTAATAGGATGATGCGTTCCAATAAAACACTATATTTCATAACGCATACCTAATACAACATCCTTACTTCATACCAAAATTTGCGCAGCAGTGTGGCTTCGATCGGATGATCTGCAACGAGAGTTTTAGCACAGACTGCAAGGGTTTCAGTTCCATATTATCATAACGCCGAGATCCTTCACGGCCGAAACGCGCAGCAGAATCGACGCACAGAGTATCTCAAGAGCTTCCGAACGAGCCCGAAAATGGCGACTGTCGCTCAGCAGCCGCGAGCAGCAACCACGAAGACGGAAAAATACGTGGACAACAAGCGCAAGGATGACATCCGCCACGCCAACATAATCTCTGCCAAGGCCGTTGCAGACGCGGTTCGAACCTCCCTAGGCCCCAAGGGCATGGACAAAATGCTCTGCACCTCCACCGGCGACGTCATCATCACCAACGACGGCGCCACCATCCTCAACAAAATGGAGGTAAATCAGCCCGCCGCTAAAATGCTTGTGGAACTTTCAAAGTCTCAAGACATCGTCGCCGGTGACGGCACTACCACCGTCGTCGTCATCGCCGGCGCCATGCTAAAACAATGCATGACATTGCTTTCCAAAGGCGTCCATCCCACCATTATTTCAGAGGCCTTCCACAGGGCTTCCGAAAAGGCCGTTGAGGTTTTGACAGCCATGGCCATCCCCGTCGAATTAACAGACCGTGACTCTTTAATCAAAAGCGCCAGCACTTCTTTGAATAGTAAAGTAGTTAGCCAGTACTCTACGCTCTTAGCTCCCCTTGCTGTTGACGCCGTCTTAAACGTCGTCGACCCTGCAAAGCCTGATGTTGTGGACTTGAGAGACATTAGGGTTATAAAAAAATCGGGCGGGACGGTTGACGATACAGAGATGGTTAAGGGTTTGGTCTTTGATAAGAAGGCCAGCCATACGGCCGGCGGTCCCACTAGGATTGAGAACGCGAAGATTGGCGTCATACAGTTCCAGATTTCCCCGCCCAAGACTGACATTGAGCAGAATATTGTGGTCTCTGATTACACGATGATGGACAGAATTTTGAAGGAGGAGAGGAATTATATTTTGGGGATGATTAAAAGGATCAAGGCTACTGGGTGCAATGTGCTGTTGATTCAGAAGAGTATTCTGCGGGACGCGGTGACTGATCTTTCACTTCATTATCTGTCAAAGGCGAAGATTTTGGTGGTTAAGGATGTGGAAAGGGATGAAATTGAGTTCATTACCAAGACTCTGAATTGTTTGCCTATTGCGAATATTGAGCACTTCAGGGAGGAGAAGCTTGGGCATGCTGATCTCGTTGAAGAGGTTACTGTGGGTGATGGCAGGATTGTGAAGATTACAGGTATGGAAAATTCTAGTAGCCAGAGCTCGTCATTTATCTAATTTTGGGAATCCAAAATATTTAGAACTGTTCATAGGTCTAAAAACTATACGCACAGCATGCTTTTTGTTAAAATTTATTTCTTAATATTTGCAAAATTTGGTTTATCCTTCGAACTAAATATTTGCTTTAATTTTTTAGAGCTATTTGTTAATCTCATATGCCATCAATGTCTAATACTCTTTTATTTGAATAGTGAGTTTATATCCCAATGTCCTCGTGTAGCAGGTTTACCCTAATTGTTATAAACTTATACCAACAACTTGTTCTCCAAACAGGTTAATGGTAGAAAATTAACCTTTATTTTTATGAAGATTAGGAGGAAGAATAACAGTCTGCAAATATAACTCTTATAAAATGTAATAGTCTTTAATAAGTTGTAGGAAAGCTTTGCAATGAGCATTAAATGAATCAAAAGAGCTATATGACCTTGTTTAAATTTTAAGGTGTACCCGTTACACTTTGACATAGAAATAAACACTCTGCAAATTGGGAGTTTAGTGTTTCAAATTTTAGTGGCCAGCATTTTCCATGTGGCCTTTGTAATCATCTTTGATTCCCCTTTTTATTAAAATATCCAGAAGAGTTCTATACAAAGAGATGTGTGCACTTAGAAAAGCTCAATTAATATTTTTAGATCTTCACTAATTGAGAATTCAATACTGAAAGCGATTTGTCAGGTCTTCTTAACTTCTGAAAATGTGAGTAAATTTTCCCCTAATTACAGGGATCAAGAACATGGGGCGGACGACCACGGTGGTGGTTAGGGGATCCAATCATCTGGTGCTGGGTGAGGCAGAGAGAAGTCTGCACGATGCTCTTTGTGTTGTAAGGTGTCTTGTCAACAAGCGGTTCTTGATTGCTGGGGGCGGAGCGCCGGAGATTGAAGTGTCAAGGCAGCTTGGTGCGTGGGCTAAGACATTGCAGGGAATGGAGAGTTACTGCATTCGTGCTTTTGCTGAGTCGCTTGAGGTTATTCCTTATACTCTGGCAGAGAATGCAGGGCTTAATCCCATTGCTATTGTCACGGAGCTTAGGAATCGTCATGCCAATGGGGAGATTAACACGGGCATCAATGTGAGAAAGGGTCAGATAACAAACATTTTAGAAGAGAATGTGGTTCAACCACTGCTGGTGAGTACCAGTGCAGTATCCTTGGCAACAGAATGTGTGCGGATGATTTTGAAGATTGATGACATTGTGACTGTAAGGTAGACTGCCAGGTTTTGTTGAAGAATTAGTTTGGTATAGCGGCTTCTGATTTTTTTTATATTGTCCATCAGAAGGTGCTTTTATCTGAGTTGTGTTACTTATGAGCAAGAATTTACTGCTTCACATACCGGGCACAGGAATTTTACAGGATAGTTTTGCTCAGATGAGACACTAGTACTGTTTTGATTTTGTATTTGACAATTTGGTATAGCAGCTTCTATATTGTTTTGGAACTATGTTAGTTATCAGCAGGAATTTGCAGCTGCCACATATAGGATCGTATTATGAGTGTTACAGGTTTTGTTTTGATTTTGTATTAGGTTCTCTTTTGAATTTAGCTTCCAGTGGAAACTAGTTGATGCATTATGGGTGAAATGTTTGCACGGGATGAGATGGTTGTTTCTGAGTCCGAAAGCTCCATATATCTATTAGGTTTATTTATACTCTTGTATTGTTAAACATTAGAACTTTTTGGTTTTCATTTTGTATTTAGATTCTGGTGGGAACTGATCGATATGCGGAAAATGAATGATTGCACAAGATGAGATGATTTTTTCCAAGTCTGAAATATTGTCTGTGCTTCAAAAAATTTCTTTCAGTCTGACAAGCTTCCATTGAGCTAGAATCCTACATGCATTGAGGGATATAATATTCCTTAATCAATATTTCTATTTTCAGAAGTTTTCATACTCTGTCACTTGACCACATTAGCAATGCCATCATTCTTAGGAATCTTTGTGCTCTGAGACACATCCAGCTATGGAAATTTATAAAAGCAAAACTTTCTCTAACTTTGAAATGTAGCAACCAAGGCCCAAAAGAAGATTAACCGCATTTCAGCCATTATTGTTTTCCAACTTCAGGCTTCCTTTGATCTAGATTTCCACATGCATAAAGAGATAATATTCCTTAACCAATATTTCTAATTTGAGAAGTTTTCATACTTCACCACTTGACCACATTAGCAACGTCATCATTCTTAGGAATGGTTCTAAGTCTAACTACGCTGACAGGCATTCTACTATGGCAGACGGGTGGTGTGTAATGGAGTGAGTTGTTCACTTTTATCTATGAGCTTAAATCTGACGTCTATTTGACTGTCATTGTGAAATTTCAACCTTAAATTTGACTTGCATTCAACAGTCACTGATTAGTTTTCATTGGAACTGAAGTTTGGAGTGGGTTTTCCTGCCAAAAATATTTTCTCAAGCCTGATAGCATGGTGTAGTTAGATCAATACCATTTTTCATCATTCAAAAAACAAGTTGGCAGAAAAGCTAATGGAGTTATTGGTCAATGTGGTATGGGAAAAATCTAAGATAAAAACCTTGAGATTGATATCTGTTGGTGTATTTCAGATGGATGTATTTAAAATATCTGTACTAGTTTCTGCTCTATGACACCTGAAATCAAATGCTTCTAAAAATGACAAGTTTCTCTAACATCAAATGCAACAGACAAGAAAATAAACTGCTTTCCAGCCATTATCGTTTGCAACTCTTCATATTTTTATTCTTTCTTCATATGCAGTTCAGCCTTGTCTTTGTTTGCTATTCCAAGTTCTAACAACTCAGTTTCCATGAAATTCAGTAGAATGCGGGGCTATGTAGCAGTACACTGAAATTCAACATCTGTAGAGTCTTCTTTGTTGCATGATGAGTCTAAGCCTTTATTTTTAAACATTTACCAGTCTAATCTGCAATAGTAAATACTTCATAGCAAAGAGTGAATACAAAAATTGAAGTGTCTTCCATCTGTCACCATTTTGAATATGTTCAGTTCATATTCTTCCTTGCATACACACTATCTTGTACTCTCTGTGGTTGTTAAGATACAAATGCTTCTCCAGAGTAAGAGAACCCGGCCTTTTCTTGATATGAATAAAGTTCTTTCAAATCTTAGAATATTCACGCTTAGATTCATTCCATGTCTCAGTCATGAATCTAGTCAGGTTGAAAGATATGCAGGTAGAGCTACGCCATGGATTCTTTTACTAGAAGCATAAAAACTCAGATGGCAAATCAGAACGGTCAAGCAGCTCTCTACAATCTAAATACCATCCTTACTGCTCATATGTTGATAACACTTCCCTAACAAGTAACAACATACAATGAAGACTGAAGTCATAAATAGGCCTTCCAATTTGTTGCATTAAGCAGTAATAATGTTGTGAGTTCAAATAAGCAAATGGGTATCATCATCTATGCCGGTACAATGACGAGATTTTTAATAGTCCTTAAAAAAACAATTTGCGGGGTCTTCAAATTGCTTTTGAGCTGCCATACAGCTACAGATAGTCCAATAACAGGGAACATATGTCTGATTTGATATTTCAATACAATGTGAGCCAAAAAATTGATTTTACTAGTACATATAAAATTCCAAAGTCTTAGTTCCATGAGTAGAAATAATCATAGACAACTCCTTAATGAATTCTGAAGGAGTTCTCTTACTTCAAATCTCCACGAATCAGTAAGAAAAAGTTATTTCAAGTTCACAAGTCTGTTACTTTGCCAAGTTAATCTTTAAGTATATTTTTAATCTCTTAAAGAGTTGATTTTTCTGAG
Organism: Taxus chinensis; assembly: GCA_019776745.2. Classification (NCBI taxonomy): domain Eukaryota; kingdom Viridiplantae; phylum Streptophyta; class Pinopsida; order Cupressales; family Taxaceae; genus Taxus; species Taxus chinensis. Next base: position 1,020,692,454 of record CM034146.1, on the reverse strand, counting down.
CTTTAAAACCTAACCAATTTTAGACCAGACAAACACATTCACATCAACTCCAAGAGAGATTGAAAATTTTCAGATCCTTCAATTTTGGCAGAACATTTGGTGTTTTTTTTTAGATTACCCCACAGAAGCCCGTGTTCATAGATTTTTATCAAGCCTCTCTTTCAGCCAAATCCAATTCTAACTCTACTAATGGGCACCTGTTTTTGAAAACCAAAAAGTTTAACAATGTGTTTTACAACATTATTAAATGAGTATTAAGCAAATCCTCAACAAGTATCTGCAGACTTTGATATGCAGTATGGCAGGGCCTTGACTTGATTTTATCTATGTTCAGAATTTAATAAGACAGAAGCATTGACATGAAAATTGGGAAAATGTTGATAGATTTTTACCAAGCCTCTTTTTCAGCCAAATCCAATTCTAACTGTACTCTACTTATGGGCACCTGTTCTCGAATACCAAAAAGTTTAATAAGATGTATTACAATGTTATTAAATTAGTTTTAGGCAAATCCTCGAGAAGTATCTGCAGAATTTGATATACAGTATGGCAGGGCCTTGACTTGACGTCTTCTATGTTCAGAATTTAATCACACAGAAGCATAGTCCTGAAAATCAGGAAGGTGTTTGGAAGCAAATATTTTTAGTAGGTCTCACTCCTATTTATACCCGAACGTTTCTAGTATCTACATTCTAGAGTAAGAGTGCTATATAGTGAATTAGAAACTAGCTGCTGGCCATAGTTCCACAAGTCAGAAATATCTCTCCATTTTAATTTTCTTAATTTATTATTCTCCATCTTTTGGAAAATCAACAGGTGTTGATATATAATTCAAGTAGAAGTTACAATAGTTAAATCCTCACCAATTTTCAAGAAAAAGTTGTTTCTCATTATGAAAGCAAATTGAATCCTAACTGCAACCAAAATATTGAAGGGGGTGTTTGGATTATGATAACAGTCCCTAGCAATTCTTAGGTATACCGGCAAAGGTTTTGGTACTTTCGAATTTGTTTCTTATGGATTGTTTTGGTGTGCCCTAAGATTTAATTTTGATTATGGTAACAGCCCCTAGCAATTCTTAGGTATACTGGTAAAGGTTTTGGTACTTTCGAATCTGTTTCTTATGGATTGTTCTGGCATGCTCTAAGATTTACTTTAGCAGTTCTATATTTACTTTAGAATTTCCTGCCTGGCTGGTGTGGGGTGGACGTCTGTGTTTCTCATATTTGCCTGATATTGGTTCTCTGATATTTCTCCGGTATTTGTGGCCATAAGCTAGAATGTTAAATGGTTTTGCGTAACTGGATTTAAAATGTGCATTATATACCTGCTGATGGCAAGGACTTTGGTCTTTAGTCTCTGTTCTTGTTCTACCTTCTACTGATATGCCGTTTTACGCCAGTTGGTCACTGACTTGTCTCTTGCAGGTTATATTTATGTTGGCCTTAAGCTTTTCATTTTATTATCAAACTTATTATAACGAGATTTTCATCTACAATAATGATAGAAATGTCTGAAAGTCATAATAATGTTAGCTATAGGTTGGCCAGTATTGTCTCATATCATTATCCATAAAGAGTCCAACTATCTTTCCTTTGTATGTAGCACTAAGTCTGAATAAATCAATATAAAAAGATATTGATTTTTGCATATAACATTAGGCACGGTTAGTAGTAGGAATGGCCTCCCAGTCAAGTTATGCTAATGATTTACATGGATGACGATGTGTGCTGGCTGGATAAGGCTGAGCACATGCAAACTGCCCCACAACTGGGCAAGCAAATGCAAACTGCCCCACAACTGGGAATGCAAATTCCATCTCAGTTAGTCTATGGCTTCAATGGAAAAGTGATGCTGTCGCAAACTGCAATCCACCTCAGCTATTCTAACTTACATGCAGTAAATCAGGTTCTAGTGTACAGACAAATGATTAGAACATGCTGATGTAGATAATTAGAAGGTTGTTTTTTTTTAATGTTGTTTTTCGCCTTGATAAGAGGAAATTTTCTTAACGTCTAGATGAGATGAGGAAACTTTTCTGCAAAAGCCGATACACAGCTCCTTTGTGGCCAGCAATGTAATTAGTGGGTTGTGTCGCAGATTGTGAGTCTGAACACTGAGAAACATATTTGCAGCCAACAGTTGGAAATCTCCATGGCAACCTCAGGATGAGTGATGGAATCCGCCTCCCAGTGCAATGCCTCGTACATCTTGGGTTTACTTACAGTGACCAACAATGTGGATGCCAATACGAGTTGGAAGATCTAGGCAAAAGATATTAGTTGCAACTACATGGAGAATGATGTAAGGACCATATAAGATAGGAATTAACTTGTGATGTTTGTCGTGAAACCTCTTTTTATTTAAGTGAACAGATTTTTAGGGTTTTGTTTTGGTCAAAATGGCTGAAAAAAATATTACCATCAAAATTACACCATATAATCTTCAATTTATTAAGAAGTTTTCCTAAACAATAGTATCAGCTCTAGCAAACTTCTTGTCCACCGTTTTAAATAGTAGCTGAAATTATTCTTCCTGAATAATAGCAGCTCCAATGTTTTAGATGAGGATTCTGAGTTTTGCATAAGGATGTGGTTCTATGTTGGGCTTGTTGGGCTCGGAATTCTATTTTATGCCAACATTAGTCCCATGGAGTTGAAAGAATACGGCGACAAGAATAAAATGATTCTTTCTGAACCCTGCATGAAGGTTGCTCCGGCTATCCAGCCTAGAGCCTTGATTTTTGTCCAAGGGTGTCCTTTAGAAGTAACTCGTTACCTTCTGGGTGGAATTGCCACAGCATGGGCATTCTTCCTAGCAAGAATTATTGCAGTAGGATAGTGGCTAATAAGAGGATTTGAAAAGTTTTAACTGGCAGATTTTCAGCTGCTGTTGAAGAGGAGGGCTAAGGTACTAGTCCCATGGAGGGGGTGTTTCACAATTTACCCGGCAGGTATTGCAGAGAATTTTTGGGATATTTAAGCAGTTATGTGGTTCCATGAGAAAGCAAAATCATACATTCCACTACTGCTTTTAGGAATTAAAATAAATTAAATTTGGAATGAAAAATAATAATAAATAAAGGCAGACCATCTGGAGATTTCTATATGGCAATTTTTTCCCCTGAAAATCATCAGCAGGTGCTGCAAATTGCTTGGCCCCCCATCGCTAGCAGTAGCTTAAATCCTCCTAGAAAAATAGATGCTCTGATTTTTCTGTAGAAAATTCTATATTTTGCAGCCTCATAAGTTTTTCCATATCACGGGGACCACCTGCACTGTGATAATAGGTGCAGTAGCCCCCTCCACGGGATCCCCAAGTTTCCCTCCCACAAGGTTATAATTCTGGTCCATCAAACCACCAATTGGAAAAAGTTTCCTCAATTTGCTCATCAACATGTCTTCCGCATAGTTTTTCCCCACTAGCTTTTAATTCTGGTCCATCAAACCTCTAAATTGGAAACAGCTCCTCTATTTTCTCATCAGCATGTCTTCCCTATGGTCCCGCCCCCCTCCTCCCCACCAGTTAATAATTCTTGTCCATCAAATCACTAAAGTGGAAAAAGCTCCTTATTTTTCTTATCAGCACGGCTTCCCTTTCAAAGGAGAAAGACAAAAAGAATAATTAGGACACCATTTTAATAACACATCAGAGATAAGCTTTGCATCCCCATCTAGCTTACCATCAGGAACGATTAAGTACAACTATTATCAATTTTGCTTTGATGAAAAAATCCCTGGCTGCCGTGCAATTAGAGGAAATAATTAATGGATGTGCAGTCAAATTAACACATCACTTTCTCCTTATCTGCTCGTGGTGCCCATATGAAGGCATTTTCTGGATCTGCCTTTTCCTCCAGTTGTCTCTATCATCAAACATTACACCTACTTGAGCAACACGTTGTTTCTAGATAATATAGGTTAAAAATAAATTTGGCTTTTTGTGAATCAGGTTTATGCCCCTTTTGTTTAGCTATAAGAGCATCACTTATGAAGCCAAAGACAAGACTTAACTACTTTCGTTGTTCCACCACAATAGGCCTGGCCTCTTCACGTTCTGTTTCTTTGAAGCTATAGTAAGACTTCTGTTTATTAGGTAAATTAACCTTTTTCCTTCTAACCTAAAAAAGAATTATTAGATTCTTTTCTTTTAAGATGCCTCTTGCAAATTCCACTATAGCTATACTGTCCTTTCAGCTACCACATTTTTATGAAGGGTTTATGTTAGGATACCGATTCACCCTTTGCATGCCTATTTTCAGTTTGGTCCAAACGCGGTCCGTGTACAGATCTAATTTGACTGTGGATTCATCCCGGGTACTGTTTGCCTGCTGATGCTTCTAAGCCGTTTGGGATGCACCACAACAAATCCGAGTGCAAATGTGAGTTTTATTAGTTCTTTTTAATTTTTTTCAACAGTAGAATATAAAGTAACATAAAAATTAAAAAAACTTCATGTAAACTCTCCAAAAATTAAAAAACATAATATAAAATAATACAAAACACAAAGCAAAACACTTGCCTCTCATTAGTCACTATATGATTAATTCCTGATTATCTGGTTTAAATTATATATTTTTAATTTTTTTTTTCACTTTTGTTTGGGTATGGTAATCCAAACCTACCAGGATTTGCCTTTCACTTACCACGAAAATTCATTCCAAATGATATCATCCCCTATTACGTGCCCTTGATATCTTAGTTTTCTTTGTAATGTACTTTTATCCTAGATAGCCAAAAATATCCATCTCTTTTACTATTAATCATCAACCAAAAATCATAAACAATATGCTCCGCCTAGTGATTTATATTGATTTGGGCCATATAAACATGTTTGTACTAGTCTCTAATTGCCTTCTTTGGAAAACTCTCTCTTGCCTTACTTCCCAGCTCAGACAGTTAGAGGCCGCAAGAACACACTTAGATACATGGATGTAAAACTCAATTTGCATTCCTTATTGATGATATAATACATAGAATTGTATACACAATACACTCTTATACTCTATTGAATTTAAACACACACAAACGAAGATGATTATACAAAAGTCCCTTTGAGATGGATTATCCTACCGAACTCATTGCTGGTCTTGGACATTGCAAGCTCACTCTCTTGCTCTGTTCTGTTGTACCATTCTGAATTACACTTCCTCTTTTTTTAATCTCCTTGCTCGCTTTTCCTACTTTCTTACAAACTGAAACTACTTCATTCGAGCCATGAAGGATCTCTTTGACATAATCTCAGTGGCAATGGGGCTTTCTAGGATGTTAAAAAATGCCTCCAAATTCTAACATTTCATGTTCATGGCCATTATTTGTATGTGTAATTAATGCGAGGAAATTGTGCATGTAGTTGCATAATTGTCGATTAACTGCCACCTGAGCAAATCAATGGTTTTGACAATTGTGAAAGAAATGGCTGTCGGTTGTGTAACCATTGGTTAACACAGATGGGTAGTTATGAAACCATTGGATGCATAAACCGGTGATTTCATCATTTGCTAAAGAAAAGTTCCTTTAGGCCAAGGAAATTGAATGAAACCACTTGCACAAGGCTATTGCTGGGCAATGGACTTTTGGGGGCTGCAATTTGCCATCTCTAACCTCCTCCAACATATGTGACAAAGTCGCAAGATACAATTCCCAACCACAACATGCATAAGGGTGCACACTTTGTTTTTGGGTGATGCTAGATGTCATGAATTTACTTAGATCTGAATATCAACAATAATAGAACACTGAAATATAGAGAAATGATCACAATATGCAAGTAGAATGACTTAGCCACTTCGAAGGGCAACCTCCAAACCATACAATAAGACTCAAGTGCTCAATATGATGATAATATCCTACTCTATAACTCCTATATATACCCTAACCCAGAGGCCCAAGGCTGACCCACTAAGCATATGGAAGCATAAATAAATATGATATGACATGATACGAATTATGTTAGCCATATGTCGGCTATCCATATTTTGACATATGACCTAGGGTTAAGGCAAAGCAACATAGTCTCAAATGTTGACATTTTTTTTGAAGCTTCTTCAAACAAGTGTAGTCATCAATTTCGATGATTTTTGGATGATGGTACAAGAAATCTTCCTCCTCCCATGTTGCCGCCGCATTGTCTCGATTCTTCCACTTGATTAGATACTCAATAATTACTCTCCTTTTCACTCTCTTTCCAAATCAATTTGGCCTTCTTTATCCAACACTTGTAACTCCATTTAGGTTGAAACATTTTATGTAATGAATTCCAAAAAGCCAAAAATGTGGAGGGTTTGTGAAAGTGGAAAAATCTCTTTGAGACGACAGAGCTTCAATTCTACAAAAAAAATTAATCTTCTTACCATCCACTTGAACTTCCTTCTTTAGAAACCACACTATCTGAAATCTTATCCTCTATTTTTTCAACTTATCCTCTTCCTTTCCGTTTTCTTCCTCTTGCTCTTCATCTTCTTCTCCTCTTTTTTATCCTCCTCCCTCTTTTTCCTCTCCTCCTCCTCCTCCTACTTATTTAATTTCATTTGGTCAAGAAAACTTGTTCCATTTCTTGTAGCGCCCACAAAATCAGGCACACAAAACAATAGTAAAAACACCGGATTTTTTTTTGGTTGACTTTTATTATTTCTTACATGACAACACATGGGATCACTTAGGATAACTGAACATCACACAAGACATTTATACCAATATGGACCAACACGTACCACAAGATGAAAAATGATTAGCTTCACAAGGAAAATCGACACATAACCAAGCTTACCTAAGATGGCTTACATAGGGGAGAGGTCATCATTACAATTACCCCTTAATCACTCCAAGAAGGAATCCTGGTATTGTTCTGTATTTTTGCAGGGGCAAAATTCAATAGAAAGCAAGACAACAATACTCGTGTCAATTTTTTTCAAGTTTTACCTTTCCAAGACACCCTAGGTCTAACCGTTCGTAACAACCAAGCCTTATTCAATTTTTGTAATGGTCTTCAATTGGATGCCATCAAATTTCCCTCGCTGATTTAGGAAAACAAAGTCAACCCCTCCTAGGTGATTTTAGGAGTTTGTGAAGAATGCCAATTTTTGAGCAGTTTTGGGAAGGGCTACCACTAGCCTTCCCAGGACTAAATGCACCCCCCGGAGCGGATTGAAGGATCGAAATTCAACATGGAGATGCATTCAAGTGCCTAAGAGCATCAGAAAAAAAGGTTTTGAAAGATTTTGGAAAGATCTAGAGGTTTTGGAAGCCATTTCAGTAAAAGTGGGTTTTCGGGCCTAAAGGAGCATACATTGTGAAGGAGTGCTTGAACTTCAAGCAAAGATTCTGGAAGCTTCGTGAAGATTCAAGATCCCAAAAGTACCTATGGAAGGTGTTTTCCATGCCCTAAATGGTGGAAAAATGAGACATCGTGAAACCTCATACACCTTCCTACACAACTCATTCTTCTAAAGCGCAACTAGCGGTCTCAAGAAAAATGGGTCATTTGGAGGTGATGCAGTTAAAATTGAAGCTCCAAACCATCACCATTCAACTCATTGGGTGTTTTCCAATCAAATTCATATAAAATTTCACCTTCAAACTCATCCGGAAGCTCGAGTTATTACTGTCGCAAGTTGGCTCAAGGTAAGAGTTTGATACTTAGCTAATTTTCAAAAAGGACACGAGTCAGCATCAAGAGCATGTCGGGATTTTATGTCTCTTTCATCCCTTTAACAAAGGGAAATAAGAGACAAAAAAATGCGCCCAACCCTTCTTGGCCCCCCATGACACCAACGTGACCTCATGTATTGTCAGTTTAGCCCCCGGGAGCTAGTTGGAGCCTTTCCTCTCACTACACGGAATGATTGCCAAGTGTCGCAACCCCTGGCGCGATGTAGAAATTGATGTCCCTTTCGTCCCTTTAGCAAAGGAACATAGGGGACACAAAAATGTGCCCAACCCCACTTAGCCCTTTGATTCTTCCTATGCTTGAAACTCAACTCCTAGGTTGTTGCTTGTTCTCTCAAGCCCCCCTCTCCAAATGCACGTCCAATCAGAATCCGCCAAGTGTCATAACCATGCACGATGGGGAATTTCATGTCCCTTTCGCCCCTTTAGCAAAGGGACATAGGGGACACAAAAATGCGTCCAACTCCTATGCTTGCTACTTTGGATGGATATATACTAGGCCTTAGCCAATTTTTTATGCCATTTCATCTCCCACGCCTCCATACACCCTGTCGGAACTTTGGCAAAATTTCTTCAGACATCCCAACCTTCATTGCTGCAACTCAATCAACTCCACAACACCTTCGTCACACTGAAAACATAGGGATCTCAGAAGAGAAGCGAATTAGAAAGGAGAACAAAAAATGGTGAGGAAACAAAGTTTGTTCGAAAGGAAACCCCTGAAATCACCAGACGAAATTCATATCTTTTGAACCGTTCAACGGATTGAGATGAATTTTTTTTGCAGACCTCGTTTTTGAAGGCTGACATGATGTAATAGATGGAGGATAAAAATGATGCCTCCAAAGTATTTTCTACAATGAAAACTTATTTTGGTGCCCTAACTCTCATTCATCGGATTTTTCACCAATATGATGGTCGGATCGAGCTAAAAAACTTGCCCACGAACTCTAAATGAAAAACCTATTCACAATGGAGATAATTTCATCACGATCGGAGGCAAAAACTAGACATGCAAATTTCAAGCTCCATTAATGGTCCCCACAATAGCTCCGTGCCCGAAGCCACTACCAGGTGAAAATTTCAAATTTTATTTCCAAGCATCTTGATGGGCAAAATCAAGTGAAATTCAGAGGATAAGATCCTGACGACGAGCCGAGTTCGAAAATATGTGTTCCATCGCTAATCGAGCGTCGGAAATCCACTTTCCAAAAATAGTAAGTTTTCATATATAGACTTGCTATGTTTGGAAAGTCATCATCAAAAGTGGCTGTGGCGAAGACAGTGTGCATCCAAGATAACTCGGAAGTCAGAATGATTGTCCAGAGCAGAAAAGAGGCGAAAATAAGTGCTCACTAAAAATAGTAAATTCCTTATATGGGTGCTTACTAAAAAATAGTAAGTCACCCCAAGAAGTGGTCGAGGTGAAGCAACAATGTGCACATGAGTGAATGAAGAAGTTTATCACATCATGATGGTCAAGAAGAGGCAAAAATCACCTCTTAGCAAAAATAGTAAGTCTCCCATCTAGGCACTTGCTATTAATGATAAGTCACACTCAAAGGGTAGTTTTGGTACAATGGGACATAAAAGGATGATCATTCGGGTCAACATCATCATTCAGGATCATCATAGGCATTTCTCATAGGGCATTTGAAATCCATCTTAGGTAGCCTTAGAAAGATTGGAAGCTAGAATCAGGAACAAAATGGCAGATTGTGGCCATGAAAAATGTAGACCAAATGTACCATGGGGTGGAAACACCTACCCACTTGCCCTTTCCTTAACCACTCCACGAGCTACCAAAAGGCTCAAGAAAAAACTTCCCAAAATTTAGAGACAGTTCTCAACTTCCCGAGGAGCATGTAGAAGCGTTCATCACTGCTTGCGGTGTGTTGGGTGTTGAACACGAAGATGTGTCAGTCCGATTCTTTGTGGAGTCACCTGTTGGGAAGATATAAGAAACGTATTTGAACATAGGTTCAAAACCACACAGGGCTGCCAGGATCTCTCGGTCCAAGTTGGTGCAAATGAAGAAAGAAGCTTATGAATCAATGAGAGACTTTATTGCCAAATATAACCAAATAATTAGGAGGATTCCAGAAGATGTGCCTTCAAACAACAATCTGAAAAGGTTCTTCATTAGTGCTCTACCATCGGAAGTTGGTTTTCTTCCTCAGGGTGTCCCAACCCAGAGATCTCAAAGAAGCACAAGATTACACAATAGAGATTGAATATCATTTGATCTTGTTTGTCAAAGTGAAAGGTCCTAATGGAAAACAAAAAGGTCAGAGTTCAAAACTCAATCATCATAAACCCAATGTTCCAGAAAATGGCAAATGACTTGGTTGCCATGAAGAAACAACTTTATCAGATCACCATGTGGGACGCCCCATGAAATCCTAATCCTCCGAACTGACCAAGAATCACCTCACCTCCTCGTAGGCTTGCTCTTGAAGCACTGTTGGTCAATGCTACGTGTGATGTCGATGAACCAGAAGAAGAAGAAGAAGGTGATGATGGAGACTACCTTGAGGTCGAAGAAGTTAACAGTGATACTCAAAATGGCCTTATTGAGTATGTTGAAGGAGACGAAGACGACGATGGCGAAGAAGATCCAAACTTCTTGTGTGCGGTGTTCACGCGGGCTTAATCAAAGAAAGCAACTTCATCTTCAACAACTGCAACGAAGAAGAAGAAAGAAGATCCTCCCATCAAAATTACACAAAATAAGATCATCAACAGAGGGTCGTTGCTGTAACCATCAATGGACTCAGCCAAGAAAAAAACCAAACCCACCGATAAGCAAAAAGCCCCTTTACCATGCCAAGTAAGTCCTCTAGTACTCCCTCCAATTCAAAAGCTACTTCTAAGAATAATTCTTCTTTGAATGCTAGTCCTACAAAATCATCTAAAGTAGCACCCAAAGTCTGCTTCCCCCATCCCCTTCCAAACCAGTTACCACACACGTTAAAGAAAATCAAACCTCCAAGGTAACCATGCCTTGGCCATGTAAAGATTCCATCACCCCCGGAACCTCAAATTCATCCGCTGTGATCCCATTTGATTATGTAGAATACACCAGTAAAGCTAATGTTCTGATCATAGAACTTGAGTACTTGCAAACACACCCCTACTCAATTTGATAGGTTGGTCAATATAGTCCGTGGTGGTAGTGCTAAAAGTGTTAAGCTCAAATTCTAAAGGTCCTACTCCCCGCACCATCTACACCACCTTCACAAAACATGTTAGCCCTTAGTGCCTCCAAAACCAACAAGGCAAAACCCTTCTACTTGTCCCTCTTGATCAAAGGCTACCAACTCAATAATTGCATCATATATTCTGGAGCCTATGACAATGTGATGCCCATGAAAGTTGCAAATGCCTTAGGACTCACCTTGACACGCGCAAACGACTCTTGCTATTCCACATAATCCGAAGAAGTACCGTTGGTGGGAAGGATAAAGGATGCTGAAGTTGCTTTGGTCGACTTCCCAGAGAATAACGTACTGCTCATAATTTTGGTAGTTGACATTCCAAAAATGGACTGGTCCTCTATAACCATACTTGTGAAAGGGGAGATGAAGAAGATGCTGCCGGTGTGTAAGATGAAATACATGGTACAAATATCAAATGATCGAGGGGTGAACATTTTGTTTCAAGGTAGCGACATAGGAAACTATTTCCTTACATCGGAGAGAGATGGAAATTTGCTCTTCCTTACTGAGAAAGACATGGAGATGGAATCATCATTCGTCAATTCGTTCTGGCACGAAAGACACCTCATAGGTGGAGTAACATATTCAATAGATGAAGATTCATGTTGCATAGTGGATGATTTGATGCTTTCTAAAGATTACACTGATGATGAAGAAATGCAAAATGATGAGTTTGGGATGTTCATTAGTAATCTCTTTTCAGACTTAAGACTTTTCAATCAATGATGGGATGGAGATATGTGAAGAAGCAGGGATAGATGAGGAATTAAATTCTCTTCCCGATTCAATCACGGATGAACATATGGAGGAGGCCAATTTCATTCTTGAAACTGAGGAGCAAGATGATTACCACAAGGACGATATGGATTTTGAGCTCGAAGGTGTACCATTTCTATAAAGCATAGACCTCTTCTCCTCATCGAAAGGGTTCATAAAGTAGAATTGTCCATACCTGCATGAACGAGAGCCTTGGGGAACACAAAGCACATAAGAATCAAATGGAGTTGCTTCGAATGAATCATGGGAAGGTATGGATCAAAACTTTTACCACTCCTCTGAGTCACAATTCAGAAACGTTTTTGAAAACAAAGATGAATCTATGATGAATTTGGAAGAGCCATCCATGCAAGATATTTTGAAAGCTATGGAAGAAATTGAAAATCCTAGCTTAGCCTTGAACTCTTGACTTGAGCCATCGAGATACAAGACAATTGCGAATCAACAAGGGGCCCCTTGTTTCGATACACCAATGTTCGATGTGGAGATGGAGCAGTTAGATAGGTTGGATAACTTCCTCAATGACGAGCATAAAAGTGGAAACATGTCTATTTCTCCCCACATTGCACGAGGAAGTTCATGAATGTAAAAGAAGAGAAGTCCTCGGAGTCTCTTCATAAATTTTTAATTTTAAAGACAACACTTTTGTCATTGTGGGAGATGATAAGAAAAATATTGAGCCGACTTGCATGGAAGAGAGTTGCACGTGGCAAGAGCATTGGGAATATGTTAAAAATCAACTTGATGACATCTCTTTGGAACTTTCTGTAAATACAAAGAATGAATATGGTGATGAGAAGAAGATCAAAAGATTTAAAAAAATTGAACAAATATCAGCCTTGGAATGACAATGAAATATTCAAGAGAAATATTGGTGTTATGTATAAGCATGAAAGGCGGTCAACACTCTGGAAACAATCTCAAAGAACATAAAGGCAAGAGAATTTTTGGGCGAAGGCCTGAGAACCAAAAAGCTCATGTAGGTTCACTGCTATGAAGTGCACAAACAATCATGAAAGCACCTGAATTTCATAGGCATTTAAGGAAAGGAGGCTACTTCCTTGAACCAGGTCAACAGCTTCGCAAGACATTGACATTCTGTGTTACCTCTTCGGGGGGTAACTCCTGAAAAGGAAAGTTCTTCAGTAAAAGTGGATTTTCCCCCCCGCCTTGTATCATAGGTGATTGTTAGGAGTGTTTTCCTCTCTATTGTGTGTGTCTTCCCCTTTACGTGTGTGTTGTGTGTTTCATTTCATCGTTTTTTGGTGTGTGTGTGTGTGTGTGTGTGTGTTCTTCCTTGCTATCTCTCTCTCGCAGGTTGTAAACAACTCCGTGGGGGCCCAATGGATAAGGCACTAGTCAATGTGTTATAAGTTGAGATTATTGGGATTCCTCATGTCATGTCTTCGTTGCACTTAGTCCATTACCATGCCCCCAAGCTGCCATATGTTGTCCTGCATTTTTGCAGAGGCAAAATGTCAATAAAAAGCAAGACAACGATACCCCTGTGTCAAATTTTTTCAAGCTTTACCTTTTTAAAACACACTAGGGTCTACCCGTTCTTAACACCAAGCCTTACTCAGTCCATGTAATGGTCCTCAATTGGATGTCCATCCAATTCCCCTAGGTGATTTAGGAAAAAAAAGTTAGTTCCCCCCTAGGTGATTTTAGGAGTTTATGAAGAATGCCAATTTTTTGAGCAGTTTTTGGGAAGGGTTTACTGTTGTTGCAAATCAGCAGCACCCCCTGGATGTTGATCAGATTTCTAGTTTGATCACCCTATGCATCCAGTGTGATTGCACAACATTGAATCCTCTTCCCAAGTGTGGGACTTGCAAAATGGAAGAGGAATCTCCAGATTAGAGGCTGGTTCTTCAACTCCTCTGATCAACTATTTCACTTGCACAATTGCAGAGGTTTAAACTCCTAAATCTACTCTAAATTCCAAGGAGACAGAGATAGAGAATGCAAAAAAGAAAGAACTAATGCTAATAGGTGATGCACCAAAGGAGTTTGTAGACACCTGATGCTGCATGAAATACACAATCCACAAGGAAACACAACACAAAACATGCACAAATGCTCAAAATGTAATGAAAGATCAAGAAAGCAATGATAGATATATGAAAGGATTGAGGGATTTTAATCACAGAACATATATCAACATCTCAGATCCAATACAGTACATTACAGTGATCCAGAGGCAAGAAAAAGGTGCTGCATTACATGGAAAGGTAAAATTTCTTCACAAATTCTACCAAGGAGGAAGAAAAAAGAAGTTGCAGAGCTGAAAAAATGTCTTCCCTTTGCAAAATGAACTCATTCTGGCTTTTACAGTGCAAAAAACGACCCCAGGAGAGAGAAACGCGGGAAAACGTGCAAGGGGTTCAACCATTGACCAAAATGCCATCAAAACAGCATGGGTGCCCTGACAGACCCATTCCTTGACATTTTTAACCATGCTGGGAGAGAATGCGAGCCATTCTTCATTAAAAACGGTGGTTGAAACGTCATTTCTGTCCATGACCACGTGCCAGAGGCGTTTCTTGATTTTCTCTCTCCAAACTCCACCAAAATGCAAAATTTACCTTAGAATCTTGTAGAGAATTTCACCAGCTTTCCATTGATATAAAGAACGTGAAAAACTGAGCTCTGGATCGAAAGATATGGCGATTTGAAGTTTTAGGGCAAAACAGGGCCAAATCGGGTCGGTGGGAAAAAATTGAATTTTTGCACCTTTTTGGTCATTTGGAAAATTTTCCAAAATTTCCCCGCGCTCCGCCACTTTAGGTGCCACGTGGCGGCATCTCATTGGCCGCGGGCCTTTCAGGGGAAAATTTCCCCAAAAAACTCTGCCGAGCCATAACTTCAAAAATACATGGAGTTAGGAGGAAAACTTTACCTTTCTGGAAAGCTGAGAAAGAGCTCTATCCAATGGTGCCATTTCCAGAAGGTTTTGAGTGCCTAAAAGCAAAATTTTGTGACTGAGGCACAAGAGAGGGAAGAATGAGAGGAGTTAGCCACAAAATGAGTAGGGGGCACATTTTGGATAACAATTTTGGCGACTCAGAGGGGTCATCTGCCTGCTGGATGAAGTTACCAGTTGCCTTTTAGCAAACCATTGGGTATGGAGTCATAAGAAATAACCTGAAACCAACCTGATATCTTTGAAAACTTCCCTCTGAGCCACTTGAAACCCATTGAACTTAGAGTTGTTCTCACCAAAATGCCACTTAAAACAACTGTGCAAGAGCAAAACCAGCAGCACCAAAACTATTTACAAAACTGAAAATCATACATGCTCCAAATGGAACATGCAGAGTGTGCACAAGCACTTCTTTTACTGAAAGCAAACCTACCTACTCTATTCTAACTAGAAGCAAAGGTAAGCTAAACAAACCCTGCAACTGGTTGTGCAAAATAGCTTCCTTTCTTCAAAATTGGCAACCATGCAACTGATTTGGCATTGAACATGGCTGATTGGATGAATGGAAAATCAACAAGAAGCTGGTCTTCCACCCAAATCATCAAGGTATCAGGTGAAGGAAAATTCAATACCTCTTTTAGTTGTTCTGCATTTGGATTGGAGAGGTATGACAGCTGATCCTTGGTTCTTTGTAGCTCATCCTCATGCTTAGGAGCAAGCATGACTGGTTGTGACTTCTCCTTTGGTTCCAATGAAGCCAGATACCTGATTGGGCAAGGTATGGTCCTTTGAGTATACCCATTGCCCTGATTTTCAACTCCAAGAATGGAGTTCTCTTGTAAACCCTTTTGAATGGATGGTGCAGAAGCAAAGGTAGAACCTTTTTGCCCTTTCTCTTCCTCCAATGAAGGACATGAAAGATTAAAATCTTCCAATCTTGGTTCCAAAGAGCTGCTATAAGATGCAGGCTGCTGCAAATGGGTGCTCTCCTTCATGACAGTAGGCTCAGGTGTTTGGAACGTGGATGATGAAAGAGAGAATGGTAGGAACTCAACCGGTTCTTCTTCATCAAAACAGTCCTCCAAATCTGATAGATAAACTACCTCATTGTTGTCCTGCTGCAAATGCTCAACTTCCTTCCATAGTATCCTCTTGATCTGTAACTTGATCATCATGGTTTCTTTCATCCTCCAACATTGAGTTTGAGAGATCAAACTCTTCTTTAGCACTAGAACTCGAGAGAGATGAAGTAGAAAGAAGAATTGAAGGTTCTCTTGTAGCCTGCTTTGCGCTCAAAGCCCTTGGATCTGCAATTTTCTCCTCCACAACTAGAATGTGCTCCTCTTCTTTTGGATTTGGAGCAGCTTCTCCCTCTTCTACTACTTGAAGACAATCTTGTTCTTGATAGAACTCTTCCTCTAGCACGAAGTTCGTTAAGTCAAACTCTTCGATCTGCTGCTCTAGAGGACAAGTTGGGACTGTAGGATCTTCTTCAGAGCTTTCTTCCTCCATGGCTGATTGTGCAACTTGAATTGAATCAACATTCTCTTCAAATAGAATGCTAACATGGACACTACTTTCTGAGCAAACTGATTGTTGATCTACTTCTTCTTTTTGCTCTTCTTCTGCTGTCAGCAAATTCAGTCCTAACCACCACTTGTTTTCCAACTCCAACCTCTTCTAAAGGCTTAACCATCAAGGGGATCTTTGTCATCCCAAATTTAAGAGCCCAACTCTTGAGACTTCGAATTTCTTCATCCTTGTTTGGCTTTTCTTTTTGCTGTTGTTTTCCTTGATTGGAATTTTGATTTTTATCCTCCCAACATGGATTTGGGAATGCAAGAGGAGAAGTGGATTGTAACTCAATTGATTTGGCAATTTTTCGTGGTGGTGGAGGAGGTAGAAACTCTTGTTTCTTTGGAGGAGAGGGTATTTCTGTTAGCTTTTGTGGAGGGGATGACTGTTTGGAAGGAAAGGGGAAGGAAGAATTGAGATGTGGTGGAAGACTAGGGAATGGAGAAATGGAATTAACTCCTGGGGCAGCATTGACTGGATTTAGAATTTGAAATTCCAAATGAGATGATGCTACTTAAGTAATGGGAAGAGAAAAACCAGATGATGGTGTAGAACTTACCCATTGACAAGGTTGTTCAACACCAAGTGTATAGGCCTCTATTTCTGCTGTCCATTGTGCAAGTTGGGGCAGCATCTTCATCATGAAGTCCAGCTTCTCCTGAGGGCTGAAGTGTCTTGGAAAAGGGCCTCCCCATGGACAAGGAGTCCTGCAACCAATTCTGAAAGCTTTCATTTGTGCTTGAGCCTTGGATTGCACCATGTTTACCTCCATCTTTTGGATTTGTTCCAGCAGATCTGCATTTTCTTCTTGACTGCCCTCA
The DNA here is from genome assembly GCA_019776745.2 of Taxus chinensis. Lineage (NCBI taxonomy): Eukaryota > Viridiplantae > Streptophyta > Pinopsida > Cupressales > Taxaceae > Taxus > Taxus chinensis. The sequence continues at coordinate 1,020,675,470 of CM034146.1, read as the reverse complement.
CAACCAGCATACCCTTGTGCTTGACATGCTTCATATCCAAACTGACTTTGGCACTGCTGCTCATATGGGTAGACATGCTGATTTTGAATTTGATCAAAATGTTGATTTGGAGGATTTGTAAAACATGTTGGAGGTGTGATATACTGCTGTTGTAAATGTGAATTCCATGATGGAAATGAAGTCATGATTGCACAACTTCATGGAATGGAAAAGAATGAAAATGATGGAAAGAAGAATGGATGGAAATGAATGGAAAACAGGTCTGCAACTTAGAGAATGAGTTGTTTACCAGATGGAGTCGCCAGATGTGCTTTTGAAAGTGCCTCCAAAAGGCTGAATCTTTAACAGGAACACACCAACCTGTCAAAGATAAAGTGGAAGACCTCTAAGGTCCCACCGGGTGTGCCAAAACTGTTGTTGCAAATCAGCAGCACCCCCTGGATGTTGATCAGATTTCTAGTTTGATCACCCTAGACATCCAGTGTGATTGCACAACATTGAATCCTCTTCCCAAGTGTGGGACTTGTAAAATGGAAGAGGAATCTCTAGATTAGAGGCTGGTTCCTCAACTCCTCTGGTCAGCTATTATCACTTGCACAATTGCAGAGGTTTAAACTCCTAAATCTACTCTAAATTCCAAGGAGACAGAGATAGAGAATGCAAAAAAGAAAGAACTAATGCTAATAGGTGATGCACCAAAGGAGTTGTAGACACCTGATGCTGCATGAAATACACAATCCACAAGGAAACACAACACAAAACATGCACAAATGCTCAAAATGTAATGAAAGATCAAGAAAGCAATGATAGATATATGAAAGGATTGAGGGATTTTAATCACAGAACATATATCAACATCTCAGATCCAATACAGTACATTACAGTGATCCAGAGGCAAGAAAAGGTGCTGCATTACATGGAAAGGTAAAATTTCTTCACAAATTCTGCCAAGGAGGAAGAAAAAGGAAGTTGCAGAGCTGAAAAAGTGTCTCTCTTTGCAAAATGAACTCATTCTGGCTTTTACAGTGCAAACCACGACCCCAGGAGAGAGAAACACGGGAAAACATGCAAGGGGTTCAACCATTGACCAAAATGCCATCAAAACAGCATGGGTGCCCTGACAGACCCATTCCTTGACATTTTTAACCATGCTGGGAGAGAATGCGAGCCATTCTTCATTAAAAACGGTGGTTGAAACGTCATTTCTGTCCATGACCACGTGCCAGAGGCGTTTCTTGATTTTCTCTCTCCAAACTCCACCAAAATGTAAAATTGACCCCTGAATATTGTAGAGAATTTCACCAGCTTTCCATTGATATAAAGAACGCGAAAAACTGAGCTCTGGATCGAAAGATATGGCGATTTGAAGTTTTAGGGCAAAACAGGGCCAAATCGGGTCGGTGGGAAAAAATTGAATTTTAGCACCTTTTTGGTCATTTGGAAAATTTTCCAAAATTTCTCCGCACTCCGCCACTCTAGGTGCCATGTGGCGGCATCTCATTGGCCGCGGGCCTTTCAGGGGAAATTTTCCCAAAAAACTCCGCTGAGCCATAACTTCAAAAATACATGGAGTTAGGAGGAAAAATTTACCTTTCTGGAAAGCTGAGAAAGAGCTCTATCCAATGGTGTCATTTCCAGAAGGTTTTGAGTGCCTGAAAAGTAAAATTTTGTGACTGAGGCACAAGAGAGGGAAGAATGAGAGGAGTTAGCCACAAAATGAGCAGGGGGCACATTTTGGACAACAGTTCACCACTAGCCTTTCTGGGACTATGCACCCCCTGGAGCGGAAGGAAGGATCAAAATTTAACATGGGGATGCATTCAAAGAAGCTCAAGGGCATTAAAAAATGTTTTGAGAGATTTTGGAAATATTCAAAGGTTTTGGAAGCCATTTCAAAAGATGGGTTTTCTGGCCTAAAGGAGCATACACTGCGAAGGAGTGCCTAAATCTTTGACAAGCAAAGATTCTATGATGCCTTTGTGAAGATTCAAGATCCCAACACAATTCCTATGGAAATTATTTTGCTATGCCCTTGAATGGTGGAAAAAACGAGACATCGTGAAACATCATGCACTCTCCCTAGGCAACTCATTCTTTTGGTGTGCAACATGTGGTCCCGAGAAAAAATGGGTCATTTGGAGGTTATGCAGTCATAATTGAAACTCCAAACCATCACCATTTAACTCATTGGGTGTTTTCCAATCAAAGCCATATAAAATTTCACCTTATGAAATCATCAGGAAGCTCAAGTTATCACCGTTGCAAGTTGGCTCAAATGGTATAGAGTTCGATACTTAGCCAATTTTCGAAGAGGACATCATGTCAGCACTAGGAGCCTGGCGGGATTTCATGTCCCTTTCGTCCCTTTAGAACTAAGGGACATATGGGACACAAAATTTATGTGCCCATCCCTTTTTGTCCCCCAAGACACCAACGTGACCTCATGGATTGCTAGTGTATAGCTCACGGGAGCTAGTTGGAGCCATAGATCCTCTCACTACACAGATGATTGCCAAGTGTCACAACTTGGCGCGATGTGGAAATTAATGTCCCTTTCGTCCCTTTAGCCAAGGGACATAGGGACACTTTGAATACATGCATCCTCAACCCCACTTAGCCCTAATTGATTCTTCATACGCCCGAAACTCAACTACCAGGTGCTTCTCTCAAGCCCCCTCTCCAAATGCACGCCCAGTTAGAATCCGCCAAGTGTCGTAACCAGGCACTCATGGAACAGATTTCATGTCCCAAATTTCATCCCTTTAGCAAAGGGATGTAGGGTACACAAAAATGCTCCCAACCCATCTTATGCTTGCTACTTTGGATGAATATCTACAAGGCCTTAGGCAATTTTTATGCCAATTTTATCTCCCAAAGGACACCTCCATACCCTGTAAGAACTTTGGAGGGAACGAGGTTCTTCAGACATCCCAACCTCCATTGTTGCATTCAATCAGCTCCGCAAAACCTTCCTCACACTGAAAACACATGGATCTCAGAAGAGAAGAGGATAAAAAAGACAAAGAATGAAAAATGATAAAGAAACGAAGTTTGTTCGAAGAAACCCCCGTAGTCACCAAACGAAGATTCATTCATATCTTTTGAACCGTTCAATGGATTGAATTAATTTTTTTGCAAACCTCCGTGTTTTCGAAGGTTGTCCCGATGCAAGAGATAGAGGGTAAAATGATGCTCTAGAGTATTTTCTACAATGAAAACTTATTTTGGTGCCCTAGCTCTCATTAGTCGGATTTTTCACCAATCTAACAGTCGGATCGAGCTAAAAATTTGCACACGAACTCCAAATGAAAAACCTATCACAATGGAGTTAATTTCATCATGATTGGAGGCAAAAATTAGACCTACAAATTTTGAGCTCCATTAATGGCCGCCACGACGGCTATGTGCTCGAAGCCACTGCCAGGTAAAAATTTCAAATTTTATTTCCAAGCATTCTGGTGGGCGAAATTAAGTGAAATTCAGAGGATAAGATCGCGATGACGAACCGAGTCTGAAAATATGTGTTCCGTCGCTAACCGAGCACCGGAAATCAACTTTTAAAAAATAGTAAGTTTTCATATACAGACTTGCTATGTTTGGAAAGTCATCATCAAAAGTGGTTGTGGCGAAGACAATGTGCATCCAAGATAACCCGGAAGTCAGTATGATTGTTTAGAGTAGAAAAGATTGAAAATGGGTGCTTACTAAAAATAGTAAGTCACCCCAAGAAGTGGTCGAGGTGAAGGCAATGTGCACATCAATGAATGAAGAAGTTCATCACATTAGGATGGTCAAGAAGAGGCAAAAATCACCTCTTACCAAAAATAGTAAGCCTCCTATCTAGACACTTGCTATTAATGGTAAGTCACACTCAAAGGGCAGTTTTAGGACAATTAGACATAGAAGGATGATCATTTGGGTCAACATCATCATTCGAGATCATCATAGAAATTTCTCACAGGGAATTTGAAATCCATCACAGGGAACTCGACAGTGTCTTTCGACACTCACTTCATGGTTTAGGCCTCAAGTATATCACGTGTAGGGTGGAAGTTGCGGTCGTCGGCAAAAGAATTCATTCAACTTGACAGGATCGGTTTTGAGCTCCTATCTCTTCAGAAAGGATCTGTATGAGTTATTGTTCGTGGTCATCAGCGAATTCATTTAACAAGTGTTTTTGAAAACTTAACCCAAGGTGTCCTTGAACCATCTAAAGGAACTTCTCGGGGTGCAAATAGTTCAGGGATTCAGAGATCGTCACATTGGGACATTCTATCGAGTCATCTGGAAGGAGTTGTGGACTTCATCAGAGGTGGATCTTTCGTCATCAACGTCATTCTTCCCCCCTTTTCTTCCTTCTCTCTCTCCTCTCTTCCCCCAACTTTCTCTCTCTTCAAATGTACTAATTCTTTGTCGGGGTTTGCACTTTTTGATATTCCTTTAAGTTATTCGAAAAACAACTTTAGAAACATAATGTAAATTAAGTCACCTTGATCATATAAAAGGGGCTTAATATTTTCTTAGGAATATCAAGAGTCTAAAGTTAGAAAAAGGCATATGAAGTGTCATTAGGAAGATAAAGAGGCATCTCTCTCCTATAAATTGTAATAAGCCCCTCATTTGGGCTTCTTCTTAGCTAGTTGTCAACTTGTAATCTCATGAGAGAGTAATTCTTGTGAAGGAACAAAGAGATAGCTGAAATTATTCTATTTTCCCACTCTTACATTCCTCTATTCTTGTTATGTACAATTTCTGTTCGAGCATCAATACAAGAAGTGTTGGGCCCTGAATTGACTAAGTCCCAAATAAGAGTTCAATGTGCGCGAGAGGGAGTAAAGAAGGAAGGAGCTTAGGAAAAAGCGCGCAAGAGAAATGGCGTGCGGGAGAAGAAGTTGGCGCGTGCAGGAGTAGGAAGGTTTAGGGACTTAGCCATATTTTGAAGGAGTTGTTACAGGAGAAACACATGAAAATCCCGAGTAGGCATGAAAAATGGATAAGGTGCCATCCTAGAGCCTTGGAGGTCAAGAAAGGAATATTCCACGTAAGGAATATTCCCAGGATGATCATTATAGGTAGTGGAGGCATTTGCAAGCTGGCATAAGCATTCCACCATGGAGGACCACACTTCTACTTGGCATGTGATTTGTCCATGAAGGAAACCAAGGCGGTGCATTTAGATCCTATTTAAAGGAGTTCTTGTGTCCGAAATAGAGGGAGGAGAGTAAGAACAAAGTGCTGTTAGGATGTTAATAGGGTTAAAGAGGGTTTTAAGTGATAACAAGGTGCTGCAAAAATACTTGCAAGAAGGGTTTTAAGAATATTAGGCATGGATTTGGGTAAGAACAAGGGTTGTAATGGGTAGAATACCTAAGAACTCTCTCCACAGAGTATTTTTGTAGGGTTTAAGATAATATTCCTTGGTGTATTCAGTCTGTATGACCCATATGATGTAATGAGGCCACTGTAAATGTTTATAAATAAGTGATTCTAGTTATTCATGTGCTTAAGTGTAAACCCTTGTGCTTCTTCATATTATTATGAGTTAGATCTAGTTTCATTATGCTTATTTACAATGTTCATTGCCATTTATGATGCATCTGTACACGGATTTGTTATATGTATCTTCTGTTTTTGAGTGAATGTTTATAATTCCATTCTTGCAACTCATTCTCCATCAATGGCGGATCATTCTCGCGAAGCTCACATAAAGGAGAGGCTCAACACCCGCATGCGTCTTAATTGAGTGCCCAATGCACACTGGGTGATAGGTCGACATGCTTGGGGTAGAAAGAAGGTATATGAAGAAATGACTACATTTTGGTTCCGTTTCTAGGACCATTTTTCGAAGTTGTGAGAATGATATGTAATGAAGAAGCGCTTGAATTTGGATAGTGTCGAAGGATGGCTTGAAAACATAGAGGATGAGTTTGCTCAGAGGTTCAATACTGGATTTGAGTTTGATACACGTAAATGGGTGGAGGAGAACCTGTATCACAAGCTCTATGAGACATTCTTCTATTGTTTCCGAGTAGAGTTTTATGAATGGCTCTTAGCATATGCATCGAGGACAAGTTGGTACTATATACCTCGTGTTTGGACTGTAACACTCTGGTTTTGTATGTTAACTTGGTGAATGTTTTACATACTGTTATAGCTGCTGGAATGAAAGCAAACATGTTAAGATATGTTTTGATCTTAAGAGAATGTGTTGCTAATTTGGATTCTTGCATACTGTGATTTATTGCATGGGACAGCAAATATTGTACTTGTGTGTTTGCTGATGTGACGACAGATTGTCGTATACTTGCTTGCTCTTATTGCTGATTGACAGCATACCTTGAATCAATTCCATTGATCCAAGTATGCTGAGGTTCTCTTGTGATTTCTGGGTCGATCCACACTTGAACCGAACCCGAGATTGTTATGAGCGTGCAGCGCCTGATTGCAGGTGTGAGCAGCTAGCACGAAAATGCCAACGACAGGGATTCGATTCTTTAATCCTGTACTGTCGAACTTGGGACCTCGTAAGGTGAGAAACGCCTGGACACGGGTGGCCTTGGCACGTAATCCGAAGGACGTAACGTCCTGCTCTGCGTTAATGTGAATGTCTGTAAGGAAGCTGGATGGAGGGTGTTTAGTGTTAGTGGTTAGTGTGAATTAAACCTAAACTAACCCTAAGGCCTAACATACATCCTACACCACTATCCTAAGTGGATTTTTAAATTAAAAAAAAAAGGGGGAAAATAAACCTAAGGCTAAACTAAGACCTAGGTCGAATGATTTATGTAACCTAAACTAATCCTAAACTAAGGGGTACGCAGACCCTTGGGAGGAAAGGGATAAGGATGGAAAGGGCATTCATGGCATTTAATAAACTGTCCCTACGTGGACAGCGCCAGTTTTGGCGGGGCAGGTAAGGAATTTAGAGGCATCTATTTTGAAATAGAGCCAAATTCAGTTTGCATGGAAATTTTGAAATTTAGAACTCGCCAACCCGAGTGGCGGTGGCGTGGAAAGTAAGGAAAAAGGGGTGAGCCTTAATTGCATTAATTGTTTCGGTCCTCGCGACCAGCTCGCCTTGGAAACAGCATGAGGGAATTTGATCTTTCATTGTTTCGATTTGGTTTGGCCGAAAGTTGCTCTGCATTTGGTTTCTTTGGTCTGGTTCAGTCGAACCAGCTCTTAGCATTTGACATTTTCTTGGAAGTTTTGAGGCTGTTGATAAGCCTGAAGAAGAAAGGAGTGCTGGGAATTTTGTGTTGTCGCTGTGGAAGGAAAAACGCGGCAAATAAGGTTTTCATCGAGCTCTGGAAAAGAGATTTCAGGCACGTTAAGCCCTTCTCTTTAAAAATCTTTGCTTTAATTAAATGTTTCATTAAAACAACCCTGCTCTTGGGTTGGGATTGCATGATTGCTGTTGAGTTGATTTGGAAATGGATTTTGTTGGTTCTTGCTTCTTTTCTTTGGAAAATGATAAGGAGATTTGCTTGGGTTGCTCTGCCTTGATCTGTTTTTGCTCGAATCATGTTGGAAATGATTTACAGTATTGGTTGTTGACTGTATAAATGGTTTGAAATGGATATTCCTTTCACTGTTCGTGTTGTTCGAAATTGGAATAGGCTGTGCAATCGCTCCTTATAGTGAAATTGTTTCTTTAAGTGTAATCTTTTCTTGCTGTTATATGGGGAATTGTCCTTGCATGTAAACAAAAAGAGGGAAGTGGAGATACAGCTGTGTATGTTTCTATGAATTGGGTTTCATTGAATATTGCTGTCATTTTGGAAACAATAAGGAAATATTGCCTTGACTGCTGAGTTTTATTGTCTTGTAATTCTCGAATGATGTATCTCCCTGTGTGCTGGACGTTTGACAGTAATGGGAAATTCATTGTATATATATATATATATATATATATATATCTTGTGACTGTACACTATTTATGAGTTGTTTTCACTATTGAACAATCGTTATTGCTAACGAACTGGAAGGAAGGGAATAATAGTTGATGAAGTAGTTCTTATAGAAATTTTCTTTAAGAAAGTAGATTCTTCTTCTTGTACTGTTTGGATATTGGATGGAAGTGGCATTCGGGTTCACCTTGAGTAATTGAACTCGAACCATAGGAAGTTTAAGCAATAATATCATTGCTGTACCTTTTCTTGAGTAGGAACTAAGTGAATACGTATTGGGTATTCGTGAAATAGGGAAAAAGATAACTGTTTTTCCTTCTTAAAGTTATCTATGGATTTCGTTTCTCCTTGTTGAAAGAATAAGGTGGTTTCACTGTGTTATATGAATGCTGTTTGGTCTTCTTATACGGACTGTTGACACAGCTTCCACTTGATTGAATTCTATGCAAAGAATGATTGTATTTCTATATACTGTAATAAAAAAAAAATTTGGGATCTAATTTGTCTTCTGAGTTGCTCTGGCTGTACCGAGCTCATACAATTAACACCTGGTTCGGGTTTGCTCTTATAGAAGTATGGACAGTTGAATATGAGTTGTTTGTGGTATTGGATTGAACGGTACAGGCTATGAGAGTTTGTTTTTTTGATAAGAACGACTGTTCTGTTATCCTTATAATGAGCTGTCTTGTTTGAGATGAACACGGATTAGGTGTTTGATTTCGTTTTGAACAAATGGTGTTTCATAGTGAAATTAAAAGGGAATGAATTCTTTTCCTGCCTGCTGTTTTAACCTGATGAAATTCATCGTCATGTGAATAATGGACTTGCTGTAGGTAACAGCAATGAATAAATGTTATTCTGAACGGGGTACGTTCCTAGAATTAGATCATCATGTGAATGATTGACTGCATGATTGAAATACTGTTTCTGTTTAGTATGCAGCAAAAGAAATATGGTTTCCTTTATTATGGCAATATATGGTATGTAACCTTATATTGTTTGATCTTGGATGTACCTAATGTTGTACTAATACGTTTCGAATCCTTAAATGAGTCTGATTCCAATGAAGTATGGATATGAATGGTGAATTCTTTCCTGTTTTCATGTAAAGCTGATTATATATGAAATTAATCTTGCTGCCGGAAAGTGAATTCCGAGCGGATTTTGTAAGTTTCACTCTGAACTGTTATCTTGAATTGATTTTCGTTTGGATTCCACTGTTAGGACAGTCATGTGGAAGGAAATAGAGATATGAATGAATGTTTTAGAGAAATGATCTTTCTTCTCTCATTCAGTTGGAATCTGGAATTCGTGAATGATAAATTTTATAGTGCTTAGATGGGAGCTACTATATGCACTGCTGTTCGCTTTCTTGTCTGTACTTGAATGCTTTAAATTTAAAATACTTCATGAACGGAAAGGAAAGTAAAGGATTTATATTCAGTTAGTTTCATCCTTTGCATTTGTTATTAATGAAAGGCGTGGAAAGGATAACTGAATGTTATATAGGCAGCAAGCTACTTGTATTCCTAACTTTACAAATATTGTAAATTGATACTTGCAATGATTATGTGAAAACGGGACAGCAGTCTTATTGCTGATTGTGATAATATTTTGATAGTTCAGTTGACATGCTGATCTTCCCTTTGTGCCTATTTCGAGATTGATGTTTTGCAGTAGTTTCATAAAAGCAGGGTTCTTTTATTGAAACAGTTAGTTGAAGCATCTTATTTTAAGGATAAGTGCTTAATGTGCTCAGTTCATTGAACTGACCCGTGCAATTCATTTTGCAGATGGAATTTGATTAGAATGAAGGCTTGGCTGTTTTCTGATGCCTCTTGATTAGATGTAAAACAAATTGTAAATGTTGTTTTTATTCCTCTTTGAGGAATTGTGAAAAGAAGAAAATATATTCTTCTGTCCTTGAGTTGTATGGATGCTTTGTATAACTATGCCCAATCAGCTGGATTGGCAACTGTACAGATTATGACTTGAACATTGAATACAATTACGAGTGTGATATTTTCAATAATTATATCAGTTTGATATTGTTGTTTAAATTGGAAATATGATGTTATTTCTTGATTTGGAATTGTTTCATTATCCTTGGATGGATGTTGAATTGAAACTGATATCTATTCTTACTTAAATGCAACTTTTAAGTTGAAGATGCGATTAGTTCATACTTGGGTAAAGATGAATTTTAAATTGACATTAAAAGGATTAAGAAGAATATGATTTCATAATCAGAAGGTATTCAGGATTAGCTTAGGAGCTAAGGAATATCAATTCAACTTCGGAGTAATCGAACTTCGCTTTCGAACTCCATTAATGATCCCGTTTGATAAAATTCAGAATTAAGGATATAAGATAGATATATCCATAACTAATGGACCTTAACTATATAACGTTAAGGAGAACAAATGAATTCATTTCTTGAAGTTAGACCTCGTTTGAATGACGTCTAATAAGTTAACATTCTGAAATTAGTTGCAGTTGGAAAAATCTTGGCTAAGTTTAATAGATTAAACTTATCACGTCCGTCGGTACGGACTGCTTAATCCAATGATTAAGAAATAAACCAAGTAAGGAATTGTAGCCCTTCGATACGAAGGTGAAGATACATAATAAACTAATGGACGGTTTAGTCCCTCTTAGTTATATACAATTGCAACGGAAACGAGGATCAAGGGATCAACACGAATGCTGAAAGTTGAATTTAATTATTAACTCGTGGCTAAGGCACTTGAGCAGGATGTGTATTCTCGATGGGTGGATTCTGCAGGACATTGGCATACGCCAGCTACAGCAAGGTGTCTTCATGAAGACGGGGTCTTCATGACGACACAATGTTGCAGCTGACATATAGCAATGCCCTCCCGAATTAAAACATTTAGAATACATAGGCTGAATGTGTAGATCTCGGCAGGGGCATAGGGTATGATCTGGTATACGGAGTGACTCCGGAATACTAAAGACAAATAGACACACGGAGTCGTGGGGTAACGACACCGTATGTCTGCGTATCTTTAGTTACCGGGAGTGCCTTCCTATACCCGTTCATATTACTAGCTGGAATTGAAAGTTTAAAACTGACCTTAAACGATGAGGACTGGTAGGAGCCAGGAAAGACCATTCTAGATAACAGGTGAAGTGAAGTGAAGGACGTATTCCGTAGATGTGTATCACATCCAGGAATATGATCATGCAAAGCATGTGAAAATCTTTGGCCAAAGTATCGCAATTGCTGGTTGCGTTGTCCTTATCACTTAATTTAAGATGCAGGATGTCAGATGAATATCAGTAACAGATATTCAGATAGGCTTCTTAAATGGATCACTTCGATAACCGGGGAAGGTTATGAGAACAGGTATATATAATATACTATGCATAAATAAACATGAAGGATCGGTTGTTGCCGAGTCATGAAATGAAGGATCGTTGAAACTCCGAGCCATGAAAATGGAAGATCGGTAGTTCATCGAGTCATTTACAGTAGCATATAGAATCTGTTATAAGATTGAATGGCATTGAATGTGTGTTCCATATTGTAAATATGCGAACAGGGAACATTCGTTTTAAAAGGAAATTGTGTGAACCCAACTGTGTTGTTTGGGCAGAGAACAATTATTAAAACTTGAACGTGTGTTTGAATTTTATAATTCATAACAGAGAACGTTATTTAAAAAAAAAAAAAAAAAAATTCCCTTGTTCTGGTGTTTTAAAATGGGGATGTTACATCTTGGTATCAGAGCTGAAGGTTGCAGCTCTTGGACCTAATGAGTCCACAATATTAATAAAGTTTACATTTTCTTATTGAACAGAAAATGGTCAGGACAAGAGGGAATGCTGCGAATAACCCGTTGCAGGGTGGAGAAGCAGCAACTGCCCAAAAGCTGGATGAAATCCTTGCTGCCCTACTTGATACGAGGGATCGTTTGACTGTACTGGAACAACAGTCAATGGGCAATGAAGAGGAGGGGAATGAAGCTGAAATAAATGATCAGCTGCCTCCTATGGACAACATCAACGGAGGGAATCCGGGTGTTGATGATAATAATGTAATTGCTCCTAATCCCCCTGAAAATAAAAGGGCAAGATTAGCAGCTGAACTTACAAATGATATAAAGAGAATAAGTCCTCCAAAGTTTGATGGAACAACTCTTGGGGACGGAGCTGAAAACTGGCTCAGTGAAATGGAGAAATACTTTGCTATAAGAAACTTCTCTGAAGAGACTAAAGCGATATGGGGAGCATATCAGCTTTCTCATGAAGCATCGTCCTGGTGGGACAACCGTAAGGTTGAGCTGAATATTGTCGAATCAGACATAACTTGGGATCAATTTAAGGGTTATTTTAGGCAACGATGGCTGCCTCAACTCTATTTTGATAGGAAAATGACTGAATTTCAGAACTGGTCGCAAGGAAGGCTGTCGGTGACGGAATACTGGGAAGGGTTTACTAAACTCCTTAAGTATGTGCCGCAGTACCAAGCTGACGAGAAGTTCAGAATACGGAAATTCATAATGGGACTGAATCCCATCATTGGGGGCGAAGTGGATGTCCACGGCCCAACCACCATGGATGGGGTTGTTGAAAAGGCAATCAGACAGGAACAGAAATTGAGAGCAATATCTGCTCACAGGGAAGAGATAAGGAAGAAGATTCCCAATCCTTCTTCGTCTCTTGCACCAAAAAGGGGACCTTGGAAAAGGTTTGGTGTGAAAAATAAAATTGTTGTTGATAACAACAAGAAACCTGTGATGAATAGACCTGTAAATAGCGTGCGGAACAGCTTCCCAAAAGTTAATGGCATTGGACAAAAGTCCTATGGAAGCCAGAACGATAACTTTAAGGCTGGTAATAAATTTGAACCTAGAAAAGGGCCAGCTGGAGGATGCTTCAACTGTGGAAAGGACCACTATGCGAATCACTGTCCTCTGAAGAAGGATGATCGCGGACAGCAGCATAGGATACATGCTGCAGTGGCTAACAGACAAGCTGAAAAGCAAGTGACACCCATAGAGGTTACGGGTAAGTTATTCGGTAAACCTGTAGTTGTACTTTTTGATACTGGAGCTACAGAATGTTTTATTTCTGCTGAACTTGCTATGAAATTAAAAAGAAAGGCTGCGAGAATGGATAAAACATGGACAGTGCATTATGGGAATAATGCTGTCCATACAGTTGAAATGTGCCTTTTTGGGGCAATTCTTGATCTGCCTGGGTTCTCCACCGAAGTTGACTTGTATGTCACTCCTCTAGGATCATATGATATCATTATTGGAGTTAACTGGTTGGCTGAACATAAGGCAAAGGTTGACTGTTATGAAAAACAAATCTGTTGCCTTGATGATCTGCAGAAAGCAGCAATCATTCAAGGTGTAAAACGAGAAGTTGCAGTTAGGAAACTGACGGCTATGCAACTAAAGAGGGCTAAAAACAGAGGCTGCACCTTGTATGCGGTAAAAATGACAGAAATTGAAGAGGAAGATAATGATTTCATGGAAAGATATCCATTGTTGAGGGATTTCCGTGATGTGTTTCCAGAGGAATTGCCGGGTCTTCCGCCCAAACGTGAGTTTGACTTCGCTATAGAAATCAAACCAGGAACGGAACCCATATCTAAGGCACCTTATAGAATGACTACCATTGAGTTGGTAGAACTGAAGGCTCAGTTACAAGAACTTCTGACTAAAGGGCTGATCCGACCGAGCGTCTCGCCTTGGGGAGCGCCGGTAATCTTTGTAAAGAAAAAGGATGGCACCTTGAGGCTGTGCATTGATTACAGAATGCTGAATAAAGCAACCATTAAAAATCGATACCCACTTCCGAGAATCGATGATCTGTTTGATCAGATGCGAGGAGCATCAGTCTATTCAAAAATAGATCTGCGGTCAGGGTACCATCAGCTGAGAATAAAAGAGGAAGATATTCATAAAACAACTTTTAGAACGAGGTATGGGCATTATGAGTTCACGGTGTTGCCTTTTGGGCTGACTAATGCACCTGCCGCCTTCATGAATCTAATGAATAACATTTTTCAAGAATACTTAGACAAGTTTGTGCTTGTATTCTTAGACGACATTCTTATATACTCTAAAAATGTCGAAGAGCACCAAGAACACCTCAGGATAGTGCTGGAAATCTTAAGAAAGAGGAAGTTGTATGGCAAACTGTCAAAATGTTCCTTTTATGATGCAGAGGTGCATTATTTAGGACACGTTATAAGCAAAGACGGGATAGCTGTTGACCCTTCAAAGATCACAGCTATAACTGAGTGGCCTGCGCCTAAGAACGTGCACGAAGTGAGGAGCTTCATGGGCTTGGCTGGATATTATCGAAAGTTCGTCAAGGACTTTTCAAAAATTGCTGCCCCAATCACTTCGTTGCAAAAGAAAGAAAAGAAATTTGTCTGGACAGACAAATGTGAATCTGCCTTTAAAAAGTTAAAGGAACAGTTAACTACAGCGCCTATTTTGACTGTACCTGATCCAAATGGAGATTTTATGGTTGTAACGGACGCTTCAGGAGAAGGCCTTGGAGGTATTCTGTTACAGAATAACCATGTCATCGCTTATGAAAGCAGAAAGCTTAAGTTACATGAACAGAATTATGCTCCACACGATCTTGAGCTCGCTGCCATTGTTCATGCGCTTCAAATATGGAGGCATTACCTTCTGGGCAAGCCCTTTGAATTAAAAACAGACCATCTGGGGCTGAAGTATATTTTCACTCAGCCAAATCTGAATGCAAGGCAGCGAAGATGGTTAGAATTTCTGTCTCAGTATGATTTTGATATAAGCTACATTAAGGGCAAGGAAAATAGAGTAGCAGATGCTCTGAGTCGAAGGAAGCATATCTCTGCTCTTATAACGTTAAGAACTCAGTTTAAGGATGAGGTAAAAGATGCCTTGGAATCAGATCCTTATTTCCAGCAAGTCAAATCAGCACTTGCTGCGGACCCGCAGGACATCAGGTATAAAGGATTTCGTTTTGATAACGAAGGAGTTCTGAGGTTCGAAAATAGGGTATATGTACCTGTGGCAAATGACTTAAGAGGGAAATTGCTAACTGAATTCCATAACTCACCCTTTTCTGGACACCCTGGCATTACAAAAATGCTCGCTGATCTTAAGCAGCAATATTTTTGGAAGGGAATGAAAAAGGATGTGGTAGAGTTTGTAACACACTGCTTGGAATGTCAGCGTGTTAAAGCGGAACATATGCACCCTGCTGGATTATTGTATCCCCACAGCATTCCGCAGTATAAATGGCAAGTGATAACGATGGATTTCGTTCAAGGATTGCCTATGTCAAGAAATAAACATGACATTATCCTGGTTGTAGTCGACAAATTGACCAAAGTGGCACACTTTATTGCTGGTAATTTGAAGGACGATGCACCAGTTTTAGCAAGAAGATTTGTGCATGAAATCTTCAGATTGCATGGAATACCGGAATTAATCATATCGGACAGAGATCCGAGGATGACATCAAGGTTTTGGCAAACGCTTAATGCAGCCTTGGGAACTAAATTAAACTTCAGTTCTGCATATCATCCAGAAACGGATGGACAGACTGAGAGAGTTAATCAAGTTTTAGAGGACATGCTAAGGATGTATTGCATGGACCAGCAGTATAAATGGGAGGAATACCTTCCGCTGGTAGAATTTGCTTACAATAACACCTACCATGCCTCTTTAAAAATGGCGCCCTTTGAAGCATTGTATGGAAGAAAATGCAGAACCCCTGTCAGCTGGGACAGCGTTGAAGACAGAGAGGTAATTGGGCCAGAAATCCTTATGGAAATGGAACAGCAAATCAAAATGATTCGGGAACATCTAAAGGAGGCTGCCAATAGGCAAAAGAGCTATGCAGACTTGAAGCGGGTTGACAGGCATTATAAACTTGGAGAGAAGGTCTTTCTTCGGGTGAAGCCGAAAAAGAGCTCCATAACTTTTGGCAAGGCTGCCAAGTTGTCGCCACGTTACGTGGGACCTTTTGAAATTGTTGAAATAATCAACCCTGTAGCTTATCGTCTAGCATTACCTCCTGCTTTGTCTCAAATGCATGATGTTTTTCATATTTCTTTGCTTAAGAAATACGTGACAGATTTATCCCATGTGCTAAATTGGAATTCCTTGCAGGTCCAAGACCCAGGAATAATCGTGGTTAAGCCCATTCGAGTGCTGGGAACTCGCCAGTTGTACTTGAGAAATCGCGAAGTGAACCAATGTAAGGTCCAGTGGGACCAGTTCAGCGAAGAAAGTGCAACTTGGGAGAATCTCGAAGAAATGAGATCTACTTTTCCACACCTGTTTAACTGAATTTGAAATTCAGAGAACTGATAATTTTACCAAATTTAGACAATTATTAGTCTATTGTACAGTTGTCTTAAAACGCTGTTTTTAAGAGAGAATCTGTTTTTGGTATGAACTTATGAAGGAAAGGACAATAACTGAACTTTGTCCTAGGAACTCCTTGACTTGTTAATCTGATCATCGGGACGATGATTCTTTAAGGAGGGAAGAATGTAACACTCTGATTTCGTATGTTAACTTGGTGAATGTTTTACATACTGTTATAGCTGCTGGAATGAAAGCAAACATGTTAAGATATGTTTTGATCTTAAGAGAATGTGTTGCTAATTTGGATTCTTGCATACTGTGATTTATTGCATGGGACAACAAATATTGTACTTGTGTGTTTGCTGATGTGACGACAGATTGTCGTATACTTGCTTGCTCTTATTGCTGATTGACAGCATACCTTGAATCAATTCCATTGATCCAAGTATGCTGAGGTTCTCTTGTGATTTCTGGGTCGATCCACACTTGAACCGAACCCGAGATTGTTATGAGCGTGCAGCGCCTGATTGCAGGTGTGAGCAGCTAGCACGAAAATGCCAACGACAGGGATTCGATTCTTTAATCCTGTACTGTCGAACTTGGGACCTCGTAAGGTGAGAAACGCCTGGACACGGGTGGCCTTGGCACGTAATCCGAAGGACGTAACGTCCTGCTCTGCGTTAATGTGAATGTCTGTAAGGAAGCTGGATGGAGGGTGTTTAGTGTTAGTGGTTAGTGTGAATTAAACCTAAACTAACCCTAAGGCCTAACATACATCCTACACCACTATCCTAAGTGGATTTTTAAATTAAAAAAAAAAGGGGGGGGGAAAATAAACCTAAGGCTAAACTAAGACCTAGGTCGAATGATTTATGTAACCTAAACTAATCCTAAACTAAGGGGTACGCAGACCCTTGGGAGGAAAGGGATAAGGATGGAAAGGGCATTCATGGCATTTAATAAACTGTCCCTACGTGGACAGCGCCAGTTTTGGCGGGGCAGGTAAGGAATTTAGAGGCATCTATTTTGAAATAGAGCCAAATTCAGTTTGCATGGAAATTTTGAAATTTAGAACTCGCCAACCCGAGTGGCGGTGGCGTGGAAAGTAAGGAAAAAGGGGTGAGCCTTAATTGCATTAATTGTTTCGGTCCTCGCGACCAGCTCGCCTTGGAAACAGCATGAGGGAATTTGATCTTTCATTGTTTCGATTTGGTTTGGCCGAAGTTGCTCTGCATTTGGTTTCTTTGGTCTGGTTCAGTCGAACCAGCTCTTAGCATTTGACATTTTCTTGGAAGTTTTGAGGCTGTTGATAAGCCTGAAGAAGAAAGGAGTGCTGGGAATTTTGTGTTGTCGCTGTGGAAGAAAAACGTGGCAAATAAGGTTTTCATCGAGCTCTGGAAAAGAGATTTCAGGCACGTTAAGCCCTTCTCTTTAAAAATCTTTGCTTTAATTAAATGTTTCATTAAAACAACCCTGCTCTTGGGTTGGGATTGCATGATTGCTGTTGAGTTGATTTGGAAATGGATTTTGTTGGTTCTTGCTTCTTTTCTTTGGAAAATGATAAGGAGATTTGCTTGGGTTGCTCTGCCTTGATCTGTTTTTGCTCGAATCATGTTGGAAATGATTTACAGTATTGGTTGTTGACTGTATAAATGGTTTGAAATGGATATTCCTTTCACTGTTCGTGTTGTTCGAAATTGGAATAGGCTGTGCAATCGCTCCTTATAGTGAAATTGTTTCTTTAAGTGTAATCTTTTCTTGCTGTTATATGGGGAATTGTCCTTGCATGTAAACAAAAAGAGGGAAGTGGAGATACAGCTGTGTATGTTTCTATGAATTGGGTTTCATTGAATATTGCTGTCATTTTGGAAACAATAAGGAAATATTGCCTTGACTGCTGAGTTTTATTGTCTTGTAATTCTCGAATGATGTATCTCCCTGTGTGCTGGACGTTTGACAGTAATGGGAAATTCATTGTATATATATATATATCTTGTGACTGTACACTATTTATGAGTTGTTTTCACTATTGAACAATCGTTATTGCTAACGAACTGGAAGGAAGGGAATAATAGTTGATGAAGTAGTTCTTATAGAAATTTTCTTTAAGAAAGTAGATTCTTCTTCTTGTACTGTTTGGATATTGGATGGAAGTGGCATTCGGGTTCACCTTGAGTAATTGAACTCGAACCATAGGAAGTTTAAGCAATAATATCATTGCTGTACCTTTTCTTGAGTAGGAACTAAGTGAATACGTATTGGGTATTCGTGAAATAGGGAAAAAGATAACTGTTTTTCCTTCTTAAAGTTATCTATGGATTTCGTTTCTCCTTGTTGAAAGAATAAGGTGGTTTCACTGTGTTATATGAATGCTGTTTGGTCTTCTTATACGGACTGTTGACACAGCTTCCACTTGATTGAATTCTATGCAAAGAATGATTGTAATTTCTATATACTGTAATGCGAAAATTTTATGTTGAAAAAATTTGGGATCTAATTTGTCTTCTGAGTTGCTCTGGCTGTACCGAGCTCATACAATTAACACCTGGTTCGGGTTTGCTCTTATAGAAGTATGGACAGTTGAATATGAGTTGTTTGTGGTATTGGATTGAACGGTACAGGCTATGAGAGTTTGTTTTTTTGATAAGAACGACTGTTCTGTTATCCTTATAATGAGCTGTCTTGTTTGAGATGAACACGGATTAGGTGTTTGATTTCGTTTTGAACAAATGGTGTTTCATAGTGAAATTAAAAGGGAATGAATTCTTTTCCTGCCTGCTGTTTTAACCTGATGAAATTCATCGTCATGTGAATAATGGACTTGCTGTAGGTAACAGCAATGAATAAATGTTATTCTGAACGGGGTACGTTCCTAGAATTAGATCATCATGTGAATGATTGACTGCATGATTGAAATACTGTTTCTGTTTAGTATGCAGCAAAAGAAATATGGTTTCCTTTATTATGGCAAATATATGGTATGTAACCTTATATTGTTTGATCTTGGATGTACCTAATGTTGTACTAATACGTTTCGGATCCTTAAATGAGTCTGATTCCAATGAAGTATGGATATGAATGGTGAATTCTTTCCTGTTTTCATGTAAAGCTGATTATATATGAAATTAATCTTGCTGCCGGAAAGTGAATTCCGAGTGGATTTTGTAAGTTTCACTCTGAACTGTTATCTTGAATTGATTTTCGTTTGGATTCCACTGTTAGGACAGTCATGTGGAAGGAAATAGAGATATGAATGAATGTTTTAGAAAAATGATCTTTCTTCTTTCATTCAGTTGGAAATCTGGAATTCGTGAATGATGAATTTTATAGTGCTTAGATGGGAGCTACTATATGCATTGCTGTTCGCTTTCTTGTCTGTACTTGAATGCTTTAAATTTAAAATACTTCATGAACGGAAAGGAAAGTAATGGATTTATATTCAGTTAGTTTCATCCTTTGCATTTGTTATTAATGAAAGGCGTGGAAAGGATAACTGAATGTTATATAGGCAGCAAGCTACTTGTATTCCTAACTTTACAAATATTGTAAATTGATACTTGCAATGATTATGTGGAAACGGGACAGCAGTCTTATTGGCTGATTGTGATGATATTTTGATAGTTCAGTTGTTATGCTGATCTTCCTTTGTGCCTATTTCGAGATTGATGTTTTGCTGTCGTTTCATAAAAGCAGGGTTCTTTTATTGAAACAGTTAGTTGAAGCATCTTATTTTAAGGATAAGTGCTTAATGTGCTCAGTTCATTGAACTGACCCGTGCAATTCATTTTGCAGATGGAATTTGATTAGAATGAAGGCTTGGCTGTTTTCTGATGCCTCTTGATTAGATGTAAAACAAATTGTAATTGTTGCTTTTATTCCTCTTTGAGGAATTGTGAAAAGAAGAAAATATATTCTTCTGTCCATGAGTTGTATGGATGCTTTGTATAAACTATGCCCAATCAGCTGGATTGGCAACTGTACAGATTATGACTTGAAATATTGAATACAATTACGAGTGTGATATTTTCAATAATTATATCAGTTTGATATTGTTGTTTAAATTGGAAATATGATGTTATTTCTTGATTTGGAATTGTTTCATTATCCTTGGATGGATGTTGAATTGAAACTGATATCTATTCTTACTTAAATGCAACTTTTAAGTTGAAGAATGCAATTAGTTCATACTTGGGTAAAGATGAATTTTTAAATTGACATTAAAAGGATTAAGAAGAATATGATTTCATAATCAGAAGGTATTCAGGATTAGCTTAGGAGCTAAGGAATATCAATTCAACTTCGGAGTAATCGAACTTCGCTTTCGAACTCCATTAATGATCCCGTTTGATAAAATTCAGAATAAAGGATATAGGATAGATATATCCATAACTAATGGACCTTAACTATATAACGTTAAGGAGAACAAATGAATTCATTTCTTGAAGTTAGACCTCGTTTGAATGACGTCTAATAAGTTAACATTCTGAAATTAGTTGCAGTTGGAAAAATCTTGGCTAAGTTTAATAGGTTAAACTTATCACGTCCGTCGGTACGGACTGCTTAATCCAATGATTAAGAAATAAACCAAGTAAGGAAATGTAGCCCTTCGATACGAAGGAGAAGATACATAGCAAACTAATGGACAGTTTAGTCCCTCTTAGTTATATACAACTGCAACGGAAACGAGGATCAAGAGATCAACGCGAATGCTGAAAGTTGAATTTAATTATTAACTCGTGGCTAAGGCACTTGAGCAGGATGTGTATTCTCGATGGGTGGATTCTGCAGGACATTGGCATACGCCAGCTACAGCAAGGTGTCTTCATGAAGACGGGGTCTTCATGACGACACAATGTTGCAGCTGACATATAGCAATGCCCTCCCGAATTAAAACATTTAGAATACATAGGCTGAATGTGTAGATCTCGGCAGGGGATAGGGTATGATCTGGTATACGGAGTGACTCCGGAATACTAAAGATAAATAGACACACGGAGTCGTGGGGTAACGACACCGTATGTCTGCGTATCTTTAGTTACCGGGAGTGCCTTCCTATACCCGTTCATATTACTAGCTGGAATTGAAAGTTTAAAACTGACCTTAAACGATGAGGACTGGTAGGAACCAGGAAAGACCATTCTAGATAACAGGTGAAGTGAAGTGAAGGACGTATTCCGTAGATGTGTATCACATCCAGGAATATGATCATGCAAAGCATGTGAAAATCTTTGGCCAAAGTATCGCAATTGCTGGTTGCGTTGTCCTTATCACTTAATTTAAGATGCAGGATGTCAGATGAATATCAGTAACAGATATTCAGATAGGCTTCTTAAATGGATCACTTCGATAACCGGGGAAGGTTATGAGAACAGGTATATATATAATATACTATGCAAAACAAACATGAAGGATCGGTTGTTGCCGAGTCATGAACATGAAGGATCGGTTGTTGCCGAGTCATGAAATGAAGGATCGTTGAAACTCCGAGCCATGAAAATGGAAGATCGGTAGTTCATCGAGTCATTTACAGTAGCATATAGAATCTGTTATAAGATTGAATGGCATTGAATGTGTGTTCCATATTGTAAATATGTGAACAGGGAACATTCGTTTTAAAAAGAAATTGTGTGATCCAAACTGTGTTGTTTGGGCAGAGAACAATTATTAAAACTTGAACGTGTGTTTGAATTTTATAATTCATAACAGAGAACGTTATTTACAAAAAAAAAAAAAAACTTTCCCCTTGTTCTGGTGTTTCAAAATGGGGATGTTACATGGACTAAGGAGGATATCAATAGTTGTAGGATGATGATCTGACTTGTACTTGTGTTGTTGATCACTGGTGGAGAGGTGTGTTGAGTAGCTACACGTTGGAGTACACAATCTCAATTTATTCTTGACTGGAGGTTGTTGAGTTTGAGGTCATGCGAGAACCCAGAGGATCATTCTTGCGGGCTATTCCATTAGCTATCAAGGTCTTGGTTATTACCATGAGTTTGGAAGCCTTACCTATGGTTGGCTAAAATCTTGCTAGGCGTGGGGCGCGGAAGCTAGCTTGGAGAAATATGGTAGGACCTTGTGGTGGAAATGGAGAGAGAGGAGAGGCGGCTCAAGTATAATGAAGCTCAAGAGAGGGAGTTAGCGAGACAACGTGAAGCTGCAAGAGTGATGGATTTATAAAGACAAACGTTGCATGAAGGATTTGAGGTTTGTGTAGAGGACGTGGAACCTGAGCAATCTGAGCTACCCCATCTTGGCAAACGTGGAAGAGAAACCCCCTCGGCTTCTAGAGAGAGCTCATCATATGCAGAAAGGAGGAGAGTCACAAGCATGCATCTTAACTCACATGGCGATCAGACCCTTGTGCTTAGTTTTCCAGTTCTTGAGATAAGTTTTGATAATCCAGTTGGTATTGGTATTGGTAGTTGAGCGACACCTAGTAGATATAATTTTGCATTCAGTACATCTATGACACCGCAAACATTTATGGTGTTTTTAGGTATTTTGTCTGGCACAACGTTTGGGCAAGGTGTGGGTTCAAAAGGTTTGAGCATCGCGTCTGGAAGTGGTGCGGAAACACATTTGGGAGTGGTTCAGTATCATAAACTGTCGGCGTGCAGTTTAACTGTGATGGTGGGTTCGTAGGGCAAAAATGCATATGGCCCCTTGCCTGCTACGTGAGGAGGATGGGGTTGATTTAGAGGAGTTGGAGCTAGAGGATCTAGTGGATTTGGTGGTGGAGGTAACATCGGAGGGAATCAAGGTCTTGATCTAGCGGACAAGGTCCACAACACCATCAACAGGTGTTTTATGAGATGTCGCTCGAATTACCTGATTATAAGGGCATTGAGGATTCCGTGAAACATGTACACAAGTGTGAGTTGCTATGGCGCGCAAATGGAATCACTGCCCCAGAGCGGAAAGCAAGTTATTTTACAACCATGTTACAAGGGCGCGCATAAGCTGGTACAAGAAGTATGATCCACACTAAACATGGTAGTGGATTATATGCATTGCATAATGCCTTTTTGGCAGAGTTCCACATACTTGAGTTTGAATAGAAAAGCATTAGCATGCGTTAAAGGAGATTCAAAAAGGAATGACAAAGAGTGTGTGAGAGTATGATACTGTTTCAAGACTATCCTATCTAAGTTATCTTATGAAATTCACCCTTCGTAACATACTTAGTGGTTCGTCGGAGGATTGATCAAACCATTCATGAGGGTGATTTCCCATACAGACTTTCACAGAGGCACTTCCTTGGAGGCTACCTTGTGTGTTGATGTAGTAGGAAGTGTTGATATAAGAATTAGTTCATTCCTAGAAGCCCAAATTGCTGTAATAGACAAAGTAGCTGGAGAAATTATCTATGAACTCAGCTCATGAGACTCATAGTGGGTTATGGTGTATGGATTGTGAAGTAGAGGGTCATATAAATGACAATTTCCATGAATGTTGATTCATGCCATAACGGTGGACTGTAATATCTGTCACAGGAGATCATGATGCAAGTAGATGCCCACTGTTACAGTGCACGATTCGTAAGAATGTGTCTTGTTATTCTAAAATATGCACATCTACTACTCATGATACCAAGGACTGTCAATTGATAGACAAAATTGATGCCATTGATCTCGGTGTGCGCTAGACTACATATGGGAAGTAGTTCCAAGGTTGAGGGCCATCAGTATGAAGGGCACGTAGATGGAGGAAGTCATAGAAGATTATTTCGGGATGGATTTAGAGGCCGCAGCAATCGCAGAGGCGGAAGAAGTGAGTTCTCACGTTGTGGACCCTGTTACAACTGTGGGTCTACAGAACACTATAAGTGTGAATGTCCATTTGTTATAGTGCTCTTAGTGTGGGAAAGAATCACACAGTATCAGAAGAGTGACCTAGAATTTTTTAAACTATGAGCTAACAAAAACAGAAGGAAAAGGCACACCGGATGGTAAGCATGAAGAGAGTTGATCCATAGTGGATGTCAAGGGTGGCACATGGGTCAGGTTAGAACCTTGTATTGGTGACAATGCGAGTTGAGGATGCTAATGCGTGCTAGGGAGATACCAAATTAGAAACCACTAGTTATAAGAGAAGAAGTGGTGCATGGGAAGTATCCTGATCCTACTCACCAAAAAGAAGTTTATCAGGAAACCATGGATGTTATTCAAAGCCTATAAGGAGAGATCTAGTTCCTCAGGGAGCAGTCACGGTAGTACAACAAAAGAAGAGCGCTTGAGGCTCCAATAAAGATCTAGATGAAATCAGGGAGGTATGCAAAATGTTGAGACAAGAGAATATCATCCCTTTGTTAGGAGAGTGGCTATGGAGGAAAAGTATTGTGGATAGGAGCGCGCGAGAGGCATTATTTGCATGCTAACCTGCCTCCTCACAATCATTGAATATGATAAGGAGATTACCTTGAATGTAGTTGTTGATGGATGGCTCCTAAGTAATATTTTGATTAACACGGGGGTGGAAGTTAATGTTCTCACTTTGGATGTATGGAATCAAATGGGAAGGCCCCCATTACAAGCCATGTTCAAATGTAGCTGTATATGGCTAACAAGACAAAGGCAATGCCCATTGGTGTTTTAAAGGATGCTGCTATAACTATCCAAGGGGAGAAATTGACTGGAGACTTCAAAGACTTGGTGCTTGCTGAGGCGGACAACTTTCTAGCATTACTTTGGGTGCCCATGGTGCTATAAGAACAATGCTTGAATTATGTTTCAAAAGGGGATATATAAGTTTTGAGAACAAGTAAGAACGTGTTATTATCCCTTTGAAGGATGGAAAGTCAATTCCCTATACTGAGCCCTTGGGAGAAGGAGACCTAGATAGAATCTATGTGCTGCACTATCAGAGACTCTTGATGGTTGGAACCAACTAATAGAAGGAGTTATTCAGTGTGAAGATGCTCAATTTGTAAGTGGTACAACTAGTGTAGCATATGCATAATTTTGTGCATGTGCCATATGAGATAGTTAGAAGGTAGTTAAGAGGCTCTTGGACAAGAGTAAAAAATGCACTTAGTTAGGCGTTTGGGAGGAAAATAGTTGCCGAGTTACACTGGGTGAACCAACCCTGATGTTTTCATGTGAGCAAGGGATACCCAGTGGAGATGTGAGATCAAAAAAAGAAGTATGCTTAGCTATAATTTTCTTAGGACCGCAACACGTTGGTGGGTGATCCATTGAGATAACCTTCTAGAGTTACGCAAGGTGAGAATCACGTTCTCTGCTAGGTTCTCCTTGAAGCAATGCACCTACTGCTATACAAGACATCATGGGAAGGAACCCACCTCATTTCATGTCCAAGCATGTGAGAAGGCCTGGATGGAAGGTGCGGAAGCCCTGCCATTTCCTCCATCTTTATGGGTGCATAAGCTTTACTCCACCTCATAAGGTTGCACACATGCATGGTACATTTGTTCCCAACTATGTTGTTAGACAGAAAACTGGCAGGAGTTGACAAATGATATCATTTAAAGCCTTTGAGTATTAAAGTACTAAAGCCATCATTGCATGGAGGCGTGCATGGTTGTTAAGCACATAACTATGGGGGATAGTGTCATGACAAAGGATAAAGTACTGGAATTATTGGGTGAACCTAGTTTGGAGTGCATGTTTCGATGAGGGAGGAGTTAGAGGAAGTACAACTTGAGTGTGCTTGCATGGAGAAAGAGAAAGGAAAGTTGGTCTACCTGATAGATGTTGAAGAGGTGGAAAAATTAGATGTTAACCATACTTGTGGTATGCACGAGGTAATGGATAGTGCTGATGAGAAAGCGCATGCCTACCATGAACCCCTGAAAAACCAAGGAGGTTAACATTGGCTCGGAGGTGGAACCTAAGGAAGCTACTATTGGAGATTACTGGACAGAAAGGGAGGTTAAAAGATTATTGATTTGTTGTGCAAATTCCAGGATTTGTTTTTACTGCACGGGTACCATGCGCTTAAGGGAGTTCACCACTCTTTAGGAGAGATGTGGATCAAACTGAAGGAATGTGCACTTGCCCAATTTGGAAGATACCTTATCAAATGAATCTGAATTGTGCTTCAAGGTCAAGGAGGAGATTGACAAGATGATTGCATCAAGGCATCATTGAGGCTGTTGAGGAATCATAATGGATAAGTCCAATGGTCATCAACATTAAGAAGGATGGGAGGATAAGGATTTGTGTTGATTACAGGGATTTGAATGTGGTATGTGTCATTGACCCTTTTCCAACCCCCTTCATTGAGGATATCCTGGAAGGAGTAGATGGGCACGAGATCTATTCTTTCACGGATGGATTCTTAGGATATCATCATTAGGTTAGAATTGTGAAGGAGGACCAAGAAAAGACAACTTTTGCCACTAAATGGGAAAGTTTTCCTATACGGTCATGCCTTTTGGACTGAAGAACGTGCCTACTATGTTTTCACACATTATAGTTTAAGCATGTTTTCAATACTTCATCCATAAGTTTCTTTGCAAGTCTACCTTGATGATTAGATGGTTTATGGATTAGTGAAAGACCATTGTGACAATTTACAGTTGATGTTTGAGAGATGTTGATAGTTGAGTATATCTCTCAACATTAAGAAATGTGTTTTCGCGACTCCTTTTGGAACCCTATTGGGGCATATCATATGTAAGGAAGGCTTGTTAGTGGATCCTGCCAAAGTTTCCATTATTGCGGGATTGGGGGAACCTACCAGCTAGAGTGCGGTGCACGGATTCCTTCGGCATACGGGGTACTAACAAAAATTTATTAAGGGATATGCCAAGATCACCATGCCATTGGAGGTAGTTACTAAAGCACATAAGTACATTTCATTGGGGAGAGGTGCAACAAATGGTGTTTGATACACATTGAAGAATAGGCTTATCACTGTGCCCATATTATGCTTTCCTTCCTGGGATAAGCCATTCCATGTACATGTTGATGCCTCAGGGATGGCAATTGGAGTAGTGTTAGCACAACCCTGTGAGAGGGACTATTGATCACCTCTTTGTTTTGTAAGCAAGAAGTTACCATAAAAGAATCAGAACTATACTACTACTGAGCGCGAGGCATTGTCGATGATCTACTTGCTACAAAAATTGAAGTAGTATCTACTGGAAAACACCCTTTATATTCTACACAGACCACATGACATTGAAGTACTTGGTAAAAAAGGCCATTTTACAAGGGCACATATGTAGGTGGGTCTTATTATTTCAAGATTTTGAGTTTATGGTTGTTGTAAAACCGGGTAAAAGTAACCTGGGACCTAACCATTTATCAAGGATCGACTCAGGGGAGGATGTATAGAGCGTTAAAGATACAATGCCAGATGCATAACTATTTATATTATGGCACGTGCCCTCTGAATTAAAGGATATTGCTATATTTCTCAAGAATAGGTATGGTACTGCTAGAAGGAATGAATACTTTGGAGAGGAAAAGAGTTTGCTATACGCACCACGCCCTACATGTTAATTGGTGGAAACTTATACAAGTTAGATTGTGATGAGGTCTTGCACCAGTGCGTATTAGAGCATGAGTGTGTTGCAATCATGGAGGAAGAACATGGTTGAATTGTAAGAGGACACTATGTAAGAAATGCCACCGCGCAAAATATTTTACTAGTAGGTCGCTTGGTGGGAAAGCATTTACTAGGATTGTATAAAATTTTGCAAGGCCTATGATCATTGCCAATGCCTTGGAAAGCTAGGAAGAAGAGATGAAATGCCCTTGAGGCTGATAGGTAGCGCTGAACAATTTGAGAAGTGGGCTAGTTGATTTTGTAGGACCTATTTCACATGCCACATGAAGGACTGGTTCATGCTATATCATTACTTATGCACTGATTATCTTAACACGGTGGATAGAAGCGGAAGCACCTACAAAGGATTGCACAACAACCACAACAACAAGATTCCTATGGGAAAATATAATCAACATGTATGGGTATCCGTTGAGCTTGACTAGTGATAGGGGTAAACATTTTTTGAATGAGAAAATCAGGAATTTTGTTGGAAAAGTTCATGGTGGCTCATCATAAGACTACCCCTTATCACCCTCAGGCTAATGGAACTACAAAGGCATTTAACAAGATTTTGAAGTCACACAGTTAATCAAGATTTGTGATGTTAGGAGGAAAGAATTAGGATGATAAAGTCCTCATCTGTCGTATTATGGTCATACCAGACTAACTTATAAAAGACTACAACAAGGCCACACCTTTTTAATTAGTGTTTGGCACATAGAATTTTTGTTTTCCAGTATTGAATTTTACGTTACGCTCACTACGTATTAACATGCACAAGAGGATTCGCCATGATGAATAAGTACTTGCAGGAGCAGGATTAATAAGTTAATGCATGTTAGATGAGAGGTGGGCTAATTTCTCACTAGATTCAGAAGACTGAGAAAAATCCAGGCAAAAAGCATCGACATGATAGTCACATATCAAGAATAAATATTTTGATGGTTGGGTAGATGGTTCTAATTGTATGATTCTAAGTTCCTGCAACCATCCTTGGGAAGATTCAATAGTCCATTGAATGAGATTGTATTTTATATGCATCCTATTATACTCGACTCATGTGCATATTCCAGTTACAAGTGCTTGGATGGAACATGGTTACCAAGTTAATTTCAATGGGAGTAAGTTAAAGCCCTAATATAAATAAAGTCTAATTTGTGTTTGTAAATAAGGCAAGTGTTTTCAATTATCCTAGAATTTCCCTTAATGCATTTTTTCCTTATCTATATGTTTCTCTTTCTCATTGTTTTGTTCTCTTTATGGTTTGTTTGTTATGTATGCATGTATGCATCAGTAGCCACTTACATCATTTAAATTTTTATGTCTAAGCATAGAGGACCACGCATCTATTTTTGGTGTGGGTGGAACATAAAGGGGATGCGATTAGGATGTACTAAGAAGTTGGAGTAAGTTCCTAGGGAGTTGTTGTTTTGAAGTCTTGGGTTGAAGGATTCAAAAGAGCATGTAGTTTGGAATATTGTGTGTAGAAAATATGAACATGAGGAGTTTGTTTTTAGATAAGTATTTACATAAAACACATGTAAAAAGGATGAGAAGCACATGAACACCATGAGGTAGGCAATGGTCAAAGAACTTAGGATCCAAGGACATAGAAGAAGATTGCCTTTGGTACTAGAGAAAGTGTGAATAAGGATCATTTGGTTGAGTAAGGGTTATTATGCACCAGAAGGTTACAGGAAGTGTTCGCATTCAGGATTAGTGCATGGAGTAAAATCATTGGATAGAAGTGCATGGAAGGTTGGCATTAGAACAATCCTACCTTTATTGCATTTGTATATTGGTAGGTGTCATTAGAATTTATGTATGGAAAAAATAAAAAGCTATAAGTAGCAGGTTTGGGGTGACATTATTGTTTTACCTTTTATTTGTAAAGTTATTGAATAGAGATCTTGTGTTCTAAGGTGATTCTTATGAAGAAAAATTGTGCGGAGGAATGTGATAAATTATGAAGATTTACATGCATAGCTAGTTTGACTTAGTGAGCTGGTGTGGAAAAAGAAGTCCATGGGAATAAGTGGAGGAGGTTATTTTTGTGGAATAATCTCTATGGGTGGATTATGTCATCTTGTGAAAAAAAGGGTGCTTCCATGTTAGGGTTGCGTAAAAGCTAGGGCACCAGGGTTTTCAAGGAATTTTCATAGCAAAAGACTGGAGCCGCAAAGGTTTGAGAAGAGCTAGCATCAGGAGAAAGGAAGCAAGTTTTAAACTACAGAGGACTGACGAAGATGAATAGAAACTAAGGGAAACAAAAAAAAAATCACCAAAAAATGGAAAGTGAAAGGGAAAAGTGAAACAAGTTGTTTCTACCATTTTCATATATGAAGAATGATACGCAAATATATAGTATCTAGTCATGATATGTTGATTAGGGAATGAGGTGTGTATTGCATGTTAGAAACATGGCCGTAAGTGCTTACAACCATCACACATGAGCACTACAAAAAATGAGATGGCATTGGAATTGGTTCACCCTAATGAACAAGAGGACACCAGATGGGAATGCTCTATCTACGATGATGAGGTAAAGGTGAAAATGGTAAAGTTTAGGATTATTACAAATGTATGAGTTACCCTATTTCAGAAAATATGGGTGACTATACTAGTGGTTAATGGCGCTCACGTACATGAAGACCACTTATACATCGCAGGATGAAGGATACGCATAAATTCCATAATCTTATTTATATGTTTAACTAGTCTTATCTATGCAAGGGGAGAACCATGGACGATGATGACAAGTGACAATAAGGAGGCCATTAATAAGACCGTTGAAGCTTATGACTACAAGAAGGATTCGTAGTACTTCTAACATTTCTGAAATTTCTGACCTTATAATGAGGATGGTCATGTGCTTGGTCACAAATATGAATGGGAAGGAGAGTTGGATGCATAGATCAATAAGGCTTGGTTGAATGTTTGTTGCAAAATATATTGGAGGGGACTATCTATAACCTATCGGCTTTAATTACGTAGTAGAAATAATCAATGTCATTCATGTGATGGAGAGAAGATCATGTATTGGTAATATCATCCTTACCATTATATTTTCAAAGATTGTATTTCCCGATGGGCTAGATAAGTTTGTCTTGGAGTACTCGAATGAGAAAAACCTCTCGTGCAAAGAGGTTTGAAGCTTATACTTGTGACACCATGATGACCACTCACAAGGTGTGCTTGGAGAAATGGTATAAATGGATGTGTGACACCTTTGGAACTAAATGTAGGATACCAGAAAAAATTCCTGCACTTGTGGATGTAGAAGCTAAATTCATCATGTACCAACACTTTTGTATCAATAGGTTTACCTTGATAGATGGAACCAAGATCCCTTGGTGTAAATTTCCCTTCTCCTTCACAGTGAAATATTTTCAAGGTATGGTAAACATAAGAGGTGAAGAAAGTGAGGTTTGATCTAAGTGTTGTAGATCAATATCACCGCAATATGCATAAGACCTTGGTGTATCCCAAGAAGTGTGCCTATGTATAAAAGTATGTATCTTATGACGTGCACATGGTGAAACTAGTGGCATTACCTATTGCGGGTATGACAATGACAATGATGTATGTGTGGATAAGGCCTAAGTTTGAGAAGGGTGCTTATGTTTAGGATGACGTCTTATCCCAGAAGACCCACCCGAGAGAAAGAAGAAAATAGTAATTAAGAAGAGAGAATGAGAAGAGAATCTGACAGAAAAATGCGCCAAGCATGCATACAGAGAAAATTATAGGGGAGTAAGAGTCAGGAGTGGGTACAAGCACCTACGTTCGATGGAGGAAGTCTCTCGTCAGGAAGGAGTTTCTAGAGAAAGAAGAGTCTCCGACGAGAGAAGAATCGCCCGAGAAGGAGGAGTCCCCAGTGAAGAAAAAGCAAAGGGTGGCGCAAGGTTTAGACTCGGAGAAGACAAAGAACATCAAGGATGATGATTCTGAGGAGGAAAATGAAGGAGACAATGTAAAGTGCGAGGAAGCTCAGAATCCTCCTATGTAAAATGTACATGAGTCTCATGAAGAAGGGGATGAAGAGGAGGAGTATGAGGAGGGAACACATGCCAAAGGTGGAAGTGAGGAGGTGAACATGCATGGTCAGAGGACCCCGAACCCTACCAAGGAGTAAATAGATGACACTATAGAGAAGGAGGTGACAGGAATTATAGAACATTTAGTGGAGAATGGGGTAGAGAAAAGCGCTAAAGGAAACAAAAGGCAACACAAGTGTAGGGAAGGACTGATCACACTGTTTAGGAGGGCATTTTCCTAGAAGACTTTCATAGATCCACGTGAGGCCTTGGAGGCTGCCTTGTGCGCTGAGGTAGTAGGAAGCGTTAATACATGAGTTAGTCCGTTCCTAGAAGCCCAAATTGCTGCCATGACAAAGATGCTGGAGAAATTGTCTGCGAACTCGGCTCATAAGACTCACAGTGGGTTATGGTGTACGGATTATGAAGTAGAGGGACATGCAAATGATAGTTTCTCATGAAGGTCAGTTCACGCCATATCAATAGATTGTAAAATATGTCACGAAGATCATGATGCAAGTAGATGCCCATTGTTGCAACACATGATCTGCAAGAATGTCCTGCTATTGTAAGATTTACACATCCACTACTCACGATACGAAGGAATATCAATTGATTGACCAAATCCATGGTGCCATTGATATCAGTGTGCACCACACCAACATTGGGAGTAGTTCTAAGGTCGAGGATAATCAGTATGAAGGGCTCGTGGATGAAGAAGGTCACGAAAAATGATTTTGCAGTGGATTCTGAGGCCGTAGAAACCACAGAGGAAGAAGAAATGAATTTCCCCATGGAACCTGTTATAACTATGGGTCTACAGAACATTACAAGCGCGAGTGTCATGATTTTTTGCAGTGCTCTTGGTGTGGGAAAAATCACAAGTATGAAGAGTGCCCGAAATTGTTTGAACATATGAGCCAGAAGCAGCGGAAGGATAAAGGCATCAGGATGGTAAGTGTGAAGAGAGATGATCCACAATAGATGCCAAGGCTGACATGTGGGTCAGAGTTAGAACTTGTACTGGTGACGACGTGAGCTGAGGTTGCGCGCACCAGGGAGATACCAAAGCAGAAACCATTGGTTACAAGAGAAGAAATGGTGCATGGGAAATATCCTAATCCTAACCACTATAAGGAAGTTTATCAGAAAACCATGGATGTTATTCGAAGCCTACAAGGAGATATCTAGTGCATGAGTTAGTAGTCACGACAGTTAGGGAAGAAGAAGAGCGATGAGGATCCACATAAGGATCTAGATGAAATCAGGGAGGTATGCAAGATGATGAGACAAGAGAATGGAGGAGAGCGCGAGAGGAAGTTTTTGCATGCTAATATGCCTCCTCACAGTCTTGACTATGATAAGGAGATTCCCTTGAATGCAGTTGTTGATGGATGGCTCCTCAGTAATATTTTGATTGCCACGGGTGCAGAAGTTAATGTTCTCACCTTGGATGTATGGAATCAAATGGGAAGGCCCCCATTACAACCATCTTTAAATGTGTTGTATATGGCTAACAAGACAAAGGCAATGCCCATTGGTGTTTTACAGGATGCTGCTATAACTATCCAAGGGGAAAATTCATTGGAGACTTTGAAGTCTTGGTGCATGCTGAGGCGGAAAACTTTCCAACATTGCTTGGGCGCCCCTAGACCTATAAGAACAATGAGGAACATTTTATTATTCCTTTGACAGATGGACATTCAACGCCCTATACTGAGCCCTTGGGAGAAGAAGACCTAGAAATAATCTACGTGCGCACTATCAAAGACCTTGAGGTTGTGCAACCAACAAAAGAAGGCACTATTCAATGGGAAGACACTCAATTTATAAGTGATATGACTAGTGTGGCATGTGACAATTAGGCATATGAGACATATGAGTTAGTTGGAAGGCAGTTAAGAGGCTCTGTGACAAGAGTAACAAAGTCGCTCAGTCAGCCGCTTGGGAGGAAAACAATTACCGAGTTACACCGAGGGAGCCAACCCTAATGTTTTCCTATGAGAAATGGAGACCTAATGGAGATGTGATATCTAAAGGAGAAGTATTCTTACCTATACTTTTCTCGAGACCGCAACACGTTGATAGGCGATCCATTGAGATAACATTCTAAAGTGACCCGAGGTGAGAGTTTCATTCTCTATTAAGTTTCATGTCTAGGCATGTGAGAAGGCTTGGATGGAAGGCGTGGAAGCCCTGCCACCATCACTATGGGTGCATAAGCTTTACTCCACCTTACAAGACTCCGCACATGTGGTACATTCATTCAGAGTTGTGCCGTCAGACAGGAAACTGGTAGGAGTTGACGACTGATCTCATTCAAGATTTTTAGTATCAGAGTACTAAGCCATCAATAGATAAGGCACTGCAGGTTGTTAAGAACCTAACTATGAGAAATAGTGCCATGACAGAGGATAGAGTACTGGAGTTATTGGGTGAACTTGGTTTGGAGGCGCGTTTCGATGAGGAAGAGTTATAGGAGGTGCAACTTGAGCACGCATGCATGGAAAAAGAGAAAGGAAAGTTGGTCTATGTGATAGATGGTGAAGAGGTGGAAAACTTGGATGTTAACCATACTGTCGGTAAGCGCGAGGTTATGGATAATGCTGATGAGATAACGCTCACCTACCATGAACCCTTGAAAACCAAGAAGGTTAATATTTGTTTGGAGGCAGAACTTAAGAAAGCTACTATTGGAGATTACTAGACAGAAAGGGAGGTTTCAAAGTTTATTGATTTGTTGCATGCATTATAGGATTTATTCCCACGTGGGTACCATGGGATTAAAGGATTTCACCACTCCTTGGGAGAAATGAAGATCTAGCTAAAGGAAGGTGTGTGCCCAATTTGGAAGAGACCTTATCGAATGAATTCGAATATGCGAGTCAAGGTCAAGGAGGAGATTGACAAGATGATCACATCAGACATCATTGGGGCTGTTGAGGAATGAAAGTGAATAAGCCCGATGGTCATCAAAATTAAGAAGGATGAGAGGATAAGGATTTGCATTGATTATAGGGATTTGAATGTGGTGTGTGTCATTTATCCTTTTCCAACCCCCTTCACCGAGGAGATCCTGGAAGGAGTAGCCGGGCGCGAGATCTATTCTTTCACAGATGGATTCTCAGGATATCATCATGTTATAATTGTAAAGGTAGACCAAGAAAATAAAACTTTCACCATTGAATGGGTAAATTTTTCCTATACAATCATGTCTTTTGGACTGAAGAACGTGCCTGCTGTGTTTTTTGTGCATTGTGGTTCAGGCGTTTCAGGACTTCATCCATAAATTTCTACAAGTATACCTGGATGACTGGACAATATATGGATTGGTGAGGGACCATTGTGACAATTTGATACTGATGTTTGAGAGATGCCGACAGTTGAATATATGTCTCAACATTAAGAAATGTGTTTTTGCTACTCCATTTGGCACCCTGTTGGGACATATCATATGTAAAGAAGGCTTGCTAGTGGATCCTGCCAAAGTTACTGTTATTGTGGGTTTGGGGAAGCCTTAGCCAGAGCATGGTACACAGATTCCTTAGGCATACATGGTATTACTAGAAATTTATCAAGGGGTATGCCAAGATCGCCACACCGTTGGAGGAGTTATTGAACCACAAAAGTGCATTTCATTGGGAAGAGGCATAACAAATGACGTTTGACACATTGAAAAATAGGCTTATCACTGCGCCCATATTATGTTTTACATCTTCGGATAAGCCATTCCATGTACATGTTGAGGCTTTAGGGATGACAATTAGAGAAATCTTAGCACATCCTGGAGAGGGAATTGTTGACCATCCCCTATACTTTTCTAGTAGGAAGCTAACCCCAATAGAATAGAATTATACTACCATTGAGCACAAGGCATTATTGATGATTTACGCATTGTAAAAATTCAATAGTATTTACTGGCAACACCCTTTATATTCTACATGGACCACATGGAACTAAAGTACTTTGTGAACAAACTCGTCTTGCAAGGGCACATATACAGGTGGGTTCTATTGTTTCAGGAGTTTGAGTTTACGGTTTTTTTGAAACCGAGTAAGAGTAATTTGGTGCCTGACCATTTTTCAAGGATTGAATCAGGAGAGGACACACAAATCATTGAGGATACAATGCTAGATGCACAACTATTCAGATTACGACGCACACCCTCTGACTTGGAAGAT
This sequence comes from Taxus chinensis, assembly GCA_019776745.2. Lineage (NCBI taxonomy): Eukaryota > Viridiplantae > Streptophyta > Pinopsida > Cupressales > Taxaceae > Taxus > Taxus chinensis. Next base: position 1,020,639,471 of record CM034146.1, on the reverse strand, counting down.
ATTGTTGTGTTTTGAAAAACGGGTGTGGCATCGGAGGGAATGAAGACTTTAGAAAGGAAACATTTAGCCATACCCGCCATGCCCTACATGTTAATTAGTGGAGAATTATACAAGCTAGGCCGCGATGAGGTTTTGTGCTAGTATGTGCTTGAGCATGAGTGCACTGTAATCATGAAAGAGGCTTATGGTGGAATTGCAGGAGGAAGCTATGTAGGGAATGCGACTGTGCGCAAGATCCTCTTAGATGGCCTTTGGTGGGAGACTGTTTACAAGGATTTTATTGAATATTTCAAGGCATGTGATCATTTCTAGTGCCTTGGGAGGCCAGGGCATAGAGATGAAATGCCTTTGAGACTGATTGCTAAGTGCTAAAACCTTTTCGAAAAATGGAAAATTGATTTTCTGGGTCCATATTTCCCCTACCATGCGTGAAAGATTGAATCACACTACATTATAACTTGTACATGATTATCTTATACAGGATGGGTACAAGTGGCACCTATGAAAAGGATTTCACGACAACTAAAAAAACAAGGTTCTTATGGGAGAACATGTAATCCAAAAGGTATAGATTCCCATCTGAGTTTGACAAGTGATAGGGGGTACTCACTTTACTTGAATGAGACTATGCAAAATACTATTGGTTGATTTTATGGCGGCACATCACAAAATAACCCCTTATCACCCACAAGATATTGGGATTGCTGAGGCATTGAACTAAAATTTGTGAGTGGTGGACACTGACTAAGAATTGTGATATTGGGATGAAAAAGTCTCATCCATGCTACATTGGCGAATATAGGAAAACTTGCAAAAGACTGAATAAAGTCCACAACCTTTCCAGTTAGTGTTTGGCACAGAGGCTATTTTACTAGTGGAATTTATGTTACCTTCACTTTGCATATCGTGCATGAGTAGGAGGTTTGGATGATTGAGACAATCACTTGCAGGAGTGCTTATAGATAAACTAATGATAGTTGGATGAATGGACTTGCAATTGCTAAGATGGAGCTCAGAAGACAAAAAAAGCTGAGGTAAAAGGCATGAAATGATAGGCATATTAAGGATAAGATAGATTTGAAGTTGGACATATGGTTCTTACTTGTATGATTGCAAAATATTCTATGCTATCCTGGAAATTTTAAGGTGCATTGTTTGGGACCGTATGTTATGACTTACCCATATACTTGATTCAGGCACTTTTCCAGCTGAGAGGTGCTAGATGGCACATGGTTTCTCAGTTATTTTAACGGGAGTAGGTTGAAGTCCTAATATAAATTAGTCTTCTTTGTGTTTTTAAATAAGGTAGTATTACTATTTAGAATAGGATTTCCCTTTAATGAATTTATTTTATATGTGCATTTCCCTTTCATCGTTGCTATGCTTTGTCAATTTAGTTTAGTATTTTGTTGGAATAAGCGTGCTGTGCGCCAGTGGCTAATTACATCATCGAGGTGTTATGTGCAAAGGACCGCACATGTTTTTAGTGTGGGGTGGAACATAGAGGTGAATTTCAGAAAGGACATGGTAAGAATTGGAGAAAGTGCGTGGAGCAATGTTGATGTGGTGGCCTGGGTTGAGAAGTCAAAGGCACATGGGATTAAAAGAGTGCATGTAGCATAAGGTGATCATTAAAGAAGATTGGTGTCAAAAGGGTTTGAGAAATCACGCACAAGTTTAGGAAGTGTTGCAACAACATGAGTTAGGGGAATGCAAGAACTTGGTAAAGGGTGCAAATGTTGAAATACTTCAGCACGGGGAGGTGCGCGTGAGATAGTTTGCTGTCAAATAAGTTTTGCGCACCAGAAGGTTGCGGATTTTTTTTGCGTGAACTTGCGGTGCAGAGGGAAAGCGTTGGGTAAAACACACAAAGGAATGTCATCGGAAAAGATGACTTTAATGCATTCATATGTTGGTAGGTGACATAAGGGTTTATGTGGAAAAAGAAAAAGGTTATAAATAGAAGGTCGAGGTGAGTTGTTCTTTTACCTTACGTTTGTGTTGAAGAAGTTCTTGCCAAACTAGGGCATGCTTGTGAAGAAAGATTTGTGCATATTTACATGTGTAGCGTAAGATTCAACTGGTTTGATCTGCAAACTAGAGTAGAAAGGGGGTACATGGGCATGAGCAGAGAATTTTGGTTGGAGGATTCCATGCGGGTGCGATGCCGTCTTGTGGAAGGAACACTTTCTAAGTTAGGGTTTGCAGAGCTAGGGCACATAATTTGAAGGAGTTTTGGCATAGGAGTAAGGCCAAGGGATTGAGAAGAGTTTGAAGCAAGAAGCAAGAAGAATTTGAGAGAACCCAATAGGAAAAATGACACCAAGGAAAGGATATAATGTTTCACCAAATAAGGAAGTCAAGGGATAGGGAAAAGTGAAACCCCCTGATATCAAAAAGTTTCAACAAAGAATGGTATGCAAAGATATAGTATCCAAATGGTGTGCTGCTAGGGAAAGAGCGGGTGTTGCATATAAGGAAGATGGCCCGTGAGTGATTACAATCATCACAGGAGCACCACAAAAAAAGAGATGACCCTGGAGTTGGTTCGCCCAACAGAGAAGAGGACACCAAATGGGAAACCCATATATGATGATGAAGTAAAACTAAATTTAGAAAAGGTTGGGATTCTGTAACTTTATGAGTTACCCTATTTTGGAAAACCTGAGCGACTATACTAGTGGTTAATGTCACACGTGCATGAGGACTACTTCTATTTCACAGGAAGATAGATGCGCATATCCCCATAGTTAATTTCTAAGTTCACTGGCTTGATTTGCAAAGGGGAGTTGTTGAACAATGATTTAAGTGAAAAGGAGGCCATTGAGAAGACTATTGAGGCATATGACTATAAGAAGGGGTTCGAGGTACTTTGACATCACTACAATCACCAACCCTATTATGAGGATGGCCGCATGCTTGGTGACAAAGTTTAATGGGCATGAGAGATGGACGCAGATAAACAAAGGTTGGTTGAATGTTAATGCCACAAGATCTCAAAGGGCACCATTTACAACCTCTCATGTTCCATTGCGGAGGAGATTAGTGATGCCGCGTGTGACGAGGAGAAGATCATGTTCGGTAATGTCCTCCTTACCATTGTATTTTTAGAGATTGGAGTGCCTGATGGACCAGATAAGTTTTTTTTGGGAGTACCCGGATGAAAACCCCTCTCCCACGAAGAGGTTTGAAGCTTAAACTTGTGACACCATGATGACCGCTCACAAGGTGCGCTTGGAGAAATAGTATAAATGGATGTGTGACACATTCAAAGTTGAATGGAGGATACCAGAACAGCTTCCTGCACTAGTGGATGGAGAAGTTGAATTCACCATTATACCAACATTTATGTATTGGCAAGTTTACTTTGACATGAAATGACACCAAGAGCCCTTGGTGTAAATTTTCCTTGTCCTTCACAACGTAGTATTTTTAAGGCGCGATTAATCGGTTTAAGGAGGTGAAGAAACTTAGATTTGATCTAAGTGTAGTTGATCAAGACTACCGTGAGATGTGCCAAACATTGGTGTATCCTAAGAAGTGCGCATATGTAGAAAAGTATGTATCTCATGATGTGCACATTTGGTGAAACTAGTGACATTACATATTGCGGGTAGGATAGCGACAAGGATGTATGTGTTGGCTCAAGCCTAAGTTTGAGAAGGGCGTTTATGTTTAGGATGACAATCTGTATCCCAGAAGACCCTCACAAGGAGAAAGAAGAAATTAGTAAGTAAGAAAGAGAACGAGGAGAGACTCTCGATAGAAAAGGTGCCAAGAGCACATACAAAGAAGACTATAGGAGTGCAGGAGTCAGGCGTGGGTAAAAAACACCTATGTTTTATTGGTACCCCCGGATTTAATCTTCTTCACAAACTGAGAAGCATCATGGATTTGACAAGACACTTAAAAGCAGATAAATGATTATGTATGTCGTTTTGTAGCCAGGGAAGCAATTTATCTGACTTTTTAGCACTCAGGCCTTGAAGAAGTGGGTAGCACCTTAAAAGGATGTGATCTTATCCTAACTATTTTAGGTTGTGCCTTTCAACCAAGGTAAGAGAACCTATTTTGTAACCTCTGATTATTGAAGGATGACGGTAAATACCTTTCTTTTGCACAAATTTTATAGAGAAGACCTTGGGAAAATATGATCAACACACCAAATATGACTCTCACGAGTTGTCACTTCCAGATTATGGAGATATTTTTAATACAAGGTAAAGGTTACTAAAGACATTTGGAATCCTAATCTGTTATGCATACTTTAGCAAATGGATTTTGTTCTTCTGTGGATATACAGAGCAAAACAAGGGTAGTTCTGGGGTAGGATTGGTTATTTGAATAATTTTTTGGTGGGAGATCAACAAGATAGATTGGAATTTTCCAGATCCTTGAGAAACTTCACAAAAAATGGAGAACTCAATAACAGAAAGATTCAAAAATAGTTAAAACATTCCTTCAACCAGAAGGTGTGTATCAATGGAGGCCCATACATGAATTTTTCACACAATCTTTGAGATTCTAGCACGAAGGCTCGAGTTAGAAGACTCAATAAAACATCAAAATCTAAGATCAATCATGCCTGAGGTACACCCAGAGGCTTATAAAAAATCTCTATCAACAGATGAAAGAAAAGTGATTTTATATCATTTATTTCATTCCCAAATGAAAGCTCTTCTGAAAAATGAAATTGCAAATGCCACTAAACTATCACAAGGATTGAGATTTGTGTGATTCAAAGAGATTTTGATACAAGATTGCAATAGGAACAAGAAAAACTACTTGCAGACATTCTAAAAGTGAAATAAACACAAAATTTGCCAGATATTTGACACAAATTAACTCAAGATTTATCATATTCATCAACAAGGGAGAGTTATTTAAACAATCTCAAAGCTTGTTGATGGCTATACACTTGTAACCAACTCAACATGAATGAAAATCTAACACAGAGGAAGTTAACTTGGTTTCTTAGAAAGTTTTCTCAGAGGATGAGATTTTCTCAATATTTTCTCGTGAAAATGAACTCTGACCTTTTGCAAGAGTAATCTCATTACATTTATAATACACCCTTTATATCCAATTTCCCCCCAAAAGAGGAATATTCAAAGCACCTTTCTTGAACATATCAGATCATGATTTGTAGAAAGTGACATTTAACAGATCCACAAAAAGTTTGCCAGGTGTTATAAAAAAAGGTGAATCATTGCAAATATTTGCATCATTGTTCTAAGTGGAGGAATATTCTTCATCCTTGGTGCCTGCATCACCTTTTCCCCTCACAAGAGAAGAATATTCGAGGGACCTTTGCTTGTTACCAATTTGTTTCAGATAGAGACATTTAACAAATTCAGATCCGAAATCTTCCAAGTGGACCAATTGTGAACATATCACATTTCTTGGGCCTTCGACTAATGACTAGGATACCATGCCACAACTTTTCGGGAGTCCCTTTAATCATTCAGATTTTGTCATGCGAGAAATCCCCCTTTTAATCATTTTTCGGAGCCTTCGTGTAGTTGGACTTGGCAGGTCATCCCTTTTTGCTCTCGAGGAAACGCTTTTTTCACCTTTCGTGCCTATACCTTTAATCATTTCATCCTTTTTCCCTATGAAATTTTACTCTGTGACTTCTAGATCTGGAATCTTGCATTTTTGCATGAGCCCGAGCAAAAAATCCACTTCAAGAGTACTTCAGATCTACAAATTGAGCTCCCGAATTGATCCAATTAAACTTTGCAGACCCAAACGACACAAATTTGCCAAAAAATTGATGAAGAATGATGCAAAAATGCATCTCCAAACATCCTGGAGCTTTAATGGTGGCAAAATCAAATGAAATGCACAACTACCATTGATCCTGTGTTTCAACTTTTAATTTGAGCCCTCCACATGGAAAAATGTGATTGGAAACAGGTCTTTGGGCACCTTTTGACATTTTATAATTTTCGGAAAAGGTAAAATGTCGACATTTTTCTCTGCCCCTCCGCCATCAGAAAACGGGCTTGACACGTGTCCCAATGTGGGTCCTAACGGACATGCGCTTCAACTTACAAATTTTATCCCTATTTTCCAAAAAGGAAAAAGCTCCATATTTTCCTCGTCGGGCCTGCACCTCCATTTCCTCGCCTGCTATGTGTCTCAATGGCACACTTTGAGATGGTCCCGAAAAGTAGAGACCCCAAACAAGCGCGGGCCCAACACGTGTCTTAGTCTGGTAGAGTCTACAAGTGTCCTCCTGGCGCTTCTTCAAAATAAAACTCAAGGGTTGGTCCCTAAACATGTGCGGTCCCTCCACGTGTCCCAAGCTTCTTTAGGAAGTTGCGTGAAAAGTCTAAGTACGGGAAAGCTCGACGGAAGCCTCCACGTGGACATGTTTTGTGTTGAATTGAGCCCTAGAATTTTTAAAGTGCCCTGCAAATCCCCATCCAACCAGAAAGGGCCACTTTTCAACTGATGCCAAGAAGTAATTTTGATCGGGAAATTACACTCGTCAAACCGTAAAATGTAGGACAACGACCATTTGAGCCTGGGGAGACAGAAAACACAACAAAGACCACAATCTAAAGAATTTCAATGACAAATGGGGTGAGACAAATTTGAGCACCAACATGTTAGACGGAGGAAGTCTCCCATCAGGAAGGAGTTGCTAGAGAAAGAAGTGTCTCCTAGGAGAGAAGAGTCACCCGAGAAGCAGGATTGCCTTGTGTTGGAGTCACCCATGAAGAAAAATAAAAGGGTGGCACAAGGTTTGGACTCGGAGAAGACAAAGAGCATCGAGGATGATGATTCTTAGGAGGAAAATGAAGGATACAATGAAGAGTGTGAGGAAGCCCAGAATCCTCCTGTGTACAATGTACATGAGTTTGGTGAAGAAGGGGATGAAGAGGAGAATGAGTATGAGGAGGGCACCCATGCCAAAGGAGGAAGTGAGGAGGTGAACATGCATGGTCAGAGGACCCCGACCCCTACCAAGGAGCAGATAAATGTCACTATAGAAAAAAAGGTGGTGGGAATTATACAACAGTTAGTGGATCACAAGGTAGAGTGAAGTGTCGATGAAGTGCTGAAGGAAATAGAAGGCAACACAAGTGTAGGGAATGAGTATGGAAGTATGGGCATGTAACATTCCCATTTTAAGACTTTAGAAACAAGGATTTTTTTTTTTTGCATGAGTAATGTTCTCTGTTCTAAATACTTAATTTAGAACACACATTTCATAACAATCATTCTTATAACAGATAACCATATGCAGCTGTAATGACTCGGTGTACAACCGATCTATTCATTCCATGACTCGGTTAACTATCGATCCATTCATGTGTAACATTGAGTTTGGAGTATTCTACTGAATACTTCATATTCTTGGTTCTCTCACCCTATACTGGGTTATGAGTGACTTGTCCAAGGAACCTAACTGAATAATTGTTACCAATATTCATCGGCATCACGAACCTTAGACTGGTGACATAGGACAACACAATCAGTAGCTTGCGATACTTTGGCCAAAGATTTATAACATACTGTTCATATTACTTATTCCTTGACGACATACTCGTCAATTTGGAATACGTCCTTCACCCCACTCCATTGTTATCTCAAATGTCTTACACTGACTTCTGTCAGTCCCCTTACCCAAGGTTTAACTCTAACTCAGGTTAACAACATAGGTCATGATATGATGAGGCTCTTGAAAACTTAGGGTAAATTGGCATACTGGGTCAACTTAGGTTAACCCCGTGTGCCAAGGTACCTTGAGTCCTAAAGGGCTACTTCATATCCTGATTATGGTACTAACCAGTCCTGGAGAGGAATCTTGAACAAGTTCAAAAGTGTGTAGATCTCAACAATCAATGCGGAAGGGTGTTGCCACATGTCATCTGCACTGTTGTATCCTCGAGAAGATCCTAATATTCTCAAAGGTACAACCTTGTAGTTGACGTGTGTCAACATCCTATGGCACAGCCTCGTAAAGATGTACATACCTCCAAGAGTTTACTTACGTTAAGTTAAATTTGGGTTTAAAGACTACCTATATCGGTAGCCCACCAAACCCTGAGTCCAACATTCCTTTAAGTTCCCTTTTTAAAGTTGAGATTCATTTAATTCAAGAACTTAATTAACTTAGGATTGCTTCCTGAATTGATAGTTTTGACCTATCATCTCGTTACCCAAGAGCAGGATAGCAACAACTTATATTCCCTTAAATTAAATAACTTAACCATTTAAGGAAGTGTAACAACCCATTAGGCTGAAACATATCAGACTTATTGTAATTAAGTCTTAATGATTCACAATCATATCTTCCTTTTTTATTTAGTGCCTTACTAGAGAGGAAGGGTCTTCCTCTTCATAGTTGCATTTTTAGGGCTTGCCACACCCTACCATGTCATTTAAAGTTACAATAATCTTTATTATAGTTTTATTTCACATCACAAGATATAATGAAAAACTTAGATAAGAATGTTGTATTCAGCCACCTATTTAATTTCAATTTTCTTAGGGAATTTATCTAAGTTCCCTTTTTAAATCACTCTTTAAGAATACACATCCAATCATATAGATAACAAGAAGATTATCCTCAACAAGATAATTTACACAATCTATATAAGTAAATTCTCACTCTTCAATTCATTTCCAAACTTATACAATTACAACTTATGCTTTTTAGGCATGCTTTAAGACATCAACCTTCATTCAAAAGAGACAAACTTTTCTTTTTTACAATACAATTCAGAAATCAAATCAGAATTCTTCACTAGAATCAACTTAGAGCAGTCAATGCATCATTTAAGTTTTTGCCTTCTTTTACCACTTACGAAGTCCATCTGCAAAAATTGCTAGCATGGGTCAGTTCAATGAACTGAGCATGATAAGCACTAATCCTTAAAACAAGTGCATTCCACTAATTGTTTCAATAAAACAACCCTGTTATAATGACAACAATTACTTCATACTCTCTAAGCTTTAAGTAATATCAATATAAGAAGAGTCATAGTACACTGTTTAAACAAAGTGGACAGGATATATTCTATATTACTTGCCCTAAAATTTTAAAGTATAATTGATTCCGACAATTACATTCACGATCAATAACATAATATAACACTGATTTTTCTTCCTAACAATTATAATACCACTCATATCATAACCTAAGTTACAGAAGTAATTTCAACATAATCTTTTTCGGATGATTCATCTCACTTTTATGTAAGGAAGGAAGAAACATTCCATTTACCAAGTACATATCCATCCGAAAAGTTGAAACAATTTATATCATGATTTAAACAGATTCTTAAAATATCTTCTATTTAAAAACTAAACCATTTAAGGTATTCATCCAAAACAGGATCATACAAAAGAAATTCAAACAGAAGTGATGGATTAATTGCCACCTTCAATTTCTTCTGCCAACCTATCTTCTACCTTAGTCTTCTTAATTTTCAATCAATGAAAAGTATACAAGACAAATAAACACTGATTTCCTTTTTACAATAAGAATAACAATCAGGAGGTTTAAAAACAAAGACCTTATCCCAACTATACGACGAAAGGAGTCTTACCAGATTAGGATCCCCCATCCTAATTATTTCTTTCAATTATTAAGACAGTTATGCCTTCTCATAACCATACAGTTTGAGTTCATTACAAAGTTCTAAGGAATGAGCACAATAACCATTCAAGGAAAAGAGTATTAAAATAACAGACTTCCTTTTTAAACCCTTTTACTTCTTTTTCTTTTATCTCTGAGAGAAACTGTGACGATCAAAACATTATTGCAATCAAGTTTAGAATGAAATCAAGCTTCCAAGACATAATAAACATTCATTAGACCAATAAGGAATGAGAAGCTGAGTAGTTCTAGCACTTAAGTTCACCCAATAGTTCGGGCAAGGTAGAGCCATCTCATTGGTTTACCATTACATCTCTACAGGATCTATAAACTGTGCATCCAATAAAAGTCAAGATCAATATTTAACATAAATCATTACGAACCGATCAAGACTCAGAATATAATCCCAATCCAAATGAAATAGACTACATTTCCTCAAATACTCGAACCATTCGAGTTTAAAAATCAAGTTAGGGTAACTTCACGTTTCCCTTAATTACAAAGTAATTAGAGACTGAATTAGTTGAACCGATACATCATTTGGTTGGTAGTTTAATATTAAACACTAAAGCCGAATTGAATATACAGTATTGATTTACCGTATTCGAATCATAATTTCAAAAATACCCAAAATCCGTAATATTCAAACCACTGTAATGAATTACACATTAACAGTCCATAATAAAAATAGGTCTTCCATTTGCATCCAAAACATTTCAACCCTATTTCTAATTTAAAAAAAATGTATTAAAATGGACATCGTTAAAACTTGTCGACTTTTAAGTCGGGTTCGAAAAGAGTTTCAACCACCGTTAACATGGTCATAAGAACTAGATTTCACAAGCCATGTCAAAAAGACTACAAGTTACAGTCTTGTTTGCCCAAAATAATAGACACAATTTTCTTTTAATACTTTTCCAAAAACAACCAAGATTTCGTAGGTAGAACACAAACTCATCCATATACTATTCCTCATGTGCATGCCAGTGTTACTAACATTCAAGGTTTCATGCAAGAATAAAGCAACTAACCATATACTGACTTATCCACAGTGCCCGCGAACTTAAAAAAAATAGTCAATCCCCTTTCACAAGAGAAGTGTAGACTAAGCCATATACAATGTTTCCAAAATACACAACTTTATAACAGTCAAAGTTTCACAGGGTGATACCAAACAAACCATCCATGAAGTTATTCACAGACCAAATAACCACGAGATAAAACGTGAATATGATAAGCAAGTAAGCATAAAAACAACACTGTTCCGTCCACTGAAACAAGTTTTTAACTAATGAGATTCAACCCAGTTTAAGTGTTTCCAGAGGTTAAAAATCACAATAGTTCACAACTCCAATCTTAACGAATACAGGTGGATCTATTGCAATAATAAATACTCCTAAAGAATTCGAAATCAATAAACAATTTCAACCACTGAGAGCCCTATAAAGTTACCAGTAATTCTCATATGTTCACAAATCCACTGCGAAAGAAAAGTAATGCAAACAAGTTCCAAAAGAATCAAGCAAACTCCCGATTCAACCCAGAAACACAAGTTTACACAAAACCCATAAAATCATTTTTTTTACCAGACAAGCATAAATACACAGGGCTCATCAGAATAGAGTTATTTTAATAAAACACTTATAGGAAAGCAAAGATTTTAGCAGTTAGGGCGTATCATGCCTGATAGTGTCACTGTAAAATCGAAGAGGACGTTTGGCTGAGCTAGCTCTTTCTCTTCTTCTCCACGAAAGGTCAAACAACAAAATACTACTTCCACCATGTCTCCTATATTCTCCACGAAACAGAAATAGATTTGAAACCCTCAAAATAGCCATGCAATGAAGTATAAACTGCTGGTTCAAAAGACCAGTGTGCATGCAGAGAGAAAAACAGAGTGCATGCAAAATGAAACAACCAAACAAAAATCCACTTGCATGCCTCCCAAAGCGATCCGGGATGTCGAAACCATGCACATTAATTGCATTAATTCCATATCTCCCGCCCAATCTTCCTTGCCACCGCTCGCCAAATCTGGCAAGTTCTAAATCAAAATAAACAAGTGTTTCCATTTCTAGAGGTACTACCACCTAGGCCTCTACTAACCAAATTAATCTCCGCCAAAGTTGGTAGTACCCAATGTCCTTACAACCTTATCACCATCTTAAATGCCATAGAAACTACTGCCCAACACTTGCGACCCTTAGGTTCCCATTCATAGCAATTAGTTTAGGATAGGTTAATGACTTAGGTTAGATCTTAGGTAATTTAAATTTAACACCTTAGGATATAACACTAGTCACTTACCTTAGCAATAGGTTAGATAAACCCTTAGGTAATATCCAAAAATACATAGTTTAGGAACTAGGTTAGATTGATCATAACCTTGTAGTAATAGGTTCTAGTTTAGATTAATGTCTGGTAATCCCTTTCTAGATTTTGTTCGAATCAAGCTTAGGTTAGATTGAAATGAAATTTCGACAAATCAATCATACTAAGACGTTTCAGGATGGATTTTGAATTTGCATTAAGTATAAAAGCTTAGATAGTAAAACTCACATATCTTACCTGGCTTAAGGTCCAGGTTCTCTCTATTGCCATAAATGGCTGAAAACCATATTGTGACTGTAATGACCTACCGGGGTCAATTTCTAGAATCCAACAAAACTTTCAATAGAATGGAAATATTTTCATATGAAGGAGAATTAAAGAACATATATATTCTAAGTTCAGTCCAGAACTAATAATTCATAGAATGCCAATTCATGGTTATTCATCCTGAATATATTTAAAACATTCCTTGGATCACTGTAATTGATCCAAGGATGAGTCATAGAGATAGATAAGCTTATAATCCTCCTGAAATCAGATTGCACTCATCCACGAGAAATGAAAGAAAATGAATCCAGGCATATTCCAGTTTAATCAAAGATCTCAAGAGCAGAAAAGGCATAACCATATCAAGCATGATTTCCCATAATAAAAAGGACATATCCTCATAAGGAAAATCACATAACAACACTTGAATACAAAGGAGGAAAATAATAACAATTAAGGGTGTTACATGCTCCCCTCCTAAAAGAATCATCGTCTCGATGATTACATCCCTTTTATTATGTTAAGGACTGTCAATTCATTCACTTATTCAAAACCATATATTTCAAATTTTATAGTTCCAGAAATCAGTATTATATAATTGTCTGCTCAAATTGAATAAATTTTTGCCCAAAATTGGATTTCTTAATGTCATGTAAAGATAAAATCACAGATTTTTTTTATCAGTCAACAGATTCAGTTCTGTTAAAAAAGAAAAGGAAAAGCAGTTTTCATATCTTCCAGATTTTCCCAAGTTGCACTTTCTTTGTTAAACTGGTCCCACTGGACCTTACATTGTCTTATTTCATGATTTCTCAAATGCAACTGGCAAGTTTCCAGCACTCGAGTGGGTTTAACCATGATTATTCTTGGGTCTTGAACCTACAAGAAATTCTAATTTAACACATGTGACAAATCTGAAACGTATTTCTTAAGCAAAGAAATATGGAAAACATCATGCATTCGTGACAAAGCAGGGGGTAATGCTAATCGATAAGCTATGGGGTTGATTACTTCAACAATTTCAAAAGGTCCCACATAACGAGGTGATAACTTGGCAGCCTTTCCAAAAGTTATAGAACTCTTTCTTGGTTTAACACAAAGAAAAACCTTCTCACCAAGTTCAAATTTCCAGTCAACCCGCTTTAAATCAGCGTAACACTTTTGCCTATTTGCTGCTTCTTTCAAGCGTTCACGAATCATTTTAACTTGTTCAATTTCCATAAGGATTTTAGGTCCAATTACTTCTCTATCCTCAATGCTGTCCCAACTAACAGGGGTTCTATATTTTCTTCCATAAAGTGCCTCAAATAGTGTCATCTTAAGAGAAGCATAGTATGTATTATTGTATGCAAATTCAAATAATGGGAGATACTCCTCCCACTTATACTGTTGATCCCAGGGTTCATTTTAAGACACCTCTATAAAATTGTAGGTGGAAAATACCTAGCGAATATCCCCGGAACCAGTTTCAGCGAAAGGTGAATTTGACAGTATTCTAAAACAAAAATTTCACCTGGTTTTTCATGGCTCCATCATCGACGTGCGACAACAAGACGTCAATAATCACTCCTAACGCACGTCAATGGTCTTGACTGACGCACGTCAATGGTCTTGACTGACGTGCGTCATTGGCTCCTATTGAGACGCGTCACTGGATCCTATTGACGCGTGTCACTGGATCCTATTGACGTGCATCACTGGCTCCTTTTGACGCACGTCACTGGATCCTTTTGACGCGCATCACTGGCTCCTATTGATGCGCGTCAATAAATCATATTGACGCGCATCGACCAATACTATCGACGTGTGACAACTATGGATGTAGCTGTCGCGTGTCAACATGATTTATTGACGCGCGACAATTAGATACATTGATGCGCATCAGCTAGGACTATTGTCGTACGTCAACTAAGACCATTGACGTGCATTAATTGAAGCCATTGACGCCCGATTTAGCCTATAAATACCCTTCAACCAGTCATTTTCTCGTTTTCACCTTCCCGCTCTTGAATTTTTACAGGTCTCAATTGTTGTCAAAGACACAAGTACAACTATAATGTCGACTTCACATGCTTCCCAACTGCAAGTTCAGGAAAAAAATCAAGAGAATCCAATTCAATCGATTGCCAAGATCAACTATAGGAATCCCTTATGCCCTCACATCCATACTGTTTTAAAGATGTCTTCAGAATATAAAGATTTGATGGATGCGTGTGAATTTACAGGGCTCGTTAATATGCCCCATTTCGAAACAGATCCGAATATTTTGAATTACCTTCTGTCGTCCTACAATTCAGAGGATGGCATTTTTTATGTGACTCTGAACGATGGCCGAATGTTCTAATTTAGTATCGAAGAAAATGACATCCATCGGTTTACGGGCCTTCCGTTCAGAACTTTAGCAATTGTTACAACCAAGGCAACACTCCTGGAAGAAGACAAGAAATTTCTCGAATCAACGTTCGGTTTCCATGTCGATTGTAAGTATATTTCGTTTTAATTCATATTTTTTATTCTATTTTTTATTCTGATACAATTTGCTGTTATAAATTTATAGTAATTTTCACTGTTTCGCATTTGCAGCCCATGTCAATAAATCCAGGCGTGGTGTGGATATGCAATCAATTGCACACCACTTTCTTGTTGCAGTTATTTCATTTTTTCAATCCAGAATTGTTTTGCAGGGTTTCCAAACAGATATACCAAATTGGGCCATTGCATACATTGTTGCCACTATCTCAAAACAAAAATTCGATTGGTGCACATATCTATCCAAAAAAATAAGAACTGACCTAACAAATTCAAAACTTTCAGAAAAACCTTTCATTTATTCAACAAACTATCTCCTCGGCCTTTATTATGAGGCACTTTTAAATTTAAAAGATAAAAAAATTCCTACTTGCACTGATGAGGAGTTGATGAAGTTGTCAATTCCATTTGAAGAACAACAGGTATAAACTATTTAGTTTGTAATTGTATTTCAATTTTTGACATTACAGTGCACAATTATTAAAACTTAAATTTTAATGTTTTGCAGAGAAGATTTATTGAAGCCCTTCCCCGAAAAAAGGCGTTATCGAGAGGAAGAGGCCAACAACACGCTGAGGCTTCGGGGGACTCCCAATCTGAAATGGAAGCTCACTCCTCTCCAAACCCTCAACAGTTTGAACTCGTTAAATGCCAAAGAAGTAATACCTTCTCATATATTATTTACAAATTCCAAAGTTGCATATTTATTTTTCAATTTAAATTTTAACCAAATGAATTGACAACATTTAATATTGATGAATTGCAGGGACTTTGAAACATACACTTGTTTCACAAACTCAACCTTCTTCCCCAACTCACTCCATATAGTCGCATGCATTCATATCTTTTGAACAAACACTTAATACAACTCCTACAAGGCCACCCGTAGCACCGAGAAAAACAACCCCTCGACAACAAGGTACAACTTTTTGATAGTACGTTTAATTTCGTAGTTTTTGACTTTATGAATTGTTTTCCTATTTTTCATTTTTTTCTTGTACTTTTCAGCACATGTCAGTCTTGATCAAACCGCGGCACCGACACCCACTCAACCAATAATTTTTAAAATTCCAACCAGAGGAACAATGAAAAAGAACATTTGTAAACGCATGCCTTTTGCTCCGGCCCCTAGTGGGACACTAAACATTGCCTCCTCCTTTCGAATTCCAACTCTCTCACTTGGTGGCTTACCTAGTGCAATAGGCATATCTGTTTTGAACAATATAAATTTAGATGAAGATTATTTGGGCATTGATAGCAATGACCCAACTAGTTTTTTCAATACCCACGAGATGATTCAAGGCCAGCAGGTATACTTCAAATTTCAATTTAAATATGCTTTACAATTTTGAATTACATTTCGATTTAAATTTATTTATCTAAATCTTGATTAATTTTTTCACAAACAGGATCAGCCCACCCAAAGGCAGAAACAAGTAGTAGTTGATCTTGCTGAAAGCCCCCATACTTCTCCAGCAAGATCATCTTCATCAGATTCAGATAGTGAAGAGTTGCTACCTTTTCCTTTGGAGAACTTAATTGGTTATGATTGTCAATCCCATGTCAGTGAGTTTATTCTTCCTCATATCAATCAACTTATAGAATGGGAGAGAAGGGCTAAAGTTCTTATCAATGAGATTATTAGTCGTTATGAAAATTATTGGCAACGGGATAGTTTATACGCTGTAGTCCAGAATCAACCTGCGAAGATGGATTCCTTACTTACCCAAGTAAGAAGTGGGACTGTCACGTATAACAACTATAAAGACGACATTTTAGATAAGTCATTAAACAAATTGGAAAATATTAGTGCCGAGGCCCAGACATATTTTAACAAATGGTCCAAGGACAAGGATTTGGTAGCAATTACAAATGCCGAAAGAGATAGAGCGGTTGTAAGTACTATTAGTTTCAAACAATCATTCTTGTTAATTTGAAATTTTTATTTTTTAATAATATTTTGAATTGACATTACTCTTTTTGTGCAGTTGAAATATGAAAATTTGAAGAGTCAGGCGAAGGTATTGCAAGTTCACTTGGAAACAGCAAAGAGCAGTTTATCCGCAGCAAAAAATTTGAAGCAAAATATTGTTTTGGTTAACAAACAAAATAATACACTAAAGCAGATAATTAAAGAGCACAGTTTCGACCCTGACATATTATTCAATGCTAAAGCAGTAGCTGATCCAAATTTGCTGTCACATGGAGATGCAAAAAATCAAGAAGAAAGAATTTTAAAAAATCTGGACAGTGCTGCGGAAGATCTTATAAGTTCAGGGGTTATTTCTGCTGTTGGGGAAAGGGGTACAACCATAGTGGAAGAAGCCGTCAGGGAAGGGAGCAGAGGAGTACAATTGGATAAAGAAAAAGAAGGTTGAAAACTAGAAACTTTTATTATTGGGGAAACTTTAAATATTGAGTTTGAAAACTTCTAATATTGAGTATGGTATTTGAATTTAATTATATACAATCTTAATTTTGATTGCATTAGATGGTGATTATCGTGAATTATATGTATGTTTCTTGTTTACTTGCATTGTCATGAATTGTATGTGGACATAGATGATGAATGATGATAATTGATAATTAATGATAGATGATGATGAAAGATGATGAATGACGATAATGATATGATATATATGGACGATGATCAATTTAATGTGGATATAGATGATAAATAAATGGAATGTGTTATAATTGATATAGATGACATTTATGATTAGATTGGATATATATGAGATTAGAACGAATATAATTGCAATGATATGATTATGAATTGTTTTTAGAAAATGGAATTGTTTTAATAAATTTAAATTAGATAAATAATTGTGTTAATAATAATTATAGTGTCAGGACTCAGGATTATGATAATGATATGGTGATGATATGATATATATGGATGATGAGGAATTTTATGTGGACTTAAATTTAAAATTTTATAATGTATTGTTTATCCCACAGTGAAAAAAATATATCAAAGGATTTTGCACATATAAAAAATAAATTAAATATAATTTTAAGAAATCAAGAAAGAATCATCACTGGTAAGAAATTAATCATAATTGCAAATATGATAGGGTTTAGCTTACCTCTTGCGTAATAGATTGCTGTGAAATCATCAACGGTAATTTGCTAGATCTTTGTTTTGCCTGACATTGTAGATAGAGGGGTGAGTTGCCTGACATTGTCAGTCATGAGAAGTGCCAACAACATCTTTAAATATATAGACCAACAACATCTTTAAATAAATGTAAATATATAGAATTAGACCTGTAACATCTTTAATGATGACAAGAGCTGAAAAAATGTAAAGTAACAAACAATAATATTATGTTCAAGAAGATACCTATTCAAAATTGAAATCATCACCGGTAATGTGCTAGATCTTTGTCTTAAAAAAATTCAACACAAAAAATGGATTAGTAGATAGATGGGTGAGTTGCCTGACATTGTCAGTCCTGAGAAGTAACAGCTTCCTTGGATGGATGTTAACCCACGTTTTCAAAAAATAAAAAGATTGTATTTAACTAAATGTAAATACATAGACCTATAACATCTTTAATGATAACCAGAGCTGAAAAAAATGAACAGTAACAAACAATAAGATTAAAGGGAAAAAGATACCTCCTTAAAGTTGAAATCATCACTACCACTGGTAATGAGCTAGATCTGTGTTTAAAATTTAAGAAAACCCAACACGAGAAATGGATTAGTAGATAGATGGGTGAATTGCCTGACATTTTTCAGTCCCGAGAAGGACCTATAAAAAGATTGTAGTTAAATAAATTTAAATATATAGACCTGTAACATCTTTAATGATAAAGATAAAGATGAAGAAGATACCTATTTAAAGTTGAAACAATCCATTATCAATAGCTTCATTAAACTTGATGTTGTCTTCTGTAGAATGTGACGATGAGCCAATTACACTCTCAAGGTTGGGAATATTTGTACTTGTAGCTGTATCATTCACACCTCTTCTTTCGCAAAGGGAATTCCAATGCGCAATTGCTCTGTCAAATGGAAAGGTTTCGATGGAGTATCGAGAAACATAACACCTCATGCAACTTTCCAGATTTTTATTCAACCTATTTCTCTGTTTTGATTTTATAAATGACCATGCACTAAAAACCCTTTCATCCTCCACAGACCCCAAAATCATTGTTTGACATAACTCATATAATATGAAATATTCACTAATATCTTCTTGTAAGATAGAACTTTGATAGATTCCTCGCCACAGCGTTGTAATAGCACCACTTTCAGAAGGTTGATCTAAATTCTTATATTGGTTCCTCATTGTTGTTACAAAATTTGTTGACTGAAACTTTAATAAATCGACATTCAGTATGCCTTTGATTTCCATACCCTTGAGCTCTGAAGTCTTTGTAAATTGTTCCATTATTGTACCCATTGATTTATGGAAATGCTTTCTGACAAAGTCTGCATGGCCACCTTCAGTATTCCAAAAATTAGGATTCATCACACCCATGGCTTCCAGAATTTTATCTTTATATAAATGTTCCCTAATTTCTGATGACAAGGTTTCTGAATTTTTTTTAAGCTTTATTCTTGTTTCAACTATAATAGACTCAAACAAATTACGTGTCACGGGAACATCTTCTCGTTCTGATCCTGTAATATCTTGACGTTTTTGTAAAATGTGCAGTGGTATTTCCCTCCCATTAACAGTGATGCAGAGGTGATCGTTGATATTAAATCTCAAAAAGGTGCTGGGATTTTTAAGATGTAATAAAGCTTTCCAATTCTAAAAAACAGGTGCATCAAAACTATCTTAGGAACAGTACAATATATCAAGACTTTGGCATACCATTTTTCTCATCCGTATAAAATCCACAATATAGATTAATCTACCCTGTGCATGCTTCAATAGTGTATTGATCTCCTTTAACATTGGAAGAATACCAACCAATGTAAGCAATGTCTCCAAATTAGTTAAACGGAACAATAAGTCCCTTGCCCTATCAACTTCATGACGATATTTGTGCATGAAACCAACCAATGAAGGATACTCTTCACGAACTCTGCATGCAGGTTCATACAAAGAGATCCATCTAGTCTCCACATCCTTCAGAAGTTTTTTTCCATCTGTAATTCCAATTGCAAATTTTTGGAACTCGAGAAATCGCTTTGGGATGCTTGACATATAGGCATGAAGTTCTCGTATAAGGTCTTCTAATTTAGCAACGTTTTCGTGGTTGCTTACCATTTTATATGCTAAATTCATTCTGTGAGCCATACAGTGAATTGGTAGCATATATGGGGCCACTTTTGTTTGTAATCTAACACATAGCCCTGTTTAGTGACCCTGCATGAGAGATGCACCATCTGCTCCAATGCATACCAACTTCGTAGTAATTTCATAATTAGTCATTCCAGCAACATCTTTCAAATGAGAAACAACTATTTTATGTAGGTTTTTGGCATTGCAATTTTCAACCATTTTCATAACACCCAATAGATGAGGTGTCCTTATATGATTTTCTAAAGTATAGACGTGGATACATACCCATGCGGTGTTGTCGATTGTTGTCACTTCATCAATTGAAAGAGAGATAAAGTTTGCTTTTTTTACATTCTCTTTCAAATCTTCCTTCTCTATCATCGAGAGGCATTTTACCATTTCCCATCCACTACTTTTAGACCAATGAGACTGAGGTACATTCAGCATTCCATTAAATTGATACAAAACTTTGAAATCGAGGAAATCTGAAATCGCTCTTCCTTTTTTTAGTATTTGAAAAAGAGTAGAGAATTGTATGAATTTTGCATGTAGATTTGTTTCTTTCATCTTACCAATATGTGATGTGATCGTTCCTCCCTTTTCCAACAGATGTCTGTGTTTTTTCTGCTCTGCCTCATATTCCGCTGCGTATCTAACATGCACGCATTCTTTTTCAGTTTTCCACCTATGTGTTTTGATTTTCTGGCCATCCGCCCCTGTTACAGTCAAATATTGTTTTCCACAATATTTTTCTATAGTGTCCAGCTTCAGTTGCATTTTTTGTTGCTTTCCCAATTTCCACGTACATATTGTACATGTACATTCAGATGGGATCTCTTCAGAATTAGATGATTGTACAGGTTCAATAAACGAAAATTTAGCTGCCCAATCAAACTTGTATGTCTTTCCAATGGTCCACATATTCTTGTTCGTTTTCAATGCTTTACTTTTTTGTGTAGAATTTTGAGCAATATCACAATCACCTGGTTTCCTCTTTCTTGGACCGGAGTTTGATTTTGATTTCTGTCTTCCATTTTGCTGAGTGTTTGTATTTGTGATATCTAGATGCACTTCGGGTTACACCCCAACAGGAACAATATCTTCAAGATCTGGCATATTATCATAGGTTTCATTTGTTTGACTTTGATACTATGCAAAATGCATGTCCACCTCAATAATAACTTCCACACAGTCAGTATTCTGATTCTTTGTGATGCCTGATATATGATTGGTATTTTCAATATCTATATCCACAGTTTTTCCAAAATACTTGAAGAGTGATTTCTGAGATTTCTTACTTACTTTTAGGTTATTCGCATTCTTTGAGCTGACACCTTCCATTATTCTGAAGAGAGTCCTGCGTCAGCAAAAGAACCAAGTTGCGAATCTGTCCACTTTCTGGACTCTTTGTCACGTGTTAACTATGCACTTTTCGCGCGTCAACAACCTGTTCAATGTCGCGCATCCACTATCTGGATATACTGTCGCGCGTCAACTGCTATGCCCAAGTCGCACGTCAACATTACCTTTGTCGCATGTCAAAAATGATCTCGTCACGCGTCAACAATGCCCTTGGCACCTGTCCACACTTCTTTTATCGCACATCAACACTCTCCCTGTCGCGTTTCCACAACGAACAATCACAGGCTAATAGTAATCTAAATCTCTCGTGCTTAAGGGTATGCGAGTTCAAATTTCACAGTATTGGTAATTTCGTAAGCTACTTGAGGTATACTACCTAGCGAATCACCTAGGTTTTTATAGGTATGATGTTTTCAAATGAAGGCGAAGCCGACCCCCCCCAAAAAAATATACTATATATTTTAGGCGAACATGACACCAACCCACTCCGAATAATTCACCTTTTCAAATTTTCTTAAAATGAAATTTTCACCATATTATGAATATTCACCACTAAAATTATCCTTGGTTGATCCATACAATACATCCGTAACATATCTTCCAAAACTTGATTTACTCTTTCAGTCTGTCCATCCGTTTCCAGATGATATGCATAACTAAAGTTTAGTTTAGTTTCAAGAGCTACATTAATTGTTTGCCAAAATCTTGACGTCATTCTAGGGTCTCTATCAAATATAATTAATTCAGGTACTCCATGTAATTTAGAAAATTTTGTGTACAAATATTTTAGCTAAAACAGGAGAATCATCCTTTAAATTTCCAGCAATAAAATGAGCTACTTTCATTAGTTTATCAACAATTTCTAAAATAACATCATGTTTATTTCTTGACATCGGTAGCCCTTGCACAAAATCCATGCTTATTACTTGCCATTTGTACTATGGTATGCTATGGGGATATAATAAACCAGCCGAGTGCATATGTTCCGCTTTCACACATTGACATTCAAGACAATGAGTCACAAAATTAACATCTTTTTTCATTCACTTCCATAAATATTGTTGTTTTATATCAGCAAGCATTTTAGTAATACCTGGGTGTCTAGAAAAGGGTGAATTGTGAAATTCAGCTAACAATTTCTTTCTCAAATCATTAAGCAAAGGTATGTATACTTTGTTTTCATAACGTAAGATTCTTTCATTATTGAAATGAAAACCTTTATACCTTTCATCTTTTGGATTTGCAGCAAGCGCTGTTTCTACTTGCTGAAAGTATGAATCAAATTCCATTGCACTTTTTACTTCATCTTTAAATTGAGTTCTTAATGTTATAAGAGCAGAAATGTGCTTCCTATGACTTAGAGCATCAGCTAATCTATTCTCTTTTCCTTTGATGTAACTTATATCAAAATCATATTGAGACAAAAACTCTAACCACCTTCGCTGTCTTGCATTCAGATTTGGTTGAGTGAAAATGTACTTCATCCCAAAATGATCAGTTTTCAACTCAAATGGTTTACCAAGTAAATAATGCCTCCAAACTTGAAGTGCATGAACTATGGCAACAAGCTCTAAATCATGTGGAACATAATTCAACTCATGTAACTTAAGTTTTCTACTTTCATATGCTATGACATGATCATTTTGAAACAAAATACCTCCAAGGCCTTCCCCGGGTGCATCCGTTACAATAGTAAAGTCTCCATTAGGAACATGTACAGCTAAAATAGGTGCTGAAGTCAACTGACTTTTGAAAATTTTAAAAGCAGATTCACATTTATCATTCCAAACAAAGTTCTTATCCTTTTTTTGCAATGAAGTTATTGGTGCAGCCACCTTAGAAAAATCCTTAACGAATTTTCTATAATAACCAACAAGGCCCATGAAGCTTCTTACTTCATGTACATTCTTTGGTGCAGGCCATTTGGTTATAGCTACTATTTTAGAAGGATCTACAACAATCCCATTCTTACTTATAACATGACCCAAATAATGAACTTCGGTATCAAAGAAAGAACATTTGGATAACTTACCATATAACCTTCTCTTTCTCAGAATTCCCAAAACTATTTTCAAGTGCTCTTTATGCTCCTCAACACTTTTAGAATATATGAGAATATCATCCAAGAATACAAGCACAAACTTGTCCAGGTATTCTTGAAAGATATTGTTCATTAAATTCATAAAAGCTGTAGGTGTATTAGTTAATCCAAAGGGTAAAACCATGAATTCTTAATGTCCATACCTTGTCCTGAAAGCTATTTTATGAATATTTTCATCCTTAATTCTTAATTGATGATATCCAGATTGAAGATCTATCTTGGAATATACCTTTGCCCCTCACATCTGATCAAATAGATCATCAATCCTAGGAAGTGGGTATCTATTTTTGACTGTTGCTTTGTTTAACATCCTATAATCAATACACAATCTAAGTGTTCCATCTTTCTTTTTCACAAATATCATTGGTGCTCCCCAAGGTGAAACACTTGGTCTAATCAAACTTTTAGACAAAAGTTCTTGCAACTGAGCCTTAAGCTCAAATAACTCTATGGTAGTCATTCGATAAGGTGCTTTAGAAATAGGTTCCGTATCCGGTTTGATTTCAATGGTGAAGTCAAACTCCCTTTTGGGTGGCAGACCCGATAAATCTTCCAGAAATACGTCACTTAAATTATGCAACAACGGGTAATGTTCCATGAAATCGGTGTTTTCTTCTGTAGATTCTGATATTTTTACTGCATACAAGGTACAACCTTTATTTTTGGCTTTTTTAAGTTGCATAACCGACAATTTCCTAACTGAAATTTCTCGTTTTTACACCTTGAATCCCTGCTGTTTTCTACAAATCATCCAAACAACTAATATATTTTTCAAAACAATCCACTTTTACTTTATGCACAGCTAACCAATTAACACCTATGACTATATCATAAGATCCCAAAGGTGCAACATAGAGATCAACTTCAGTGGAAAAGCTAGGTAAGTCAAGGATTGCCCCAAAAAGACACATACTAACTGTATGGACAGAATTATTACCATAATGTATAGTCCATGATTTATCCATTTTTCTAGCTTTTCTTTTAAGTTTCGAAGCAAGTTTACTAGAAATGAAACATTCAGTTGCTCCCGTATCAAAAAGAATAATTACAGGTATGCCAAATAACTTACCAAGAACTTCAATGGGTGTAGCTTGCTTTTCAGCTTGCTTGTCAGCTACTGCAGCATGTATCTTATGCTGCTGATTACGATCATCCTTCTTCAAAGGACATTGATTTGCGTAATGGCCTTTGCCACAATTATAGCAGCTTCCTATAGGTCCCTTTTTAGGCTCAAAATTATTTCCAGCCATAAAATTGTAATGTTGGCCTCTATAGGACTTCTGTCCGTTATTATTAATCTTGGAAAAATTATTCCTTGCATTTCCAGTAGGCTTGTTCATTACTGTTTTCTTAGTATTATTAGCTGAAAACTTATTTTTGTTACAAAATTTTTTCCATGGTCCCTTCTTAGGTGCAAGAGAAGTTGAAGAAGAGTTTTGAATTTTCTTCCGCACTTCCTCTTTATGAGCAGAAATAGCTTTTAATTTCTGTTCCTACCTTATGGCTTTCTCAAAAACCCCTTCCATAGTGGTTAGGTTGTGAACATCAACCTCTCCCCCAATAACAAGATTCAATCCCATGATGAATTTTCGTATCCTGAACTTCTCATCAGTTTGATATTGAGGTACATATTTGAGGAGTTTTGTAAACTGCTCCCAATACTCAGTTACAGTTAGCTTTCCTTGTGCTAAGTTCTGAAATTCTGTCATTTTCTGATCATAATAAAGTTGTGGCAGCTAACGTTGCCTAAAATAACCTTTAAATTGATCCCAAGTGATGTTAGTTTCATATATATTTAACTCAACCTTACGGTTGTCTTACCATGAAGATGCCTCATGGGAAAGCTGATATGCTCCCCAAATAGCTTTGATTTCTTCTGAGAAGTTTCTTATTGCAAAGTACTTCTCCATTTTGCTGAGCCAATTCTCAACTCCATCTCCTAATGTGGTGCCATCAAATTTGGGTGGAATTATCCTTTTTATATCATTAGGGAGTTCCGCTGCCAACCTTTCCTTTTTGTTTTCTGGTTGTACAGGTACATTACCATTGTTATTATCAACACCCAAATCAGGGTTGTCCTTAAGAGGTGGCTGATTGTTATTACCAGCTTCTTCTTCCTCCTCATTTCCCATCACTTGCTGTTCAAGTACAACCAAACGATCTCTTGTGTCCAAGAGGATAGCAAGGATCTCATCAAGTTTTTGGGCTGTTGCTACTCCTTCATCAGGTGGAGCATTATTCGCAACGTTTCCCCTTGTTCTAACCATTTTCTGTTACAAGAAAATACAAGTTTTTATCAGATTATGGACACAATAGGTCGAAGAGCTGCAACCTTCAGCTTTGATACCAAGATGTAACATTCCCATTTTAAGACTTTAGAAACAAGGATTTTTTTTTTGCATGATTAATGTTCTCTGTTCTAAATACTTAATTTAGAACACACATTTTATAACAATCATTCTTATAACAGATAACCATATGTAGCTGTAATGACTCGGTGTACAACCGATCCATTCATGTGTAACATTGAGTTTGGAGTATTCTACTAAATACTTCATATTCTTGGTTCTCTCACCCTATACTGGGTTCTGAGTGACCTGTCTAAGGAACCTAACTGAATAATTGTTACCAATATTCATCGGCATCATGAACCTTAGATTGGTGACATAGGACAATGCAATCAGCAGCTTGCGATACTTTGGCCAAATATTTATAACATACTGTTCATATTACTTATTCCTTGATGACATACTCGTCAATTTGGAATACGTCCTTCACCCCACTCCATTGTTATCTTGAATTCCTTACACTGACTTCTATCAGTCCCCTTACCCAAGGTTTAACTCTAACTCAAGTTAACAACATAGGTCATGATATGACGAGGCTCTTGAAAACTTAGGGTAAATTGGCATACTGGGTCAACTTAGGTTAACCCCGTGTTCCAAGGTACCCTGAGTCCTAAAGGGCTACTTCATATCCTGATTATGGTACTAACCAGTCCTGAAGAGGAATCTTGAACAAGTTCAAAAGTGTGTAGATCTCAACGATCAATACGGAAGGGTGTTGCCACATGTCATCTGCACTGTTGTATCCTCGAGAAGATCCTAATATTCTCAAAGGTACAACCTTGTAGTTGACGTGTGTCAACATCCTACGACACAACCTCGTAAAGATGTACACACCTCCAAGAGTTTACTTATGTTAAGTTAAATTTGGGTTTAAAGACTACCTATATCGGCAACCCACCAAACCTCGAGTCCAACATTCCTTTAAGTTCCCTTTTTAACGTTGAGATTCATTTAATTCAAGAACTTAATTAACTTTGGATTGCTTCCTGAATTGATAGTTTTGACCTATCATCTTGTTATCCAAGAGCAGGATAGCAACAACTTATATTCCCTTAAATTAAATAACTTAACCATTCAAGGAAGTGTAACAACCCATTAGGCTGAAACATATCAGACTTATTGTAATTAAGTCTTAATGATTCACAATCATATCTTCCTTTTTTATTTAGTGCCTTACTAGAGAGGAAGGGTCTTCCTCTTCATAGTTGCATTTTTAGGGCTTGCCACACCCTACCATGTCATTTAAAGTTACAATAATCTTTATTATAGTTTTATTTCACATCACAAGATATAATGAAAAACTTAGATAAGAATGTTGTATTCAGCCACCTATTTAATTTCAATTTTCTTAGGGAATTTATCTAAGTTCCCTTTTTAAATCACTCTTTAAGGATACACATCCAATCATATAGATAACAAGAAGATTATCCTCAACAAGATAATTTACACAATCTTTATAAGTAAATTCTCACTCTTCAATTCATTTCCAAACTTATACAATTACAACTTATGCTTTTTAGGCATGCTTTAAGACATCAGCCTTCATTCAAAAGAGACAAACTTTTCTTTTTACAATACAATTTAGAAATCAAATTAGAATTCTTCACTAGAATCAACTTAGAGCAGTCAATGCATCATTTAAGTTTTTGCCTTCTTTTACCACTTACGAAGTCCATCTGTAAAAATTGCTAGCATGGGTCAGTTCAATGAACTGAGCATGATAAGCACTAATCCTTAAAACAAGTGCATTCCACTAATTGTTTCAATAAAACAACCCTGTTATAATGACAACAATTACTTCATACTCTCTAAGCTTTAAGTAATATCAATATAAGAAGAGTCATAGTACACTGTTTAAACAAAGTGGACAGGATATATTCTATATTACTTGCCCTAAAATTTTAAAGTATAATTGATTCCACAATTACATTCACGATCAATAACATAATATAACACTGATTTTTCTTCCTAACAATTATAATACCACTCATATCATAACCTAAGTTACAGAAGTAATTTCAACATAATCTTTTTCGGATGATTCATCTCACTTTTATGTAAGGAAGGAAGAAACATTCCATTTACCAAGTACATATCCATCCGAAAAGTTGAAACAGTTTATATCATGATTTAAACAGATTCTTAAAATATCTTCTATTTAAAAACTAAACCATTTAAGGTATTCATCCAAAACAGGATCATACAAAATAA
Organism: Taxus chinensis; assembly: GCA_019776745.2. NCBI lineage: Eukaryota > Viridiplantae > Streptophyta > Pinopsida > Cupressales > Taxaceae > Taxus > Taxus chinensis. The sequence goes on along the minus strand of CM034146.1, from coordinate 1,020,611,461 downwards.
ATTCAAACAGAAGTGATGGATTAACTGCCACCTTCAATTTCTTCTACCAACCTATCTTCTACCTTAGTCTTCTTAATTTTCAATCAATGAAAAGTATACAAGACAAATAAACACTGATTTCCTTTTTACAATAAGAATAACAATCAGGAGGTTTAAAAACAAAGACCTTATCCCAGCTATACGACGAAAGGAGTCTTACCAGATTAGGATCCCCCATCCCAATTATTTCTTTCAATTATTAAGACAGTTTTGCCTTCTCATAACCATACAGTTTGAGTTCATTACAAAGTTCTAAGGAATGAGCACAATAACCATTCAAGGAAAAGAGTATTAAAATAATAGACTTCCTTTTTAAACCCTTTTACTTCTTTCCCTTTTATCTCTGAGAGAAACTGTGATGATCAAAACACTATTGCAATCAAGTTTAGAATGAAATCAAGCTTCCAAGACATAATAAACATTCATTAGACCAACAAGGAATGAGAAGCTGAGTAGTTCTAGCACTTAAGTTCACCCAATAGTTCGGGCAAGGTAGAGCCATCTCATTGGTTTACCATTACATCCGTACAGGATCTATAAACTGTGCATCCAATAAAAGTCAAGATCAATATTTAACATAAATCATTATGAACCGATCAAGACTCAGAATATAATCCCGATCCAAATGAAATAGACTACATTTCCTCAAATAATCGAACCATTCGAGTTTAAAAATCAAGTTAGGGTAACTTCACGTTTCCCTTAATTACAAAGTAATCAGAGACTGAATTAGTTGAACATGATACATCATTCAGTTGCTATTTTAATATGAAACACTAAAGCCAAATTAAATATACAGTATTGATTTACCGTATTCGAATCATAATTTCAAAAATACCCAAAAGCTGTAATATTCAAACCATTGTAATGAATTACACATTAATAGTCTAGAATAAAAATAGGTCTTCCATTTGCATCCAAAACATTTCAACCCTATTTCTAACTTCAAAAAAAATGTATTAAACTGGACATCGTTAAAACTTGTCGACTTTTAAATCGGGTTTGAAAAGAGTTTCCACCACCATTAACATGGTCATAAGAACTAGATTTCACAAGCCATGTCAAAAAGACTACAAGTTACAGTCTTGTTTGCCCAAAATAATAGACACAATTTTCTTTTAATACTTTTCCAAAAACAACCAAGATTTCGTAGGTAGAACACAAACTCATCCATATACTATTCCTCCTGTGCATGCCAGTGTTACTAACATTCAAGGTTTCACGCAAGAATAAAGCAACTAACCATATACTGACTTATCCATAGTGCCCGCGAACTTAAAAAAATCAGTCAATCCCCTTTCACAAGAGAAGTGTAGACTAAGCCATATACAATGTTTCCAAAATACACAACTTTATAATAGTCAAAGTTTCACAGGGTGATACCAAACAAACCATCCACAAAGTTATTCACAGACCAAATAACCATGAGATAAAACGTGAATATCATAAGCAAGTAAACATAAAAACAACATTGTTCCGTCCACTAGAAACAAGTTTTTAACTAATGAGATTCAACCCAGTTTAAGTGTTTCCAGAGGTTAAAAATCACAACAGTTCGCAACTCCAAACTTAACGAATACAGGTGGATCTATTGCAATAATAAAGACTTCTAAAGAAGTCAAAATCAATAAACAATTTCAACCACTGAGAGCCCTATAAAGTTACCAGTATTGTTCATATGTTCACAAATCCACTTGCGAAAGAAAAGTAATGCAAACAAGTTCCAAAAGAATCAAGCAAACTCCTGATTCAACCCAGAAACACAAGTTTACACAAAACCCATAAAATCATTTTTTTTACTAGACAAGCATAAATACACAGGGCTCATCAGAAAAAAGTTATTTTAATAAAACACTTAGAGGAAAGCAAAGATTTTAGCAGTTAGGGCCTATCATGCCTGATAGTGTCACTGTAAAATTGAAGAAGACCTCTAGCTGAGTTCCGCTCTTTCTCTTCTTCTCCACAAAAGGTCAAACAACAAAATACTACTTCCACCATGCCTCATATATTCTCCACGAAACAGAAATAGATTTGAAACCCTCAAAATAGCCATGCAATGAAGTATAAACTACTGCGTTCAAAAGACCAGTGTGCATGCAGAGAGAAAAATGGAGTGCATGAAAAATGAAACAACCAAACAAAAATCCACTTGCATGCCTCCCAAAGCGATCCGGGCTCATCGAAACCATGCACATTAATTGCATTAATTCCATATCTCCCACCCAATCTTCCTTGCCACTGCCCGCTAAATCTGGCAAGTTCTAAATCAAAATAAACAAGTGTTTCCATTTCTAGAGGTACTGCCACCTAGGCCTCTGCTAGCCAAATTAACCTCCGCCAAAGTTGGTAGTACCCAATGTCCTTACAACCTTATCACCATCTTAAATTCCATAGAAACTGCCACCCAACACTTGCGACCCTTAGGTTCCCATTCATAGCAATTAGTTTAGGATAGGTTAATGACTTAGGTTAGATCTTAGGTAATTTAAATTTAACACCTTAGGATATAACACTAGTCACTTACCTTAGCAATAGGTTAGATAAACCCTTAGGTAATATCCAAAAATACATAGTTTAGGAACTAGGTTAGATTGATCATAACCTTGTAGTAATAGGTTCTAGTTTAGATTAATGTCTGGTAATCCCTTTCTAGATTTTGTTCGAATCAAGCTTAGGTTAGATTGAAATCACATTTTGACAAATCAATCATACTAAGATGTTTCAGGATGGATTCTGAATTTGCATTAAGTATAAAAGCTTAGATAGGAAAACTCACATATCTTACCTGGCTTAAGGTCCAGGTTCTCTCCAATGCCATAAATGGCTGAAAACCAAATTGCGACTGTAATGACCTGCCAGGGTCAATTTCCAGAATCCAACAAAACTTTCCACAGAATGGAAATATTTTCATATGAAGGAGAATTAAAGAACATATATATTCTAAGTTCAGTCTAGAACTAATAATTCATAGAATGCCAATTCATGGTTATTCATCCTGAATATATTTAAAACATTCCTTGGATCACTGTAATTGATCCAAGGATGAGTCATAGAGATAGATAAGCTTACAATCCTCCTGAAATCAGATTGTACTCATCCATGAGAAATGAAAGAAAATGAATCCAGGCATATTCCAGTTCAATCAAAGATCTCAAGAGTAGAAAAGACATAACCATATCAAGCATGATTTCCCATAATCAAAAGGACATATCCTCATAAGGAAAATCACATAACAACACTTGAATACAAAGGAGGAAAATAGCAACAGTTAAGGGTGTTACAGGGCAAAGACCCCAAATTAGCAGTTAGTTTCCCCCAAGGCAGCGTGCACAGGTGGAAATGGCATAAAAGCAATGTAGGAACATGCCATGACCTATAACAATGATCCAAACAAAAATTTGTGTGTGCACTTTGAAAGTACAATGCCCATAGACCAACTCCTCACTTGGTCGTATTTTTATGAAGAGAGTACCCGCACACAAGAAAATGCTATTTTAGGATTTTGAGTCCCACGTCGATGAGCCTGACTTGAAGGTAAATAATGGTGCGTTGATAAGGCACTAGGTGTCAAATGAATAAACCCTCTTGGGAATTTCCAACAACTATCAGATGAGAAAGTTTGCAACACGCTCAACAAAGTGTTAGTAGAAGTGGAGGCAAGACTTTTTGGGAGAAATGATTGAATAAGAGTCTTGGAGGATGAGCTTGAGAAAAAGAATATAGAGATCATTGATAGGGACATGGAGATAAAACAGAAGGAATTGATCGGTGTGTAGTTGAGGCGTGGGTTGAGGGATGAAAAGGCAAAGGTGTGCGAAGTCTACAAAAATATAAATTTTATTTCAAATGTCATTATCTTAAAGCACCTGGACCTGGCCCCTTCTGAGAAGAAATACGATTCGACCATGCACTGTTTGTAAGATTTGATGCATATACTCACCATGGAGAGGCAACCACTTGCATTGGAGTTGGCAGAAGAAGTAATGATGCTTCAGAAGAAGGTAGATAAGTTTAAGACTCATGAGATACTGACTCGATACTCCAAGCTCCTTGCCTTAGTGAATACCATTGCACAAATGGCATAAGTTGTATATGACAACTGTGGCGACAAGGACATAATAGTAAACATATTAGTTTCCAGCCATGAAGCAGATCTGAAATAATTTCAAGAGAAAAATAAGGGCAATAGGGCGGATCAGGAAAGGATCTTGGCCAAGGTATAGAAGTTATCAGAGGTGATCGAAACCTTAAGGGTTTCGATTAAAAATAAACTGAAAGAGTTGTACCCCCAAGTCACTCGTAGGATGGACGCGCTGGGATACCTTAGCAAGAATATGGAAAACATTGAAGATATGCTGAAGGCTAAGGGGGATGAGTTGAGTTTTGATGAGGTTAGCATTATTGTGGATAACTTACTTCAATAGGTGCATAATGAGGTGGATGCTTGTGTTAAGATTGAAGCCCCCGTGAAGAAAGATTTCCCATTTCTCATGCAACAATAACATGATACTTCCATTCTTCCATTCTTTATTCAAATAGAATATTATTTCATTTCCTCTATTCTTTATTCTTTGGTGGAAGGGCGGAGTGTTTCCGAGGACAGAAAACACATGTAGTATGGGGTAATGTTGGGCCCTGAATTGACCAAGTTGCAAGGAAGAGGTCAGCATGCACGCGAGAGGAAGTAAAGAAGGAAGGTGCTCAGGAAAAAGTGCCTAAGGGAAAAGAACGCGGGATAAGAAGTTGGCACATGTGGGAGTGGAAAGGTTTAGGGACTTAGCCATATTTTGAAGGAGTTGTCACAGGAGAAACACGTGAAAATATCGAGTAGGTATAACAAATGGATAAGGTGTCCAGCCTGGAGCCTTGGAGGTCAAGAAAAGAATACTCCATGTAAGGAATATTCCTAGGATGATCATTACAGGTAGTGGAGACATTTGCAAGCTGGCATAGACATTCGACCATGGAGGACCACACTTCCACTTGGCATGTGATTTGTCCATGAAGGAAACCAAGGTGATTCATCTAGATCCTATTTAAAGGAGTGCTTGGGTTCGAAAAAGAGGGAGGAGAGTAATAACAAAGTGCTGTTAGGATGGTAGTAGGGTTAAAAAGGGTTAAGTGGTAACAAGGTGCCGCAGAAATGCTTGCAAGAAGGGTTTGAAGCATATTAGGCATGGATTTGGGTAAGAAAAAGTGTTATAATGGGTAGAATAGCTAAGAACTCTCTTTGTAGAGTATTTTTATAGGGTTTAAGATACTATTCCTTGATGTATTCGGTCTGTATGACCCGTATGATTTAATTAGGCCACTGTAAATGTTTAATAATCAATATATGTGTGTGATTCTGGTTATTCATGTTCTTAAGTGTAAACCATTGTGTTTTTCATATTATTTTGGGTTAGATCTAGTTTCTATAAATGAGATGTGATTTTGATTTAATAGGGCAGAGTACTGCTAAAATTGGTAATTACATGGAAATTTAGTGGAACCTAGATGGAGGCATCACTAAGTTTGGAAATGTATGTGGAAGTTCAATTTGGTCTCGCCAACTTTTGGGAATGTGCACACCTTGTGGCATGTACGCCCCCCTTTTGGTGCGCACGCATGCGTGCATCTTCCTCAGGGTACTTGCATCATGCTTATCCTGCCTGCGCATGCACAAAGATGTGTGATGTGTGTGTGCACCCAATGTTATGGTGCATGCGCGTGTGTGCATGTACTATATGTATGTGCATGGGTGTGCATCCAAATTGAAAAAGTAGGTACTGCATCAAGAGAAGTTTGATTTCATACAACTTTGTCAATAATTTCTAGATATATTTGCTGTAGCATGCTATGAATGCTTTGAGAGGTTTCTGATCCACCATATTGGAACAACATACTATCGAGTTGGATCCAGAACCCAAAACTTCAATCAGGAAAAATAAAATGTCATTGAATCCCCACTATTGAGCCTCTCATGAAGAAAGAACTGACATAAGCTCACAGAGGCAAGTATCAGCTTCCTGAATCAAAGTCACTTGAGTTGGGTGTACAAACCAGGTACCAGTTAGGAAAAGGCATGGTCAGAAATGCATATTTTGTGTAGTATTATCCTAGGACTTGAACAAATCTTCTCTCAAGGACCATTATCCACTTCCTATCCATGGAGTAAATATTATCAGTAGTAGTTATCGGTAGAGATATTATCACTCCTGGATGGCGATGATTTAGGCTATAGTCAAATCGGTGGTGAAATAAGAAGACTAGTCTCAAGATGGTTTTCACCACCAAATGCGAAGACATATGCTTATAGGAAAATATCATTTAGATTGTCAAATGTCAGAGCTTCTATTCACAAAGGGATATGAATTATGTCCTTCAAGGAAATGATAAATAATTATAGTTCTTTCATGTATCTTCGATGATATGGGGCATTTTATTTCCATCTAAGAACACATAAAATCACCTCTATCACCTTAAGGCAAGTGTTCCAAAGATCCTAGGAGATATTAGAGTGTCTTCTACACACTCTATTGAAGAAGTGTATATTCCTAGCTCATGAAGGATAATTATCTTAGGTAACATTATCGTCTAAGCTGAGGGTATGATGATTCCGATCCAAAAATATATGAAGTTATCCAAGGGAATTCTATCATTACCAAGTCACAAGAAGACTCTCCAAATCTTCTTGGGGAGGCATCCAATTTTGTTAGAAGGTTAAAAATGCCTAATTTTTCCACTATTGTTAAGCCACTAATCGATTATAGAGAAGAATAATATGGTGTCCAAAATGGAAATCCTGGAGGGAATGGAGAGTTTTGAAAACTCATCAAAACTAGGTAAATCCATATCATAGCAAGCTCCAACTTGTGTCATAAATCATAGAATTCTTTCCAAATACTTCATCCTCTATGAAATCTCACATGGTTCAAACACTATCAATTGCAATCTTAGATGCTTCAAAATAACAACCATGGATCCAAGCTATCTCACTTGATTCATTTAGTTAGATCCTATAATACATATGAGGTTCCTGGTACTATTTCATAGTGAGGTAGCGCATTCTCATTGTTATTAGAATGTCCTTGAATAAGTCTTAGGCACTTGCATGTATCCTTACAACGGAGCATCCAATTTCTAGTATCTCATGTCATGGAGTGACAGAACATTTGGGGATCTCAACAAGGACTTGATATGAGAAAAATTTGTACAACCATTGGATTGACCATTGTTGGTATGGAGTATGAAATGTGAAATAAAGCTCACCAAATTAGTTTATGACAATGGATTGTGTGAACTTACTGGCTTCTCATATTAGCATGTTGAACCAAGTGTATGATTGAAGAAGTTGTTTTGGTGTTCCAAAATAATCAGGAACAAACAAATGATAGTAGTATCCCACTCCTTGATGGACTTGAGACATGATACATTTTATCGCAAACAAGTATATTCCCTCTAGAGTTAAGAACCGATTAAAAAGAAATTATTTTAGACTCCAATCCATTTCGTATGACTCTCAAGTTGATGGCATTTTATTTAATGAAAGAAGTGAATGGAATTTTATTGAGGTGCATCTGGAACCAATCAAATCGAGAAAGTGCTACATGAGTCTCCATGATAGAGAAATTGGAGGTCTTCTTATTGATCCATGAGGCATCCTAACTCCTCAAGATTCATGAAGGATGGTTTCTCTCACCTTGGCCGATTGTCAGATCACCTATAATCTCATCAGCTTGATCGAAATTCGAGGGGGCATATCTTAAATTACTACTAATTATTCCTTCTACGATTTCCACAAATTGATATGTTTACCTATCATCAATAGTGGCAGACTTCCTCTTACTATCACCGTTAATTAGTGGACATTACACTAGTTAAATAACTCTATAATGTCCAACCAATGCACCAATTTAAATGCTTACCTTGCACTAATTATCCTCTTTCCCATCAAATTGATGACATATCATCAATATAGCACACTTCCTCTTCTATCACCATTAATTAGCTACATTACGCTAGTTAATTAACCCTTCTATCCAATTAAATACACCAATTAACGACCTTATGTTAATTAATCCCTCTTTCTATCTAGACTAATTAATTATTATTAATTAATTAGCTTCCTCTTCCATTAAATCAATAAATCATCACTTATTTGATTAAATCCCTCTCATAGTCTAAATCATGCTAATTATTCCTCTAAAAAGCTTCTATAAGCTTACACACCTATTAATTAATCACTTTGGTTAATTAATAAAGCCCCTCAAACCCCATGGGTCACTAAAGGACAAACTAAACTCTCCTAAGGTTGACTCAACCCTTTCTAAACCTTCCTTATCCACAACTAACCCAACCTCTCCATTTATCCCACATGAAGAGGGATGTAGAGATTCTTCTATCCATTGGGCTATATAAGGAGCCCTCCTCCTACCTTTCTATTTACACCTACACTCCTAAATGAGCATAGAGCATACACTATAGCTATTTTATCATCTTTGAGCATTCTTCCATTAGAAGAGCTAGCCTTCTCCATTTCTTGCATTCATCCACCCAAGTTTTTGAAGTCATATGGAGATATGTCAAGTGGTCTTGTAGCCATGATTTGACAAGACTCCATTCTTAGAAACCTTGGGATTTCAAGCATATAATCAACTCTTTGATTGCTAGAGATCTACATAGGTTCAATCTCATCTCATTTAGCATTCAATAAGAGATAGAAGTTAATTTGTTTAGCATATTAGCTTGAAATGTTCATTTCATGTTTAATGTAGAAATGTTGATAGGTTAGCTTTTCTTAAGCTCTTAGCATGATGATGAATAGGTTTAGTTCAGCATTGTATTGAAGCTACTAGGTGTTAGTTTCAATTCTACTTACATAGCTAACTAACTCGTGCATACATTTGGCACGCCCGGTGGGACGGGTCCTTAGTCCCTTAACATTCTAGTTCAAATTTTATTGTTATTTCAAGTTTTTGGCTAACCCTTGATATACACATATGGGAAATAATGTTAAATTTCTTAGGATTTTGCTAATATTACATGTGTAGGATCTCATTTAGAGCTTTAATTCTAATGGGTTGTTGTCAATTTCAAGCTAACATACTAAAATTTGGAGTATTTTGAGCTTGTTGGTGTCATTTGGCTCATATTTTGACTGCAGAGATAGGCATAAGTACACAAACCCCTGGCACAGGCACACTAAACTAGGCATAGGCACACATCCCAACATGCACACACACACTCTGCTCTTCTCCTATATTGTACCTTTGTTATTGTCAGAAACCTGTCAGGTTGGCACACATACCCTAACCCTAACGTAGACACCCTAACCTTGGTGACACACACCATTCTGATGGCACACATGCATTATGTGTTTGTACCTATGGCTTAAGCACCCATATCCTAGCACAAGCACCCATAGGATATCTTGGGTGGCGTAGGTGCACTGTCTGAATTTCCATACTGCCTTTTTGCTAACCTTGGTGCACATGCCTATACCCTGGTGCACACACCCATATCCTGACGCAGGACATCTCTCGGGTGGCACAGGCACACTGTGGATCTAGATTTACACAGAGGGGTGCAACCACCCTAACCCACACACACATGCCCTAACCCACGCATAGGTGCTTTGGTCCGAGTTGGCATATTAATTTCAGGTTTCCAAAAATTTGTGTCCTAAAGTGCTAACATCATTGCAGGTTTTATTTTTTTTTCATGGGTATACTAGACTAGACATTGGATAAACCTTGCATGTTTAATTATAAGATTAAGGTCATGTATGCTCTTCCCTCACGTCTTTTGGGGTGATCTTGGGAATCAGAAATGATTCTTATGAATTTTATTACTTTGAGAATGTGTTGAATGTCCAAATTGAGCAAAGATGTATTTCACGTTTGAATTCAGTGTTTCCATTTGTTGATTTCTTGGATTTTGTGTCATGTATGCTCTTCTCTTGCATCTTAGGGTGATCTTGAGAATCAGAAATGCCATTTATTCTTTTCATGGAAAATTACTAATCCATTGTGTAGAACCAAAAACACTTGTCAAAGAAAAGGTGGCATTGAAACAAAATTAAACTACTAATACAATTTCTGTGTAGGTTACCAAAAGGTGTTCAAGAAAACCACATCCAATTTAAAAAAGATAAAAAACACACGCCACAATCATCAAAATTTGGAGAAGGGTACGTCTCGTCCGCTTAAATACTAGGACATAACCCCTTTGACATTTAACCTACAACAATGGGGGTAGGAACCCTAAAGTAGTGGACACGTAAGAGGGAACCTTGTCGATGAAACATGGAAAGTTCTCCACACAACCTCTTGACTAGATGAGACTTAGCGTCACAAGTCGTCTGTATCACCCCGTATTACATGATGGATGATTTATTGCCATTGTGCTTGAAGGGGGTAAAGTAAAGTCTGAGATATCCAAGAATTAGTCAGAGTGACTTTTCTTGGTAAATCAAGCTCGCTCTTAGATGACTTCACCTAGTCGAGTGAACCACCTAGGAAGCTATCTTTGACAAGGAGCCAAATTGGACTACATCAAATTCAATTTGAGTTGAGAGCTATTGTTCATCACAAAACATGTGAAGTGTTAATTTTTCTTAGTTTTTCACTTGCCCTAAGGTGAGGCAAAACTCTTCCAAAGTAAGGCCAACATTTTTCAACCCCAATTGATCTACTTCCTTCACTTTCTTTTGACAAAAGAAGAGTGACTTTGTTGATCAAAAGAAGAGTGACTACCTTTGCGTTATCAATTGATTGTTTTCACCACTTTTTTGTCTGTTTACACCCATCCATGTTTGCGGCTGGGTTGTTAAAACGTCTAAAGTGTGTGGAGATGTTTTTATATCATTGGTAGCCTTTTTGATCTTGATACCCAAGTCAAGATTGTCATCATAGTTAGGCTTGGTTCATCACTTTGATTCTCCTTTGAACAGTTATCTTGTTTATATCATGTCACTACAATTTTTGTATTTACGTCTTGTTTCTTGTAAACTTGACCTAAATATCTATATTGTAAGGTTACGCTATATACACTTTAACAATTCCTAGGTATACTATCGCTTTAGTTTGATTTCAATTATTACCTCGATTCTGAAGAGTGTTAAGTGTTACCACTTGTGTGTGTTATATCAATATCATCTTGATATCAATACCTTACTTTCTCATAAAGTTTGGTTAACATATCTTGGTGAAATTGTTGTGTCACTCACAATCGTAACTGACACCTTTTGGAATATAGGTCTTGATTGAATTTGGGATTGCTTCTAGTATACTTTGTTTGGAGGTCACGTTAACTTCTTGTTATTACTTATGCCTTGTTCATCTCTTTGAACTCGACATAAGTAGGGACATTTTGTTAATCATCATACGACACCAACTACCTTTTCAAAGACAAATTTAGGAAGTACTTCATTTGATTATTTGGTTTGAAACTCAAACATTGTGTGATTGATTATTTGCTTGGCTCATTCATTTAAGAGAAAATCATTGTGTCACGTTGGTTCTTTGACATTCATAACATACCTTAATTTCTTGACATTATTTTTTTCACTTAGGTTTGATAAAAATCTTTGAACACATTCACATATACCTTAGTGAAACTATTACACGTCATGGCTCCTAAAACAAGATTAGGACTCAAAAATTAGGACTTTGGAAGCAAGACAAATGCAAACTTGGGAAGCCTCAAACAAACAAGGGTCAAACCCTTTTATTGGCCATGATCTTAGGCCTTTATTCTCCACAGAGAAAGAGGTAGAAGAAATGATAGATCATAGCGGTGATGAGTTGGAATCACCACATGCGGAATTTGATTTCGACCCCACCTTGTTAGATGAATTCCTTTTTAGAAACAAGGATTGGGTACTAGCACAAGTTGTGGAGTTTAGGAGCCAGAATGCCTATCGAACAAGAGATAATCCCACCTACAAATGATGCTAATGAAGAGGAGAAACCTCTTATTAACATGGATGATATCTTAACACATGGACATGCTTCTACCTCTAATGTGGGAAATGATAATGTAGTGGGATATAGAATACCTTTCCTTAAAGTACCACGTAAAGTCAGAATAGAACATGAAAATGTTGAACAACCTCCACAACATGAAGAAGAAGAGGAACCTCTCGAAGAAGAAGTCACTATTCAACAAAAAAATTTGCAACCTTAGTTGAAAATTAGCTTTGTTAACATCTCATGTACAAAAAGAAACAAACAAGAATGTACAAAAGACAAAACCTAAGGTCAAAATTAGTGAACTTCAAATGGAAAATCAAGGAGAAGACTAAATACAAAACAAACACAATCGTATATATATATATATATATATCCTTGTTCTCCTACCAAAGAACAATTACTCACTTAAGAAATGCAATCTATGAAAGTGACACTTACAAGCCTCCAAGAGAGTACTATGGGAAATAGCAGAAAATATCAATACGAAGAGCTATGTCCCCATCCATTTGATAAAACTATGACGCTTCAACCCTTCCCTAAAAATTTTGACATGCCAAAATTTGAAAAATATAGAGGGAAAGGTGACCCGAGAGACCATGTAAAATATTTTTACATGGCATGCCAAGAAGTGGCCTACAGTGAAAATTACCTCATACGACTCTTTCCAAAGAGTCTAGGGGGCCAAGCCTTGGAATGGTTCACTCGCTTACCTCATGGGTCTATTTTCACATGGCCTGAACTGGCAGAAAGGTTTGTACGACACTTCTCATACAACATAGAAAGTGACATAACCATGGAAAACTTGTGTGGCACTAAACAATGTCCTAATGAGACATTCACTAGCTTCTTGAAAAGATGGAGAGGGATAGCCAGTCACTTCCCTTGTGCATTCCCTGAAAAATAGCTGGTGAGTATCTTTGTGCCCAATCTCAACCCAGACATCACTTTTCATCTACAAATGCATTGTGTTCACACCTTCGAAGAGGTTATTGAAAAGGGAATTCAAATAGAGAAAGCCCTTATTGCCAAAGGAACCATTAAACCACACTCTAAGGATAACCAAAATCCAAAACCTATGGAAAAAAGACCAAAAATATTTAACAAAAACAAGAACGTGGTGGGAGACAAAATCACATATTCCAAACGTGTACAAATGGTTCAAACTGGTCAACCTTTTAAACTGACCAAAGGGCCTATTCAACCACCACCTAAACGTAGAATGTTCACTCCTCTCAATGAGCCTTTGTCAGCCATATTGAAGCAATTGGATGCAGCTCACATGGTGACTTATCCCATGACACAACCCTTTGATGACAATGCTCCAAAACCATCATGGTACAAAGAGCATGACTATTGTGAATTACATCGTGTCAAGGGACACAAAATAGACAAATGTCTATGACTTCGTCACTACATCCAAGATCTCATCAACAATGGGGAGATAGAAGTGGATACCCCAGAGAAAAATCAGACGCCAAATGAAAAGATGGGAATATTCAAAGAACCATTCCCTAAACATGGTAAGTCAGATGAGAAAAATATGGATCGAGGAGAGTCATCCCAGAGTTACAAAGTGACAAATTATCTATATACCAAGAAGGAAAATAATCATTATGATTCACTCATTGGATTTATCCGCTCTCCTAGTGACCATGTGAACACCATTCAGATCAAGGGAAAGGATTGCGCTGTGGTAACAAGGCATGCCACCTCATGATTCCTGAACCCTCTCCGTCGACCCTGCAAGATGGTAGGTATAACCTCTTAGAACAACTTGAGAAGACGTCTACCAAGATTTCAATCTTGGATCTTCTCAAAATATCAAATGTACATAAGGAAATCTTGTACAAAACTCTTCAGGGGTCAGGAGTGCCACTAGAAGTAGACCATTCACATCTTCAAGCTATGGTGGCCAACATTGTACCAACTGAGTACATATCTTTTAATCATAGGGAGATCCCTATTGAAGATCCAACACATAATCTCCCCTTATATATTGAGGTATTTTTTACCCACCAAAAGATAAAATGGGTGCTTGTGGACAATGGATCAGGGCTGAATATATGCACGTTGAAATTAATTAAGCAACTGGGACATACAGAAGAATATCTAGAGTCCCACATCATTACCATAACCACTTACGACAACATGGAGTGGAGAATCAGTTGGCACAATCACATTACCCATGGAAGTAGGACCCACTTGTCATCAGATGAAGTTTCATGTATTGGACTTGGAACTTCCATACAATATGCTTCTTGGCCGACCATGGATTCATGCCATGCAGGTTGTGCCGTCAATGTTCCATCAATGCATCAAATTGAAACACGAGGGACACACTAATCACGATACAAGGATATCTAGAGCCCTTCGCTCACTGCAGAGCTCTCAATAGTTTTACGTGTAAGGGTGCCTATATGTGTCCCTCTGCTGATATAGTTGTTCCTCTTCAATCTGAAGCCATGGAGTCAAGAGTAGATTCAGATTCCCTAAGTTCTTGTTGCACCCGTGAGGCTTCTACATCAACTTCTCCTTTTGATTCATGGGAGATGAAGGTTCTGGAATATGGTTGTGGAGAGTATAATGTGCAACAAGATCTTTTGGTTTCAGACCTATCATTGTCACCTAAAACTAGAGGCCGACCCAACTATCATTTCAAATGGCCTAGAGATGAGAAATTATTGGGTCATTTTTACCTGGAGGGTTACTCGCTGAAGAGAAATTGTTGGACCCACCTACGACTTGGGTCCCAGAAGATACTCAACCAACTTGCTACCAAATCCTTGAGTATGAGAAGTCTAGCCGAATGATGTATTCCATGGGCTACAAGGGTCTAGGATGTGGAAAGAATGAGCAAGGACCGAGAGAACTAGTTCCTCTTCCACATTTCAAGATGGAAAGATACGGTATCAACATTTGACCCTATGGATCGCACCCCAATGATCAAGATGCCACCTGTTCTGAGCATGAAGATAGCTCTGATTATTTAGATAGTGACACAGATTCCCACTGTAGCCAATATGAGGATCTTGCCTCCATGAACCTATTCATGGATACTGTTTCCTTACCATAACCCCTACTGAACCTAAAATTGACCTTGTTTACCCTTGCCTTGTCGAATGGGACCAACAACGTCACGTGCCACTGGATCTCTTTGAAAATGATGAAGCCATTGCAGAATTCATGGGCATTTGAGATACAATTCCGATTGGAGACCATAATAAAGGTTTCTACATTGACTTAGATACCTGTGTACTTCAGTGAGGAAGTTGAGCTTCATGGTCAGCAAAACTTAAGAAAAAGTGAGGGAAAAAGTTCCAATGAAAATCCTCGGCAAAAACAAAAGTCCAAGTCACACAGTGAAAACCTCTTTGAGGTGCTTGGCTGAAAAACAAGTGAAAAAATCAATGGACAAGAAAAGTGACCACACCAAGGGTGAAAATCTTGTAGAGACACCCTTGGAAGAAGATCTCAATCTTCCTCCCGATCCTACGCATATGGAAGATTTGTCAAAAATGCTAGTAGAAGAAACCATTGATGTGAATATTGGAACAAAAGACGATCCAAAGATAGTCAAACTAGGAGCTTCACTCTCAACATGAGAACAAAAAACATTCACCATGCTTCTGTGGGAATTTGTAGATGTATTCGCATGGTCCTATAAGGATATGTCGGCTTGGATCCAACTTTGGTAGTGCATAACCTAGTAGTGCATGCAGATGCCAAGCCCATCAAACAAAATCTCAGAAAAATGCATCCACGGGTGGCTCTTCTAGTTAAAGAAGAGCTAGAAATATTGCTAGTGCAATAGCTTCATTAGACCTATTGATTACTCAGAATGGATATCAAACATAGTCCCCATACAAAAGAAACCTGTCAGGATCAGAATCTGTATGGATTTTAGAGACATTAATAAGGCATGTCCAAAAGATGATTTCCCATTGCCCAATATTGATATGATTGTTGATTCAACTGTAGGATATGAAATGTTATCTCTTATGGATGGATTTTCAGGCTACAATCAGATCAAAATCGTAGATGAGGATCAACACAAGATGACCTTCACAACCCCCTGGGGGACTTTTTGTTATCAGGTAATGCCCTTTGGCCTTAAAAATTCAGGAGCAACTTATCAAAGGGAAATGACCGTGATTTTCCATGATATGATTCATGACATCATGGAAGACTATGTGGATGATATCCTCAGGAAATCCAAGACAAGAGTAGATCACCCTGAGATTTTGCGGCATATCTTCAAATGCCTGCAGGAATACAAAGTCAGATTAAATCCTAAGAAATGTGTGTTTGGCATACTATCAGGAAAGTTGCTTGGATTCATTGTATCATGAAGAGGGATTGAGGTAGACCTAGCTAAAGTTACCACCATTACTGAAATGCCTCCTCCCAAAAACATCAAACAACTATGCAGCTTGTAAGGAAAGATCCAAGCTATCTACCACTTCATTTCCCAACTTGCTAACAAGTGTCATCGTTCACTCATCTACTTAAAAAGGATGTTGCCTTTATTTGGGGACCAGAGCAACAACAAGCCTTCACCTTGCTTAAGTAGTACTTAGCCAATCCACCTTCGTCCTCATGCCTCCAACTCCTGGTGAGCCACTCCTGCTGTATATTTCTGCTACTCAATTTTCTATTGGTGTGTTTCTCACCCAATATGACCTTGTCCATAAAGAAAAATTTGTGTACTATCTCAGTCATACTCTCATTGCTTATGAGCTCAACTACCCTCAAATTGAAAAATACTTGTTTGGCTGTAGTTTTTACCTTCCAAAAACTTTGCCATTACCTGTTAAATACTAAAACCAAGCTTATATCCAAAGTTGACCCGCTTAAGTACCTGTTGTCAAAACCCACCCTTACAGGTAGAATGGCTAATTGGATCATTCTACTAAGTGAATTTGACATTGAGTATGTACATCAAAAGTTGGTAAAAGGACAAGTACTCACCGATCAGTTAGCAGAAGCACCATTACCAGGAACAGATCCTATAAGTCTAGATTGGCTAGATGCTTCATTACTGTATATTGAGGAATCTGTCATGTGGCAAGTGCACTTTGATGGATATTTTACTTTTCATGGTTTGGGGGTAGGTGTGGTATTAATTACTCCTTCAGGTGACCCTATACCTCAATATTTTTACCTTGGTTTTCCTTGTACAAATAATATTGTGGAATATGAGGCACTCATCACGGGGATGAAGCTGGAAATCAAATGGGATATCCATAATGTTAAGATCGTTGGTGATTCACAATTGATCATCAAGAAAGTTAACGATGAATATAAAGTTCAAGGATGAGAAACTCATCCCCTACAAAAAACTGGTGGAAACTTTGAAAGAGTATTTTATGTGTATCACATTCAAATAGATTCCAAGAGCACAAAATAGATCCACAGACGCTATGGAAACCATAGGTTCTATGCTATGAATTCCACTAGAGAGCAAATGACATGCCAGGCCGCATTTAAATTTAATTTTTGAGAATCTACGCCAGCCTACGTATGACATGCCAGAATCATGTTTGGCTTGTGAAGTTGTTGGTCCCTATTCCCCATGGTATGCACACATCTTCACCTATCTTAAAGACAACACCTTCCCTCCTAACATATCTCTGTTCTGAAAAACAAATCCTTATCCACCAGATAGCCCATTACACCCTCTTAGGAGATACGCTCTATCATCATGGCTATGATGGGAATCTGTTGCATTGTCTAGATGTAGCAGAGTCAGTCCAAGTGATCAAAGAGGTACATGAAGGGGTATGTGGGCCCATACAAATGGAATGGTTCTAGCTAAGAAATTGTTGAGAGTAGGATACTATTGGCCTACTATGGAAACAAACTGCTGCAACTATGTAAGGAAATGCATACTATGTCAAAAGTATGGAAATTTCATCCATGCGCCATCACAGTCGTTGCAGCCAATCACAACCCCATGGCCATTCTCCAAATGGGGACTAGATTTAATAGGAAATCTCACCCCTACCTCATCTGATGGTCATACTCACATCATCACAGCTATGGAATATTTCACTAAGTGGGTGGAGGTTGTTCCTTTGACTTATGTTACAGGAGCTCAGATTTTAAAGTTTATCATGAATCACCTTATCTGTCGGTATGGCATTCCTGTGGCCATAGTTACTGAAAATGGAAAATCATTCAAGAACAAGATAGTAAAGGACCTTTGTCATCAATTTCAAATAAAATTGAAGTGGTCTACGCCATATTATCCACAAGGTAATGGGCAGGCTGAAGCCACTAACAAAACATTGGTTCAAATCATGGAAAAGATGGTGAGTAAGACAGGTCGCAATTGGCATTTGCAAATTCACCCAGCCCTTTGGGCTTATAGGACCTCCATTCGCACTCCTACTAGTGTGACACCCTATTCCCTAGTATTTGGAACCAAATCCATCATCCCATTGGAAATTAAGCTTCCTTCCCTGAGAATATCTCTTAGGGATTATCTGGACAAGGATGAGGATTATAGAGTGGCCAGGCTAGAAGAATTAGAACTCCTGGATGAAAAGCATGCATCCATGCCCTTAACCATCTCAAAGTGTATTAGAACAGATTCTCCAGAAATTACAACAAAAGGATCATACCTCATCAGTTTGAGGTTAGAGATTTGGTCATGAAAGAAAATCAGTTCAACACAAGGGCGGAAAGAGAAAAGAAAGGCAAGTTTGAACCGCATTGGTTAGGACCTTATGTCATTGTGGCCAAATATGGTATGGGAGCATACAAACTTGCCCATCCCAATGGTGATGAGCTCCATGAACCTATGAATGCCATGCACCTTAAGCATTTCTATGCTTAAACATGGCATAAAAATTAGAAAAGAAAATCAAAAAAAAGAGTAAAAATGATCAAAATACAAAAAAAATTAAAAAAGAGAAAAAGAAAAACAGGGTCATCCATATGTGAAAACCACACAATTGTGGCACTTTGGATAGGTCCCTTGGTGAAAACCGGTTTCCACACCTTGGGAGGATTCGTTGTTCACAAGCATCTTGTATCTGGAGGGTACTTTTACTTAGCCTAGGGCTAGTTCCGCACCTGCATCTGAGATTCCCTGTGAACCTATCCTATCAAGCCTTGATCCAAATTTTTCTCCTCTTATAAATCAGTGAAGGGATGGTCTTTTTATATCCCATCTAATGCTGGGGGCACTTCTGCAACTTCACCTTCCTATTTGTAAACACGTGGTGCCTGCCCTTGTATATTATCCATCTAATGCTGGGGCATCCACGTTTCTCGGTTACCTATGCATAGCTTTGGAAAATACCTAGAAAATCACAAAAACATTCAAAAAATCTTGAAAATCACAAAAACATTCAAAAAATCTTAGAAAATTGCAAAAAAAACATTCAAAAACCTTGCAAAATCACAAAAACATTCAAAAATGTTTGAAAACCCCAAAAAACAATAGAAAATTGTTTCACAAAAGCATAAAAATAATAGAAAATTGTTTCACAGAAAAACACAAAACAGTAGAAAAGTGTTTCACAAAACAGTCTGGCAAAAACATAACTTTAGTTTACTTACTTTATCTTGTTTCTTGCTTTGTTTGTGTACATTGTTTGCTTGTATAGTTGTTGTTTGTTTGTACATTTGTATAGTTTATTTCTTAGACATACTTTGATAAGATTCATCTTTTCTTGCTTAGATTAGATTCATTCTTACTTGTACATATGAAGTGTGTTTTTGCATGCTTGTAAATAATTGTACATAGTTGTGTTAATTCATGTTGGTTAGCACTGTGTATTTGGTTAATTTTGTTAACATTTGATTGTGTTTGCTTGTTGCATGTACATGGTTTTGTTATCACATCATCATATTTCCATCAATATCATCACATCTAACATCATCTATACATCATATAAATAAAAATCTAAGTATACATCATACATGAATGCTAAGCTAATCATCACATATCATATCATCAAATGGGGGCAAGAGGGATCACAAATATCAAAATCTATCCCCCCTCACACCAATATCATCATGTCATCCCATCCACTAATCTAAAGCATCACATGTACAATACAATTGATATCATCTATGGATCTATCATATCAAAATCAAACACATGTGGTACAAACATCTCAACTATCATCATGATACATACAAAAGTGTGAAATCAAATCATATAACATCATGACACATCCATAATCCATGTAATCAATCATCAAAATAATAAATTCCATCATCCCATAACAATTGTGCCACATCAAAATGTCCATGTATACAAGTATAAAATGTCTGTCTCAAAGAGGATATACATCATCGATACAAAATGGGCCATCAAAGGGCACAACTCATAAATTCCTTCATCAGAGGCGTACATCAAAAATGTTATACATCGATAAAAAATAAATCCTTCATCAGAGGCATGCATCAAAAACTGGTACATCATATACAACTGGTCAAGAATGATAAACACCTTCATAAGAGGTCTGTATATAATGATACAAGTACAATAGAATGAATATAATGAGGGTCATGGCTTGACTAGAACCCTCAGATGGACTGGCTGGTCTGTGCAATGGAGGAGGACCCATAACCTGTGTACCACACGGTCCTGTAGGCTACCCTCATGGCTTCTCCACTGATTCCTGAGGCCTCTCTGATCTTGTCGATCCACTCAACTGCTGGCTATAGGTGGGTGCCCGTTGACCAGCTAGAACTGCCTCATAATATAACTGATCGATAATAGGAGGTTCTACCCTCCACTGTAGCCAAGTCTCAGTGGGTGTGAGTTGTCACTATTGTCCCATCTGTGCATCGAAAGGATGCTACCTCTGCTGATAGTCATGAAACCTCGGTCTGACCCACTACTCGCTCTACATGAAACCAATCTCTCTCAGCTATCACTGGCTGTAGCTGGGTCTGGGTCTGTTGTAGTAGGCTCATCACCTGAGCCATCTAGAGTGGCCATCTGACGTATCTACTGGAAATGTACAGAGCCATCTCCTCCCTGGCCAGCCTGGACTCTAGCCTGGTCCTGCTCTGCTTTCACAACCAAAATGTGAGATCGGGCTGATCTCTCTCCACTATCAGCTGTTGCAGCTGCTACTGACATAAGGCAGCTAGCTATCCCTCGACATCTCCACCCTAAGCTTGGGGTAACCTCAGAAGCACTACAGAAGCCTATCCCTGTACCTGGCCCTGTACCTATCCATGGGCCTATCCTTGGTCTCATAATCTGGGCCTAGGACCCTGTGCATGACCCTGTACCTATGTGCCTGGCCCCATGTGCATGTCCCTATCCCTGCTCCTGGACTGCCTCTATCCAGGATCCTGTATTGGACCCTACCCATCATGTCGTTGACCATCAAAAGGATCATCAACATGACCTGCACCTGGGTCATCACCATCGGTGCTATATGGATCTCTGGTGGTGCTCGAATGCCTTCTCCCCATGCCTCATCTGATATAGTCAAAGCACCATGCAGAAAAATGGTCACATACCAGGCCATATAATCTAGTGTGGTGCCTGGGTCTCTAACCTGTCAGGGTTGAGTCCCAAACCTGTGGTACCACCTGTAAGAAGCTAGCTCTAGCTCGGAATACCTGTATACACGGCCCCATGGTCCACCTCTCTACATCATGGTGAGCATACCACATATTGGGTTGAGGGACACCCTAAACCCTGCCCAGCTGTCACTGACACCGGTCTACCCTATATATCTCAGTAATATAGCTATGACTGCCAAGAAGAAAGTGCTCTACCACACAGACACTAAGCTCTACTCCATCCTCAAGCCACTATATGTGTCTATAGGGCCTCTAGATGATATCTCTCTCCAGCAGCTCGTCAAACTCTCGTCGGTAGTAGTAGATGTTGCCTAGGTGCCCTCGTACATCATCTCCCATAGAGACCCATGCCATATATGTCGGCTCCTCTGGAGCTCGGGTGTGCAATGCACCTACAGGGTGCCCAATTGTTATATGGTCCCAGGACCAGATCTGTAGCAAAGACCAGCCCCACCATCTTCTGACAGTGGTAAGTAATCAGGTGTAGATCCTAGTATAAATGTGCCAGTATGCACTAGCCCTAGCAGTATCACTCACCACTGAACAATCTATGTACTAATGTGATCAATCCCATCGGAAATGATGTCCCTGTCTTATCAGTGAGTAAGAACCCACTGATAAGAGCCATCAAGTAAAGTGGTCCCCAGGTGAAGATTCATATCAGCTATACAATCATGTAAAGACATTGTCATACCCTCGTGGGGTATCTCATCATGGCCAAATAGGTCACTAATCACCGTAGTAATCCGACCAAAATCACTCGTATACTCAATCATCGAGCCTACAATGGGAACACGTAAAATCTACCACACGTCCTCCAGTGTGATGGTCATCTCTCCTGTGGGGAGCTGAAACACTGGCTCTCACTGTGCCACTGCTCAATCAAAGTGGTCAATAGGCCATGGTCTAGGGTAATCGATGGCATCCACACTACATAGCCTAAGCCAACCACCTCCAGTAGTATCGCCATCACATGCGACAGGTCTTGTTGGCACATGCTCCCCTCCATCTCGGCTATGTTTGTGTGTCACTCTCACATCT
Organism: Taxus chinensis; assembly: GCA_019776745.2. Lineage (NCBI taxonomy): Eukaryota > Viridiplantae > Streptophyta > Pinopsida > Cupressales > Taxaceae > Taxus > Taxus chinensis. The sequence continues at coordinate 1,020,588,869 of CM034146.1, read as the reverse complement.
TTAACACTGGCAACTATACGTCTCTGCAAAAATGTTGCATGTATTAGACACTAACAATTCTTCTAAGTACTTCTATTGTTCTTCTATCCTCCGCTAAATTTTATTTTTTCTTCTAAGAATTTTTTTTTGGCATTTTTCTCTCTTATTCATCTCTTTTAGGTGCCTCCATGCCCTTTAGGGCATGTGTGCACCTTTATGGCATGTGTGCCCCCCTTTTGGTGCACATGCATGTGCATGCATCCACCTCAAGGTGCTTGCACCATGTGTTTTCCTGCCTGTGCGTGTGCACGGGTGTGTGATGTGTGTGTGCACCAAGGTTTTGGTGCATGTGGATGTGCACATGTACTATATGCATGTGTGTGGGCACACATATGACTTTTTGGGGTGTATGTGCATGTGCTACACACATTTTATAGTGCCTATGCGCATGTGCACGCATGCACTTCAAGGGTACTTGCGCCACCATAGGGGAGCCTGTGCCCCCATAATGGCATGCACGCTTGCATGCTTGCTATACCCTACTTCTACACTCCTAATTAAAGCATTAATTACACTATTAAATGTGAAATTGGCATGAAGTAGGTCAAGTTACTCATGAAGAATCCATCGTCTGTAGTGTTGAGTGTACTCCCAAACTCGGTCAACACGTCTCATGTGGGCTTGTCCTCTTGCCATCATCCTTGTCATTATCGGGGGTCTCGCGGTAAAATTTCGGCAGTGTCGGTAACAAATGAATTGGTCGTGATGATTTACCCCCCTTGGGTGGGGTATATTAAACCATTCTCACCGGCTGTGATGACTGGAAGACTGTTTTGACTGCCGTTGTTTCTCTAACTCTTCTTCTACTCACCGTGAATAATTATTTTATTTAAATAATTATTTTTCTTTCATTTTTCATCATGCTGGGGCATTCTTTTCCATCTGGTACTCATTTGTTCTCACTAGGACAATTTTATTGCTCCTAGGTGATATCCCTTCTTCTACACACTCCATCAAATAATTATTTTTTATTAAATAATTATTTTATTAATTTTTCCATTGTGCTGGGGAATTATTTACCGCCTGTTACTTCTTTCTTCTCCATGGGGCATTTCTTTTGCATCTGGGAGATTCTTGCTGATTCTTATACTTTCTTCTTACACATCTAACCTGTCAAAAATTAAAAATCCAAAACATTATATATCCAGCCAAAATCCATTTTTTTTCAAAAATTCTCCAAAAAAATCCTAAAATATTGTAAAAACTCACAAAACTAGGTAAATCTAGCTCATAGTAGCTGAAACTTGTGTCTTGCGCATGGTATTCTTTCCATATCCTGTTGGAAATTTCACATCTTCGCTGATCAAATGACTCATGAATCATCAATATTTTCAACCATTTACAAAGCTAGCCCGCTTGCTTCGTCAGTACTCTGGGGCACATATAGTTTCGTGGTACTTGTTTCATAGCGCACTACACTTTCTCATTGGACCTAGTGTCATTCATCATCTTCCCTTGCATGTATCCTTTTTCAGGGCATCATTTTTAACCCTTGTCATCAATCATGAACATTTGGGGATCTTCAACTTGATAACAAAACATTTGTACAACCTTCTTGACTGTTGTTGGTTGGAATATGTGTGTTTGTACTTATTTTCCCTATTAAATGAGCTATGTTTCCTTCTCATATTGCATTGCTTTTTGTATGTTTCATTGAGTGGGTGTTTAAGCAATGGACAACTATTCGTAGTATGGCTTTTCATGTCATCCTACTTTTTTCGTATGCTTATATTTTTAGTAAGGACCGATGACGTAGATCTTTGGCAATATGATGACAATAAAGTTGTTTCAATACACTGGATGAAAGCTTACTCTTTTCTTTCCATCTTCATTCCTCATGTATATCATTCTCCTATCAACACTATTCTTTTTATTCACCTGGGGCATCCTGCTCCTACCCATTCTTCTATTTCCTTTCTCTCACCTTTTACTATTATCGATCGCCTTCTCTGATCACCCCATCGACACTCGAGGGGGCATCTCTCACTTCTACTAATTTTCCTTCTATGATTTCAAAATTTATGTCTACTATCTCTTAATTAATTCCTCTTTCTATCTAGACTAATTAATTATTATTAACTAATTAGCTTCCTCTTCCATTAAATCAATAAATCATCACTTATTTTATTAAATCCCTCTCATATTCTAAATCATGCTAATTGTTCCTCTAAAAATCTTCTATAAGCTTACACACCTATTAATTAATCACTTTGGTTAATTAATAAATCCCCTCAAAGCCCATGGGTCACTACAAGACAAACTAAACTCTCCTAAGGTTGACTCAAGCCTTTCTAAACCTTCCTTATCCACAACTAACCCAACCTTTCCATTTATCCCACATGAAGAGGGATGTAGAGATTCTTCTATCCATTGGGCTATATAAGGAGCCCTCCTCCTAACTTTCTATTTACACCTACACACCTAAATGAGCATAGAGCATTCACTATAGCCATTTTATCATCTTTGAACATTCTTCCATTAGAAAAGCTAGCCTTCTCCTTTTCTTGTAGTCATTCAACCAAGTTTTTGAAGTCATATGGAGATATGTCAAGTGGTCTTGTAGCCATGATTTGACAAGACTCCATTCTTAGAAACCTTGGGATTTCAAGCACATAATCAACTCTTCGATTGCTAGAGATCTACATAGGTTAAATCTCATCTCATTTAGCATTCAATAAAAGATAGAATTTAATTTGTTTATCATATTAGCTTGAAATGCTCATTTCATGTTTAATGTAGAAATGTTGATAGGTTAGCTTTGCTTAATCTCTTAGCATGATGATGCATAAATTTAGATTAAAATTGTATTGAAGCTACTAGGTGTTAGTTTCAACTTCTACTTACATAGATAACTATTTCATGCATACATTTGGCATGCCTGGTGGGAGGGGTCGTTAGTCCCTTAACATTCTAGTTCAAATTTTATTGTTATTTCAAGTTTTTGGCTAACCCTTGATATACACATATGGGAAATAATGTTAAATTTCTTATGATTTTGCTAATATTACATGTGTAGGATCTCATTTAGAGCTTTAATTCTAATGGGTTGTTGTCAATTTTGAGCTAACATACTAAAATTTGGAGTATTTTGAGCTTGTTGGTGTCATTGGCCGTATTTTGACTACAAAATAGGTGCAGGTACATAAACCATGGCACAAGCACACTAAACTAGGCACATAAACAACACATGCACTCTGCTCCTGTACTGTACCTTTACTACTATCGTAAACATGTTAGGCTAGCACATATACCCTAACCTTGGCGTAGACACCCTAACCTTCGGCACACACACCATTCTACTGGCGCACACATTTTCTATTTGTACTTGTCTTTGATAACCCTAGCACACTTTTTTTCTAAATCCTGGTGCACATATCCATATATTTTGCTAGTATTCTCTCAGGTGGCGCAACCACATTGTTTGAGTTTCCATACTACCTTTTTGCTAACCTTGGTGCACACGCCTATACTTTGGGCAATACGCCCATATCCTAGAGCATAGGCATCTCTCGGGTGGTGTAGGCACACTGCGGATCTAGATTTACACAAAGGGGCACTAAACCACACACACATGCCCTAACCCATGCACAGGTGCTTTGGTTTGAGTTGGCATATTAATTTCATGTTTCAAAAAATTTGTTTCCTAAAGTGCTAACATCATTGCAGGTTTTATTTTGTCATGGGTATGCTAGACTAGACATTGGATAAACCTTGCATGTTTTAATTATAAGAGTAAGGTTGTGTATGCTCTTCCTTGGCGTATTTTGGGGTGATCTTGGGAATCATAAATGATCCTTATATCTTTTATTGCTTTGAGAATGTGTTGAATGTCAAAATTGAGAAAAGATATATTTTGCGTTTGAATTAAGTGTTTCCATTTGTTGATTTCTTGGATTTTGTGTCACATATGCTCTTCTCTTGCGTCTTAGGGTGATCTTGAGAATAAGAAATGATGTTTATTCTTTTCATGGAAAATTACTAATCCATTGTACAGAACCAAAAAAAACGCTTGTCAAAGAAAAGGTGGTGTTGAAACAAAATTAAACTACTAATACAATTTCCATGTAGGTTGCCAAAAGGTGTTCAAGCAAACCACATCTAATTAAAAAAGATAAAAAACACACCACAATCATCACATAGTGTATTTGCGGATTCAGATAAGGGTGTACATCCCATCCGCTTAAAACTAGGACATAACCCCTTTGGCATAAGCCTTAAGCTACAACAATGGGGGTGGTCCTAGGAACCCTAAATTAGTTCACACAAGAGGGAACCTTGTGGATGAAACGGGAAGTGCTATGCACAACCTACTTGACTAGTATTACCATTTATGAGATTTAGCATCACAAGTCGTCTGTATTGCGACCCCAGTGAGAGTACACGATGGATGTATTTATTGCCCACTATTCTTGAAGGGTGTAGATGCCTATAATTTAGCTTGAGCAATTTAAAAACTTAAATTACAGTAATTATACCCTTTCCCACAAGTGGATGACATATCGTCAATATAACACATTTTCTTTTCTATCGTTGTTAATTAATTACATTACGTTAGTTAATTAACTATTCTATCCGATAATGACACCAATTAATGGCCTTCTGTTAATCAGCTCCCATTTCTATCTAGATTAATTAATTATTTATAATTAATTAAGCTCCCCTTTCTATCTAGATTAATTAATTATTTCTAATTAATTAATCTCTCCTTTATATCTAGATTAATTAATTATTTATAATTAATTAAACTCCCCTTTCTATCTAGATCAATTAATTATTTCTAATTAATTAATCTCCCCTGTTCTAGCTAGATTAATTCAATTATTTCTACGTTAATTAATCTCTCTTTTCTATCTAGATTAATTAATTATTTAGTAATTAATTAACACCCCTTACTCTATCTATAGTTAATTAATTATTCTTAATTGATTAATTATCTCTTCTATTTAATCAATAAATCGTCACTTATTTGATTAAATCCCTCTCATAATTTAAATCATGCTAATTATTCCTCTAAAAATCTTTTATAATCTTACACACCTATTAATTAATCACTTTGGTTAATTAATAAAGCCCCTCAAACCCCATTTTTCACTAAAGGACAAAGCTAAACTCTCCTAAAGAAGAGTGACTACCTTTGCATTATCAATTGATTGTCTCTGCCACTTTTTTGTCCATTTACGCCCATCCATGTTTGTGGTTGGGTTAGTTAAACATCTAAAGTGTGTGGAGACATTTTCATATCATTGGTATCCTTTGTGATCTTGATACCCAAATCAGGATCATCATCATAGTTAGGCTTCATTCATCACCTTGAACTTCCTCGGAAAGGTTACCTTGTTTATATCATATCACTACCATTTTGGTATTTACGTCTTGTTTCTTGTAAACTTGACCTAAATATCTGCATTGTAAGGTTACACTATACACACTTTAACAATTCTTAGTTATACTATAAGATTTTAGTTTGATTCCATTACTAGCTTGATTTTGAAAAGTGCTACGTGTTACCACTTGTGTGTGTTATATCAATATCATCTTGATATCAATACCTTACTTTCTTGCAAAGTTTGGTTAACATATCTTGGTGACATTGTTGTGTCACTCACAATCATAACTCGCACTTTTTGAGATATAGGTATTAATTGAATTTGGGCTTGCTTCTCGTATACCTTGTTTGGAGGTCACGTTAACTTCTTGTTATTACTTACACCTTGTTCATTTCTTTGAAATCAACATAAGTAGGGACATCTTGTTAATTATCTTACAACACCGACTACCTTTTTGAAATAAACCTAGGAAGTACTTCATTCAATTGATAGGCTTGATACCAAACATTGCATCACTGTTGACTTGCACATTTTTAGGCCATCACTTTATCACATTGGTACTTTAACATTCATTATACTCATTCAATTCTTGACATTCTTTTTACATTTCACTTAGGTTTGATAGCAAATATTTGAACACATTCACAGATACCTTAGTGAAATTGTTTCACATCATGGCTCCTAAAACAAGATTAGGACTCAAAAGGTAGGCTTTGGAAACTAAACAAACGCAAACTTAGGAAGCCTCAAACAAACAAGGGTCAAACCCTTTTATTGGCCATGATCTTGGGCCTTTATTCTCTATGCGGAAAAAGAGGTAGTAGAAATGATAGATCATAGTGGTGATGAGTTAGAATCCCCACATGCGGAATTTTACTTCGACCCCACCTTGTTAGATGAATTCCTTTTTAGAAATAGGGATAGGGTACTGGCATGAGTTGTAGAATTGGGAGCCAAAATTCCTATTGAACAAGAAACAATCCCACCTACAAATGATGCTAATGAAGAGGAGAAACCCCTTATTAATATGGATGATATCTTAACACATGGGCATGCTTCTACTTCTAACGTAGGAAATGATAATGTGGTGGGATATAGAATACCTTTCCTTAAAGTACCATGTAAAGTCAGGATAGAACACAAAAATGTTGAACAACCTCCGCAACAGGAAGAAGAAGAGGAACCTTTTGAAGAAGAAGTTACTATTCAACAACAAATTAGCAACCTTAGTCGACAATTAGCTTTGTTAACATATCATGTGCAAAAATAAACAAACAAGAATGTACAAAAGACAAAACCTAAGGTCAAAATTAGTGAACTTCAACTAGACAATCAGGGAGAAGACAATATGGAACATCATCATGTATATATCCCTACTTCTCCTACCAAAGAACAATTACTCGCTCAAGAAATGCAATCTATGAAAGTACACTTACAAGCCTCTAAGAGAGTACTGTGGGGAATAGTAAAAAATATCAATATGAAGAGCTATGTCCCTATCCATTTGACAAAACTATGATGCTTCAAACCTTCCCTAAAAAGTTTGACATGCCGAAATTTGACAAATACAAAGGGAAGGGTGATCCACGAGACCATGTAAAAGATTTTTATATGGCATGCCAAGAAGTGGCCTACAGTGACAACTACCTCATACGACTCTTTCCAAAGAGTCTAGGGGGCCAAGCCTTAGAATGGTTTACTCGCTTACCTCATGGGTCTATTTTTACATGGCTTGAACTGGCATAAATATTTATACAACACTTCTTGTACAATATAGAAAGTGACATAACCATGGTAGACTTGTGTGGCACTAAACAACATCCCAACGAAACATTTTCTAGCTTCCTACAAAGATGGAGAGGGATAGCCAGTCGCTTCCCCTGTACATTCCCTGAAAAAGTAGCTTGTGAGTATCTTTGTGCCCAATCTAAATCCAGACATCACTTTTCACCTTCAAATGCATTGTGTTCACACTTTCGAGGAGGTTATTGAAAAGGGAATTCAAATAGAGAAATCCCTTATTGCCAAAGGAACTCTTAAATCACACTCTAAGGATAACCAAAGCGTTAAACCTACGAAAAATCTGAAAATATTCAACAAAAAAAAGAACGTGGTGGGAGATGAAATCACATATTCCAAACACGTGCAAATGGTTCAAACTGGTCAACCTTTTAAACTAACCAAAGGACCTATTCAACCACCACCTAAATGTAGAATGTTCACTCCTCTCAATGAGCCTTTGTCAGGTCATATTGAAACAATTGGATGCAGCTCACATGGTGACTTATCCCACAACACAACCCTTTGATGACAATGCTCCAAAACCATCATGGTACAAAGAGCATGACTATTGTGAATTACATCGTGTCAAGGGACACAAAATAGAACAAATGTCTACGACTTTGTCACTACATCCAAGACCTCATCGACAATGGGGAGATAGAAGTGGACAACCTGGAAAAAACTCAGATGCCTAATGAAAAGATGGGGATATACAAAGAACCATTCCCTAAACATGGTAAGTTAGAGGAGCCAAATCCAGATCGAGGAGAGTCATCCAGAGTTATAAAGTGGAAAATTATCTATATACCAAGAAGGACAATAATCATTATGATTCACTCATTAGATGTATCTACTCTCCTAGTGACCATGTGAACACCATTCAAATCAAGGGAAAATATTGCACTGTGGTAATAAGGCGTGCCCACCTCACGATTCCTGAACCCTCTCCGTCGACCCCACAAAATGGTAGGTACAACCTTTTAGAACAGCTTGAGAAGACATCTCAAGATTTCAATCTTGGATCTCCTCAAAATATCGAATGTACATAAGGACATTTTGTACAAAACTCTTCAGGGGTTCAGGAGTGCCACTAGAAGTAGATCCTACACATCTTCAGGCTGCAGTAGCCAATATTGTACCAACTGAGCACATTTCCTTTAATCATAGGGAGATCCCTATTGAAGATCCAATGCATAATCTCCCCTTTTATATTGAGGTATTTGTTACCCACCAAAAGATAAAATGGGTGCTTGTGGACAATGGATCAGGATTGAATATATGCACATTGAAATTAGTTAAGCAATTGGGACATACAGAAGAAGACCTCGAGTCCCACATCATTACCATAACCACTTACGACAACACGGAAAGAGATTCAGCTGGCACAATCACATTACCCATGGAAGTTGGGCCCACTTGTCATCACATGAAGTTTCATGTCTTGGACTTGGAACTCCCATACAATATGCTTCTAGGCCGACCATGGATTCATGCCATGCAGGTCATGCCATCAACATTCCATCAATGCATCAAACTGGAACACGAGGGACACACTATCATGATACAAGGAGATCTAGAGCCCTTCGCTCACTGCAGAGCTCTCAATAGTTTTACATGTAAGGGTGCCTATACGTGTCCCTCTGCTGATATAGTTGTTCCTCTTCAATCCAAAGCCATGGAGTCCTGAGTAGATTCAGATTCCCTCAGTTCTTGCACCCGTGGTGCCTCTACATCAACTTCCCCTTTTGATTCATGGGAGATGAAGGTTCTAGAATACGGTTGTGGGGAGTATAATGTGAAACAAGCTCTTTTAGTTTTAGACCTCTCATTGTCACCTAAAACTAGAGGCTCGACCCAACTATCATTTCAGATGGCCTAGAGATGAGTGAACTATTGGGTCATTTTTACCTGGAGGGTTACTTGCTGAAGAGAAATTATTGGATCCACCTATGACTTGGGTCCCAGAAGATACTCAACCAACTTGCTACCAAATCCTTGAGTATGAGAAGTCTAGCCGAATGATGTATTCCATGGGCTACAAAGGTCTAGGATGCGGAAAGAATGAGCAAGGACTGAGAGAACCAGTTCCTCTCCCACATTTTAAGATGGAAAGGTATGGCATCGGCATTCAACCCTATGGGTCACACCCCAATGATCAAGATGCCACCTGTTCTAAGCAAAAGATAGCTCTGACTATTTAGATAGCATACAAATTCCCACTGTAGCCAATACGAGGATCTTGCCTCCACAAACCTGTTCATGAATACCGTTGTCCTCACCATAACCCCTACTGAACCTAAAATTGACCTTGTTTACCCTTTCCTTGTCGAATGGGACCAACAACATCATGTGCCACTGGATCTCTTTGAAAATGATGAAGCCATTGCAGAATTCATGGGCATTCATGATACAATCCCCATTGGAGATCACAAAAAGGGTTTCTACATTGACTTAGATACCTGTGCCTACTTCGGAGAGGAAGTTGAGCTTTCATGGTCAACAAAATTTAAGAAAAAGTGAGGGAAAAAGTTCCAATGAAAAGCCTCAGAAAAATTCAAAGTCCAAGTCACACAGTGAAAACCTCTTTGAGGCGCTGGCTGACAAACAAGTACAAAAATCAATGGACAAGGAAAGTGACCACGCCAAGGGTGAAAATATCATAGAGATGCCCTTGGAAGAAGATCTCAACCTTCCTCCCAATCCTACGTGTATGGAGGATTTGTCCACAATGCTAGTAGAAGAGACCATTGATGTAAACATTGGCATGGAAGATGACCCAAAAGTGGTCAAGCTGGGAGCTTCGCTCTCAGCACGAGAACAAAAAACATTCACCATGCTTCTGCGGGAATTTATAGATGTGTTCACATGGTCCTATAAGGATATGTCAGGCTTGGATCCAACTTTGGTAGTGCACAACTTAGTTGTACACAGAGACGCCAAGCCCATCAAGAAAAAGCTCAGAAATATGCACCTGAGGGTGGCTCTCCTAGTTAAGGAAGAGTTAGAAAGATTTCTCGCAGTAGGATTCATTCGACCCATTGATTACTCTGAATGGATATCAAATATCGTCCCTATATAGAAGAATCCTGTTGGGATCAGAATCTGTACAAATTTCAGAGACATAAATAAGGCATGCCCAAAGGATGATTTTCCGTTGCCTAATATCGATATGATTGTTGATTCAACTGCAGGATATGAAATGCTATCTCTTATGGATGGCTTTTTAGGCTACAATCAGATCAAGATAGCCAATGAAGATCAACACAAGATGGCCTTCACAACTCCCTGGGGTACTTTTTATTATCAGGTAATGCCATTTGGCCTTAAAAACATAGGAGAAACCTATCAAAGGGTGATGATGGTGATTTTCCATGATATGATCCATGACATCATGGAAGACTATGTGGACGATATCCTCAGGAAATCCAAGATGAGGGTAGATCACCCTGATATTTTGTGGCATATCTTTGAATGCCTGCAGGAGTACAAAGTCAGATTAAATCCTAAGAAGTGTGTGTTTGGCGTACTATCAGGAAATTTTCTAGGATTCATTGTATCTCGAAGAGGAATTGAGGTAGACCCCGCTAAAGTTACTACCATTACTGAAATGCCTCCTCCCAAAAACATCAAACAACTACGCAGCTTGCAAGGAAAGATACAGGCCATCTGCCGCTTCATTTCCCAACTTTTGATAAGTGTCATTCGTTCACTCACCTACTTAAAAAGGATGTTACCTTTATGTGGGGACCAGAGCAACAACAGGATTTTTCCTTTCTTAAGCAGTACTTAGCCAATCCACCTGTCCTCATGCCTCCAACTCCTGGTGAGCCACTTCTGCTATATATTTCTGCCACACAATTTGCTATTGGTGCATGGACCTTTTCCATAAAGAAAAAACAATACTGTGTACTATCTCAATCTTACTCTCACTTCTTACGAGTCATACTCCCAATATGACCTCATTGCTCATAGAAAAATTTGTGTACTATCTCATTCATACTCTCATCGCTTACGAGATCAACTACCCTCAGATTGAAAAAGCTTGTTTGGTTGTAGTTTTTACCTTCCAAAAACTTTTCCATTACCTGTTAAATACTAAAACCAAGCTTATATCAAAAGTTGACCCACTCAAATACCTGTTGTCTAAACCCACCCTTACCGGTAGAATGGCTAACTGGATCATTCTGCTGAGCGAATTTGACATCGAGTTTGTGCACCAAAATTCAGTCAAGGGACAGGTTCTTGTTGATCAGTTAGCAGAAGCACCTTTACAAGGAACAGAACCTGTGAATCTAGATCTACAGATGCTTCATTAATGTACATTGAGGAATCTATCATGTGGCAGGTGCACTTTGATGGATCTTTTACTTTTCATGGTTCTGGAGTAGGTGTTGTACTAATTACTCCTTCTGGCAACCCCATACCTCAGGCTTTTCACCTTGGTTTTCCTTGCATGAATAATATTGCAGAGTATGAGGTGTTCATCACTGGGATGAAGCTCGCAATCAAATGGGACATTCATCATGTTAATATCGTTGGTGACTCATAGTTAATCATCAAACAAGTCAATGATGAGTACAAAGTCAAGGATGAGAAGCTCATCCCTTATAAGAATCTGGTCAAAACTTTGAAAGAGTATTTTGTGTGTATCATGTTTGAATAGATTCCAAGAGCACAAAACAGATTTGTAGACGCTATGGAAACTGTAGGTTCTATGCTATGCATTCCACCAAAAAGTAATGATATGCCTTTCTTTGTTGAAAATCTACGCCAGCCTGCATGTATGACATGCCAGAATCCTATCTGGCTTGTGATGTTGTTGGTCCCAATTCCCCATGGTATGAGCCCATCTTCACTTACCTTAAAGATAATATGTTCCCTCCTGACATCTCCCATTCCGAAAAACAAAGCCTTATCTGCCAGATAGCCCGTTATACCCTCTTAGGAGGTATGCTCTATCGTCATGGCTACGATGGGAATCTGTTACATTGTCTCGATACAACAGAGTCAGTCCAAGTGATTAAAGAGGTGCACAAAGGGGTGTGTGGGGCCCACACAAATGGGATGGTTCTAGCCAAGAAATTGTTGAGAGTGGGCTACTATTGGCCTACCATGGAAACTGACTGCTGCAACTATGTGCGGAAGTGTGTACTCTGTCAAAAGTATGGAAATTTCATCCATGCCCCATCACAGCCGTTGCAACCCATCACAACCCCATGGCCATTTTCCAAATGGGGACTTGATTTAATAGGGAAGCTTACCCCTACTTCATCTGATGGCCACACCCACATCATTACAGCTACTGAATATTTTACCAAGTGGGTGGAAGTTGTCCCTTTGACCTATGTAATGGGTGCTCAGATCTCAAAGTTCATCATGAATCATCTTATTTTCCAGGTATGGCATTCCTACAGCCATAGTTACTGACAACAAAAAATCATTCAAGAACAAGACCGTGAAATATCTCTATCATCGGTTTCAAATAAGATTAAAATGGTCTACACCGTATTACCCCCAAGGCAATGGACAGACCGAGGCCACTAACAAGACTTTGGTTCAAATCATGGAAAAAATGGTAAGTAAGATAGGTCACAACTGGCATTTGCAAATCCACCTAGCTCTTTGGGCTTACAGGACCTCTATTCACACTCCTACTGGTGCGACACCCTATTCCCTGGTTTTTGGAATAGAGTCTATCATCCTATTAGAAATTGAGCTTCCCTCCCTACGAATTTCTCTTAGGGATTATCTGGACAAGGATGAGGATTACAGAGTGGCTAGACTGACAGAGTTGGAACTCCTGGATGAGAAGTGCATCCATGCCCTAAATCATCTTAAAGTGTATCAGAACAGAGTCTCTCACAATTACAACAAAAGGATCATACCTCGTCAGTTTGAGGTCAGAGATTTGGTCATGAAAGAAAATCAGTTCAACACAAGGGCAGAAAGAGAGAAGAAAGGAAAGTTTGAACCACATTGGTTAGGACCTTACGTCATTGTGGCCAAATATGGTACGGGAGCATACAAACTTGCCCATCCTAATGGTGATGAGCTCCGCGAACCTATGAATGCCATGCACCTTAAGCGGTTCTATGCTTAAACATGGCACAAAAATCAGAAATGCAAACAAAAAAAAAAAGTAAAAATGATCGAAATACAAAAAAAAATTATTAATTAAAAAGAGAAAAAGAAAAAGAGAAAACAGGTCATCCATAAGTGAAAACCACACAATTGTGGCACTTTGGATAAGTCCTTGGGTGAAAACCGGTTTCCGGCGCCTTGGGAGGATTCGTTGTTCACAAGCATCTTGCATCTGGAGGGTACTTTTACTTAGCCTAGGGCTAGTTCCGCATCCGCATCCAAGATTCCCTGTGAGCCTATTCTTGTCAAGCCTTGATCCAGATTTTTCTCCTATTGTTAGTCTGTGAAGGGATGGTCTTTGTCTATTCCCCATCTCACGCTGGGGGCACTTCTGCGACTTCACCTTCCTGTTTATAAGCACGTGGCGCCTGCCCTTGTATATTCTCTATCTAACGCTGGGGGCATCCACGTTTCTCGGTTACCTGTGCATCACCTCAGAAAACTTTGGAAAAACACAAAAACATTCAAAAATGTTAGAAAATTAATAGAAAATCACAAAAATCAAAACAATAGAAAATTGTTTCACAAAAATCAAAACAATAGAAAATTGTTTCACAAAAATCAAAACAATAGAAAATTGTTTCACAAAAATCTAAACAATAGAAAAAAATTTCACAAAAACACAAAAACAAACAATAGAAAAGTGCTTCACAAAACAATCTTGCAAAAACATAACTTTAGTTTACTTACTTTATCTTGTTTCTTGCTTTGTTTGTGTACATTGTTTGCTTGTATAGTTGTTGCTTGTTTGTACATTTGTATAGTTTATTGCTTAGACATACTTTGGTAAGTTTTGTCTTTTCTTTCTCAGATTAGATTCATTCTTCCTTGTACATATGCAGTGTGTTTTTGCATGCTTGTAAATAATTGTACATAGTTGTGTTAATTCATGATTGGTTGGCATTGTGTATTTTGTTAACATTTGATTGTGTTTGCTTGTCGCATGTACATAGTTTTGTTATCACATCATCATATCTCCATCAATATCATCACATCTAACATCATCTATACATCATATATAAATAAAATGCTACATGTACATCATACATGTATGCTATGCTAATCATCACGTATCGTATCATCAAATGGGGGCAAGAGGGATCACAAATATCAAAATCTATCCCCCCCGCACCAATATCATCATGTCATCCCGTCCACTAATCTAGAGCATCACATGTACAATACAATTGATATCATCTATGGATCTATCATGTCAAAATCAAACACATGTGGTACAAACATCTCAAATATCATCATGATACATACAAAAGTGTGAAATCAAACCATATCACGTCACACTCTAACTCTTCTTCTACTCGCCATGAATAGTTATTTTATTTAAATAATTATTTTCCTTACTTTTTCGCCATGTTGGGGCATTATTTGCCATCTGGTACTCATTTCTTCTCATTGGGACAATTTTATTGCTCCTAGGTGATATCCCTTCTTCTACACACTCCATCGAATAATTATTTTTTATTAAATAATTATTTTGTTAATCTTTCCATTGTGTTGGGGCATTATTTGCCGCATGTTGCTTCTTTCTTCTCCCTAGGGCATTTCTTTTTCTCCTAGAAGATTCTTGTTGATTCTTCTACCTTCTTCTCTATCCAAACTGTCAAAAGTCTAAAAAAATTTTTTAAAAAAAAAAAAAACATCAATTCAAAATCCAAAAAAAAATTCAAAACTTTTTCAAAAATCCTAAAAAATGTAAAATTTGCAAAACTAGGTAAACCAGCTCATAGCGGCTGAAACTCGTGTCTTACACATGGTATTCATTCCATATCTTGTTGGAATTTTCACATGTTCATGGATCAAATGACTCGCGGATCATCAGATTTACAACCATTTTCAAAGCTAGCCTGCTTGCTTCGTCAGTACTCTGGGGCACATATAGTTGTTTGGTACTGTTTCGTAGTGCACTACGCTTTTTTATTGGACCCAGTGTCCTTCATCATCTTCCCTTGCATGTATCCTTGATCAAGGCATCATTTTTAACCCTTTTCATCAATCATGAACATTTGGGGATCTTCATCTTGATAACAAAACATTTGTACAACCGTCTTGACCATTGTTGGTTGGAATATGTGTGTTTGTACTTGTTTTCCCTGTTAAATGAGCTTGTTTCCTTCTCATATTGCATTTCTTTTGTATGTTTCATTGAGTGGGTGTTTCAACAATGGAAAACTATTCGTAGTATGGCTTTTCATGTCATCCTACTTTTTTCGTATGCTTATATTTTTAATAAGGACCGATGACATAGATCTTTGGCAATATGATGACAATAAAGTTGTTTCAATACACTGATGAAAACTTGCTCTTTTCTTTCCATCTTCATTCCTCCTCTACATCATTCTCCTATCAACACTATTCTTCTTATTCACCTGGGGCATCCTGCTCCTACCCATTCTTCTATTTCCTTTCTCTCACCTTTTTCGATTGTCGATCACCTTCTCTGATCACCCCATCGACACTCAAGGGGGCATCTCTCACTTCTACTAATTTTTCTTCTACACTTTCAAAATTTATCCATACTATCTTTGAAGTGGCGTCACTTACGCCACCCCAAAGAGGGGAAAATGTAGACACCTATAATTTATCTTGAGCAATTTAAATACTTAAATTGTGCTAATTATACCCTTTCCCGCAAATGGATGACATATCATCAATATAGCACATTTTCTCTGCTATCGTCATTAATTAATTACATTACGTTAGTTAATTAACTCTTCTATCTGACAATGACACCAATTAATGACCTTCTGTTAATCAGCTCCCCTTTCTATCTAGATTAATTAATTAATTATAATTAATTAAGCTCCCCTTTCTATCTAGATTAATTAATTATTTCTAATTAATTAATCTCTCCTTTCTATCTAGATTAATTAATTATTTATAATTAATTAATACCCCTTTCTATCTAGAATTAATTAATTAATTTTCTATTAATTAATTAATTAATTAATCTTAATTAATTAATTATTCTCTCTTCTATTTAATCAATAAATCATCACTTATTTGATTAAATCCCTCTCATAGTCTAAATCATGTTAATTATTCCTCTAAAAAGATTTTATAATCTTACACACCTATTAATTAATCACTTTGGTTAATTAATAAAGCCCCTCAAACCCCATGGGTCACTAAAGGACAAAGATAAACTCTCCTAAGGTTGACTCAACCTTTTCTAAACCTCCCTTATCCACAACTAACCCAACCTCTCCATTTATCCCACATGAAGAGGGATGTAGAGATTCCTCTATCCATTGGGCTATATAAGGAGCCCTCCTCCTACCTTTCTATTTACACCTACTCCTTGATAAACAAAAGTGAGCATATAGTAATACACTATAGTCATTTTTATCATCTTTGAGCATTTCTCCATTAGAGTGGAGCTATATCATCATCCTTTTGCATTCAAACAATCAAGTTAGTGTTGTGAAGAAAAATGGAGTTAATCAAGAAAGGCCTAATAAGCCATGGCTTGATGAACCTCCATCTTTGATCATCTTGGATCAAGCAATCACTATCTCTTTTTGATAGCTAAAAGATCTACATAGGTCTAGTTTATTGATTTAGCTTTCTAAAGAGTAGAGCAATAAATGTTAGTATGTTAGTTTGAGGTTTATTTTCAAGATTCTAATGCATAGTATTGATGTTTATTACTTGTTTATCTCTTAGCATGATGATGTATTGATATTTGATTTAGGACTACTAAGTGTTAGTTCTAATCTTCTTAACTCAGTTAAACAAATGCATGAATACAAAGGGGGTAGAGTAAAGCTGAGATACTCCAAGAATTAGTTAGTGCAACTTTTCTTGGTAAATCGATCTTGCTCTTAGATGACTTGTGACACCTATTTGAGTGAACCACCTAGGATGCTATCTTTTACCAGGAGCCAACTTGGACCACATCAAATCCAATTTGAGTTGAGAGCTATTGTTCATCACGAAATATATGAAGTGTTAATTTTTCTTAGCTTTTCACTTTCCCTAAGGCGAGGAAAAACTATGATAAAGTGAGGCCAACATTTTTCAAGCCCAATTGATCTACTTCCTTCACTTTCTTTTGACACTTTTTTGATCAAAATAAGAGTGACTACCTTTGCATTATTAATTGATTGTTTTCGCCACTTTTTTGTCTGTTTACACCCATCCATGTTTGCAGCTGGGTTTTTAAACGTCTAAAGTGTGTGGAGACATGTTTATATCATTAGTATCCTTTTTGATCTTCATACCCAAGTCAATATCATCATCATAGTTAGACTTGGTTCATCACTTGGTTCACTACAATTTTAGTATTTACGTCTTGTTTCTTGTAAAATTGACCTAAATATATATATATATATATATATATATATATATATATATATATATATATATATATATATATATTGTGTTGGTACCCAAATTTGTTCTCCTTTTCAGTCTGAGAAACATCAAAGATATGTCATGAAGCTTGAAGTCAGATAGATCATGATGTGTGTTGTTTTGTAGCCAGGGAGGTGATCTAATTGGCACTCAGATTTGTGGAGAGATGGATGGCACTTTGAAAGGATTTGATCTGACCCTCACTATTTTAGGTTGTGCCTTTTCAACCAAGGTAAGAGAACCTATATTGTAACCCCCCAAATGGTGAAGGAGATGAAGATATCCCTTAATTTATGCAAATAGTATGAAAAGGCCTTGGGAAAATATGATCAACACTCCAAATCTGACTTTCACAAGTTGTCACTCCCAGATCATGGAGATATTTTCAATGAAAGGCAAAGGTTACTGAAGACATTGTATAATCCTGATTTGCCTTGTGCATTTTTTGTAGATGGGTTAGATCCTTTTGTTGACACACAATGCAATGCACGGGTAGTATGGGTAGGATTAGTTTGTTTGAATGAATTTTTTGGTGGGGTGTTGACAAGACAAACTGGGATATATCAGATCTTTGACAACCTCTACAATACTTGAACAACTATCAAATACAATGATTCAAATAATCAAGATATTCTTTCAACTAGAAGAGGCATAAATGGAATCCCAGGTTGCACTCTTCACACAATATTTGAGAATTCACCACAAAATCTTGAAGTAAAGAAATCAATTAAACACAAAAATCCTTGATCAAACCATGCCTAAGGTACCCCTAAAGGCTTACAAACAATCTCTACAGTCAAGGAAGGTAAAGTGATTTTAAATTTGTTTATCTCTTTATTAGATGAAGGATCTTCTAAACATGAGATTGCAAATGCCACTAAACTCTAAACAAGAAATGGAGATTATGTGTGATTTCTAAAGACTTTCAATGCAAGATTGCAACAAGAACAATGAAAACTATTTGTAGGCATTTAAAAAATGATAACATATATCATATTGCCCAGAAAAACATAGATTAACTCAAGAGCTTGTTAGATTCATCAGCAAGGGAGAGTTTCATGAACAATCTCAGAGCTATATGATGGCTATACACTTGTAACCAACTCAAATACATGAAGATCCAACATAAAAGAAATTATTTTGGTTCTTTGGAGGGTTTTTTCAGAAAAAATGAGCTTTCTCTCAGAATTTGCTTGTGATTTTCAACTTCCCAACCCCTCTGCATTTCTCAAAAATACATTATATATCTCTTGCCACATTTGATCCTTCTTTCCCAAGAAAAGAATATGCCAAGGGATCAATTATGTTACAACAATTCTTCATGATTCACTGAAAATGACATTTAACAAATTTGTAACGAGAGTTGCCAGGTGTTTCTAAAATGGTGAATCATTGCAAATATTCGGATCATTATCCTTCCTGGATGCACATTTTTCATCATTAAGACATGCAAACACCTTTTCACTCATCATTTCACCTTTTCACCCTTTAAAATTACCTCTAGAAATTTTAATTTGACATTTCTCGTGTTTACTCGGGCTGGGGCAAAAAATTACTTCAAAAACATCTCAAATCAAAATATTGAGTCATGAAATCGATTCCAATGCTCCTAGAAGGCAAAAACGACATGAATTCACCAAAAAATTGATGAAAAAAGATGTAAAATTCACATCTCCAAGCTTCTTGGAGAAAAAATGGCAGCCAAAAATGAAAGTGCACATCTGCCCTTGATCCGCGCTTTGTCCTTTAATCTGGGACCCTCCACGTGTCAAAAAACAATTGGGACCGAAATTGGGATCATTTTTTACTTTTCCACATTTTGTGGAAAAATGGAAAATTTGACTTTTTTTCTCTGCCCCTCAGCCCTTGAAATTTTGGAGCTGACACGTGGCACATGGTGGGTCCCATTGGGATCGCGCTTCAATTATGCACATTTTGACCTTTTTTGGAAAATTGGAAAATTTTCACTTTTTCCCCGCGGGCCCACACCTCCAATTTCTCCCTCGCCACATGTCTCCTTGTGATTCGTTACAGGTCAGCGCTCCAAATTTTGATTCTAAGACTTTTTTGTATAAGGGAAAAAATTCCCTCCTGCCTCCGCCGGCCCGCCTCCTCTGTCACGTGTCCATCTCTCTTTTGCCGAGGACCCGTGGGCTTAATCTTCATTTTTACTCCCTCTAAGCCAAGGGAAAATTCACAACTTTGTCTCTGTGGGCCCGCGCCTCCGATTTCTTCCCTACCACGTGTTGGTCGATGATTCACTAGTTGGCCAGCACTTAGAATTTTGATTTTAAGCCTTATTTGTAAAAGGGAAAAAAATTTCTCCTACCTCCACCGACCCACCTTTTTTGACCCGCCTTGTCCGCTTTTCCCACCACATTTCGATCATTGATTTGCTTGCGGGCCTACGGCTTAAAATTTTGCCTTAATTCCTTTTGCCAAAAAGTGGAAAAATTCCCCATTTCCCTCCGCAGCCCGCACTTCCCTCTAACCATGTTGGACACGTGTCCACCTGTGATTGGCCACAGGATTTCAGGAAAAATTTTGTCTTTAGGAAATTTTGCAAAATAAAGCCAAAATTTTCAAAGGAGATCCGACTCCCTGCCTCTCCTAAGCTAATAAGAACATGCCATGTAGGCAACTTTGAAAAAGGCGGAGCTGTGGAGCCAAATTTGCCACTTTGCCAAAAAAAATAAAAAAAATGACAAGTTAGAAACATTTCCCCGCCGCACCTTAGCCAATGAAAACCCGCCACGTTGCGAATACCTTCTGAGGATGAATTTAACGGGTAAATGAAGCCCGTATGACTGTCAAAACGTAAAAAAAAATTCAAAGGATGCCCTAGAATTCAATTTTTTCACCAAGGATGGCAAATATTTAGATTTTAAATCAACTGAACCATGTTTTTTACAACATTCCCGATCTAGGATTTGGATTTTCAAATACAAAAAAGTATGATTTGATCAATTTCGATTTTTCCAGGATCTGACAAAGGGAAAAATGACATATCCCGCAAAATTGGAAAAACTAGGGCATAGAAAAGGGAAAACTTGGATTATTCTTTCAAATTAGGGAAAAACAACAAGTTTTTGAGCATTTTAAAGCATTCAATTGGAGGGGAAAAATTTCAGACCATCAATTTAAAGGGTAAAACATTTTTGAGCACATACAGTTTGGAAAATTAGGGCAACATGGTGCAAGCTCAAAAATGGCACCAACATATTGTAAGGTTACGCTATATACATTTTAAACAATTCTTAGGTATACTATCGCTTTAGTTTGATTTCAATTATTACGTCAATTGTGAAGAGTGTTAAGTGTTACCACTTGAGTGTGTTATATCAATATCATCTTGATATCAATACCTTAATTTCTTGTAAAGTTTGGTTAACATATCTTGGTCAAATTTTTGTGTCACTCACAATTGTAACTGAAACCTTTTAGAATATAGGTCTTGATTGATTTGGGCTTGCTTCTAGTATACTTTATTTGGACGTCACATTAACTTCTTGTTATTACTTACGCCTCGTTCATATCTTTGAACTCAACATAAGTAGGGACATTTTATTAATCATCATATGACACCAACTACCTTTCCAAAGAGAAATTTGGGAAGCACTTCATTTGATTATTTGGTTTAAAACTCAACATTGTGTGATTGAATCTTGCTTAACTCGTTCATTTAAAACAAAATCACTGTGTCACGCTGGTTCTTTGACATTCATAATATACCTTGATTTATTGACATTCATTTTTTTCACTTAGGTTTGATAGAAATATTTGAACACATTCACAGATACCTTAGAGAAACTATTACGTGTCATGGATCCTAAAACAAGATTAGGACTCAAAAAGTAGGATTTGGAAGGAAGAAAAACATAAACCTGGGAAGCCTCAAACAAACAAGGGTCAAACCCTTTTATTGGCCATGATCTTGGGCCTTTATTCTCCATAGATAAAGAAGTAGAATACATGATAGATCATAGCGGTGACGAGTTGGATTCACCACATGCGGAGTTTTATTTCGACCCCACCTTGTTAGATGAATTCCTTTTTAGAAAAAAGGATCGAGTGCTAGCACGAGTTGTGGAGTTGGGAGCTAGAATGCCTATCCAACAAGAGATAATCCCACCTACAAATGATTTTAATGAAGAGGAGCAACCTCTTATTAACATGCACGATAAATTAACGCATGTACATGCTTCTACCTCTATAGTGGGAAATGATAATGTAGTGGGATATAGAATGCCTTTCCTCAAGGTACCACATAAAGTTAGAATAGAACATGAAAATGTTAAACAACCTCCACATCATGAAGAAGAGGAACCTCTCAAAGAAGAAGTCACTATTCAAAAAACAATTTGCAACCTTAGTCGATAATTAGATTTGTTAACATCTCATATACAAAAAGAAACAAACAAGAATGTAAAAAAGAAAAAACCTAAGGTCAAAATTAGTGAACTTCAAATGGAAAATCAAGGAGGAGACAATATGGAATACAAGAATATATATATCCCTGCTTCTCTTACCAAAGAATAATTACTCACGAAAGAAATGTAATATATGAAAGTGACACTTACAAGCCTCCAAGAGACTATTGTGTGGAATAACAGGAAATATCAATAGAAATATTTATGTCCCCATCCATTTGATAAAAATATGACACTTCAACCCTTCCCTAAAAATATTGACATGCCAAAATTTGACAAATATAGAGGGAAAGGTGACCCGTGAGACCATGGAATTTTTTTTTACACGACATGTGAAGAAGTGGCCTACATCGACAATTACCTCATATGACTCTTTCCAAAGAGTCTAGGGGGCTAAGCCTTGGAATGGTTCTCTCACTTACCTCATGGGTCTATTTTCACATGGCTTGAATTGGTAGAAATATTTTTATGACACTTCTCGTAAAACATAGAAAATGACATAACCATGGCAGACTGTGGCACTAAACAACATCCTAACAAGACATTCGCTAGCTTCTTGCAAAGATGGAGAGGGATAACTAGTCGCTTCCCTTGTGCATTCCCTAAAAAATAACTAGTATCTTTGTACCTAATCTCATCCCAGACATTGCCTTTCATCTACAAATGCATTGTGTTCACACCTTTGAAAAGGTTATTGAAAAGGGCATTGAAATAGAGAAATCCCTTATTGCCAAAGGAACCATTAAACCACACTCTAAGGATAACTAAAATGCAAAACCTATAGAAAATTTGAAAATATTTAACAAGAACAAGAATGTGGTGGGAGACAGAATCATAGATTCCAAACACGCACAAACGGTTCAAACTAGTCAACCTTTTAAACTAACCAAAGGACCTATTCAACCACCACCTAAACGTAGAATGTTCACTCCTCTCAATGAGCCTTTGTCAGCCATATTGAAACAATTGGATGCAACTCACATGATGACTTATCCCATGACACAACCCTTTGATGAAAATGCTCCAAAACCATCATGGTATAAAGAGCATGACTATTGTGAATTACATCATGTCAAG
This sequence comes from Taxus chinensis, assembly GCA_019776745.2. Lineage (NCBI taxonomy): Eukaryota > Viridiplantae > Streptophyta > Pinopsida > Cupressales > Taxaceae > Taxus > Taxus chinensis. The sequence continues at coordinate 1,020,565,702 of CM034146.1, read as the reverse complement.
GGACACAAAATAGACAAATGTCTACAAATTCATTACTACATCCAAGATCTCATCGAAAATAAGGAGATAGAAGTGGATACCAATGTTGAGACAACAAGTGGATATCATGGGGAGACAACAAGGGTGTATATTCATTTAAGACCCAAATTCAAGAAAGTCACTTATGTTGAGGATGAAATATCTATCCCAGAAGACCCCACCAGGAGGAAGAAAGTGGTAATAAGAAAGAGGGAACGAGAGGAGACTCTAGTAGAAAAGGCGCTGAGTGTGAATATGGTTCATAATGTGGGGGCAGAAGAATCTAGCGTGAGCACGAGAGCTAACACTCACAGGAAGAAGTACATGGTGAAGGAGTCACTTGAGAAGGAAGGGACACAAGAAAGGGAAGAGTCCCCTATGTTAGAAGAGTCACCAGTGAAGAAGAAGAAAAAAGTGGTGCAAGGCTCAGACTTTGAGAAGATAAAGAACATGAAGGGTGATGACTTTGAGGAAAAGGATGAAGAGCACAATGAAGGTAAGAGTCCTCCTATCCACAATATACCTGAGTCTGATGAATAAAGAGATGAAGAGAATAATGGGGATGGGGAGAGCACCCATAACAAAGGAGGGAGTTAGGAAGTAGACATGCATGCTCAAAATACCCCAACCTTGACTAGGGAGCAAACATATAACACAGTAGAGAAGGAGGGGGCGGGTATTATACAACAGTTAGTAGAGCATGAGGTAGAGCGCAGTGCCGAAAAAGTGCTAAAGGAAGTATAAGAGAGCGCTAGTGTGGAAAAGGAGTATGGGAGCATGGTTGGAGACCCTAGCTTAGCAGTAAGTTTCCCCAAGGAAATGCACACAGGTGGAAAGGAGGTAGTGGTAGTGCAGGAAAAAGCCATGAATTACATCAATGATCTAAGTAAGGTACTGCACGCATGTTTCCAAAGCAAAGTGCCCACAGACCAACTCCTCACTTGGTCTTATTTTGATGAAGAGGGTGTGTACCTACACACTAGGAAAATGCTATCCTGGGATTTTGAGTCCCACCTTGATGAGCCTGAGTTTGAGGTGAATAGTGATGCATTGATGAAGACACCAGATGCCAAGGGAATAAACCCTCTTGTGAATGCCCAGAAGATGTCGGATAATAAATTTTTCAATGTGCTCAACAAAGTATCGTTAGAGGTGGAAGCAAGACTTTGTGGCAGGAATGATAAAATAAAAGTCTTGGAGGATGAGCTTGAGAAAAATAATGTGTAGATCATTGAGAGGGACATGGAGATAAAACAAAAGGAATTGATCGGTGTGTAGTCAAGGCATGAGTTGAGGGATGAAAAGGAAAAGGTACATGAAGTCTAAAACAAGATAGAGGTTATTTCAAATGGCATTATCTTAAAGCACTCCGACCTAGCCCCTCCCGAGTAGAAGTACGAGTCAAGCATGCACTGCTTAAAAGACTTGATGTGCATACTCACCATGGAGAGGAAATCACTTGTATTAGAGCTGGAAGAAGAGGTGATGGAATGCTAGACGAAAGAATAAAATTTAAAGATTGGGGAGACAATAAGAGGTGATGACCGCAACGCAAATGGCTGGAGTTGCATATGACAACTGTGGCGATAGAGATAGAGTAGCAAATATATTGGTTGGTACCCATGAGGTGGATATGAGGGAGTTTCAAGAGAAAAACAAGGGCAATAGGGTGAAGCGAGATAAAATCTTGGCAGAAGTCAAGAAGAAGTCAAAGGTGATCAAAACCTTGAGGGTTTCGATTAAAAATAAACTGAAGGAATTGTACCCCCAAGTCACTCATAGGATGGATGAGCTGTGTGACCTTAGTAATAAGATGGAAAGAATTGTAGTGATGCTGAAGGTTAAGGGAGATAAGCTAGGTTTTGATGAAGTTTGCACATTGGTGGGTGATTTACTTCAACATGCATAGGGTGAGGTAGATGCTTGGGATAAAATTGAAGCATCCATGAAGAAATACTTCCCGCTCTTTAGGAAACAGTAGTAAGATCCTTCTATTCTTCCATTCTTTATTGAATTGTAGATTATTTCATCTCTCCCCTTCTTTATTCTTTGGCAAAAGAGTAGAGTGTTTCCGGGGACAGATAAAACACATAGTGTGGGGTAATGTTGGGCCCTAAATTGACTAAGTCCTAAGGCTAAAGGGTACATGTGCACAAGGCAATAAAGTAGGAATGTTCTCAGGGGAAGGTGCATGGGAGAAGAGATTGACGTGTAGAAGCAGAAGAGGGTTTGGGGACTTAGGCAACATTTTGAAGGTGGTATCACATGGAAAATACGTGAGGGATCAAGTAGGTGTGATGAATGGATAAGGTTCCAGTATGGAGCCCTGGAGGTCAAGAAAAGAATATTCCACACAGGGAATATTCTTAGGAAATAATTATAGTTAGTGGAGGCCTTTACAAGCTAGCATAAGCACTTGATTGATCATGGAGGACCACACTTCCACTTAGCATGCGATCTGCTCATATGTAAGACTATGACGGTGGATCCAAATTCTATTTAAAGGAGTGTTGGGGTCCGAAATAGGGAGAGTGAATAGTAAAGGGTGAAGAGAATGAGAGAGTCAACAAAGTGATGTAAAAAAGTTGTTACTAATCATAAATGTATGTGCCTAGGTTTGAACATGGGCTATAATGGGAAAACATAGCTAGGATCTTTGTTCAGAGTAGTTTGTAGGGTTGGAATGTTATTTCATGATACTTATGGTCCGAGATGACCCTGCTTGATGTAATATTACTACTATAAATGGATTTAATCAATATATGGAGCTCTATTTTGTATATGTGTGTCTATGGACTAAACCCTAGTTTGTTTTCATGTTATTCATGGTTTAGATCTATCTCCATTACGTTGTTGTGATGCTTATGTTTGTCTCATAGAACATTTGTGCTTAGAACTAGATTCACTACTTTTGTATTAGATTAAATGCATGTATTCTTGTTTTGTAAACCTTTCCTCCATTAATGGAGGAACATTCTCATAAAGCTCACATAAAGGAGGGGCTCAGCACTCGCACACACCTCGGGTGAGCACCCAACACTTGGGTAATAGGCCGAAGTGCTTGGGGTTAAGAGAAAGATTAAAGGATAGAGGTAAATGAGAATACAAAAATCAACAAAATGCACCAACAACATATAAAAACATCAAACACTCTTACTTCATCAAAAATATCAAAAACATAGATGAATTGCCAATGATTCATTTCAATCACCAATGATTTTGCTTATAATCACCAATGATTACATCAACCGCCATCGATTCTGGATAGGGCACCCGTACGCTCCAAAAATGGCAGCCAAAACCTAAAACTACTCAAAATCACCCAAAAACAAAATAAAATCGACTTACCTCAGTTGTTGGTGGTTTTGTTTGTCTGCTGGAGGATGTCATCACTTAGAACCACTCAAAATCACCTTAAAATATTCAAAATCTATTCGCCAAGCCATTTTTACCCCACAGTTAAAATAAAAGAAATAACTATAGGGCTTGGGTATTTATATGCCCTAATTTTCACCATGATTCAATCACAGGTGATTTGTACTAATCGCATGCGATTCCCATAAAATTTAGCGATTCACCCTATTTTTAGCAACCATTGTCATTTGCACCCATAAACATGATAAACACTATTTGCACAATTCTGTCACCTTTAAAGGAATAAATTTTTTATGTCAAATAAACAAAAACCAATTTTGGGACTCGTCATACTTCCATGGGATGTATGCCCTTTGGCCCCCCATCACTTGACTTTCCCATGAAACTAGCCCACTTTTGTGGATCACATGTCTATAGGCATAAACCCCTTGGTTTCCCTACCAAGCTGATCCCTTAGTAACACACTTTGTTTTGGTACCCCCTTAGACTAGGGAAACCTTTGAAAAATGGAACACATGCAAGCAACTGGTGTTTCCTATATTACGCTACAACTAAATCACCCATACAAACCAAACACTCTCTATCATTTTTGTCCAAAGCCTTGCTAAGACGTTAGACAAAAAGGGAAAAACGTAGACACCAAAAATATGCACACCTCGTTCCCTCACAAATAATCAAATAAATATACCCGTTTGCATACCATTTCATGACCTAAGTCATCCATTTAAATAAATTGATTAAAATTACCGTCACATCATTTAAACGACATCCCTAAACCTAGGTCATTATCCCTACACCCCTTAAATTAATTAATTAATCACTTACATCACATTTCCTAAGTCAAATTTCCCCTCCCATGTATAATTAGTTAATTAAATTGTTTAACTAGGAAACCTTCTAAATACCTATCCTAACCACCTCTATCCTCATCCCTGTAACAAGCCCCTACTTAACACTAGTTATGACTAGTTTAACAAGGAAACCTACCAAAAATAACCTAACTAACTTAATCCCTATCTTAACCTATCAAACTACACATTTTGACATCCCTAAGTTGTCATACCATAATCCCTTGAAGTCCCAAAACACCAAAGCTCAAATTGGAAGATTTATCCCTTCGTATCTCTCCCAAACTCAAACTAACCGAAAATGCCAGCAATTTCCTCAGTCACCAATGATTTATAAATACCAATTTTCCTACCTCTCTTCAGGAACATTCATGATCATTTAGAAAGATTCAAAAACATTATCAAACATTATCAAGTGTTATCAGGTTTCATTAGTGTCGTTTTACATCTAGCCAAAGCACATTCACATCCATCAAGCATTTTGGGGCTGTTTAGAAGCTCGTTCATCATCCAACCACAATCTTTGTCAACCTATCATCTCCTGTTGTCCATCAAGGTTCGTCATTATCTTTTAATTCAATTTTTCATCTTAAACAAGCTTACCTAATCATTACTTGCTTCCCTTTTGCATTTAGAAGATCATAGCTTCTTGTCAAACAATCAAATATTTTATTTTATTAGCCTGTCAAAGTTTTTTAGAATCACATGCGTTTCCTAGAATCACCTGCGATTCCTGTAAACACCTGCATTTTCTGTTTATTTAGCAGTTAGATTTCATTTAGAAGTTTTTATCAAACACTTTTGTCCTTTTGTGTTACTAATCTTTTTTCAAGCATAGATTTTAGATGGCCATAGGAGGACCTAACCACCCGATAAAAAACATCAATTATCTTCTAATCATCCAACATCCTCTTCATTGGGAACAATATGATCTACAACACAATCTAGAGTTATGCACCATTCATGTAGCTCCTATTGAAATACTAGAGACCATTTTCGACTCCACTCAGAATATCTATGAGGCCACTAAAGAGTTTTGGGAAGCCTACTACGAAGTGAAACACATACAAACTAACCTATCTTGGTTTGAGTACCAAGATGAAGTGGGATTCAACATCCCTAAAGACACAAATACTAAGCCCGAGTCAAAAATTGGGAGTGAAGTTAACCTTGTATATTCTGATTCTAATTTTGCACATCAGTACGACACTGAGGATTATAGAAAATTCTTCATAGAAGATTACATTGAGGAACTTGATTTTTATTTCTCTGAGGAGGATGACCTAGCCCATTCAGTGGGCTATAATTTCTTTGAGAGTATTGATACTGACATGGATTTTGACTTTAAGTTGTATACTTGTTTCTTTTCACATTATCATCACCAGCTAAATATATGTAATAAACTAAATAAGTGATCAACATTTGATCACATATTTTCATATATCTTATACTATATCCCATTTTCATAAATAAACTTAAGTGTTTTTAAAAAATGGGTTGACATCCATGTAAGGAAGTCCTTTGACTTCTAGGAGTTGGCGTTTTCTAGGAAACCCACATATCCATATTTTTTTTATTAAGGGAAAATAGTTTTGAAGGGACTATACCCTGAACACAAAAGGGCTCAAAAGCCAGATAGAAAAGATTAAAGAAGCAGCCCAGAGAAGGGCAGAATAGTCAACCAAGGAAGGCTCAACAACCAAATATTACAATAAAGGAGAAAACAGGATCTAAACGTACAAAGATCCAGAGAAAAGAAGGCAAGAACAAAAAGGAACCAAAAGAGAAACAACATAAGGAGCCCCGCCGCCAAACAGCTCCAGAACCGCCCGATGACAACCACATCACAGCCAAAAAATAGCATCACTACAGCCCTTTACTTGATGGCTCTATCAATTTTGGTTTTGATAGCCTGCAGTGACATGAAGAAGGCAATGACAGTGGCCTGAGAGGGGTCTTGAAGATCATCTTGGGCAATTGCAATGTCCCTTTTCTCTTTAGGGCCCCATATATCCTCATTGATCCCACTTAAACTACAAACATTGTGGACATGTTGCTTAATGAAGTTGTAAATGCTTTTGAGGGCAGACAATATGCAGTCATTTTGGCTTTTAGCATTCCCCAATCTGCCATCCAGGGACTGTAGTTTCTTGAAAATTTCACCAATAACCCCCTCATCCTCCTCACTTTGAAGGATTTTTATAGCTCCTTCCATGTTTTTTATAGCTCCTTTGAGCTCTTGAAGCTCCTTTTCTAATCTGTCCACCCTATCCAGCAAATTCTCCTCTTTGGGCTCCTCCACCGGCCTGCTGATATGCAGAAGGCTTTCAGCTAGTTCTAAATCTTTGTGGCTCCTTAGGAAATGTTGGGAAGTAGGGATTTTGGCTTTGAGGCTCTTGCTTTTCTTGCTGGAGGTCGCATCTTCATTCTTTCTTTTTAGAAGGGGGGTAGTGGGAGCAGTGTGGGCAGGAGTAGGTATGGAGGGGGGAGGTGGGATAGGATTCACCGGAGGACAGTTGGAGAAATGGTGGTGAATCAAAAGGATAAGGCCTTGGTGTAAAGGGACAACCCTAGAGTGGCTTTGAACTTCCCTTATGGATTTCTCCAAGGAGTTAATCAGATAATGAGGAAAGCTGATAATGTTATTTCTATGAAAATGATTCAGAAAAATCAGATGTTTTTGAGGTATAGTCACATATCTTCCTTCAAGGGTAACATACCTTACCACCATTTTGGCTAGTTCAGCAAACAGTTCAGGGATCGACTCCACCTTGAGGCCAGCAGTCACAAACTCAAGATTCTCTCCCTCTTCCAAAAATTTCTTGGTTTCAACCTCCCTGTCTACCTTTTTATTGAAGAATTTTGTGCCTTCCAGGCTGAGGCCCATGATCTGAGCTATGAGCTCTTCTGTGATTTCCATTTTCATGTTATTATATTTGATTGTTCTGTTCTTCGAACCCCGGGTGAACTTGATAGAGATGTCCTGGTCGAAGCCTTGAATCCTTTTGATGAAATTAGACAGGCCCCAGATTTGCAGGTATTCCCACAGCTCCGTGTTCTCTTTCCACTTAGGGTTGTGGGTCGGTTCGGTTTTACATGGCGGCCCCCCCATGTTTCCTCTGCACCTTTTCCTGTTCTCAACGGTAAAATAGCTATCAATGTGTGGAATAGGCTGAACTTTGAACTTGGAATTTAAATCATTCCTTCCCGTGAAATCCGATTTAATTATTATGCTACACTTGTTATTATTACCTCGCGCCTCGGCTTTCCTCCTATACCAAGGAATGATGACAGCCCCACCCACACAGATCGCAACAATCATCCAAATCTTTTGTGATGTCATCCACATGTACTTGGCGATCCGCACATTAGTGTCAAAAAAATAGCCGTTAGTTATGATTTTCACAGCCATGAAGATCAATGATTATGGCTTTATTGACATGAGCAGGCAGAACGTCCCCACCAATCCAAGTTTGAAAGGGATTATTAACAGTGAAGTTAGCCAAACTATCAGCGACCCTATTTCCTTCCCAGTAGGTGTGGGTGATTTGGAAATTTACAAAACTTTTACATATATCAATAGCTTCTTCTATAAAATCCCTAATATTCGGCATCGACTTTCGTTGTTACGTCCTTGTCCTATTGTGTGTCATTGAATGCTGAATTGAGCTCCCTTTTCTATCGTTAGGTGGCTTTTACCCTGTTTGCGAAGTTATTTTTTTTAGCACCCTTTCTTCTTCTTTCGTCTGTCGTGCCTTCGATCTATAGAATGCTTAATGTCGTTTGTTAAAAAGAGTTCTATTGGAATATTAAAATATTTACAAGTTACTTTTAGATGTAATTATTAAAAGATACCTAGCTGTGGAACCTTTTTGTGTTAGAAAATAAAATAAAATAAATAAATAATAGAAATAAAGGGAGGTTCGTCTTCCTCCTAAACTAACTTCTTCAAATCTAAGCTATGATGTTTGCGTGAGATTGGAGGGGGAGGCTTTTGTTGGGGGTTTTTAAATGGCGTTTGGACTCCTCCCAACCACCAACCTACAGACTGTAATGGCCATTATGTTTCTACCTTGCGTGAGGGAGATGGGAGTCGGTGGAGTCCTGATTTTCTTCACCTTGATCTCATTTTGATTCTTTTATTCAATGCGTATGGGTGGATGAGTGTTGGGCACGTTTTGTGGGAATGAAGGCCACCTACTTCGTTAATTATTTCATTTCTGCTTGGTTTATCCCACGTGCTGTGGGTAAGAAATATCTCTTCCCTTTTTGGTAGTGGGCCGCATACTTTAATTTTAGTTGTTTTAGCAAATCTTTCCCAGATTTTCTTGTTGTTAGCTGCGTGGATGGTTGGTGATTGCGCAAGAATTTTTTTGTACTCCTTCTTACCTACTCGCCACATACCTGGTTGGGTTGGATTTATTCTTTCTTCTCTGATTTCTTCTCCTTGCTGCGTGTGTGCGTTGTTTTCTCCTGGCCAAAATATTCTTTTTATCTGGGACTTTTGGTCTGAGTTCTTACCCTGCGCGTGGTTTTAGATGAAGCTTCAAGCTAGTGAAGCAGGCATGTTACCTCCACTTTCGTTGGGTGCTGCGAGGTGTGTTCTTGTCAGGGATCCACAGCAGCGGCCTGCAACAGTAATTTAGCCAGGCAAGCAGGCATGTTGCAGTATAGTAGAAACCTTTTCTGAGCACTTCCAACAAGCGGGTTGTCCAACTATGTTGTTATCTGTTCAGTATCGAATGCATCCTCAAATTCGGGATTCTCCTTCAAGGTATTTTTTTATCAAAATCGACTATGTGACAGTGAGAGTGTTACCAGGAGACCTGATGAAGTTTATTGCAAAGATTCTCTATTGAGACCTTACTTGTTTTACGATGTAACTCATGGAAGAGAATCTCATAGGCGTGGATCTGTTTCATATCAGAATATTCATGAAGCACAAATTGCCTTGCTGCTTGCTCAAGCCATTCGTGGGTGTTGGCTGTCTGCATGATTGCTATGTGAAGGGAGCAGGTTAGACACCAAGTAGTTACATACAATGAAAACAAAGACTTTATTTTTTTTACTGATCCTTCCTGTGCGTACCCTGCAATCATGGAAATCCCTTTTTGCGGCCTTTGGCAAACAGTTGCATGCCTCACGGGTGGCTCCACACCTGGTGCGAATCCAAGTTTCCCCTTTTTTGTGCTTTGGTATGCTTTCATGTTCTGCACTAATGCCCCTTTGGACACGGGCTGGGAGGATGTTGGCTAGATTGTGGAGTCTGGGTGTGCTCCTGGTAAGTGCGTTTAATGGAAGCTTCATAGGATTTTTTTTCATTTAACGCATTTTTGTGTTTTTATTTATTTCAATCTAGCCTTTGGGACCTTTCTGTCTCAGGCTTTTGTTGTTCGTGGGTTTGATCTCCTACCCTAGCCGCCCTCTCCCTGACTGTACCAGGCGTTGCCATGAAGCTTGCATGAGAGATCTACGTGCTGAGGAAAATGAATGTTTTTGGAATGTGTTGTAGCTGCTGGAGCCTTGGTTCGACGTGGCTGCATTGAGGAAGCCCCAAACAGGCATGATAAGACTAACCCTCTCTCTTAATGATTTATCCCCTTTAGTATTTGGGTAAATCAATCTTTGCAATTTTGTTCGATTGCTGTAGATGTGGGTTTCTTTTGGAATGTTGATGTGTTTTTGTTTTACTAAATAAATAGCGTTTGGACTCTGGATATTATATAACATGCATTTACATATATTGACTCTTTCTTGAAAGAGATGCCCAGAAAGAGATGGGTTTCAAATGACTTTTAATCATAATTGCATGAACTGATCTCTCCCCTCCTTTACAGTTTATCTTATTTACTATTTGAGTAGAAGAAATCTCTACATCGATTCTTGCCTACTGATCTTATAATGTTGGTTTATCTTTTTGCCTTGATTCTTCCTTTGAATGATGGTTTCTGTAGAAAATATTATGGAGCGTGAATGAGGTTTATAATTTTTCTTGTATTGTTTATATTATGTAGAACATGGCTTGAAAAAGGGAATTTCCGATATGACTGTATTTGGATTTTACTGTGGATTTATAATAATATAAACTCCCATTAGGATTGGGGGCTTCTATTTGGGAAGAGTCATACTAGTTTAATTGGTCTTTCTAGATAGCTCCATCTGAGTCATTCGATTATCATTTACCTTGGGGATTATTGAAAACCCCTCACCAGGCCCTCTGCTATTATTATTACTATGAGCTTATTATTAGATTGGAACCCTCCTGAAGCATGCGTTAATGGGTTTTCTATGACCTTTACGAATATGTTATGCACGCAAGTCATTATCCTGTGTGGATAATTCTTTGGCTTAATTTTGAGGCACTACTTGGATCTTTGAATCGGTTAAAGTAATATTGGATACATCGAACTCTCATGAATGACGACATTCTTCAAGTTTGATTAATATGTGATGTCCTCATGCATATGAATTCAGGCAATGCTTGAAATATGAAATTATAAATTTATCTTATACTTTGACCTTGAAGCTTGTTCGAAAGACTTTTGGTAGGAAAACAGATGAATAGGGAAGTTAAGATAACTACCCTAAAATGGAGTCATGCATAGCCTTAAGTAAAGGTGACAGCTACCATAATGGGACTGTGCATACCATGTATGACAGTAAGGATATAAGTCCACCTGAAATTATTTAACTTCATTTTATAGAACAATAATTAATACCCATAAATTGGGGTATGCAAGTGGAGGTTGAATTATATAACAGGGTATATTATGTTATCAGGTAACCAGTAAGGATAAATATGTTATTTCAATACTTGGTTAACGAGTGGAATATTTTCTGGCATTTACGATGATTATTATGTTAGCTAAAAATTGATACTTGCATCTCAATTGGGAGTTGAGATAATGTTGATACTTGTATTTATAGTGGCTTGGACCGCGCTTACATATCCTAGTTAGTCAAATGTATCTTTGACATATTAGCAAAATATGACAATATTGTTGATCGTAACTCATTCCAATGAGTTGGACCCTTATACTAATAGAAACATATAAAGACATGGAATAAGCAACCAAAAGGATACCTAAATAATATATGAACTTGTGGATTGGTGGAATCTTTGTTAACATAAGTATATTCTTAAAATTGTGAGATAAATATCCAAATTATACTTACATATCACTGATTATCTATGAAGGTTTGATACTTGGGTAATATCGATGAATAATATAAGATTGATACTTGTATTTATTATATAAACTTAATGTCGTTGGTGCTTTTATTTAATTGAAAGATAATACTGTTGGATACTTATATATGTGAAGTAGGTCGAGGGTATTAGGTGAGCGTTATTATTATTTCTGTAATTTAAGTATGATTGATTGCATGGTTAAGGTTGTATATCTAGTCACTTAGAATTGTGTTCTTATGTAAGCATATCTTAAGGAAGTGAACATTAATGAGTATGAAATGTATTATCATGAGATGTGCAGTTAAGTTTTAAATGTATGTTAGAAATTTATTTGATAAGGAGTATTGCAAACTTTCATTTATTTAAATGCTAGATGGCATAAATTATTAGGTGAGGTTTATATCTTATCATGCTCAGTTCTAGCAAACTGACTCTAGTAAATATTTGTGCAGATGGATTATGCGAGTAGATTAAAGGAAAAGAGTGTAAAAGTTTCATCAGTTCAAATTATGAAGTTCTTTGTAGAAAGTTCAATGCGTTGTAATTTTTGTAACTTTGCTTGCAAGGAGTTTAGAAGATCTCTTGTCTTGGTATGTTCGGAAAAACTACGTGGTGAAGTGTTCTTTCCCTTTTGTTGTTAGACTAGTAACTTACCTTGGTGAGAAATGATATTCAATCATTACATTGGCATAAGTATTGTAAAACCTTGATTTTGAGAATAAAGTGTTAAGTCAAAAACTCTCTGACACCTTGTAATGATGTGATATAAGTAAAATTAAATGGAGTGGTTAACCCTTATAGAAGTTAACTAAATATATATATATTCAGATAAATTAATGTAGAGATGACTTACTTGAGAACAATATATTCCTGAAATAATCAAAGGTGAAACTATCCTTGTAAAGTAAAATTTTAAAATTTGATATCCCTAGCTAAACTAGTGAACACTACCCCCTTTTGGGTGAACTCTTAAACAAGCTTAAGGGAAAACAATGGTTAGTTTCTAATAAGATTTAACAAGTAAGAGAGGAAAATTTAGAAACCACTCAATTTATCTCTTAGCCTATTTAAAAGTAAGTAGTTTCCTTTTGTATAAGCTCTTTCGGTGAAGCCTAAGTAAAAGCGTTAATAATTACGTATAAAACCTCAAGCTCCAATTAAACCTCAGTAAAAACTAATGACATCTTAAGGGTGAATTCATTTGACCTTCTTCCTTTAACTTTATCCAAGGTGCCTTGTAATTTTCTCTTAAGTTTGTTGAACGTGAACCGATGTTGTCATAAGGGCATGAACGAGTTCTAGTAACGTAAGTGTGAATAGATGGCCTTGTGGAATTAAATTACCATCTTTATCAAATAAATATATAAAACAAATAAATGTCATAAAGGAGAAGACTTTAAGTGAACTACTCTACAGTGTATAAGAAAATAACTCAGTTGGTAAGATGAATTTGTACGAATCATATCTTGAATCTCTTCTGAAAACATAAGTCATGAGTTAAAGGGTGTTTTATCAAAATAAATAACCTTCAATCATTTCTTACTGTGGCTTTCCCTAGCTGTGAGAGTGTCATGTGGTTGGACTTCTATGTTGTTCTGTCAAAAAGAGGAAAAGTGTATTATCCTTTTGGGTGTGAACGTTTCTGTGCTGACCTTGTGGTCATCCCCGTAACAAGTGGTTCCCAGAGTTGGTTGTAACTTTGTGACGACATGTTGTGTCGTGTTATGTGTCGAAGCAAGTCAAAAAAAAAAAGTCCTGTATTTCACTGTGTTGTTTGTGTGTGAAAAATCTAACCACCAAGGAGACAGGGAGAGAGAGAGAGAGAGGAGAAAAGAACAAAAAGCCTACACTAAAACAGTGATACACTAGAGAAGGAGAATGTTGAACATCTATCAAAACTGCCATGGAACAAGGAGAGGTGAGCAATGGGAAGGATGGATAGACGCATCACAAACCCAAGGATAGATTTCACACAGAAAATGTCCCAAAACTCCATGAACACAACTCCAGACCTGTAATGAACATTAGAACATGCGCAAATACCTGCAATGAAGAGAGGCAAGAAGAAAACAAGCAAAAAATGAGCAAGGATGGATAGATGCATCACAAAAAATGTTTTTTATTGCTCCAGAATTTTGCACAAAACATCATTTCAATAGTAAAAGGCAAAAACGCCATTACAGAGCAGGGGAGGAGGTTCGAACTCCATTTTTTCAACCCTAGAGAAGAAAAAGAAAGGAGGGTAGAGTTGAAAAGATGAACCACCCAACATAAAGAATCCCCTCCTTATAATTTATAGGAAGAATGAGAGAGGGAGAAGAAAGGAATTCGAAATCTACCCCAACCACCTCCAGACTGCATTTAACTATCTCATTATGGTGGTAGGTGAGAACCCTAGCGAACCCAGAAAGTGGCGAACTATATTTCACATTTTTAAGAATTTTTTCTCACCCAATTAAAGATATCTAGTTGTAGTTGGATAGAGGACCTTGTAATCTTTCCGAAAATTCCAACCTTGCATGAATCCGAGCTCCCAGTCAAAAGTTATGGCCATCTGAATATCTGCACCAGGGTCTACTTCCTGTCAGCGCTCAAAATGTTGCGCCTCCCAAAGATGTGCCAAAGGCACATCCATGTGTGTGTCGACATCCCTTTATGTGTGCCAAGGGCTCAGATTTTTCCCTGTCGACACTCTGTGTCATGCGCCATTTCCGTGCACCAAGGGCGCATCCTTTTCATTGTCGACACCCATTTCTGTGCGCCACTTTCCTGCACCTTGGCGCATACATTTTAGTGTCAACACTCATTGTCATGCACCATTTCTATGCACCAAGGGTGCATCCTTTTCATTTTCGACACTCATTTCTGTGCACCACTTCCATGTGCCAAGGGCGCATCCTTTTCATTGTCGACACTCATCTCTGTGTGCCACTTTCCTGCGCCTTGGCGCATACATTTTAGTGTCAACACTCATTGTCATGCACCATTTCTGTGTGCCAAGGGCGCAATGACGCAATAAATGTCGGGGTTTGATTTTCTTCTTTGATTTCCATATCCTTCTGTTGTCTGTATTTACCCGGGGGGGAAATATATACAACAATTTGGCGACTCAAAGGGATCACCTACCTGCTAGGTAGAAGATTAGTGGCCTTTTAGCAATCCATTGGGCATGGAGTCATAAGCAATAACCTGAAACCAACCTGATATTTGATATGAACCTTGTAAACTTCCCTCTGAGCCACTTGAAATCCGTTGAACTTAGAGTTGTTCTCACCAAAATGCCACCGAAATGAACTATGCAAGAGAAAAACCAGCAGCACCAAAACTATGTACAAAACTGAAAATCATACATGCTCCAAATGAAACATGTAGAGTGTGCACAAGCACTTTTTCTACTGAAAGCAAACCTACCTATTCTACTCTAACTGGAAACAAAGGCAAGCTAAACAAACCCTACAACTGGTTGTGCAAAATAGCTTCCTTTCTTCAAAATTGGCAGCCATGCAAATGATTTGGAGCTGATCATGGCTGTTAGGATGGATGGAAAATCAACAAGAAGCTGGTCTTCCACTCAAATCATCAAGGTATCAGCTGAAGGCAATTTCAATACCTCTTTTAGTTGCTCTACATTTGGATTGAAGAGGTATGACAGCTGATCCTTGGTACTTTGTAGCTCACCCTCATGCTTAGAAGCAAGCATGACTGGTTGTGACTTCTCCTTTGGCTCCAATAAAGCCAAATACCTGATTGGGCAAGGTATGGTTCTTTTGATATGCCCATAGCTCTGATTTTCAACTCCAAAAATGGAGTTCTCTTGTAGACCCTCTTGAGTGGATGGTGTGGAAGAAATGGTGAAATTCCTCTCTCCTTTCTCTTCCTCCAATGAAGAACATGAAAGATTAAGATCTTCCAATATTGGTTCCAAAGAGCTGCTATAAGATGCAGGCTGCTGCAAATGAATGTTCTCCTTCATGATAGCGAACTCAAGTGTTTGGAATGTGGATGATGAAAGAGAGAATGGTGGAAACTCAACAGGTTCTTCTTCATCAAAACAGTCCTCCAAATCTAACAGATAAACTGCCTCATGGCTGTCCTGCTGCAAATGCTCAACTTTCTCCATGGTGTCTGCTTGATCTGTAACCTGACCACCATGGTTTCTTTCATCCTCCAGCATTGAGTTTGAGGGATCAAAATCTTCTTCAGCACTAGAACTCAAGAGAGATGAAGTAGAAAGAAGAACTGAAGGTTCTCATGTAGCCTGCTTTGTGCTCAAAGCCCTTGGATCTACAATTTTCTCCTCCACAACTAGAATGTGCTATTCTTCTTTTGGATTTGGAGCATCTTCTCCTTCCTCCAATGTTTGAAGACAATCTTTCTCTTGATTGAACTCTTCCTCCAGCATGAAGTTTGTCAAGTCAAACTCTTCAATCTGCTGCTCTAGAGGACAAGTTGGGACTGCAAGATCTTCTTTTTTCTGCTGCAACAAAATTAGTCTTGACCACCATTTGTTCAACCTTAGCCTCTTCTGCAGGCTTAACCATCAAGGGGATCTTTGTTATCCCAAATTTGGCAGCCCAACTCCTCAAGTTGTCTGTCATTTCTTCTTTTCTTGGCTCTTCCTCTTGCTGTCCTTGATGACTGTTTTTTACAATTCTTTTTCCCCACATGGAATTAGGAATGCAAGAGGAGGGATGGGTTGTAACTCGATTGATTTGGCAATATTTTGTGGTGGTAGGGGAGGTGAAACCTCTTGTTTCTTTGGAGGAGGGGGTATTTATTTTAGCTCTTATGGAGGGGATGACTGTCTGAAAGGGAAAAAGGATTAGTAGAAGAATTGAGATGATTTGTGCTTGAGCCCTGGACTGCACTATGTTTACCTCCATCTTTTGGATTTTCTCCAATAGACCAGCATCTTGCATCTGATGGTCTTCATTATATGCATACTCTTGCTCTTGGAAAGCTCCATAGCCAAACTGATTTTGGCACTGCTGTTCATATGAGTATGCATGCTGATCTGGAGGATTTGTAAAGCGTGCTGGAGGTGGGAAACATGCTGCTGCTGTTGTAAATTTGAGTTCCATGATGGAAATGAAGTCATGGTTGCACAACTTCATGGAATGGAAAAGAATGAAAGAGATGGAAAGAAAGATGGATGGAAATGGATGGAAATGGGTCTGCAACTTCAGAAATGGGTTGCTGATCAGATGGAGTCGCCAGATGTGTTTGCAAGTGCCTCCAAAGGCTGAAATCTTCACAGGAACACACCAACCTGCAAAAGATGAAATGGAAGACCTCTAAGGTCCCACCGGGCGTGCCAAAACTGTTAGTGCAAAATCACAGCACCCCTGGATGCTAATCAGATTTCTAGGTTGATCACTCTAGCATCCAGTGTGATTGCACAACATGGAAACCTCTCTCCAAGTGTGGGGACTTGTTAGACTAAGAGAGGAATCTCCAGAGAAGGCTGGTTCCTGCTCCTAAACTACCTGCCACAAGCTATTCCAGTGCAGGCAAGCTAATCTAATCCTAATCTAACCACCAAGGAGATAGGGAGAGAGAGAGAAGGGAAAAAGAACAAAAGCCTACACTAAAACGGTGATACAACAGAGAAGGAGAATGTTGAACATCTATCAAAACTGCCATGGAACAAAGAGAGGTGAGCAATGGGAAGGATGGATAGATGCATCACAAACCCAAGGATAGATTTCACACAGAAAATGTCCCAAAACTCCATGAACACAGCTCCAGACCTGTAATGAACATTCAAACTTGCACAAATACCTGCAATGAAGAGAGGCAAGAATAAAGCAAACAAAAAACGAGCAAGGATGGATAGATGCATCACAAAACACATTTTTTGTTGCTCCAGAAGTTTGTACAGAACAACATTTCAATAGTAAGAGGAAAAAATTCCATTACAGAGCAGGGGAGGAGGTTCGAACTCCATTTTTGACCCTGGAGAAGAAAAGAAGGGAGGGCAGAGAAGAAAAGATGAACAACTTAAAATCTTCAAGCCACTCCTTACAATTTATATGAAGAATGAGAGAGGGAAGAGAGAGGAAAGTCAAATCTACCACAACCACTCCTAGATTACATTTAACTCATCTCATTACGGTGGCAGGTGAGATCCCGAGTAAAATAGCGGAATGTCTAGCAGAAACGGTGAGCTGTCTGTTGTATTAAAGCTGGTTGTTGAAACGTCAGTTCTGTCTATTTACCATGTGTCAGGGACGTTTCTTAAATTTCTCTCTCTAGACTACGCCAAAATTCAAGATTAACCCCAGAATCATGTAGATAATTTTATAAGCTTTCCGTTGATATAAAGAACGTGCAAATCTGAGCTCTGGATCAAAAAGATATGGAGATCTGAAGATTTAGGGCACAAAGCAAGCCAAAAATGTGTTTTGAAAATTTTTCCCGCGCTTCGCCTCCTGGATGACACGTGTCAAGAGCTGATTGGATGCGTAACTCTCTCTCCTCTGCTCACCTGCAGGTTTTCCTTGAAAACTTTGACTTTTTGTGACTTTGGAACATTTTCCACCTTTTTCCCCGCGCTCCCGCCACTGGGGACACGTGGCATTCATTGATTGGAGGACAGGGGCGTGGGGGAATCCTTTGCATTTAGATTTTTGGCCGAAACTTGGCTGAATTTTCTAACTCCTCTTTGAGCTCCACATTCCATGCTCCATAGGATACGTGTCCTCTTCTTATTGGCTCGGGCCAACGCTTGAAACCTCGCCCTTTGACTTTTGGACTTTTTCCCTTGTGACACGTGTCGTGATCTGATTGGTTCTGGGGCCTACCGGATTTTCGCGTCTATCGCGTCGATTTGTCTCGGATGTCCCAGTGCTGTCTTGGACAAAAAATTCCGATCCACCCGAAATGGGCTTCCCTGTCCCTTTCCTGCTGGTGACACGTGTCGTGATTTTATTGGCTCTCGGCTTTTTCGGCTATCCGCGTCTTCCGCGTCCCTTTGTCCCACTTGTCCAGGACTGTTTGGGAAAAATTCTTGGTTCACCCGATTCGGCCGGTTCGCATCCTTCATGTCTTCTTGTTCCAACTGTTCCTGACTGAAGTTCCCTGTTTCGGCCGATCCGGGTGGTTCGCGTCCTTCGCGTCCTTACGGCCCAAATGTCCCAACTGTGCCGCGCAGCAGTTAGTCAATTTTCTTTCTCTTTCGGACCAACTGGATTTCCGCGTCCCACGCGTCCCTCACGGCCTGGATGTCCCTTTGCTCTACAGACTGCCTGGCGGCCTTTCGGCCGATTCGCGCCCAGATGTCCCTCATGTCCCGACTGCTTGGGAGGACTAGGACTTAGCCATTTTTCGTGATTTTTCCTAGCCCAAGCTTGTTTTCTGCAACTTTTTCACCTTTTCTTAGAACTTGCTCTTTCTTCTTGGACAGGGGAGTTAGAAAAAATATGAGGGGAACCCTAGAAACATGATTTTTTTTTGCCTTGAATCAATCTATTTGCCTGGGACTTGAGAATTTAATGCATGTTATCAAATTTACCCTGGGGGGTGAAATTTGGATAACAATACCATAGCTACGTCCTGAGAGTGGTTTGGTTTCACCTACATGAAGGGCAAGAAGGATGAGCCTATCTACACATACTACCCTCAGTTTACCCTCGAGGCCAGCAATCACAATTTCAAAGGGTCAATGATGCTTTCACCATGTATATTGTAAGACTCTTAGAGAGTGACACTGCTAGGAGATTATCTGATGAAGCTATGACCTTGATAGCCAAGTATGGGGATTTCTTCATCTAGTTCAGAAGATTATCATACATCAGGTTCTTGCTTTGAAAGTACACCCCTCAAGCTCCCCATGTTTTTTAATGATAAAATGGCTTTAGTTGAGGTGTGTAGACAACTTGATAAACTACACAGAACCTGTAGAGACAAGAAGATCACTGGTCTTCATTTCCCTATTTCCCTGGGAAATTATATATGTTTCACCCAATTCTTAGATCGTTTCTTTGAAGAAATGACGAAATAGATAGGGTAATGGGCATAGGAGGAATACCTATTCAAATTTTGGTTGATGGGATGTTGTGTGCATATGACTTTCGAATCCATAACTGATCGCGAGAGCTTCCTTTTGGCTAGGAGAAACTACTTGTAATGAAAACAAGACCACTAGAAGAAATTAAACAAATATGGGCAGTGAACTGCCTACTGTATGCTAGATCTGAGAAGTGTGATACTTCCTAGATGGCTGTCAGTCCACTGTTTTAGACAATTTACTATTGTAAACAAAGTAAATCCTATTGTACTTTAAAATGGTTTAGGTATCTCACTTAAAAACAAAATAAGAAATAGATCTAATCTAATAGGCTAAGCTAGAATAGAATCCAAAGGTCAAATGATTGGTTTTGGGTTCTGCAGGTTTGACAGAGGTCTCGGGTAGATCATAGGTGAATGAGGGTAAGATGAAATTTTGTGGGTAGGTCTCTATTCTAGGCCGTGTGGAAAATACAGAGACCGGTGTCGGTCTAGGGTGACCGACGACAGTTAGGTGTAACCGGTGCCGGTTACTGTGAGATCTGAAAATGTCACAAGACAAGCTGTGGTCTCCTTTGTGATTGCAAAAAGAACTTTGGTGGGTCAAGATGAGTTATTGGGTGACTGGAGTAGGCTTTGACGAGGTTTTAATGGGTATATGGAGGTGAAAATGTCAGAGAAGGTCAATAGGGGGCAAGATAAACAATGGATGATAAAATGATGATGAAATGAAAAATAAACCAGGAAAGTATGATGTTATACTTACTTGAATTCCATTCCTGAATGCCTATGTGTGAGGAATGGAGGTGCTGATGAGGTTTTGAAGGTTGCAAGTGATCACTAATTAAAATAAAGCTTGTACATGGGCTGCATGTATACTCCTCTTTGCTTGGATGGATCAAATCATGGCTGGCGTGGCTGTGTAGGAGAAGATGCACAATCTCCTTCCTTGCATGTGGGTTTTTGCTGGAATTTTTTCTCTGAAGATGCGTTATCTCTCATCAACATTCTCTCAATGTTCGCTAACCTTTTTCCAACATTGATAATAAAGTAGTTTAGGGGTTTTAAAAGGGGTAACCGACGGCAGTCCGGCTTAACCAGCATTGGTTAGGGGTAACCGACGTCAGTCAGGCGGGATTTCCCAGGTTTACTAAACTAGGGAGATCCTCTTGATTTCCTTAGATCTCGTGTCATTATCCCATGGATTAGACTGGGAGCTTCTTATGAGCATGCAGGAATGTGGTTAGAGGGAATGTAGGAATTTATTTTTAGGGTTTGGGTAAGTATTAGTTAGTTATGACAACTTGCTAAGAATAGGTCTTAGGTTGAGTTGGCTTGGTGAGGGTGTCTAAGTGAACTGTATGTGTGGATATTATTTAAATAAGATATTTAAATAGTAAATATAGTGAGGATAATGAATTAATTTAATTAGATTAATTAAATTAATATTAGCGGGGTGAAGGGGGTCATGGCTAGGTAAATGTAATAAGGGTGCTTATTGGTCGAGGGACCAAAGGGGAGTGTTACCTAATTTTAGTGTCTACAATATATGCAAAATGGCTCTAGATGCCCAAAACATAGAAAGGGATATTTCTCCTCTCACTATCCATTTCTTCAGACCCAGGAATTTTTTTGATCTGAATAAATTTATTGATTAAAACCTTAGAATAACTTATCATCATAAACCAGACATTGAAGATTACTGGGTTGATTGTGCTAATGATTTTGAAGCCAGAAGGAGGCATTGTGACAGAATCTCTCTACAACAAATTATAAGTTCCTGAAGGGCTTAAGGATGATGATGAGGGCTTGCAATCCTTTGAGTATGAAAGATCCATCAAGCACACACCTCTAGAAACCCTGGATTGGTATGTGAAGGACAAAGATGATTTGAGTGAGATAATTGCCCCCATCCTTGTCAGAACTAAAGTTTGGTTTGATAGGAAAGTTCATGATCTCAGGAAATAGGGAAGATCTTCAAGAGAAAAATTCCACACATGGGAAGGAAATACATACACCCAGTACTAAGGTACCTGAGAAAACCCCTCCTTCTTCAATAAAAGATCCCGAATCATCTACTCTACTCCTTCCACTCAAGTGTATTAAAAAAGAAGATTAAAGAGGTAAGCAAGAACCAATTGAGGAAGAATATCTTCTGGAGTGGTCAGAATTACCTTCAGGGCCAGAGAGAACATTATTGTTCTTAGTGAAAGTGATGATGGTGAAGTGCCAGATCCTACAGGAGCTCCTGAAATCACTGTTGAAGAAGAAAGAAAAGAGGTTCCAAGTACTGAACCTCCTAGTATAGAGGACTCCTCTGCAAAGGAAGTTCCTGAGGTCTCAAGTACTTCTCTACTGGAGGAAACATTGGTTAATACTTTGAGTTCCATGAGTTCACTTGCTCTTGGGCCTCTTGTTCCTTCCTCTTCTTCTTCTACCTTTTCCTGGGTAGCCCTTGGTTGACAGTAAGAAGAGGAAATCTTCTTCTCATTTAACAGGCCATTTTTTGATGTTGTAGCAGCTCTGTTGAGTTCTTCTCCTCCTCCTTCAACAAAGAGAGCTAAATTATTACTTCAAGATTAGTAACTGATGCTAGGGCCAATAGTTCCTGGAGGTTACAAAGCCCAAGGTTGATAAAGAGAAGGATCTTTTTGGTCTCTGATTTGGAGCTTTCTAGGATCCCAATAGGAGAATCCACTCCTGAGAGTGAAGTTCATAACCTTCAGGAAATAGTAACTAAGGTTATTGAATGGTTGAGAAAGGCAAGCAGACCATAGAGCAGTTGGAAGAACAAAATTAGGTTCTTTCCAACTTTTATCAAATCTTTGTTGGCCAAGGATAAAGTTTTGGATCTAGCTCCACTAGGCTGCTCTCCCACCCCCCATGATTCTCAGCTAGGATGAAGTTTAGAGCATCAAAGACATATATAAGTATTCAACTTATGGGAAGGCTGTGGAAGCTATGGTGGATGATATGATTATAGCAGGTTTGAAATTCATTGAGGAAGCCTTCAAAACCAATGAAAAAGTGATTAATTTGCAACAGAAACTCTCTTCCTCAATCAAAGCCATGGATAAAGAACTGAAGGTCTGGAGTAGTTTGTATTACAAATCTTTTCCTAATGGGCCAAGCTGATGATAAGATCCTGTTGGTCAACAAGGTATTTGATGATGCCAAGAATAACTTGTCAAAGACATGGATTTTCAGTGTTGAGTGGAAGATAAAGGTTCTAGAAGAAGCATTGGGAGAATTGAGGAATGTGTGGCAAAAAGGAGAATCTTTTAAAACTTGTCTCTCATCATCCTTCAAAGATATTCACTACCATCTTCAAGGATGAAACTACAAGTGTTCCCTTCTCTCTTCAGGAAATCAAGGCTCAGTTCAGAAATTTTGTCAAGGATGATTTGTTTAAAGAGGAGTCATTTATCAAAGAGAATATGGAAGACATTTGTTCCCTCCATTCATTGCTGAAGCTATTTTGAAGCATACTGAGTTTGATAAAGATATGGAGAAATGTCTAGGAACATGGACACATGCCACCTCCACTACCACAATTCCAAGAGGCGTGGAAATATTAGAAGCATTGAAAATATTTAGGCATCAGATTCTCAAATTAGTGGGCCCTCCTCAGCCATAATCGGATGTCTCTTCTTAAGATTTTATTTCTCTTCTTCTATTTTTAGTGCCGAGCTCCTTGTAATTTAATTAAGGACTTTGTATTATGCATTTCCTTAATTAATCTTTAATTAAAAGAAATGGTTACCAAGTGTAACCAATTTTGTAAATTATATAATGAGCTCTCCTCACCATTTCAAAGGGGGTTGGAACTCTGATTATTTTTAAAAGTGTAAAAGAGTCAAAAGCTATCAATACAAGGATATTTTCCTTTCTACTTCTGGTCTGTGTCTATTCGTTCCTTCTTATCTGTTATAAATTATTGAATCATTTATATATTTGCACTGAGAAGCTTTGTATTCTTGTGGATGTTATCTCTAGAACTTTGTGTCTGCAAAATAACATCTAATAGTTTTAATATGAATGATTCTATTCTATACTATCCTAGTTCAACATTTATAGGGAACTATTTTTTTTCTATCTACACTTCCTAAAGATGTGCATGCTTTACTAGCCCAAATTTCTCAAATCAAGAAAGAACCATAGGAGCCCATGAGAGAATTTGTGGCCAAGTTCAATAAGCTGATTAATAAGATCCCACAAGACACCCAACCTACGGATCAAATTCAAAAATGTTTCTTCCTAAACGCTCAATTTCTTGAAGTGAGTTATGCACTGAGAAGAGAAAATATTACAACTTTGGATGATGATCAGAGATTAGCCATCAATGTTGAAGATGACCTAATCATGTCTGGTAAATTGAAAAGAGATCCTTCCAAATCTAAAGCTTCTTCCTCCTCTTCCTCTACCCTTGGAGCTAATGTAGATCAATTAGTACAGAAACTTGTTAATGACCTCATTGCCATCAAGAAACAATTGGCTCAAAATGCTCCTTATCAAGACGTTCCAAGGAAGAATTTTCAGCCCAGAAACCATTTTCCTTCTTCTCAAACAAGAATGGAAATTGAAGGACCACTCATCAAGGTCCCCGTTAATGCAACTTGTGAGGTTGAAGAACCTGATGATGAATAATTTAATGAAGATTTTGAAGAACCTTAAGAAGAGGGTGATGAAGGACTAAAAGAACTTGATGGATCTCAAGTTAATTTCCTTACTACTCAGGGCATTGATGGAGAAGATGATTATGATGAATTAGTGGCAGAGATGAACAGAGAATCATATGTTGTTATGACCTGGCAGCAGGCCAATAAGAAAGAAAAAGTGATGCAGCCTGCTGAAAAATCTAAGGAGTATCCCACAACTATTCTAGTGGTGGCGAGAAGAGGATCCCCTATTCCCACTGCATCCATGCAAAAGGTCATTTCTGCTAATTCTTAATCTCCTAATCCTGCTTCTAAAACTTCTTTTTCTCCAACTTGAAAACCTGATAGGCCTAAGATTCCTAGTGATGATTCCCCATCCAGTTTTGGATCTTTTGATATCATCAACCATCTTAAAAAGACAAAGATCCAGATTTCAGAGGCTGAGTATTATCAAACCAATCAAAGAGGAGGGAATTTCGTCCCCTGACTATTTCTTTCCTTAAAGTCCTATTTTGATAACCAATAGGTACTCACATGGAAATAAATATTGAAATTCACGCAACAGATCAATGATCTTTGAAACCTCCTTTTCTGACCAATAGTCCCCAATAGTAGCCTCCGTAGGTTCCGTTTCTGATCCAATGTTAACCTTATTTATTCTGAGAGGTTCATGGTAGGTGTGTGCTTGCTCATCAACACTATCTGTTACCTCACACGTACCCATATTACGGTTAACATACAAGTTTTCCAATTCCTCTCCATGTATCATATAGCAAAAAATTCCCTTCTCTTTCTCCATGCATGCACACTCAAGTTGTATCTCCTCCAATTCTTCCTTATCAAAGCATGCTTCAAATCTAGGTTCACCAAATAATTCCACTATTCTATCCTCTTTCATGGTGTTGTCTTCCATAGTTAGGTGCTTAACAACATGTAATGCCTCATTCGCCAATGGCTTAGCACTTTGATATTCAAAAGTTTTCAATCAAGTCATCTATCAACTCCTGTCAGTTCCCTATCCGACGACATAATTCTGAATGAACGTACCTTGCGCGCACTCAACCTTGGAGTGTGGTATAGAACTTGTGCACCTAGAGGGAAGGAGGTAAAGCCTCTGTGCCTTCCATCCAAATCCTCTCACACTCTTTGACATGAGCTAAGGTGGATCATTTCCCATCATAGACACAACGTTTAGTTGGCACGTTGCTCCTGAATAATCTAATAGAGAGAACAATCCTCATCTCGCACCACCCTAGAAGATTTTCCTGATGTGCAATCCACCAACGTGTTGTGGTTCCCTACAAAGTGTAGACAAGCATGCTCCTTATTTCGATATCATATCCCCATTAAGCTTTCATAGCTCACAGGGAAACATCAAGGTTTCCATCCCCAGTGTAGCATGGTAACTGCTTCCCTCTCAGGTGCCTAAGTGGGCATGCCCTTGTCACTCTTGTAACAAAGTCTCTCAATTTTTACTCAATTAACTCATAATTCCCATACACCCAATTTTCACATGCTACACTAGTGGTATCACTCATAGATTGGGTGTCTTCGAACTGAATAACTCCTTCTATAGGATTAATCACCCCAGGGTCCCTGATAGTGAGCACATAGATTCTATCAAGGACTTCTTCTATCAAGGGATTAGTATAGGGTGTTGACTTCCCATCAGTTAAAGGGATGATATACCATTCTTCCTTATTCTCAAAACTTATGTGCCCCTTATTGAACCAAAGGTAAAAATTGTTCTTATAACACCAGAAGCACCTAAGAAATGTTGGAAAGTTGTCCACCTTAGCTAGCACTAAGACTTCGAAGTCTCCAGTGAACGTTTCCCCTTGGATAGTGATAGCGACATCCTTCAAGACACCAATAGGCATCACTTTTATCTTGTTATCCATATACAACACATTTGAGGATGGTTGTAATGGGGGCCTTCCCATTTTATTCCATACATCTAAAGTTATAACATTAACCTCCACACCCGTATCTATCAGAATATTGCTTAAGAGCCATGCATCAAATTATACATTTAAAGTAATCTCCTTATCATAATCAATGGTGTGAGGAGGAAGGTTAGTGTGTAGGACCTTTCACTCATGCTCTCCTCTAACACACAATAATTTTTCTCGTAACCATTCCCCTAGAAAAGGGATGATATTCTCTTGCCTCAAAATTTTGCATACTTCCCTGACTTCATCCAAATCCTTCTCTGGAGCCTCAACACTCCTCCTTTGATCTAACTACCACAACTTGTCCTTTAGGCACTAGATCTCTCCTTGTAGGCTTTGAATTACATCCATGCTCTCACTTTCCAAGCTTATATACACAATTAATTTACTATGGCTACACCTCATCTTTTTACATCCATGGGGGCAATCAATTCTCCTCTTTCCACATTTATGTCTATGGTAATAGGTGCTAGTTCATATAACTTTAATGCTTCCAATCTTCCCAAATTGAACCTATTATTTATGATGAGTCGTGTGTCTCCCCCCTCCATTATTTTTTATTTATGCTGATAAGCCTCATAACACTAAATATGTTACACATATCTTGAATAACACATTGATACTTATTTTTGCAAATATTATTTCCACCACTTCCAACATGTCCAACGTTCTACCTATTCTAATTTCACCTAATGGACAAACTCTTATTGTTTATAAAATTCCTACGTATTTCTAAATAATCATAATTTAGAAACCACATTTCCATGCCAATCAATCTCATTACATATAACCATATGCAGTTGTAATGACTCGGAGAAACACCAATATCTCATTTTGTGACTTGGTATCATATTGATCTCTCATGTTAACTCAATGAATTATATACTAGGTATACTTAGTTCTCTTACCCTTTTTTGGGAATTAAGTGTCCTGTTTAAGAGGCTTATCTAAATATATGTTACCAATATTCATCTAAAATCTCTCTTCTAAAACTAGGTGACATAGGAAAATGCAACCAAAAACTTGAGATACTTTGGCCAAAGATTTTAAAAATAATATTCTTATGTAATATTCCTAGATGCCATACTGGTCAAATCGAATACGACCTTCACCTCACTTCATCTGTTATCTAGAATGGTCTTCACTGACTCCTATTAGTCCATTTGTTCAAGTTTTATCCCTAACCAAGGTTAGTAACATAGTTTAGTGTAGAAGACTACTCATGGTGACTAAGGATACATAGACATACTCAATCGACCTAAGTTGATTGCGTGTGTTTAGTTATCCTATGTCATCTTTAGTTTCGTCTAACACTAGGTCATGCTTATAACCTAACCTAGGGTATAACTAAGATCAAGTCCAAGTTTATGTAGATCTAGATGATTTAACTTAGAAGGGTGTTGCCACATGTCAACTGCAACACAATATCCTCATGAAGACTTGAGTCTTCATGAAGGTACTGTAATGCAGTTAGCGCATTCCAACATCCGAATGAGTCATCCCATCTAGATGTACATGCCCAAGAAAGAAGTTAATTATCTAATTATTTTCCTTAATTAAAGTTTTAATTAAAGCAAGCCCTGTTGAATCCCTAGTTTCATTAACCATTAGGGTTGCAAGTAATAAATGAATTGTAATTACATTAAAGATACATCTGCCTCCCAACCCCTTTCTGAAGATTTGTTTTTCATTCATTAACTTCCTAATTTAAGATTCAGTTTTACAAACAGAATCAACATACTAACAGTGAGGTTAACTTATTTAACTTATCCAAGTCTTAGCTTGTTTAAGTTTTGAATCAGATTATTTTATAATAGACTTCATTAAGATGAAGTCTACTTATTTTGTATATATATTATGTATGTATATTTTTTACTATATATATATATATATATATATATATATATATATATTGTTTTATTGATGAATTAAACAAGAGGAAGCACACCTTCCTCTTTCTAGAATGACATTTGGATTTTATTCCAAAAGGTCTTAACAGACTGCTTAATATTACAAAATATTTTCCTTTCCTTTTTACTTATTAAGAGTTAGGGTTCATTTGGAACCTCATAACATTTTACAAGTTTTCATCATGATTCCATTTACCCATTAACATCATTTTAGTAAAACCATAGTGATTTATTGAATGACCAATCAGGAATGCCAACTTTAATAATTTGCATTAATTAAGAGGGTAGTATATCTAGTACCCTTATCCTCTAGTTTATTTTAAGCCAACCTAAAAGGGTTCATTTCATATATAGAGATAAACATATCATTTCCATTCACAGAATGTACAAAAATATGACACATCAAGTATAGATAAACCCACAATATTTTTCCATTTATCAAGGTGGAATTCATACATTACAAGTTCAAACACTTCAGACATCTTTAGTGTCAAACAACATCAATAAGGTCTATTAAAATACAACTTTCCTTTCTAATAAATACATTTCAATAATGAATCATATTTCCTCATAAAATTTCTAGTATTTTTGGTAAAAAAAAGTAACATCATAAAATATCTTGTCTCCTTTTACCACTTACAAAGTCCATCTGTAAAAATTACTAGCACGGGTCAATTCATTGAACTGAGCATGATAAGCACTAAGCATTAAAATGATGTGATTTTAACTAACTGTTTCATAAAGAGAACTCTACTTTTATGAAATAGTTAAAGCATTACAGAAAGACATATCAAAATGAAATACCAGTCATAAAAGAGAGAGAGAAATCAAGTGTTGATCCATATCATCATTAAGTAAAGATCATGACATAATCAGAATCAACTTTCAACCAAATGATTTCATAGAAGGAATTAAAACATTAATCCAGATAAATGATAATTCACCAATCACAAACAACTTTTCATTTATAGATTTTTATGATCCACATCCTATTTAATTCCATCTAACCTGAGAATATACTAACACTAATATCTCAAAGGAACAGTCTACATTAGATGGAACAATAATACTTTTATCTCAGCATTAACTTAACTTCATCCTAAAATATAAAATGCCAAGCTCAATCAAACATTAGGATAAATTTAGGATGAACCAACAACATCTTTAGGAAAGAGTTTCTTATTTAAGAATCTATATCCTAAATTCAGAGTCAAAAACCAATCTAAGTTTTAGGATCCGCATCAAACATATTTGACAAGGAATGAATTCAGTTTTTCATGCACTTGGAACTAATCACTCATCACAACAAGTACATCATTTCAAATGTAAAAGTAAAGAGAAGAAAGGAGGGATTTAGTAATCAGCTACAGATCCTGCAATTCTTATTTTTACTCCAAAAGAGACTTACTCAGAAATTCCCAATCTAACATGACAAAACTTTAGAGTAAACTTTTTGCTTCAATCTAACATTTTCTATTGCAAAAGGGTTTGATACATCAAGCAAGTACTAGTGGTGACACAATGATACAGCTGAACAGGTCAGTTCCCTCTTCCAGAGTATACCGATGTAAGATGAAAAGAAAAGAGAAAGAGATTGTTCATTCTCAATCCAAGAAAGAACATAATAGACAAGTATAGCCTCTACTATTTTCCATTTTAAAGCCTAACAAAGGTTAAATCAGACTCAATATAGATAAATTTCCCAAATCAGAGAGAAAGAGAACAACATACATCAACCTTCAGAATTTAAAGAGGACAGTATTGTAAATACCTTAACTCATAACAGAAAGAAAGGATAACAATGAATAATGGTAAGATAAGATCTCATTACTCCTTCCTTAATAGAGGTACCCTTACCAAGATCGAAAAAGAACCGAGACAGATTTGATTACCCAATGCCAAGAAAACACTTAACTCCAAACAACCATTGAAGTCCAAATAACCATTCAAACTTACAATCAATAACAAAAACCGTAACATAAAAGCTACAGACCGAAATTGATTTCTCCTAACTCACAATCGACAACAACAACTGTAGCACAAAATCTACAATTGAAAATTTTATTCCTTCTAAACAATAATAGCAACAGTTCAAGGAGATATCCCAGTTTCACAAACAAAGAAGAGAGAGAGTAATCATTTTTGTAATTTACCCCCTTTTTTAGCAATGATTACCTTTTCAAGGAGATAACACAATAGCTTACCCATCAATTGATGGTGAATGAAAATTCGAGAGAAATACTTACAGTAAAAACTTCCATTCAACCCAACTCAGAACCATGCATCTTTACACTGTTCAATGAAACAGTCAACTGGAACAGGAAGAATAAAACCCAACCCAGGTTCATAACTCGAGAGGGAGACAAAAAATATGATGCTACGACTACAAGTTCCATGCATGAAGTCGAGCTCAAAAGAAGAGATAAACCCAAAAATGTTATCGTCTATTTCCTTCAAGCATCCATCAAGTTAGATAGAGTCGATTTACTCTACCTTTCAACCTTAATTCCCACAAGCTTCTACAATATCAACTACATCTCTGAAAAGAGAAAGACATACACAAAAGTTTGAAAAGAATGAACCTAGACCATCCTTTCCCCAAATAGAGAAAATGTAATCAAATTCAATAAACCATTCCACAGATCACTCAAGAATAATTAAACTAATAACCATGCCAAAGGATAGGTTGATCTTGAGGTGATCCATTCCAGTTACTATCTATTTTTAGCACAACTCAAACAGTCATACTAAAGTTTCAACATGATCTCAAGTTCAATAGAATGATAAGCATGTTTCATACATTTTTCCAATAAAGGAAACAAAAACCCAAAACATATATCTATCATAACAGTGAATCCTACTATACATTTTAGCATAGTTCAAATAGATGTACATAAGATTCAACAACATCTCAAGTCTAAACAAAGTCTAAACATGTTTCATACCTTTTTCCAATAACGGAAACAAACCCAAATTGTATTTACATCTAACAGTGACTCCAAGCAGAAATCATACAGTGAAAAATACAAGCATCTAATGCAAGATAAACATCACATAAAAACCCATTTGTTCCCTAAGAGTAGAGTTATTTTAATGAAGACATTTAGGAAAAAGCAGAATAACTTAATGGGTAGAGCCTATCATGCCTGATAGAGCTTCTTCTTGATTTACAGAAGATTTCCCTAGCGAGCCTCAACAACCTCTTTTTCTCCACACAACATCCACCTCCTCAACTCTTCCACTTCTTCTTATACTTCCACAGAGTCCAAAATATCTCAAGAATGCAAAAATAAAAGCTAGATGCAAAATAGAACTGCTGGTTCAAAGAATCGAAAAACTCCATGCAGATAAAAAACTTGAAATGAACTGAAGATCAAAAAAACAATACCAAAACCCACCATGCATTTTCCCTAGGCGGTTTCCTCACCAAAAATGAAATCAATTAATGCGAAGGACAACCAATTTCCCTCCTATTTCTCCATGCCACCACCATCTATATTTTTTGATGCCTTAATTCAAAATTTTGCATGCAATTTCCATTTAGTGGTGATGCCAATTAGGCATCCACTATCTCCCAATGCCTCTACCAAAATTGGTAGTCCATAGCCATTAAAACCAAAATCAATTCCAATTAATGCCTTGAAAACTGATGCCACCGACCTTACCACTAGCCAAGTAGTCCATAGGTACCCCTTAGGTTAGAAATAGTTTAGGTTATATTTTTATTAGGTTATAAATCAAACTTAGTCCTTAGGTAAATATTATTTGCCTTAGGTTGTTTCCAAACTCAATAAATATAAAACATGCCAACTTAGGTTAGGGTGTCAACTTTAGTAGTTTTAGTAATAGGTCCAAGGTCCTTATACACTATTCAACATTTTATTACTAACAAGAAGACCCAAGCCTATCACTTACAACTTGTTGCAAAGCAAGGATCCCTGAAGAAGGGTCCTTCATATTTATATGCAAAACAAGGCTCAGTCCAACTTCACCTTTCCATTTCGGAATGCCAAGTCAACAAGAAGAACAAGTAAGAAGAACCAAAGCATACCTTGGATCAATGGAATTGATCCAAGGTTTTACTGTCAACATCAAATAAGTTACGAAAACAACAATACAAGTTCATAATCATTTTTTTAAAAGTGAATTTAAGTTGTACATAGAGATGAATGGCCTCATTTTCAAGTAAGCATAAATCACAACAAAATGAACCTTTTCAACCAATAATAAATTATCAATTGCAAACATGATTTCCAAAAGTCATAAGAGTACTCCTTCCTAAGAAAAATCACATGTCAACATTTGCAGTGTCAAGAGTGGAAGTCATCACAGTAACAACCATGTCAAAGATGTGACAATGTCACTTTTATTCATATGATCTATATTTTTTACA
This sequence comes from Taxus chinensis, assembly GCA_019776745.2. NCBI lineage: Eukaryota > Viridiplantae > Streptophyta > Pinopsida > Cupressales > Taxaceae > Taxus > Taxus chinensis. The sequence continues at coordinate 1,020,533,349 of CM034146.1, read as the reverse complement.
TACATACATAAGTGTTCACATGGTACTCTTGAGGTGCATGTATATTACATATATGATCATACACGATGTATGATTCTTGACACTATTCCCTACTAGTCCCATTGATTCTCTTTGGGGCATCTACCTTTCCTATTTTCTCTATATTCAGGTTCTATCATTATAACATATACTACTTTCATTCCTATTTTCAGTTGTATATATTTTGGCATAATATCAATTTTTGTAACATGCTAATGGGTGTTTCATGTGTAGCATTTGTCTTGTATGCATACTTCCAACCATGGTTATATGATTTTATTGTCTCTTATCTATGTTTGTGTCTTGATTGTCATTATTTGCGGGATATGCCGTATGCTTGATTGCATTTTTTATTTTATAGCCTTGATTGATTCTCATGTATTTCAAAATCATAAGTGTTGTCCCATGTTTTTAACCAACTACTTATGTGTTTTTCAATGTTAATGTATTATTTGACTAGTTTCTATTGCATCATACCATGTTTGTTTGTTACTAACAATTTTGGCTATTATTTTCCATTTTTTTACATGTACCATGGTTGTTACCATGTGTATTCACTTTCACCCCTATAGGAGTTCTATTTTATATGCACACATCAGTTTCAACTTTCCTTGTTTGGGTCATTCTAACCTTGGTTCATCTCATGCACCCAAAATGAGTGGGTGCAATCATCGGGTGACTATTTCACCCTCTTAATATTTTAGGGATCATACATAGATTGGTACATGGAAAAATCAGAATAAAAAAGAGTAAAGAAACAAGTTCAGAATTAGACTTGGGAAAAAATCATTATAGGGAAAAAAGCACCCAAATCAAACCTGAGTGGTGGGTGCTAGTGTCCCATATGGGTGGTTCTATCCTAGGGGTTGAAACAAGTACATTACAAGATCAATAGGTTTCTAGTGACAATATTTTCCAATTTCTAGTAGAACATACTTCGAATTTTTTTGTCATGTGGCAAATTATTGAGTATTCGCCAACGCTCTGGGGATAAGCCCTTACTTATTATGTATGGGGAGGCTCCTACTATTGAATGTAAATTAAAATTAAGTTATGGGTGGTTTTTAGGCCAGGGATCACATGGAAATACTCCACTAAACCTATGGAAAATGATTGTACAAGGTACAAGGGAGGAATTTGTAGTTAAGAGAGGTATAGGGGAGTTGGGGAAATAAGGAGAGAGGGTTACTGTTATGAGTAAGCACTAGAAGAGTTAACATATAATAACAAGAGTAGGTCTACTTTCAATTATAAGAACAGAAAAATTCAAACAATGATAAGAACAAAAAATCATAGAAAAAATTCCAACGACTCATTTATCAAAGGTATATACACCTTTATTAGTTTTAGAAGATTATCATGTATGCAAAGTTGGAAGGAGAGAGTAGAGGAACATAAGACAAGAAATAGAAGAATTTAAACTTTTTATTTTTTGATGTATAAGTGTTAATCTCAACAACATACATTCAATTAACAATTTCAAACTCTTTGGAAAGGAGAATCCTTCCCAATTTATACAATATGACTCTTCATCTCCCCTCCACATGAATTTTTGGATTCCTACCACTTGAATTTTCATCTCCATACCACTTATGACCTTCAATATTACATTAGGAATGAATAATATGTCCCTTTATTATTACTGAAAATGATGTTTTAAAATGAAAAATCAAAAGGTCACTTAAGTGAATAAGACAAAAAGTATAATTTCCAATGAAGAATTAGAATGTAGAGAGAGGGAAGAAGAGAGAGAAGAATAGATCTGCTCGTGGATGAAGAAAATCATGAAATTTATGAAACTTATGAAAATTATCCAATGATACCTCATTATATCCATCAGGAACCCTTCTCAATACTCAAAGTGGAAAAGTGGAGAACCGGAGAAATGACAGAACAATTCCTTATGTTCTACCAAATTTCGCTTGATCCAAAAATGGAGTTTGGGTGTAAAACCTTATATGATTTTGAATCCAAATGACCCACTGAGTTCATTACCATAACTTTCAATATATGATTCAACTTACAATTTTATTTATGTCCCAAAGAATCCAAAGTAGCAAAGCGGAGAAGCAGAGGAACGAAGAAACAATTCCTTCTATTCCACGAAAGCCAGCTTGACCAAAAAATGGAGTTTTAGGGATGAACCTTATATGATTTTGAATGCAAATGACCCAATAAGTTATTTACCACAATTTTCAAGAGCTTATTCAAATTAAAATTTAATTTATATCCCAAGGTGGCTAAAGCGGCAAAGTAGAGAATAGGAGGAATGACAGAACAATTCCTCATGTTCCACCAAAGTTCGTTTGACCCAAAAATGGAGTTCGGAGGCCAAACCTTGTATTATTTTGACTCCAAATTAACCACTAAGTTCATTACCACAATTTTATCTATGGATTAAGGTGGCCAAAGTGGCAAAGAGGAGAATTAGAGGAACAACAAAACATTTCCTTATGTTCCACCAAAGTTTTCTTGACCCAAAAATGGAGTTTGGGAGCCAAAACGTATATTATTTTGACTCAATATGACCTTATAAGATTAATTAAACATGTTTGATATCTTTATTCTTCCTGAAACTCCAAAAAGAATCCCCATTTTGATCAAGATAGCAAGGTGCACCTATAAAAGTTGAACCGCATTTAGAAACTCTTAGGTCTTGGAAAAATTTTGATTCTTCCACCATATATATAATTACATAATATTTCCATTGAATTATTTTTTCATTCTAATTCCTTATGGATCTCCTAAAATCTTCCATAAAAGTTGATCTTTGTAATTTGATTGTTCATTCCATACACCTGAAAAACCCACTTTTGCACAGACTGTTCATAAACCACCGAATCGTCCCTAAACCTCCCTAAATTAATTCCAAAAAATTAAATTATATCCAATACCACAGATTTATAATCTTTTTAGAACCTTCTTGGAGGATTTATACATGCCTTGAAATAGCCAAAATTTTCCTTTCTAAGCCCTCAAGAGAACTAGTATTATGTTGTGCTTCTGTAGACACCAAATTGTGTGTCTTACGACCCCCTGTGCCCCGCATCCCTTTCAGAACCTAACCTCATCACCTAAACCTTACACAATTATTTATTAATTACCTTATATTAATAACCTCGCATCCATAGCCAACATAATTACCTCTCCACCTCATCATGACCTAGTCTTGAACCCTAACCTCAACAAATACTAAATTAAGACACCTAATTAATCACCTTGGTGACAACTCCACCACCACCTCATCATGACCTAGTCTTAACCCTAAACTAACCTAATTAAGACCTATAACTTGGTCCACATCCACACCCATGATTAATTACTCCTCACCCGCGCACCTAAAAACCAACCTCATAATGACTTGACCAAGCCCGTAGCTAATCCCTCTGGAGAAAAGGAGGGAAAACTAGCTATTTTACCAAAAATAGCCCGCTTTGACCTGACCGATACCGGTTCCTACTCGACCGCTGTCGGTTGCGTAACCGCCATCGTTCCCTGTAAATGACCACTTCCAACCAAAAAAAACGATCGGATTTTCATTTTGGGATCATATTTTTCATTTGATCGAGAAGAGGAGAAATCATTGAAAGGATCCGGATTTTCTTGGCCGAGGAGAGACAAGTGAAGAAACAGAAGAGTTTGCAGAGAAGGAGTTCTTCAAGCCCAAGCTGCAACTGAATAACCAGAGCCCAGTGACACTCATCGGAGCATCAGAAGAGGAGATAGCTCATCTTGGATTGTCAGATCATCATCCTACTTGAGCCCTATCTTCGTCATCACAGTCCTGGAACCTGCATCCTCATCAAGAATGAGTAAGTAGTGTCTTGTATGTTTCTAAGCACCATTTCTTGAGCCTGTGGATTGATAGTAATCATAAGTTTATTCCTAGATCTACTACCCAGCAACTACTGCACTTAACCTTCATCCATACATCCTGGTATTGCCTAGAAGACCATTTTATCACACTCTAAGTCTTCCCTATCCTCTCATTATTCCCCTCAGCCATCCACCATTCTTAATAACCCACAATCACCCAGCAACCAACCTCTATCCAGAAGCACCTAGATTATTACCCTACCGGTGTCGTTTATCCAAACCGGCAGCGGTTCTCTAACCACGGTCGGTTATTCAGTGACCGGCATCGGTCACTGTGACTTATACCCCCAAAACCTTCCTCTCACCTATTTTTCACCTAACCATCGCAGATCCAGTCTGGTTTATCCCTATAACTCAACTTGAATGTATCAACGACCAGTAACCAAAAACACATGTGACGTTTTATTATTGATAGTTAGCCTCTATTGCTGTGTAACGAGGTACCTAAATCATGATTGACAATAGCTTTTTGTGATCATTTTTGTTAATTCGTATTAAAAGGGGAACTGACCACCTTCGAAAGGAAGTTTTATATTTCCTGGGCCTAAGGCAGCTCCCTCATTTATTGTCTAATTAAAATCTGGTGGTCCTGTATTCTTACTTGCAGGTAGTCCTTCCAAGACAAAAAGGAGTTCTTCGCAGTCGATCTGATCTTTCTCTACGGGTACGCGCACACCATCTCAACATTCAACAGGTATTCCTCCTAGCCCTAACCCTTATCTGTTTCTCAAAGGAATGAAAGGATAGAAGCAAGTCTATTCCACAGATCCGAAACATTCCGTGCGAAACATTTTGGCACGCCCGGTGGGACCCATTTCGGGTTTCTTGTTTCTCTTGCTTGCTTTCATTTGGGGAGCATACTTGTTGCTTTTTTTCTATTTATTTTGTTATATTTAGTAAAATAATTTTTCTTGCTTTCCCAGTTTTTCATTAGTGAAAGTTATCTTCTTTGCTTCATCGAATATCATTTTCGATTTGGGTTTAAAACACGTGCATTACATTCTTGCTTGTTGTTTTCAATTCTAGTGAACATAGACTAAGTAACAGGTCGTACACGTGGGGGTGATTTCCACGGTATTGACAGGAAATTAATCTTACTTTCACTGCACAACACATACCGAATCACTTCATAATTAACACAACAGCTCAAAACATCCCCCCTTTTCCGCGGTATTCCTCCGCCCGATTGAGGTAACCTTATAAGCCAAAACAAACTTGACATTTCCCCTAAGTCTTTTGTTTAGGATTGAAATCATTCTGTGTCTAAAGGCATAAGCCAAATTGATTAAAATTAACCCTAGGGTTAGTCTGTTAATTTGTTTGTGCATTCTTGCTTGTTTTCAGTTCTGTTTCTCTGTCATACACTGTTTTCTGTGATCACTACAGAACAGTTTGGTAGGCATACTCATAACTATTAACACCAAATCAACAACTTCTTACTGTTTCTTACACCAGTTCCATTATACCGACATCGGTTAACTTACCGACGTCGGCTATAGCCTAACCGACATCGGTTAGCTGACCGATATCGGTTACTGTCTTTTACAGTTCCGACAAACCAGCAACCTACCAATTTCAAACACATCTTGTCTGTTTTTTGTTCCTGATAGATTGAAACCCTACTGTGTACTCCTGTCCATGGTTGTTATCACTCGAAAGCAAGCCGCCGCCATGGTTTCACATGCTTGCTCTGTGCCTTTGCCTGAATCACCCCTTCACATTCTGTGGGGAATCCTACGGACACCAGCGAGGTTCCTAAAATTCCTGTAGGAGATAAGAATTTGCCAAATTTCTGGATGCTAATCCTAGCGCTGTACAATACTATTTGTCTCATGCCCCTGACCGTACACCCGATGGTCAACTCCTTGTTGGCATGCCTATCAGTATAGCTACTCATTTAGCTCCTTCTCTGCCTGATAACTCCGCTTTGCCTTCTGCATCCTTAGTAGCCCCGTCTCCTAACTCAGCAGCTTCAGGGGTTCATACGGCACAGATTGGCTTTCCTTTGGTTAATCTTGGGCCCAACATGTCATTACCGCCGACTGCTCCTACCTTGTCTCTCTTGCAGACTGTTCCGTTCATGACTTGCTCTCTCTGCCACCTATCCACACGAGCTTTCCTTCTCAAGCTCCGCCCACCTTTTCATTTCCACACACATATCCGGTAACCTCAATGTCTTATATAGGACATCCCTATTCGGTCGCCTCAACACATTCGTCCTCCATACCTTATCAACATTTAACCCCACCATTGTCTAGCGGTGGCCCTTGGCCCAATTTCCTCCGTTTACCACACAACCCACACCATCATCTCATCCAACTACTGATTTAATTAAACAAATGATGGACAAAATGTAAAATCTGGAGGCTTCTGTTTCAGGAAGTCGTAGCGCCTTGACATACGAGCAAGTTTTGTCGGGAGCCTATCCACCCTTCAGTCCCCCTTCATTCATATCCTCCTCAATGGGAATTACCAAAATTTACTCGTTTTAATAGTAAGGAGGACCCTCAACAACACTTGCGATCATTTAGACATGCCTGCTATCTGATTGCTCACGACGACGCTTTACTACTCCGCACCTTTCCCATGTCCTTATCAGGACCCGCCTTGGAGTGGTACAGTGCTTTAACCCAGCACTCAATCTTCTCTTTTAACCAGCTAGCCCAATCTTTCTTGGATCATTTCTCCATTAACATTGCCAAGAAAGTATCTATCACGACCTCTATGCCATCCGAAATTTGAAGACGAATCTATCGCAGATTTCGTTGGACGATGGCGGGGCCTTATCAACCAACTTACGTATGCCTTGCCTCAGGCTGAACTTATTGAACTCTTTACGCGGGCCTGCGCTAAGCACATCTCTCCTACCCTCCAAATTCAAACTTTCCGCACATTTGATGAGGCCTTTACTATGGCTCGAAAACTATAGATTCGAGCCTTAGAGGAAGAGAAATTGTGGGTTTGCAACAACAAAACCCCAATTTCCGAACCCAAGATTCCACCAACAAACCTAACACCACCAATCCTCACCCATCGACTGCTTCGAAATCAAAAGGAGCCGTGCACGCGGTGATGGTCAAATCCCAACCACCGTCTAATACCCCGCCAAAAACCACCTATAAGTATAAAGCAGAGCCCATCAACTACACTCCCTTGGGAGAAACATATGGTGTGATATTGGAAAAATTGCTTAAAGCAGGAGCCATTACCTTACCTCCTGTTAAACCTCACTCCGGGTTTGATTCCACTCGCGCCATACCTTCTTGGTACAAAGAAAATGACTTCTGTAACTTCCACCGTGTGAAGGGACACAGTCATGAAAACTGCAAGATGTTGAAAAACATAGTGCAGGAATGGTTGATGCGGGGGATATAGCCCTCGATAATCCTAAACGCCCCTGCTAAAACCGAAATTTGAAAATATTCAACAAACCATTCCCGAATCACTCTTCTAACAGTAACATAAACCAAGATATCTTAGCCGAGGAGAGTGTTCATGAGATCCATGCAGTCTTCGACTCCCAGCCAAAAACCTCTATCGAACAAATTCTGAATCAAGCCTCTTCAATAACGCAGGAACCCGAACCCCCTTCCTCACCATCAAGACAAACTGAAATCCTTGCCATTCCTTTACCCATCAAGGAATTAACCGCCCAGAGTTCCCTTCTCACAAATGAGCCTTCTTACACCACATCCTTGCAAGACTGTGAGCGGATGTTATCTAATTTATCTATTTCCCAAACGTCTCCTTCTACCATTCTTGCCACTGTACAAGAGGAAGGCTCGCCACTTCTTTTTTGTCATCCTTAGAAACCTATTGAAACACACATCACACATTCTTTAAAATGAGGATTTCTATCACAACCACGCCTTCACTACCTATGAGTTCTTCATCGCCTAAATCTTTTCAGTGAACTGGTTGACTTCTAACGCCCATTGATACATGTGCCTTCATATACCCCCTGTCTCACACTGCAGTGGACGAAATCACAACCCACCTTTGTCCAACAAAAGTTTCATATTCACACGTGAGGAATGTCATTCCCCAGAGATAGACAGGCCTATGGGAACGTTTGAGTACGCCCCATATTCTACTTCAATGCAAATGACCGACTCTAGATGCCTCTAACCATATAACCCGAGTGTTTACAGGAAGCTTTTTTAAAATGCCTATTTCCTCATCTTCACACCCTCATCTCTACCAATGACCTCATCCATGTCTTATTACCTAAACCAAATCTTCCCCTATGTTGGGGATCCCCACCCAATACCCAGTCCTAAACACACCCACCTAAGCAGCTTGATTTAGATAAAAATAAAGTCACCCATCCCATAGGAGACAGAAATCAATCTCTCAATCTATCCGCTATCACAACTCTAAAACCTCGTTGTCACACCTACCTCCATATTGGGGACCCCATCCTCTACCTTGCATCAATATCAGACTCCTACATTTTCTTTAAAGCGACCTACGCCTTCTGCACCCATAAAGAAACCAAGGGTATAGCAAACAACAGTCACCTCGTGTATCCATCCACCTATCAACCTTAAAAAAATTCCATCATCAAAAAATTTGTTTTCTGTCAATACTATTTCTCCGTTGGGTGTTATGGAACCACATCATCTGTGGCCTAATCACCAACAGATAAACATAGATCTGTGTCAAAGAAGCCAGTTTAGTTAAAACCCATTATCAAAACTCCTTGGCTACCACAACCCATACAAACCAACCAGACCACGTCATCACCAGAATCGACCCAAGTCAATAGCCTACTCTGTCCTCTGACTTGACCCACTCAAAAGGGTCTTACGCCAAAATTCTTGCTATGTTTGTAGGAGAAGCGGACCATTTCCCTACCCCACTTAGACCTATGATCCATCTAAACCTCGACCTATAGGGACGATGAGTCTAAAAACTGAGCTACCACCGCACACCAGGACAGGACATAGGAGGGATGCAAAGAGTTTTGAAAGCTCTACTTCGTCAGTCACCTCTCTCAGATAGAAAAGTTAGAAAAGATAAAAAACTATGAAGAGAGAGGGAACATTTAGCTTCAATTACCCTCTCCTATACCAAATGTCCCCACCTCCACAAAGATCTATCATATTACAGCCCCACCTATCGAAGACCATGACCGATCCCTACTATCTTCCTCCTTCGTAGTCACGGAGATCAATATGATTAGTGTGATACTCCGAGGACAGAAAAATAATGGGAAAGCGAAAGAAAAACACACCTGACCGCATCTTCTTTATCCGTCCCCATCCCGATGGCACACACCTAAAGGGGTTATTCGCGGACCCCATACCGTCTCTAATGAATTAACACTAAAAAACCATGAGCAAAACAGCATCCACCAATCGCCTGTAAAAATGACAAAGCTAAATGATATCATTCAGACTTCTGAAATTCATCGATAAGCTCAGTGACATCCTTCAAGGGATAGAGGTCTTACTATGAAACCTTGCTGTTACCTCTTTCTAAACACCCAATCATGTTGCTTTGCTCACCAAAACAATCTATCTCCCTAACCACTTCTGTCTTTGTACAGCAAGCTGCTGGCTGTCCGGTTCTCTGAAGACGAAATTATAGACGTTGGTGCTGAAGATCCTGGGACCTTGCTCTTTTTCATCTCAGCTTATGTCCGAGACATCTGTTACGTCGTTATGATTACGGGGGCCTAGCCTAAACATCATCTCTTCAAAGCCTTCCAACAAATGAATATCCCTTCTAGCTGCATGTGTGCCAACCCCATCATGTTGCGCTCATTCAATGATGCTATTACTTCTTGACTACTTCTACCTAGCACCATGATCCTTAAACTGTCGTGTATGACCACGTATCTTTACCTGAACATCCGTCTATGTCCAGTGAGAGAGTTCCAATACAATATGCGTTAGGCCACCCTTGGATCCGAGCTATGGGATGCGTTCCTTCACCTTACATAGATTCATAAAATTTGAGTACGAGGGAAAGTCCTCAAAACCGTTACAAAGCTGATCCTCCTCCTCCCTTAAACCTGTAATATGTTTGTAATCAGGGCCTATTATTGCTGTACCATCCAAGACACCCATTCATCCCACCCAACCTCCACTTCATCAACCGCACCTACACCTTCAATCCAATGAAACCGCCGTCATAAATAACACTTTCCTTTCCCGCAATAACATCCCAACCTCCGACCCCTTAGTAGAAATTGTTATTTCAACACGCCTTACTCTGGGGAATACCCCCTATCTAATAAGTTAGCTCTTTCCATCCCCACAGAGTAAGACAGTTTACATGCGCATCCTACCTACGACCGTCACGTGGGGAGGTAATCTCTTACGGACCAACCCCATTGCAGCACCAACCTAACATATGGGGGTGTAGACGCCTCTATGTTACCCCTGATGAAACTACTTTTTTTGAGGTTGGTCCCATCCAATCCGATTTTCAAAACCTGACAACAAATTCTCATTTTGCCCTCACCTTCTTGACTCGCTGATGCTTGAAAGGCTTTGGTTTGGTCTTGACTGAACAGGCCGACATACATCATTCCCCGTGACTACACGAAAACACAAGATCGTAGTGGTTCAGTTTTCCTTGAAACACTTACACTGAAGAAACTCGTTGTTGTATCCTGGAAGCTGACGACATCAACCCCTACCAAACCATCATCACCCATTTTTTCATCATCACCCACAGGTCGATAGACCCTGAGTGAATAATTCCTCCTAACTTTTTTTTTTGATTAAATGCTATCTTCTTAGGTCCTCTCATTATCAACGAGATAATGAGGACCCATCTCTCTTCCACTTATATCAGACATGATGAAGAGGATTCACCTTCGATTAATGTTGTTGAGTGCCGGATGACGACTCCATCCTCACTTACCTTGGTGCGGATGACTCCTATATTCAACGCGCCTTACCATCTTAAACTCAACCATGTTAATGAGTCGACTATAGAAATCAACAGTCCACACAAGGAGGATCCTCACGTGTGAAGATCGGACAATCCCTAGAACACATCAGAACAAGCCGCCTTTACTACCTTTTCTCTTACCTGCAACCAAGCTTTTGCTTGGTCCTACGCTGACATGCCAGGAATTGAATCCTAACATTGTTGTCCATAACATTACCCTAAAACCTGACTCCAAACTAGTCAAACAGAAACTGAGAAAAATGCATCCACGCATTGCCCTCTTGGTCAAGAAGAGCTTCAACGACTCCTTCTGTTTCCTTCCATCTTGCATCTTGACTATTGACTATCCTCAATGGATTTCTAACATCGTACCCTGTCACTAAAGCAACGGGGGGACTCCAGATAGCACAGATTTCTGAGCCCGAACCTCGCGTGCCCCCCCCGGATGACTTCCCCCTCCCCCGTCTGGATCAAACTTGTTGCTCTCCCCCTCGGGCCCCCCCCTGCCCTGCTTTCTTCCTGGCGGGTTTTTCCGCCTACCTCACCCTTTGGTAGCCCCGGCCGATAACCATAAAACTACCTTCATAACTCCTGGGGAACCTTTTGTATCGTGTCATGTCGTTTGGTCTTAAGATGCTGGTGCAACCTATCAGCGGGGGCTATGGACTTACATTTTTCATGACATATGCACACTATCCTGAGGAGATGTCGATGATCTTCTTGGCAATCTAAACATCGCAAATGAACATCCGATGTTTTAACCAGTTATTTTCGATCACCTATTACAATTTCGGTACGGGGCTTCAACCAAAAGAAAATGTGTCTTGGTGTCTTTAGGGAAAAACTTTTGGCTTATCGTCTCTTTGCGTGGATTGAGGTCGATCCATCTCTAAAGTCAAAGCTAATCCTAGAAATGCGCTCCCACCCAAAACCTCAACAGTTGCGTAGTTTGCAGGGTAAACTTCAATCCTCCGGCCGTTTCAATCTCCTAACTCTCGGATCGAATGTCAACCTTTCTCATCAACCTTCTTAAAAAGGACATTTCCTTTCAAGTGGAGCGAAGAGTGTCAGCCAGGAGCCTTTGAAGCTCTCAAAGCCTATCTCCGTGCAGGCCAGCCCATGCTTAATCCCACCTTCCTCAAGGATGATCACCCTTCTAGCCTTTACCTTCGTGCCCACTAACCATGCTATAGGAGCCATGCTCAGTCACATCAGGACTTGGCACATTCGAGAACAGTCGTTTATTATATAGTTGTACTCTCGTGGATTACGAGACTAGGTATACACCATGTAGAAAAATTGTGCCTAGCCCTATCATTCGTAGCCACCAAACTCCGACACTACCTCCTGAATCACAAACTTTTGTCATCACCAACGCGGACCCCATTCATTATATGTATGCCAAACCACATCTAAACCAATGCATTTCCCGATGGGTTATGCTCCTCACTGACCTTGACCTTGAGTTTGTACAACAAAAGTCAATCAAAGGATAAACTATTGTAGACCAACTGCAGAGGCCCCTTTACCTGGGGAACAATTTACCAATTTTAATTTCCACGATGAACTCATCGCCACTCTTTCACTCAGGGAAGAGTCGTATCCAATGACCCTCTTCTTCGATGGAAACCAAATGCCAGCGCGGCGGAGGGGCCGGCATTGTTCTCATTCCTCTTGACACTGAGGCTATGCCTCTTTCATTCCGGCTCAATTTCCCCTGTACTAATAATACAGCGAATACAAGGCCCTTGTTTTGGGGTCTCCACGTGGTGTTACACTTAGGTGTCAAATCTATTAATATTTTTGGTGACTCTCAATTGGTAGTCAATCAAGTTATGGGCATCTACCAATGTAAAAATGAGGAACTTTAAAAGTACAAACATTACGTGGATTCACTTTTGATCTCATTACCCTCGTTATTCTATCCAGACCATTCCCACGCTCGACCTAAAAAATTTGGCGGATACTATGGCTTGCTTAGCCTCACAAATTCCTACCCTCACCAACTGACTCTGACATATTCGTCTTGGCCAACAACTCTTTGGCCCCATCTTACTCATCCCCGGTTGTTTGTATGATAAATAATGTGTCTGCTAATTCGCAAGATACCTGGTACCACCACATTTCACCGACTACCTTACAAACCTCGTTCTCCCACCTGACCTAACTAGTACCGACAAACGCGCTTTTCTTAAACATGTTTCTCGTTATGTCATCATGGGGGGACTCCTTTATAAACATGGCTTTGATGGTATCCTCCTTCGATGTCTAACCGACATAGAGGTCACCTATACCATCCAACAGGTCCATCACGGTATTTGTGGCAGACATTTTAGTGGCCTTGCCGTGGCTAAACGAATCCTTCGCCTAGGTTATTATTGGCCTACTCTTAATAACGACTGCTATGAATATGTTAAGCGTTGTGTTATGTGTCAACAACATGCCAACCTCAACATACTCCTAGAAATCCACTACAAGTCGCACGAGATCTTTGGCCTTTCTCACAGTGGGGTTTAGACCTTGTTGGTGAGATTCACCCGCCTCTTCGCAACGTCACCGTTGGATTATCACAACAACCGAATATTACACTAAATGGGTGGAGGCCATTCCACTCATTTCAATCAACAAAATAAAAAATTGTCTAATTCGTTAACCATCACATTATATGTCATTTTGGTATTCCTCATCGCCTAATAACAGATAATGGTAATTTTTCAAAAATAAGTTGGTACAAGACCTTTGTGACAACTTTGGTACCAAACTTAGTTTCTCATCACCTTACTATCCACAGGCCAATGGTCAAGCTGAATCTTCTAATAAAGCCCTAACCAAAATCCCTCATGAAAGTTGTTAATGATTCTGGAAGAAATTGGCATGATCACAGTCCCTTTGCCCTTTGGGCTTATCGTACTAGCATTCATACCTCCACTAATGCCACACACCATTTTCTTTGGTATATGGTACTGAGGCGGGTCTTTCCTATCGAAAATACAAATACCCTCCTTAGAATATCTCTCAGGATATTCTCACCAATGATGATTTCCGCCCAAGAGCAGTTAGCCCAATTAGAGCTTCTTGACGAGCATCATCTTACGGCTCTTGATCACCTTCAAATCTACCAAAAACGCATCAAGCGTTCTTATGATAAACGACTTCATGAGTGTACATTTAGGTTGGTGATCTTGTCCTCAAAGAGAATCAACATGTAACCAAACTAGAAAAGAGCAAACGTGGAAAATTTGCTCCTAATTGGATTGGGCCTTACATTATCACTCACACTTATGGATCAGGCACTTATCGTTTAGCTTCGCTTATGGTAAACCTGAGCCTGAGCCCTTATATGCCTTGCATCTGTGACCATTCTACTGTTGAAATTAGTGTTATATCACTTCTTATCTACCTTACGCTCATCCCTTGAGCTCATTACCACCACATACACTTTGTTTCTTACATCTCAAAATCAAATCAAGCTCACATGGTTTGATTATCACCTCCCCTTAAAAAGATGCCTTCCCCTTTTTAGTCTAGTCCATGACTTCAAAGTATCAAAATAACACATTCTTAATTAAAACACTTATGGGATTTTCTTGAGTCAAACTTCCTACAAAACTAGATGCTTTATGCCCGATGGACATCTAGACCTCTAATTATACAATAGACTGCTCCCTTGAAGGAAAGCTATATGCCAAACTATTGCTACTATTATATATAGACTGCTCCCCCGAAGGACAGCTATACATAAACACCACCGCATCTGCTACTATAAATAGACTGCTCCCTTGAAGGACAGCTATACATAGTCAGCCTTTATCAGAAGCTTCTCGCATTGATCAGCTTCGTGAAGACCTCAAGAACAACAAAAATACATATCCCAAGTAACTTCCCACATCGATCAGTCTATATCCCAGAAAAATAAAATAAAATAAAAGCAATATTTCAAAACACTTTTGAGTCATGGACTTGTCTATTTAGGTTTGGTTCTCTTTTGTCAGAATAATCATCTTATAATAAGTTCTCTACACCCTCGCCCACATCAACCACCTCACATCACCATTTGTCAAAGCAACAAAACTCAAGGGATGTGACGTATATCCGATATATTGTGATTATACCACTCTTTTCACCTATCGACTTCTCGCCTATGCAAGGTACCTAGGGACTCAAGCTCATCCTAACATTAATATGTGGTTTGTTTAGCTCTTCTCAACTACAGGACACTCTTGCCTCCTTTGCTCGACTCTAGGATTGTGTGTTGACCTTAATCAGGACATGATTCCATACTACTTGGGTATGCTAATTTTTGCTTCACCTATACAACACCAACAACATTACCCTACCAATGTCAAATTTTTTACCAACCAACAAATTGCCTAACCACAACCAAATTGCCTGAATTCACCTCTCCCTGGTCCTAAGGGAGAACTACAATCGGTCTGAGGCCCCTCCTTGCTTTGTGCAATGGGCTATGTAGGCAGCACTTAGGAGACATGGGGTCTCCTAAGGTTAGCTCGACCATCCCCTACCATACCCTATCATGTGTTGTAAATATAAATATTTTTTGTATATTTCTATTTGCCAACATTCATCTTTATCCTTTTTCAAACAAAACAAAAACAACATTCAAAACACAACCATTCTTATTATTATCATCACTCAAAACCACATACATCTTTAGTTTTATTTAGATGTTAAACAAATACATCTTCTCTATCATCGACTCGCAGGTCGGCATCCTTATTTATTCTTATATTCCTATGAAATTCACTTAGACCCTTGCACCTCCTCCCGAATCAGGTGGTGATCATGATCGTCGATGCCCCTCAGTTTGGCCTCTCCATCCTCAAAGGTGCCACTGCCATTGGTTCCTCCCATTGATCCGCCAACATCCCCTGTAACATACGAATACGTCCTCTCGCGTGGAGGAATCTTGCCTCTAGTCTCTCCACTCGTAACTGTGAAACCTCTAACAATCCCATTGTCTCATTCACCCTTGTTTGAAGTTGGTGAGCCAACTCCTGCAGACGATCTCTCTTTGCTTGTAATCATAGCTATGTCTGGGCACTCACGTGCACCTCGCAGCTCTGCTACCCCACCATACTCTATAGGCCTCTGTCGTCCCGCATCCATTACCCTACGATCAGCTACTATCTTCTTCTGGCCCTTCTGGAGGTGTAGGCCGGGGAGGTGAGAATGTTGCATTGGCGTCAATCCTCATGTATGGTCTATATGTCATCGGTATATCCTGAACGAACCCAAATTGTCACCGCACGTGATCTAGAGGAATCCTATCGTACTCACCCAGCCTGTGCCCTGCGATCCACCTCAATCGCTCTACATACAACCCCTCAACTCCTCAGCTATGTGCTCTGTCACCATATAGTTCCCATAAGGCCTCCAACAAATATCCGCACTCTTCACCATCTCCCATACCTGTCTATAATACTCGATGTCATCTATCCACGGCCTGGGATCTTGCTTCTTGTTCTGTCTGGACCCATCGTTTGAATCCCAACCTTTGCACTCTTGCCTCTCCCGACTCGATGGGTCGGCCTATTGGATGCACACAAACAATATGCTCATAGGCCCAACAATGTAATAAGTATGAATAATCCAGTGTCGTCCTGTGTTTTCACTTCATAACTCTGCCAAATATGCGGGTGCCCATGCGAAAGTCACGCTCATTTCTATCATTTCCCAAATAACACTCATCAATGCTTTGGGAAATCTTCCACCCTCTGCCCTCGGTAATGCATAATACCCCACCGCTATCATTAATAGCACGGCCAACCTTGTTTCCTCAGGGTGTGTTGCATACATTGTACCATACGTAAAAGATAAACCTCGCTGTGTCAAATCTCATGCAGCTGACCCAAATACTGCTGTTATCGCTACCCGTCCCGCGCTAGGCAACACCTGATACACTGTTTTCCTATCATTAGGAGTCTCAAAATACGGAACACATCTTCCAAAGTCTCACTGTCATCTCCCCTGTTGGTAGATAGAAGGTATTTTTTTCAGGATTCCATCTCTCAATCAACGCTTGCAACATGGCATGGTTACGTGCGATTCGTGAATAATAGCGGATTCCACTTAACCCTAAATGATTTATCAATGTCCATTCAGCTGGTGTTACATCCGCTCAGATTCGTGACAACAACGCTGGCACACTATCATTCATCCTCAACCCTGCCTCTGCCTGCATACGTCAAAAACAACAAACAACCATTCAATCCATCAAATCCCCAAGGGTTTTTTTCTCACATGCTGGAAATTCCTACAGACACCAGTATCAGTTATGGCTAACCGCTACCGGTTCAGTAACCGATACCAATTATCTCTAACCACTATCGGTCACTGTTACTTTCAAAATACACCTTGCCAAAAACACACCGCCTAGGACAATACTTTGAGCCCGTTTACTCCTTTCTGTACATAAAACATACCCGAAAACCCTGATTCCCTATCCCATAAAAGTCACCTCATGTATAACCCTTCCTATCACGTTTTCTTTCTCATATCTAACCACTTACACTTCTCTCATCCTATTCAAAAAACATGAAAAAATCAAATTACAACCAAACATTTACCTCTTGGGTTGCAGCAGCTTGAGGGGCACACTCGTCTTCCCTCTCATCCCTACCTACTGGATGCTTCTCCTTGTTCTGCCATGATCACCACCCTTTTCAAATTTTCCTTTCTGCCTTCTGAATCTCAGCCCTGAATCTCACACATTCACTTTCCCTGTCTCTTTTCTCCTTATCACTCAAATTCTCATGCAATTCCTGTAGTCAGTTGTCAAAAAGCGTCGCGTTTGCGTATTTAACTTCTTGCATGACTCTAAAAATAAGAACTTAAGTTTGCCCAGCAGTTATATTTGGCTTTAACCTATTTTTTAGAAAAAGCTCATACCTGATATATCTACCGACATCGGTTATTTAACCGATATCGGTCACATACCTACCTTTTTCTAAACATAGTTATTTTCTTTTTATTTTCTACCTAATTTTCGTGGCGCCCCCTCCCTTTTTCCTGCATAACAACACCGTTATATATAATATTTTTCATCCACATCTCATTACAATTTCATCCACATCATCTATCTATATTACCAAAAACAAACAAGCCATCAACTAAGGATATCAAAAACATATCTATCTATACACCATTTGGATCCAAATCATTAGATACATACATTCAATGTCACAAAACCAGAAACAAAAACATGCATAATATAACATGTCATCCATATATACATATACATCCCATTAACAAAAGACATCACCATCATCAATATATCAACATGTCAATTAAACTCATCATACATCCTATATCACAAACCATCGACAAAAATACTTAAAAATATTTTTTTAAACACATCATGTGGGTCAAATCATCATATCTATATATCCAAAGTTTCAAATATACAATGTGCCCTGCATAGGGGCCTCTATGATCTCATAATACAACAAAGCCGGTGCGCAGCCGCAATAACCATCAATAATCTCAACTCGGCTTGCAGGCCGGTCTCTCATATCAAAAACATACTCAGCTCGCAGGCCGGTATCAACTGTAACTGTACAAACCCGTACTCGGCTCGCAAGGCCGATATAATAAATGAATAAATGAATGAATAATATAGCCTCTATCAACACAACCGGTTCGCAGAACGGTGCCCATGTCCAATATACAAAATGTGCAGGGACCCCTCAGCTCTCTCCACCTCCCTCTACCTGTCCCTTTGCCTGGTCCCTGCCTACTGCCTCCCTGTGACGGACCCTAGCTGTGGCTGCACCCCCCTGAGACCTCTGGCTCTGAGAGGTCTCTGCTCTATGTGCCGCATAGGGCTGATAATCAGCCCCGGTACCATCAAGAATATCCTGATAGTAGCGGGCCTCCGCTCTAGCCTCCATGTAACGCTCTCGAGCCACTGTAGGTGCTGGGGCTGGTCCCTGACACCTACTACCAGTGCCCCCTGTGCCTGTGCTGGTGCCGCTGGTGGTGCCTGTGGCCGTGGTGGTACCTGTACCTATGCCTGCTGGGCTATGGCTGTGCCGCTGCTGGTGGTGTGCCTGTGCCTGTACCTGTGCCTGGGGGCTGTGGCTGTGCCGTTGCTGGTGGTGGTGCCTGTGCCTGTACCTGAGCCTGGGCTAGCTGCCCCTGTAAAACACCTATCTGTGCCTGTGCAGCAGCAAGCTGCCCCTGTAATAACTGTACCTGCCCCTGAGCTGATCTCGCTCTGCTGTCACCACTGCCAAGTCTGGCTGTGCAGGCTGTGCTATCCTCGCTGCTCTCTGACCAGCCCACCAAACCATATATGCTCCCGTATAACCAGCATCATCTACAGTGTCATCTGCTGGCCTCTCAGCAACCCAATCTGGGTCCAAGGGCTGTGGTGCAGGCAGTGGGGCCTCTACATCATCCCTCCGGTACTGAGGGAAGGGAGGTGGCTCATCCTGTCATAGCCCCATCTGCCTGCGTACCCTCTCTAGGGGTATCCTCTCATACTCTCCCGGCCTCCGTCCTGCTATCCAGAAAGTGTACTAGATCAAGCGCAACTGTAATCGGACTCCCTTGCGCAGGGTGATGACCTTTGTAAGGTCTCCATACGATATCTGCCACTGTCAGGCCCTCTAATAAATGCCTGTAATAAGCAACGTCCCACCCTGCAAGCACTGCTCGTGGCTGGCCCACGACCCCCAACCACCTCTGAAAGCCGTATCTATATATGACCTGTGGCCCTGGCTGCTGCTGGGGCAGCCCTACTGGTCTAAGGCATATGATGTGCTCATATGCCCAACAATGCAGTAAAAAACGTCGAACAAATCCTGAATCACCTCATCGGTGATAGCCCCACAGCTCTCGATACAACTGTACCAGGTATACTGGGTGCCCAAGCATAACAGATGTGCTCCTCCACCATCTCGTGTAGAACCCCCATCAGCACCCGTGGAAAGCGGCCTCCCTCTGAGTCCTGGGAGGGAAAAGCAGGTGATCCCGATCATCATCAACATGGCAAGCCGTGTCTCATGGCGATGCGCACGGTACATATCCCCATACCCGATGCTGCGCGCGCTGTGATACGTCAATAGTGCGGCTGCATCCCCGAAAAAACCTGTAGGATGCTGTCCATGGCAGTCTCTGCGTCCACCTAAAAGACTGCCTCTCCCTCAATCGGAAGTCGAAGGATACGATATACACATCCTCCAATGTGATAGTCATCTCCCCAGTCGGGAGATGGAACACATTGGTCGCCGGATCCCATCTCTCGATGAGGGCGACCATCAAACTATGATCCCTATCGATCGCTCTGTAAAGCTGGACTCCGCCAAGTCCCACCTCGCGCATGATACCCCAGTGTGCTACGGATACGTGTGGCCGCATCCATACCAATAGCGGGGGCATCTTGTCCCGCATCGTCAGCTGCTGACGTGCCTACAAAACCAACCCACAGTATTAGCCCTACTCTTTATCACAACATCTACTTATACCCTCTATACCCCCTTTTTTTTTTTTATCCCCCCGACCACAACCCGACTCTCTACACACACCCCTCTACCCACCTATCTTCTACTATCCCCCTCCCTCTTCACACCCAAACAAACAACCTACACAATACCAAAACACCAAAACAACCCAAACCATAACCACACAACCCACACCAAAACCCAAACAACAAAACAAACACCAAACCCCACAAAACAAACCCACCCAAAAAAAAAAAAAAAAAACTAATGCTAAACTGATGCCGGCCGATATACGATCGACGCCGGTCCACACAAAACAACCACCACAACCCTGCACCTAAAATTTTGTGAACGATGCCGGTTGCTAAAAGCGACCGATGCCGGTCGCTATAACTTCCCGGAGCTGTAAACTTCCCCCCCCGAACCCCCCCCCCCCCCCCCCCCCCCCACCTACATTTTTTTTTTTTATTTTTCTACCAATTTACCCACCCAAATACCCTAAAAAAAACCTACCCACCCAGTCGCCTTGGCTTATTTCACCTATCTACCCTCTCTCTTTTTCAAATCATTTCCATTTTCTAATTATTTCCTAAAAAATGTACATTCCTACCCAAACCCCAAATATAGCATAATGCAATAAAATACACACAATGAGGGGTTTCAAACCTACCCGTACGACGACACGTCGTCATGGAGGGATGGGTGGTGGTGGTCCAGCTGGTCCAGCCCCTCCTGCTCCTCCTGGTTGTGCCATGGCTTCAAATGTCCTCTTCTGGGTCCTCCACCAATCAACTGCTGCCTCCTCCTCACTCGGGGCCCACTAACAACTAACTCCCAACAACTAACTCCTCCTCAAATAGTGCCCACCTCACGCAACTAATGCTCCAATCTTAACTCTCCATGTCAGACAACTCAAATTGGTTTCCCAAATTGCAAAAGTGACAATGACAGGCCGTATTTTTCTTTTTAGGTTTTGTTTTCACCCATAACCGATATCGGTTTTATTATGCCCTAAGGAAACGGTATCGGTCCCCTCACCGATATCGGTCATAGATAATCGACATCGGTTTTATTCCAACTCTCCCCCAATTTCTACCCCAATTTCGGCCCTTATTTACTAATAGCCCTTTCTCACCACATCGCCTATATCCACCTTTGTTGACAACCTCTTGTTAACTTCATTGGCCCGACCCAAGGCCGCAACCAAACCATCCGGCCCGACCAAGGCCTCACCCCAACCATTTGGCCCGACCCAAGGGCTGCAACCCAACAACTTGGCCTGACCCAAGGCCCTCACCCTAACCCATCCGGCCCGACCCAAGGCCTCATTCTAACCATTTGGCCCGACCCAAGGCCTCACCCTAACCATTTGGCCCGACCCAAGGCCTCACCCCAACCATTTGGCCCGACCCAAGGCCGCAACCCACCAGCTTGGCCCGACCCAAGGCCTCACCTACCCATCCGCCTGACCTAAGGCCTCTTCCTAACCATTTGGCCTGACCCAAGGCCCTCACCCCAACCATTTGGCCCGACCCAAGGCCGCAACCCAACAACTTGGCCCGACCCAAGGCCCTCACCCTACCCATCCGGCCCGACCCAAGGCCTCAAACCCTAACCATTTGGCTCAACCCAAGGCCTCACCCTAACCATTTGGCCCGACCCAAGGCCTCACCCCAACCATTTGGCCTGACCCAAGGCCGCAACCCAATAACTTGGCCCGACCCACGGCCCTCACCCATCACTTGGCCCGACCCAAGGGCCCGTACCCAATTTGGCCCGACCCAAGGCCGTACCACTTAACTACTACTTCCCAACATCAACAACATACACTTTTATCCACCCATGTAGCCTTTTGTTCAATCCAGCACCTGTTCGTGTTTTAGCATGATTAGGGTCCTTGACTTGATCTGTCGACCAACTTTGCCTAGACCTAGACCGTGACATTTATCTCAACCAAACCAACCATTTGGTACTGCCGAACCTGCCTAAACGTTCCTGTACCTTACCTGTTATATACCCTGGAGCTACTTCCTATGCCTTGGATACCAGGATTATATCACCCTTGTTTGGATAAACTATCGACCTTTGCCTATGCATTGCTGGTTTGCTAGTCAAATCATGTACCCTGGTCGCACTACTGCATTTCAACGTGCGTCTGCTTCTTTGGACCTACCCCACCATCTCACCCTCATCTCAACACACCATTTACCCTTTATCAACCCTATCCCTAATTTCACGCTACCTCAATCTGTGATAGATTTGAGGGGGATTACCTATACCCTTAACAGGAGTAACCACTTCTTATTATTGTCCGTGCAGCTACAAAACAAACTACACGACAATAAGGGGCTAATGTAGACACCAAATTTGTGTCTTACGACCCCTTGTGACCCGCATCGCATTTCGCAACCTAACCTCACCACCTAAACCTTACACAATTATTTATTAATTACCTTATAATTAATAAATCCACATCACCATACCTGCCACCCCTCATGTCGCCACCTCATCATGACCTAGTCTTAACCCTAAACTAACCTAATTAAGACCTATAACTTGGTCCAATTCCACACCTATGACTAATTACTCCTCATCCGCACCTAAAACCAACTTCATAATGACTTGACCAAGCCCGCTACCAATCCCTTGGAAGAAAAGGAGGGAAAGCTGGCTATTTTACCAAAAATAGCCTGCTTTGACCTGACCGATACCGGTTCCTACTCGACCGCCGTCGGTTGCGTAACCGTTTCACACAAAAATGTCCAAACTCCATGAACACAACTCCAGACCTGTAATGAACATTAGAACATGCGCAAATACCTGCAATGAAGAGAGGCAAGAAGAAAACAAGCAAAAAATGAGCAAGGATGGATAGATGCATCACAAAAAATGTTTTTTATTGCTCCAGAATTTTGCACAAAACATCATTTCAATAGTAAAAGGCAAAAACGCCATTACAGAGCAGGGGAGGAGGTTCGAACTCCATTTTTTCAACCCTAGAGAAGAAAAAGAAAGGAGGGTAGAGTTGAAAAGATGAACCACCCAACATAAAGAATCCCCTCCTTATAATTTATAGGAAGAATGAGAGAGGGAGAAGAAAGGAATTCGAAATCTACCCCAACCACCTCCAGACTGCATTTAACTATCTCATTATGGTGGTAGGTGAGAACCCTAGCGAACCCAGAAAGTGGCGAACTATATTTCACATTTTTAAGAATTTTTTCTCACCCAATTAAAGATATCTAGTTGTAGTTGGATAGAGGACCTTGTAATCTTTCCGAAAATTCCAACCTTGCATGAATCCGAGCTCCCAGTCAAAAGTTATGGCCATCTGAATATCTGCACCAGGGTCTACTTCCTGTCAGCGCTCAAAATGTTGCGCCTCCCAAAGATGTGCCAAAGGCACATCCATGTGTGTGTCGACATCCCTTTATGTGTGCCAAGGGCTCAGATTTTTCCCTGTCGACACTCTGTGTCATGCGCCATTTCCGTGCACCAAGGGCGCATCCTTTTCATTGTCGACACCCATTTCTGTGCGCCACTTTCCTGCACCTTGGCGCATACATTTTAGTGTCAACACTCATTGTCATGCACCATTTCTATGCACCAAGGGTGCATCCTTTTCATTTTCGACACTCATTTCTGTGCACCACTTCCATGTGCCAAGGGCGCATCCTTTTCATTGTCGACACTCATCTCTGTGTGCCACTTTCCTGCGCCTTGGCGCATACATTTTAGTGTCAACACTCATTGTCATGCACCATTTCTGTGTGCCAAGGGCGCAATGACGCAATAAATGTCGGGGTTTGATTTTCTTTGATTTCCATATCCTTCTGTTGTCTGTATTTACCCGGGGGGGAAATATATACAACAATTTGGCGACTCAAAGGGATCACCTACCTGCTAGGTAGAAGATTAGTGGCCTTTTAGCAATCCATTGGGCATGGAGTCATAAGCAATAACCTGAAACCAACCTGATATTTGATATGAACCTTGTAAACTTCCCTCTGAGCCACTTGAAATCCGTTGAACTTAGAGTTGTTCTCACCAAAATGCCACCGAAATGAACTATGCAAGAGAAAAACCAGCAGCACCAAAACTATGTACAAAACTGAAAATCATACATGCTCCAAATGAAACATGTAGAGTGTGCACAAGCACTTTTTCTACTGAAAGCAAACCTACCTATTCTACTCTAACTGGAAACAAAGGCAAGCTAAACAAACCCTACAACTGGTTGTGCAAAATAGCTTCCTTTCTTCAAAATTGGCAGCCATGCAAATGATTTGGAGCTGATCATGGCTGTTAGGATGGATGGAAAATCAACAAGAAGCTGGTCTTCCACTCAAATCATCAAGGTATCAGCTGAAGGCAATTTCAATACCTCTTTTAGTTGCTCTACATTTGGATTGAAGAGGTATGACAGCTGATCCTTGGTACTTTGTAGCTCACCCTCATGCTTAGAAGCAAGCATGACTGGTTGTGACTTCTCCTTTGGCTCCAATAAAGCCAAATACCTGATTGGGCAAGGTATGGTTCTTTTGATATGCCCATAGCTCTGATTTTCAACTCCAAAAATGGAGTTCTCTTGTAGACCCTCTTGAGTGGATGGTGTGGAAGAAATGGTGAAATTCCTCTCTCCTTTCTCTTCCTCCAATGAAGAACATGAAAGATTAAGATCTTCCAATATTGGTTCCAAAGAGCTGCTATAAGATGCAGGCTGCTGCAAATGAATGTTCTCCTTCATGATAGCGAACTCAAGTGTTTGGAATGTGGATGATGAAAGAGAGAATGGTGGAAACTCAACAGGTTCTTCTTCATCAAAACAGTCCTCCAAATCTAACAGATAA
Organism: Taxus chinensis; assembly: GCA_019776745.2. Classification (NCBI taxonomy): domain Eukaryota; kingdom Viridiplantae; phylum Streptophyta; class Pinopsida; order Cupressales; family Taxaceae; genus Taxus; species Taxus chinensis. The sequence goes on along the minus strand of CM034146.1, from coordinate 1,020,508,235 downwards.
ACTGCCTCATGGCTGTCCTGCTGCAAATGCTCAACTTTCTCCATGGTGTCTGCTTGATCTGTAACCTGACCACCATGGTTTCTTTCATCCTCCAGCATTGAGTTTGAGGGATCAAAATCTTCTTCAGCACTAGAACTCAAGAGAGATGAAGTAGAAAGAAGAACTGAAGGTTCTCATGTAGCCTGCTTTGTGCTCAAAGCCCTTGGATCTACAATTTTCTCCTCCACAACTAGAATGTGCTATTCTTCTTTTGGATTTGGAGCATCTTCTCCTTCCTCCAATGTTTGAAGACAATCTTTCTCTTGATTGAACTCTTCCTCCAGCATGAAGTTTGTCAAGTCAAACTCTTCAATCTGCTGCTCTAGAGGACAAGTTGGGACTGCAAGATCTTCTTTTTCTGCTGCAACAAAATTAGTCTTGACCACCATTTGTTCAACCTTAGCCTCTTCTGCAGGCTTAACCATCAAGGGGATCTTTGTTATCCCAAATTTGGCAGCCCAACTCCTCAAGTTGTCTGTCATTTCTTCTTTTCTTGGCTCTTCCTCTTGCTGTCCTTGATGACTGTTTTTTACAATTTCTTTTTCCCCACATGGAATTAGGAATGCAAGAGGAGGGATGGGTTGTAACTCGATTGATTTGGCAATATTTTGTGGTGGTAGGGGAGGTGAAACCTCTTGTTTCTTTGGAGGAGGGGGTATTTATTTTAGCTCTTATGGAGGGGATGACTGTCTGAAAGGGAAAAGGATAGAAGAATTGAGATGAGGTGGAAGGCTAGGAGGTGGAGAAATGGATTCAACACTTGGGACAGCAGATGGAGAGTTTAAAACTTGACACTGCTGAGATAAAACAGATTGGGAAAAAGGAAAAGAAAAGGCATTAGATGGTGTGCTTACCCGTTAACAAGGTTGTTGAATAATCCTCTCATACACCTCTATTTCTTCAATCCACTTTGCAAGCAATGGCAGCGTTGCAATCATGAAGTCAAGCTTCTCTTGAGGGCTATAATGCCTTGGAAAAGGTCCCACCCATGGACAGGGTGCTCCACAAGCGATTCCAAATGCTTTCATTTGTGCTTGAGCCCTGGACTGCACCATGTTTACCTCCATTTTTTGGATTTTCTCTAATAGACCAGCATCTTACATTTGATGGTCTTCATTGTATGCATACTCTTGCTCTTGGAAAGCTCCATAGCCAAACTGATTTTGGCATTGCTGCTCATTTGGGTATGTATGCTGATTTTGAATTTGACCAAAATGTTGATTTGGAGGATTTGTAAAACATGTTGGAGGTGGGAAACATTGCTACTGTTGTAAATGTGAGTTCCATAATGGAAATGAAGTCATGATTGCACAACTTCATGGAATGGAAAAGAATGAAAGGGATGGAAAGAAGGATGGATGGGAATGGATGAAAAATAGGTCTGCAACTTCAGAAATGGGTTGCTGATCAGATGGAGTCGCTAGATGTGTTTGCAAGTGCCTCCAAAGGCTGAAATCTTCACAGGAACACACCAACTTGCAAAAGATGAAGTGGAAGACCTCTAAGGTCCCACCGGGTGTGCCAAAATTGTTGATGCAAAATCACCGCACCCCCTGGACGCTGATCAGATTTCTAGTTTGTTCATTTGAGGCATCCAGTGTGATTGCACAACATGGAATCCTTTCTCCAAGTGTGGGACTTACAAATATGAGAAAGGAATCTCCAGAGAAGGCTAGTTCCTGCTCCTAAACTACCTGCCACAAGCTGTTCCAGTGCAGGCAAGCTAATCTAATCCTAATCTAACCACCAAGGAGACATGGAGAGAGAGAGAGGAGAAAAGAACAAAAATCCTACACTAAAACGGTGATACACCAGAGGAGGAGAATGTTAAACATCTATCAAAACTGCCATGGAACAAGGAGAGGTGAGCAATGGGAAGGATGGATAGACGCATCACAAACCCAAGGATAGATTTCACACAGAAAATGTCCCAAAACTCCATGAACACAGCTCCAGACCTGTAATGAACATTAGAACATGCGCAAATACCTGCAATGAAGAGAGGTAAGAAGAAAACAAGCAAAAAATGAGCAAGGATGGATAGATGCATCACAAAACATGTTTTTTGTTGCTCCAAAAGTTTACACATAACATCATTTCAATAGTAAAAGGCAAAAACGCCATTACAGAGCAGGGGAGGAGGTTCAAACTCCATTTTTTCAACCCTGGAGAAGAAAAAGAAGGGAGGGCAGAGCTGAAAAGATGAACCACCCAATAGAAAGAAGCCCCTCCTTACAATTTATAGGAAGAATGAGAGAGGGAGAAGAGAGGAATTCAAAATCTACCCCAACCACCTCTAGACTGCATTTAACTATCTCATTATGGTGGTAGGTGAGAACCCTAGCGAACCCAGAAAGTGACAAACTGTATTTCGAATTTTTAAGAATTTTTTCTCACCTAATTAAAGATATCTAGTTTTAGTTGGACAGAGGACCTTGTAAGCTTTCCGAAAATTCCAACCTTGCATGAATCCGAGCTCCCAGTCAAAAGTTATGGCCATTTGAATATCTGCGCCAGGGTCTGCTTCCTGTCAGCGCTCAAAATGTTGTGCCTCCCAAAGATGCGCCAAAGACGCATCCATGTGTGTGTCGACATCCCTTTATGTGCGCCAAGGGCTTGGCTTTTACCTTGTCGACACTTTGTGTCATGCGCCATTTCCGTGCGCCAAGGGCGCATCCTTTTCATTGTCGACACCCATTTCTGTGCGCCACTTTCCTGCGCCTTGGCGCATACATTTTAGTGTCAACACTCATTGTCATGCGCCATTTCTGTGTGCCAAGGGTGCATCCTTTTCATTGTTGACACTCATTTCTGTGTGCCACTTCCATGCGCCAAGGGCGCATCCTTTTCATTGTCGACACTCATTTCTGTGCGCCACTTTCCTGCGCCTTGGTGCATACATTTCATTGTCAACACTCATTTCTGTGCGCCACTTTCCTGTGCCTTGGTGCATACATTTTAGTGTCAACACTCATTATCATGCACCATTTCTATGTGCCAAGGGTGCAATGATGCAATAAATTTCGGGGTTTGATTTTCTTTGATTTCCATATCCTTCTGTTGTCTATATTTACCCGGGGGGGGAAATATATACAACAAGTCTATTTTTAGGGGGCTTAAATCTAGCAATATTATCTTGCGCAATAATGATAATTTCCTTATATATTTTGTTATAAGCCTGTCTATTGTTTCTAAAAATATTATCATTACGAGCCTTCCAGATTCTCCACATAGTGTGGGGCAAAACAAGTTGCCATAGCCTTTTTACCATGCAATGTTTGAATGGAGAGTTCCATTGCTCCCAAGCCTGAGGGTAGGTAAGGGGGAAAATCCATCTCAGATTGAATTTTGCAATAACAAGCTGCCAAATTTTGGAAGCAATCTCACAATGGAGGAATAAATGCTTTATATCTTCAGCCTCATGCTGACACATGCAACATCTATTTGGCATGATGAATCCCTTCTTGATGAGGTTGTCATTAGTTAGGATCTTGCCATTAATAATTAGCCACCAAAAGAAGTTCACTCTAGGAGTTAGCTCTGGCATCCAAAATTTGTGCCACTTAATTTCACTTGCCATGGATGCAAAGAAAGAATTATATCCTGCTTTACCAGTGTAATCCCCATCAAAAGAATCTTTCCAGATGAGCTCATCCTTAAGATTTTGATTACTTATATGGATTAGGGAAAGTTGATTCTGAAGAGATGTAATATCAGCCTGAATATTAATATGCTCCACTTTTAGCTGCTTCCATTTTATTTTGTTTCCATTCCTCTCAATGTATCTCTGGATTTTGTGTCCATACTTTGCAATCAAGCTGTCTTTAATATGATCATAATCAAAAATCCATATTACTAATCCTATCTTGTGTAGTATTTGTGATTACAGATTTAGTCGTAGGAAAGGAGCTTAATCCATTCTTCAAGGAGCAAAAAAACTAAACATCCATCAACATTATCTGCAGGTATCTTACAAACGCTATCATATTCGAGGTTGATCCATTTTTACCTCATTTTACTATCAACCCAACTAAAGGTGAAATTTTTATCAACACAAGTAACATTTGTCTTACTTTTATGAGCTCCTTCTCTTTTCCTAGACGGTCCTTGATGGAAATATCCAGCAATATGACCCTTCTTATGGAAAATTAAACATGTAATATCTCTTGGCTTATGTGAGTAACCATTCCTACCATTTATCCATGGAAATGCATCTTTGAATGACCTTCTAGATTCCCTAGCTATATGTCTAAAAATATTGCAAGAAAAAAAACACCATTGAACTTACTTGTGAAATTCATTGTATTGGGCTATCTTATAATGTTCCTTTGAGTCCTCCAATCCTTCTTGGCTCTAGTAGGTCCTTGGCCTTATCTAGCATGATCCAATTCTATCTGTAGCTTAGAAAATTCTTTCTCTTTGACTTCTAGGATAGCCATGGTATGCTTAACATGGTCTTTAAGTTGTTTTTTGATTTCTTAAAATTCCATGACTTCTTGTCTTAATTTCTCTTCAAGAAGGTAGACCTATTATTTGTAGTTCATGTTTAATGATATTAGATCCATATTCTTCTTCATTTGAAGCTTTAAATCCTCTAGGAATTTTTCAAATTCCTCTTTCAAAATAAATTTCTTCTCTTCCTTGTTTGAGTCAGTTGCCTCATCTTTTTCATTTCCTTTTGAGCTTCTTGTAACATTACTTGTACACTCTCACTAAAAGGATTTTTGTGTTCATATAGGTACTCCAAATTTTCCCATGGATCCCTAGCTGAATCACATTCCAAAACCATGTAACTTAAATACATTCCTCCAAAGTACCAAAAAGGATATCCTTGGAATTTTCTTCCATAGGGTGTGATGAGTCAAAGTATCCAACATCTATCTCATATACAAGATAATTTAGATAGATATTCATTCTGAATCTCCATAGAGCATAGTTTTTTCAATTGAACCTAGGTCCTTAATAGGACACAATCTCTTCCCCCATTTTGATCAAACAACCTGTGCTTCAAGAGGATATCCTTCAAGTTGTCAAAATTGCTTCCCAAGGACCACCTCTGATGCCTTTTTTGGAAGCACAATGGACTAGGAGGGGGGTGAATCAATTCTAAAAAAATTCCATTTCATTTTCCATAACATACATACATAATTCAAACCATTCATCCAATCATCCATGAACCATGTGAGCTTATTATGTGTATATTAAGTATTCACAAGTGCAATAATCAAAAGAGAGAACACATGACACCATATATAAGTGTGAAACCTTAAAGGGGAAGAAAACACATTGAAACTATTACTTATACTACAAAAATAAGGAATTGCAAGAATATTACACATCATACAATATTTTTTTAGCGAGACACCAACCCCACAACGATAACCAACACCTAAACCTTTGTTGATATGAATCACAACAAAGGAATCCTATAAATATTACACATCATAAGATATTTAATAAAAGAGTGATAAAATATAATAGTCTACTCACACAATTGATTTTGATCCAAATTCAGCTGAAAAACACATCAAACCCTCTTCATACATCTCTCTCCTTCAACTTGCTCAAATATGTCCTCTCATGGCTGATTAGGTAAATTTCCTTTACCCATATGATTCTATATCTTATTCAGGTATTAAAAACTCTCCTAGGCTTAGTCCATAACCCATCTATACTCTTCCTTAACTTCCTTGAGGTTGTACTTTTCCTTTCTTTCACAACTTCAAAAAAACTAGTCACAAATGAATACAAACACTTGCTTATATACATGAAGCTTGCTCATAACACCCATGGGTCGGCCATGAACAATTAGGTAGGTCATATCAACTCTAAAAAATAAGAATAAAATAATATAAAATAACTCAAATGACCCAAGTAGGTTGGAAGGGGTCAAGACAACACCAACAAACTCGAAGATACACAAACAAGTTCAAAACAAGCTTCTCAAACACCAACGAATGGATCATGATATCCAAAGGCATAATACACATTTTTCAAGACTCAAAAATAACCATACATGTCATAAAAATGTCTTTAAAATCATCAATAATATCAGGAATCACCAAAACATCCATCTCCACCATGAAACACTCTAAGAAGCATGAAAAATCCACAAGGTTTTCAAAAACTGGAAATTCAATCCATAAGAACGACCAACTTAACATAGAAAATATCATCATAATAACTCAAGTAATATACAAATGTAAAGGTATCTAAGTCTACTTTCCAGTACAATCACTTCATCTTCTGAATCATACTAAAATGCCTTGAATCAAGCCAATCTCTTAAACTGCTCATTCAGGCTTCTAGGACTCAAGAACCAGTCTTGAGAGAAACAAGCACATAATATTCCAAACCAGCTTCCAAGCTCAAAAAATGCTTAGGATATATAAATTCTACTTGTAATAACATGTAAAAGCAATAAGAATCATATACCACATGGAGAAATCTAACCCAACATACCTGTTTTAGTCACCTTCTTTAGCAAGTCGAGGGGTGATTTGTAATCTGAAGTCGAGGGGTGATTCCTGAAGACTGCACTTGTCCCTGACTGTCCTGAGCAAGAAACTCTTCCAGTTCAGGAAAATCAGGAAAAAATCTTTAGCAAGCCAACTATGGCTTACTAGGTCATTAGGTCTTCAACTAAAAATCAATTCACCACATACAACCAAGAGCTTTAACACATCATATAAGGTTCTTACATGGTGTTAATGAACAAAAAAAAGCACAACAATATGGAAAATGATCAAACTCAATCCAAAGTACAAGACTAGCATTCTAGACCTTAAGGCCAAAATCGGTAGGCTCACTTTGAGCACATGTGTCTCAAAATTTCTTCACTGTACATGCTTGAAACTTTTAATGGCCATGTAGCATTTCTCTAAATGATTTTAGAATAGTTTGGTTTTCATCCAAAAGCTTCCATCTTAGCCCTAAAACTGCAAAACCCACAAAATTAGGGTTTTTATCTCTCTTCCCAAAATAGCTAGAATACCAAACCACCACCAAAATGAGATATGAGGAATACTCTTCAAGTCAATTTGGAGACCATACAAAAAAAATATTTCAAGTCACTCTTGAGGGAGGGTTTTACTAGGGTTTCAAACCAACTTATCTTCTTAATGATTGTTCATAAAAACTTGACAATCAAACCACTTCATTATTTTTTAAAAACACTCTTAACTCAATAGAAAAACACCCCTCAAAACATATAGGTCCCATGAAAAGTGTGTGTGAGTGGGTGAGCATCTAAAGTTCACAATTCAAGATGATTTCTCCTTCTCCAAAACTTGATTTTACAAAAAATGACATAACTTGTAACAATACCTTCACTTTTACTTGAAACTTGTCATGAGGAATCATGAAAACATCCTTTAACTGACTGAAATCACTACTTTTCTTAAATATACCTAAAAATCTTTTAGCCACAACAAATTACCTGTTCTTACTTAGCTTGTTTTCACTATTTTATTTCCCAAGGATCATGAAACATCATAAAACCTCTAATAACAGACATGAAACTCATCATACACCATATATACAACATCGCCAAGCTCCTACCATGTTTGATCAAGACTTATCTACTCCATTTCTCCAGCCACCATGTCAGACCACAAGCTCTAGGTCTAGGAATATTCCTATAAAGACTTGACTCAACCATTAAAATCCATGAACTTACCATGATGACCACATGTAAACACTTGGACACATTTTACACTCTTCTAGGACCATGTATGACCTCATGAAAAAATTTTTCACTCATCCCATGACCATTCATGCTTACACCATGCTTGAAACAATGTATAGACACTATAAAAACTTCTCTAAATCAAGGTACTACCAATCAAACTTCATGTTTGACCTTGTTTGAAACCTTACCAGGAATCATATGACACATCAAAACCCTTTTCCATCAATGGAATTTGACATCAATGAAAAAACCTAGACACAATGGCCAACACGAGGCGATAACCTCCAAACAATACAATAAGATTCAAGTGCTCAATATCATGATGATATCATACTCTCTAGCTCCTATGTATACCCTACTATACTACCTAGAGCCCCAAGGTTGACCCAATAAGCATATGAAAGAATACATAAATATGATATGACATGATAAGAAATTATGTAAGCCACATGCCAGGTATCTATATCCTGATATATGACCTAGGTTTAAGGCTATAACAATAATTTCTTGTGAAATTAGATGCTTTTACATATATATTGGGCAAGTACATTACCCATGAGATCATGCACATTTATATTCTATGAATTATTTGCTCGAATTCATAGTTTAACAACTTCAAATGCATTAATTGATGTTGCCTCTTCATCTATATTTCTCTTCCACTTCAACAAATACTATATTATTTCCCTCTTGTCTTCTTGACGACCATTGAATTAATCACCTTCATGTATTCTTTTATTACCTTCTCAGGTAATGACTATACCCATCTATCATTGATTGTTTCAAACCTGTATCTCCTCCACTCATTTTTCCCTCATAATAAGAGTACAAATCATCACTTATATGTGTTCATTGCAATTTTTCTTGAAAACCTTACTTGGTCCAATATTCCCCTTCAATTTTTTCCTATATTCCCCTTGGGAACATCTCCTTTGTCAAGTAAGCCAAACTCAACTCTCTAATTTTGAATCCTTGTTTACTTCTTTTGAGATCAACATGTTTGTATCATGATGTGCTCTTTTCCAAATTTTCCTTTACCTATTGGCATACCTTGTACATGTATCCATTGGTGTACCTCATGCATTTATCCAACAAAATTCCTTTCTACAACACTTCTTCTACCCAAATAAATTTTTACGTCTCAACCCATCTGTGCTTCACTGAGTTGTATTTCAAATTCTTGATTTGTTGCCAAAAAAAATATCAACAAGTTTTCAAGGCTTCTAATTACAACTTCCGTTTGTTCATTTGGTTGGGGAAGGTAGGTTGAGTTGAAACTTAACCTAGTTCCCAAATTCCTTCAAAAAGTTTACAAAATCCCAAAGTTTGTGTCCTTATTTGTGTTAATGATTTTTGGTAAACTGTATAATCTCTTCTCTTGATCTATAACTTGATCACCATGGTTTCTTTCATCCTCCAACATTGAGTTTGAGAGATAAAACTCTTCTTCAAAACTATAACTTAAGAGAAATGAAGTAGAAAGAAGAACCAAAGGTTCTTCTATAGCTTTCTTTTTGCTCAAAGCCTTTGGATCTGCACTTTTCTCCCCCACAGTTGGAATGTGCTCCTCTTGTTTTGGATTTGGAGCAGCTTCTCCTTATTTTTCTATTTGAAGACAATCTTGCTCTTGATTGAAATCTTCCTCTAGTATGAAGTTTATCAAGTCAAAATCTTCAATCTGCTTCTTTAGAGGATAAGTTGGGGCTGCAAGATCTCTTTTAGAGCTTTCCTCTTCCATGGCTGACTGTGTAACTTCTATTGGATCAACATCTTCTTCCAGCAGAGTGCCAACAGTGACACTACACTCTGAGCAACTTGATGACTGATCTTCTTGCTTCTCTGCTGCTATAAAAACAACCTTGGCCGCCACTTGTTCTTCAACCTTTACCTCCTCTGTAGGCTTAACCAACAAGGGGATCTTTGTAATCCCAAATTTGGCAGCCCAAATCTTCAAGTTTTTTGTTATTTCTTCTCTGTTGGGCTTTACTTCTTGCTATCCTTGACTGGTATCTTGATTATCTTCCCAACATGGATTTGGGAATGCAAGAGGAGGGGTGGGTTGGAGTTCAATTGATTTTACATTTTTTTGTGGTGGTGGAGGAGGTAGAAACTCTTGTTCCCTTAGAGTGGAAGATATTTATTTTAGCTTTTGTGGTGGGGATGACTATTTGGAAGGGAAAAGGATAGAAGAATTGAGATGGGGTGGAATACTAGGGGATGGAGAAATGGAATCAACACTTGGGGTAGTATGGGATGGATTTGGAATTTGGCATTCAAAATGAGATAGTGCTGCTTGAGGAATGGAAAGATAAAAACCAAATGATGGTGTAGAACTTACCCATTGACAAGGTTGCTCAACACCAAGTTTGCACCCCCTTCTTATTTTCCCATGGTTCATCATACGACCGTCAGGAAGCCTCCAAGTGCTTATTACTAGCCCCCTCCTTCACTTCGCTCAATGAATAAACATACAACACTTGGAAACACCAGGCTTAGGCACATTTTTGTGCACATATTATCTCAAACCAAACAAATAATGTGGATAAAAAATGTGCCCCATCCAGCTCATGTTTTCTCAAAGCTTACCAAAACCAGAACTTGCCATTTTTCACTCTTTCTCCCACCATCTCTCCATCTACTCCCTAAAATATGCCGAATTTTCCATCGAACCCTCCTCTACCATTTTCATGCACTACCCAGTTTTACCATTTTCCCATGGATCATGCATGACTGATTTTGAATTTGATAAAAATGCTGATTTTAACGGAGTTTTGTAAGGCTCCAAACTTGTTGGAGGTCGCCAATAGTGACTGCTATAACCCGTGAATGTGAAAACTCTTTGATGGAACTTGAAGGCATGGTTGCACAGACTTGACATGAAATGAAAGAAGATGGATCCAATATTTTTAGGAAGCCATGGATGAAAAATGAATGGACAATGAATGAAAAAAGGGTATTCAAACACAGCCCCATGATTTTTTTGCCAGATGAAGAAACCCCATGTGCTTCCTCGAATATGCCTCCAAAGGCTGAATCTTTAAAATTTAAAATCTCCATTTCTAGACACCGGGTAGAATTGGAAGACTTCTAGAGGTGCCACTGAAGAGCATGCCAAAACCATGTCAGTCCAATTTGGTTTCACCCCCAAAATGACCAATGGATTTTTTTTCTAAGGCAACTCTTCATTTGGTGTGAATGCACAACATTGTAAGCTTTCCTACAGTGTGGGACCTTTGCTATTTTAGTAAGCCTGTACGGAGATCAAGGTTCGATAGAATCCATGTGCATAGAGGTACCTGCCAGAAAGCCAATATCCAGTGGTCAGAGCCAGAAAGGGATAAAATTGCTACTTACTAAAAATAGTAAGTTTCCTACAAGGACACTTGTTAGAGATTAGAGGGAAAAACAGAGCATACACTAAAGAGCAGTGATACACCAGAGAAGGAAACATATGCACATAGGTCAAAACTGCCAGAAGGAGAACAATAGAGAGGTGCCCAAAGTTGGAAAGGATGGACAAGTGCATCACAAAACCAAGGATGGATTTCATACAAAAATATTCCAAAACTCCATGAACAAGATCTAAAACCTGCAATGAACATTCAAACATGCACAAATACTTGCAATGAAGAGAGGCAAGAAAGAAACAAGCAAAAATGAGAAAGGATGGACAAATGCATCACAAAACACATTTTTTATTTCTCCAGAAGTTTGCACAAAAGATCAGTTTGCTAGTAAGATGAAAAAAATTCCATTACAGAGTAGGGGAGGAGGTTTTAACTCCATTTTCGACCCTGGGGAAGAAAATAAGGGAGGGCATAACAGAAAGAATGAACAAATTTTTACAAATGAGCCAAAATTGGCTTTTAACCATCGAATAGAATGAAAGAAATGTGGAAAATGTGGGAAAATCAATTTGAAACTCCAACCACCAAAAAATACCTTCAATCTTACCTGCAAAGTGATGGGCTTCATGGAGAAACCCATACGCCAAAGTACATTGCTCTGTAGAGCAAAATAGAGGCCCATACTTCATTAATTTTGGTGGTTGGGAACCATTTCTATGTTTTTTGCATGTCAGAGAAATTTTCCAATTTTTCTCTCAAAATTCTCCATCAAAAATCAAAATTGAACCCTCCATCATGTAAAGGATCTCAAAAGCTTTCCAATTATATAAAGAACGTGAAAATTTGAGCCTAGGATCGAAAGTTATGACCCTTTGAAGATTTTGGGTAAAAATGACAATTTTAGGGCAAAATTTGGGTTGGCGGGCCGAAACCTTAAAATTTTCCCCTTTGGAAAATTTTCCCCAAAACCTCTGCACCTTCGCTGCTCCGAGACATATGTCATTTCTTGATTTGTTGATGGAATCGCGGGCTCAAACTTTTCCCTTTCCCTTTGCTTTCACATTGGGAAAATTTCCCAAACTTTCCCCGTGCTCCGCTCTCCCAGTGACACATGTCACCTCCTGGTCGCTTGGCGGGGGTGTGCTTCTATTGTTTCCTTTGTGCCTCTGTTTGGTTTTGGCAAAAAACCAAAGTTTCCTCCACACCTCTGACTCCTCTGCCACTGGACATGTGGCAACTTCAAAATGATGTGCGGGCCTTCGGGCCAGAATTTGATTTTGGGCATTTAACGCCCAAAGGGCCTAAATCCGCAACTTTTTCCTCCGCCACTCCTGCGCAAACCCATTTCTTTCCTTCATCATGCCTGCGGGCCAAAATTTTCCCTTTTCGCCCTTTGTCCCACTTTGGAAAATTTTCCAACTTCACCTCTGCCAGCCTAACCTCTACTGCCACGTGGCACCTTCTCATTGGCCACGGGCCTGTCTAGGGAAAATTTCCCCAAAAAACTCTGCGGAGCCATAACTTGCAAAATACAAGGAGTTAGGAGGAAAATTTTACCTTTCTGGAAAGGGGAGAAAATTCTCTATCTTATGAAGCTATTTCTAGAAACCTTTGAGTGCCTAAAATGTGTGAAAATTGAATTTGAAGCACAAGGAAGGGAATAATGAAGGCAAGTTAGCCAAAATAAGCAGGGGGCTCATTTTGGATAACAGGACTCTTATCATCTTCTTTATATGGCCCTATCCTGCATTCTTTTGATAACCACCTTGATATCTGTGGATCTTATTTCTACTATTTATAGGGGTCATTATCTTAACACATAGCATTCACATATGGACATCCTCCCATTGATGTTCCTCTCTCACATTTTAATAATGACCTACTTTGACATTACCTTCATGTGTGTATTCAGATTGTAGGTATTAAATGACCTTTTACATTGGGGTGATGGATCAAGATTCAATTTATTCAATGATTTCCATAGTCATTCCTTCAAACCCAGGTCATTTTGTTCTCATGGAGATTACTCCATCTATGTCCTTCACTACATACATATGATAGGTTACGTAGTTTGGATGTGGTTAGTTTCTTCATTACATTACCTATCACTGTAGGACCATGTCAACATATTTGGCACTCTTATTGGATTGACTTCCTAGTCTAGTTGCAGACTGTTTGTTTAGTAGGCCATGGCTTATTACTACATGAAATGTTATCACTCTGGTTCATATCCTCATCTTCCCCTGATCCATTCATCTATAATCCCTAGAATATTATATTTTTTACATGGGTACCTTATCAACTCCTCAATTTCCAAGACCATGACTTTCCTAAGGAATAGTTTCATATTCCATTGTTGACACTAGAGTCGAATTTTCATCTCTATCGACGATGCCACCTCATTTGCCACTACTACAGGTGTTATTTGTGTACATCGCCATATGTAGTCCCTTATTCACCATCTCTGGGTGCCTAAACATTTCTATGATTCTGTTATTAGGGACACCTTTCTCATTTCATGACACCAATCTTGTCACCTCATCCTACATGTTGCTCACCAATGTGTAGGATAGGTTGTATTTACTTGCATACTTTTCATGAATGATTCATATTGGGATTACATTCTCACTTGATCCTACTTGTGATGTCACAGGTATTATTTCACATGATGGTCTATGACTCGGGTCTCAGTTTCAATCTTTTGAGTTACCTTGTAGTATCCTAACACATGGGAGTTCCTTATCTATATTATAGATTCATCACTATTACTGGGAAACTTAATGGCTTGTGTATCATTCCATCTGCACAGGGGTCTATCTACAATCATCAATATTCCCTTCTTCTTATTCACTTACATTATGGAGATCATGAATTGATTACATTAGGGGTACTTAGATCACTAATCTTATTGACATATCTCCTTCCCTATGGCCTTTGGATGTTATCTTCCTTTGCAACATTTCTTTTCTTGAGTGTAACTATACATGTTCATCTCACTCATGGTATGCACATGGTTGTCCACGTTAGGCTAAACCCAAATTCACTGATCAGGAATATGCCATTTAAGAAGCATGGCGACCTTTAGGACCTGTAATGAGATCATTATGGGATCAACCCGAAACTTGAGTAACTTATCAGGTAACTCAATGCCTAACCATTTGATATTTAAGTCTCAAATATGATGACCTTGTTAGATGGACCATTGACATGGTTGCACTTATTTATAAAAGAAATTAGGGGGAATAAACATGTCATCACTTATTCCTCTGGTACATTAGCATGTCTTCAAGCATCATTATGAGTTTGCATCATCTTCATGATCTAATCTTCCTTGCAAGAGGCATATTTCTACACTTATAGCATCATCGGATTACCCGATGACATACTCTTGTTTAGAGCAGATTTTGGTTCACACTTGACTGTTGAAGGCATACTTGTAATGAGCCTCAACACACTGAACAATAGGGATACTACACTATGTATTCTCGATAGGCTTATAGCACATGTCACACATTTTACATCTAGACATTCCCAACATACCTCTAGGGTTTTGAGCTTAGTCAAACAACATCACCAATCTGGTGACATTCAACTAGTATTCTTCATATGTGAAATTACTCCAATTATATTCTAGCAGTCATTTACTATTTACTACCATACTACATTCATGCTACATCTTTATTATGTAATTTTAAGGTGTATCTAGACATTACCTGAAGACGCACTCTTCACACTTCCATACATTGACTACAATCTCTACATGATCAATATGGTTATCTCTTATCAGTCAAACATTCAATCTAGCAATGATTCTTATTATCCATGTTGAATGATCCTAGATAGTGATTTACTTAACATAGCTATCGTATGGATATCATATCTTTATGGATTTCGAGGGTTTATTTTTCCAATCAAAATCATTGCATCATATACGTCATGGTAAATCATCACCCATTTCTATCTTAATGCGATAGTCATTGCATCTCAGGCGTTAGTGACATTGTTCATACACTTTATGGTCACCTATGTCAATGCATCTGGTATGACTATAACCTTTAAGCTAAATCATGACATCCTAAGGATTGAATTTTCTTCTCATTCATTGTGGTATACACTTTATGCTAAATCATTTATTCTTGGCCTTCATCTTCATTTTGCTAGATATACGCTTTATAAGATAATCACATCAATCAAAGTCATCATTAACTTGCATTCAAACCAATACTGACTATCATTCCAACCATTTCCTGACAATGCACTTACATATTTTACGGTTCATGTAGTCTTGACTATTGACCGGGGCATACTAAATGAACCTTCATCTTCATACACTTACACTCTATCTTGGGGGACATGTTGTTCCTATCATTTATCTATGTATTCCATTATTCCATCCTCACAGTATTTCCATACTTGGTTGCATTTTAATCTTGCTTATACATTATACTTTTGTATGTTTATCTTATTATACATGAATAGATAGATACACAAAAGTATATCACGTATCTTTATTATACCCACCATTTGCATGTTCATGCATTTCCAAGTTGTGATCATAAAATACAACCGGTATTAATGACACTAGCATGGATTCTTTGGACTTCCTACACACTAAGTCCCTTAAGAATACTTGAGTATGGGGGGCATCCAATTTCTATACTCTTACAGGTGTTATTGATTCATTTTGTACTTACTATTATGGGTGCTAGATTACTTGCATTCCACTTTTCAATATTTGATTTATCTTTCTAACTTGCCTAACAATGTCTTAATGGTGTGGTATGTGGGTAAAATAATTTGTTTTGCATGACTATTTAATTCCATCTATTTCTTGTTAAGGAGTTGTCTCACCTTATTATGTTAAGTTTTTGGGCTTGTTAACATCTATACATGAGCACCAGTGTCCTATGCTTTTCGACTTGCACCCATTAGGCCAAGTGTATAGACATTGCATGTGATGTCCATTAGTTTACAACTGTACTTTGAAGTCAAGTGATACCCAAATGTCTTCTTGTTTGTCTTATAACAGTGGGTCCAAATAATATTAGCCTAATTGATCACTTATAATGTCCCCTCTAGTTTGAGAATTGTTCCATTTGACCAAACATCATGGACACCTCCTTCAATAATATAATATGTGCCTTTTCTGCCAAGCACTTTTGGGGATTTGACAAGTGCAAGGCGGTATAGATTTCAGTTTCAAAACAGTGTTAGTTTGAGTTACGCAGTGTTCATTAATTTTATGTCACATTGCAAACCCTATGGGATTGTAGGTTTCACTTAGAGTGGCATGGAAACATCCATGGAATCAAGTCACCTCAAGTGATAGAAATATGATATAAATAGAAACAATGTATTTGTCTTATCAAGATAGTTTTTTGGTTGGCTCAGGACAAGAGAATCATACACGATAAATTTGGGCATTTTAATTGATAATCTCAAGTATTCAAATAATCTGCCTGTAAACAATTTGTAGATCAATATTTTGATGGGGATTACCTATGGCCTTAGTGAGTGATTTAATGGAATAATTACTCAATGATTACAGGACTATGGTCTCAAATGGCAGTGTAGTGCTATGCATAGGACTCCACACTCTACAACTTCTACAAGTGTATGCCCAAAGTTATGTAGTACCTCACATATAGGATTAAATAGTCAAGACATTTTTTAAAACTGGCAGTTTTATCCAAGCCAAAGTAGACTAAAGGTTATCTTAGGATTGTGAAAAATATTGTCTATGGGACTTATACCATTTAAATGCATGATTATACCTAAAAAACGTATGTAAGATGTCATTACATGTTGATTCTACACTCACTTGGTACTTTCAAATAGGATGGTGCACATAGATTATGTGTTAGTCAAACTCATTCATCTTTTACATAAAGATAACATGTACACATATTTATATGCACCCTTTAACTACTTTGTCAAGAATGAGTTCTAACTAACGTAATGAGGTTAGTCCCAATGTATAATCCTCAAAATCTTTATAGTCAACACCATTTGCACACATCAAGTCATAAGTTACAACAATTATCAAGTGTACCCCCAGATGCAACATCTAATATGTAGTTCCATCCATAAAGGGTTAACATACCTAAGATACATGTGGTTTTGGACCGCTCTAAGTGTATTAGGCCTACATCATTGCACTTCAACCCAATATCACTAACGCTTAATTTGTTTGGTAAACTAGTACATGCTTTGGTATACCGAACATATTATCATGGATAATAACATTATTCTGCGAACCTAAGAGAAAAACATATGGGTATAATTATTGTGCTAACAATATAAAGTTATAGAAGTGCAAACAATGTTAGGAAATAAGGGATAAAATATGTGGAATAATCCCTCACAGAATCACAACAGTAGAAACTAATATGCAGAAAATTATTACAGACCTCAAATAAAAGTGTAGAATAAAATAACACAACACAAAGAGACAATATTTAACGTGGTTCACCCAATTTGGGCTACGTCCACCAAGAATCACTTGCTCAGATTTTATTACAAGCCACCACTCTCTCAATACAATACCCAGATCTGTTTGGAGCTATGCTCAACAAACTCTACAGAATTCACACCCGAATTCAAAGCACATCTGCAATGTTTTTCATCCTTCTACCATATGCATAAAACCATATAAATAGACAACTGCTTAAGTAGTTTTACAAAACCATGTGGGTATCAAAACCATGGGCAAAAACCGTCCCATAAACCTATGGGTCAAAATCCCACCCATATGAGAAAATCACATTTCCTGATATATCGGGCACGTTTTAAGGCCCAATTTTTTTTTTTTCGGGGGCTATGCCCCTGAACTCCTGCTACCTCGGGGGCTGCCACCCCCCTGATCCCTACTCGGGGCCCGAGCTGAGCCCCGAACCGCCGGTGAGGAATACATGAAAAGTGTATAGTACTCTTAGTGTACAGTCTTCAACACTTTCACACATGAAAATAGGCTCCACAACCTAACAATCTCCCACTTGGAGACTAGTTTTCCTCTGAGCAAGCTTCTCAACCCTTCACTAGTTTCTGTGAAGACCAACCAAAGTTGAACACAACTTCAGTTTTTCCCTTGTGACCACCTTGGTCATCATGTCTACAGGATTCTGACTGGTATGAATCTTCTCTAGCTTCAACTTCTCTTCCTCCAAAGTTGTCCTGATGAAATGGTACCTTAACTATATATGCTTTGTCCTAGAGTGGAAAGCAGAGTTCTTAGCTAGGTGTATAGCACTCTGACTATCACTATGTAACTTTCCTTCCTCCTGCTTATGCCCCAACTCCTCAAGTAATTGTTGTAACCAAATCATTTCTTTGCTTTCCTCTGTGGCAGCAACATACTCAGCCTCCATGGTTGACAAAGCCACCAGCTTCTGTAGTCGTGAAATCCAGCTCACTGTTGTCCCACCTACAGTGTAAACATAACCTGTTGTGCTCCTCCTGCTGTCTACATCTCCAGCCATATCTGAATCTACATAACCACACAAAGTGGTGTTTGATCCACTGTAGCACAAAACTGTCCCCATGGTCCCTCTCAAATACCAAAGGATCCACTTTATTGCCTGCCAATGATCTCTACCTGGATCACTCATAAATCTACTCACCGCTCCCACTGCATGGGCAATATCAGGCCTAGTGCACACCATGGCATACATCAAACTGCTAACCAAATCGCTGATGAGTAAGGTACCTTGGACATCTGGTTTCTCTCCTGCTCTGTCTTGGACACTGTTCCTTTGATAACTTGAAATGGCCTGCCAAAGGAGTCCCAACTGGTTTAGCATCCTGCATATTAAACCTCTCCAAGACCTTCTTAATGTACTCTTCCTGAGATAAAGTCAACTTCCATTCCTTCCTATCCTGAGATATCCTCATACCAAGGATTTGTTTGGCTGCCCCCAAATCCTTCATAGCAAAGGATTCACTTAGCTGCTTCTTGAGTACTTTTATTTCCTGCATGTTTTTACCTGCAACCAACATGTCATCCACATACAGACAAAGGATAATATAACTTCCATCCTCAAATTTCTTTGTATACACGCAAATGGTCAGAATGACATCTAATATAACCTTGCTCCATCATGAAGCTATCAAATTTCTTATACCATTGACGTGGAGCTTGTTTCAAGCCATACAAGCTCTTCTTCAGTTTGCACACCATCTCCTCTTTACCTTTTACCTCATAGCCCTCTGGTTGCTGCATATATAGTTCCTCCTCCAAATCACCATGGAGAAATGCAAGTCTTTACATCAAGCTATTCTAAGTGCAAGTCTTCTACTGTAACTATTCCTAGAACAATTCTAATAGAAGTCATTTTTACTATAGGAGAAAAAATATCATCAAAATCTATACCTTTTTTCTGTGCAAACCCCTTGACCACCAACTGGGCCTTGTATCTTTTCTTTCCTCCTTCTTCCTCTTTCACTTTGAACACCCATTTGTTCTGTAATGCTCTTTTTCCTTTGGGTAGCTTTACCAAATCCCATGTCTGGTTCTCCATGAGAGCTTGATGCTCCTCATCCATGGCTTGCTCCCACTTCTTCCTAGCATCTACCTGCATTGCTTCATCAAAGTCTCTCTGGCTCTCCACTATCAGTGAGTAATAAATAATAAAGAGAAGGAGAAAAATGTTCAGGTTCTCTTCTTACCCTAGAAGACCTCCTCAATATAGGAGTTTGGGGTTCCTGTTGAGGGGGTTCCTGAACTGATTCATGTGTCACTTTCCCATCCGAAAGATCCTCTATCCGCTACATATTCTTTCTTGGATTCTTCCCTATTTTCCTGCAACTGCTGCTTATACATGACTTTCTCATTAAAGACCACATCCCTAGATCGAATGATTTTCTTGTCCTTAATACTCCAACATTTATATCCAAAGTCATCACCACCATAACCAATGAAGGTACATTTTTCTGATTTAGCCTCTAGCTTGGTCCTATCATCCTTGTCTATATGAACAAACACCTCACATCCAAAGACTCTAAGAAATGAATAATCAACTTTCTTACCATACCAAGCCTCCTCAGGTATGCCTCCATCCAAGGCACTTGAGGGTCCTCTGTTTATCAAGTACACAACTGTGCTCACCACTTCTGCCCAAAAAGAAAGAGGCAGTCCTGCATGTAACCTCATGCTCCTAGCACGTTCCATTATTGTTCTGTTCATCCTTTCTGACACCCCATTCTGCTGCGGAGTTCCTGGAACCATATTTTGCCTACGGATTCCATTCTTAGAACAATAATCATCAAATTCATTGCTACAATACTCCCCTCCATTATCTGACCTAAGACATTTTAGCTTAAGACTTGTTTCATTCTCTACCAAGGCTTTCCATTTAACAAAAGTATCAAATACATCAGATTTATTTCTAATACAATAAACCCAAACTTTCCTTGTTGCATCATCAATAAAAGTAACATAATAACTTGAACCCCCAAGAGATGATACCTGAGTCGGCCCCCACACATCAGAATGCACCAACTCTAACTTACTCTCTTTCTTTGTAGGTCCAACCTTGAGAAACCTTACTCACTTTTATTTCCCATATATGCAGTCCTCACAGAACTCCAAACCTATTTCTGTATATCTAGGAAAATCCTTCTTTATGATCTCCATGCCCTTATGGCTCATATGACCGAGCCTATAGTGCCACAATGTTGTATCTACTTCTGAAGCCACAAGATTACAAACATTAGTGCTATAAGTGGTTAAATACAAGGTTCCAACCTTCTTACCTCTTGCCACCACAAGAGCACCCTTGGTAACCTTCCAAGAGTCCGCTGTAAATATCACAGTAAAACCATCACTTCCCAACTACCCTGTCGATATCAAATTTCATCTTAATGTAGGCACATGTCTGACATCCTTCAATAGCCAAGTATTCCCATTCTGCATCTTAACCTGAAAAAAACCTTTTCCAACTATGCTGCAAGGCTCATCATCACCAAAAAAAACATGCCCAAAATCTCCTTGAACATAATCAACAAAATAATGCCTATGTGGAGAAGCATGGAAAGAAGCCCCCGAATCTAAAACCCAAGATTCAGTAATATTGTGCAAAGAAAGAATCAAAACATCCTGACATACATTACCTGTTGCCACATTTGCCTCCTTGTTTTCTTCTTGTTGTTTCTTCTTGTCTCGAAGCTCCCAACAGTCCTTCTTTGCATGCCCAGACTTTCCACAGTGCCAACATACTATCTTGCTTTTGGATTTTGACCTTGCCCGATCCTTTGATTTTCCACAGCTTCCTCTATTCTTCTATCTCCCTCTAGTTTCCACTGTCAAAGCATTCCCTGAAGTAGAAGATTCACTAGAGCTTTTTCTTCACATTTCCTCGCTTAGAATCACCCCTACAACATCCTCAAACTTCAACTTTGAGTTAGCTGGAACCAAGTTGCTTACCGCCATTACCAAGCTATTCAAACTCTCAGGTAAAGAGCACAAAACTAATAAAGCCCTAACTTCTTCATCAAATTCTATTGTAACCAAAGCTAGCATATTTACAACCATATTAAAATCATTTAGATGATCTGATACTGAACCATTCTCAGACATCTTCATATTAAACAACTTTTTCATTAAAAATATCTTATTAGAGGCAGAGGGTTTTTCATACAACTTCCCTAATGCATCCATCAGTTCTTTTGTAGTCTTTTCCTTTGAAACATTAAATAATACCGAAGATGCGAGACACAGACCGGATTGTCCCAAGTGCCTTCCTATCCAGAAAATCCCATTCCGCATCTGTCATGCTCAAGGGTTTTTTCACCTTCTCAGATAGTGGAGTATAAAGATCCTTTTGATAAAGGTAATCTTCCATCTGCATCTTCCAAAGACTGAAATTCTGCCCGTTGAATTTATCAACCCTAGATCTTCCATCATCTGCCATAGCTTCCACTCAAGATAAAAAATTTCCCTGCAATTCAACACTTTAGCAAACCAAAACCTCGCTCTGATACCAATTGTTAGGAAATAAGGGATAAAATATGCAGAATAATCCCTCACAGAATCGCAACAGTAGAAACTAATATGCAGAAAATTATTACAGACCTCAAATAAAAGTACAGAATAAAATAACACAACATAAAGAGATAGTATTTAATGTAGTTCACCCAATTTGGGCTACGTCCACAAATAATCACTTACTCAAATTTTATTACAAGCCATCACTCTCTCAATACAATACCTAGATATGTTTGGAGCTATGCTCAATAAACTCTACAAAATTCACACCCAAATTCAAAGCACATCTACAATGTTTTTCATCCTTCTATCATATGCATAAAACCATATAAATAGACAACTGCTTAAGCATTTTTGTGGGTACAAAACCATGGGTATCAAAACCATGGGTCAAAATCCCACCCATATGAGAAAATCATGTTTCCCGATATATCGGGCACGTTTTAAGGCCAATTTTTTTTTTTCGAGGGCTGTGCCCCCGAACCCCTACTACTAGGGGCTGCCACCCCCGGACCCCCGCTGAGGGTCTAGCCCGGCCCCGAATCCTGACGAGGATACATGAAAAGTGTACAGTACTCTTAGTGTACAATCTTCAACACTTTCACGCATGAAAACAAGCTCCACAACCTAACATGGGTTTTACCTAGTCTTATGTCTCATTAAACTTCTCTTCATTACCTATATACATATTTTAAGCTTGTGGGAAAGGGTGGTATGTATCCTATAAGGATACGTAATGTAGTGACTGTATGAGAATTTTTTTCCTTATACATATGGCTGACCTATGTGAAAATGTTTGGACTTTAGTAGGAATTGAGGGGCTCTAAGTTTAATCCCTTAGTTTATATTCACAGTCATTGTGACTAAATGGTTATGAAATATTTGTACCTATGGTTTGTGGTTCGAATCATTTAAGGTACTTTCAAAATATTTAAGGTAATTCGATTAGTTATGAATAAAGGATTTTTTTTGATTCACGAATTCTTTAAACTTTTCTTTTTTACTGTTAATAACAATGTATTTTATTATATAAAGAAAGGAAAGATTAATAGTGTAGATTATATTCTGGTTGACTATGTGGAATTTATGATTGCATAATATTCTTTGGTCTGTGTGAACATAATCTTTATACTTTAATGATTTAATATTAGTTGTTAAGATTTATCATTGTGAACCAATAAAATTATGAATAAGTTTGGTTGTATTATTTATTGGTATTTATTTATTAATGCATTGGTTGAGATACAATACCTTATTGTCTTTGTGTGAAAGAAATAGTAAAAAGGTATGAAATGATAAATCCTTCATTGTTTATCTTTCCATGATGATATCAATGATTTTATCCTTTAATGAAGAAAGATCATATTGATGTTTTAAAGTTATAAATATTAAAGATAAGGTGAATGATGTTTTCATGCCAATTCTTCGAATTGATCATTTTCTAACATTTTTTAGATGACAGAAAGTAAGTATTTGTGGGTGGATTATTTTAAAGATCATGATGATTTTATTTGATTGATTAAGTTATATTCTTGAGAATATTACCTAGCATGTTGTATGAGTGAGCTTATGCTTCATTGTTTTTTTTGATGAAAGGCATCTTAGCCTTAAATAAATTTGTATTACTTTGAAAATAAAAATAATGTTAAATTGGATTTATTTAATGATTGCAAATATATAAAGTGATTTCAAGTTGATTAAATATATAATTTTTTTTTTTTGTTTTTGAAAGGAAATGTAAATTTTAGTATTCAACCTTGTATATTTTTTTGCAATACTGATCTCAGTTGATCATATGATTATCAATGTATTTTTGAAAGGATGCATAGTAATATACTATTCTCCCTTATACAATCTATTTGATAATATATGATATAGATTATGGAGCATTTAGAGAATAGAATACTTATGTGATTTATCTTTAAAACAGATAAGATATTGTTTAAGCTACATAAGGGTTATTGAGTGATGAAAATATTATAATAAAGGGTTGAATTTTTATTATTTTTATAGATTCATGCATGAATCCAAGTTTAATATGTTAAATAAAACAAGACAATTTTATTATAAAGTCCTTTGCGTGTAGTAGATACTTCTAAGAACGATTGTGATCTATTTATTGATGAGTTCAAGGAAATATGTACCTAAGAAAATAAATGACATGGTGAAAAATTAATAAATTACGGATTGCGTTAAAAAAGGTTATATGTTGTCCTAATTATATTATAATTGTAGTCACAAAATCATGCACTTTAGAAATTATTTAGTCTTGGTCTCATACTACTATTTAGAGGTTTTTTTAGTGAAGACAGTACTAATTAACCCTTGTCTTTTGGCCATCTTATTGTGTTTTTATTTATCCATTCTCAACCTCTTGAACCCGCATGCCTAGTTAGCTTCTATCATTTTAGCATTCTTTTAACCTTGATTGGGGAAACCTAGGCCCAGCACTAGGGTGCCCCATGGGGCCCTGGGTCCCCACCAAGGGTGCCCCAATTCCTTTTACCACTTTCCCACCACCTTTTTGGGCACCATCTATCTATTTTTAGATTCTTATCTTTTTTGGTGGTCGTCCTTTTTGGGGTTTAATTACAAAATTAGATCAAAAGAGCCATATAAATATAAAATTTATGATACCATAATGAGGGAGAAAGAACTAGTCACTACTATCATCCACCTAGAGTTTACATCCATTTGGAGATCATTTTCCATCATTTAGCTCCATCACAAGGATGAGGCTGGTTTCATTTGCATCACACAAGCAAAAGGGGGGGGATTCTATTCTATTCCATGCACACATTCTATTGCAT
This sequence comes from Taxus chinensis, assembly GCA_019776745.2. NCBI lineage: Eukaryota > Viridiplantae > Streptophyta > Pinopsida > Cupressales > Taxaceae > Taxus > Taxus chinensis. Next base: position 1,020,483,368 of record CM034146.1, on the reverse strand, counting down.
TTTTCTACATATAGTTATTACTCTCTACTTCAGAAAGTGTGAATGGCACAAGAGAAACCTAGGGAACATGATGCACACACACACACAACAAAAACTACATTTGGGTTTTGAAATCTAGTGCAAACATTGAGTTTAGTAAGCCCATTATTGTGGCAGTTGAGTTCAATCTGAACCATTCAATTTTTATTCTTTTTTTTAGGGTTTTTGATACTTCTTTTTAGTATTTTACAGATCTTTTATATATCTTGGATTATTAGTGACATCTAGAGAAAGGGCATCAAAGTTAATGTGACAGATAATGAGGGTATCAGACCACATGTCATACCTGTGAAAACTTAGTTTCCAGATCTTTTACACAGACCAAAGCACTCATTTCTGTATACTAGAGCATGTGTAGGCAACCCTCAGTCCCTCTCCAGGTGCTCTAGTCCTGCTAGATAGTTTTGACTCCATTTCTTTTTTTGGACCTTTGCATAGTCGTTTCCTTCTTCCAAATTATTCTATTCACTTTATGAAAAAATTTATGATCTACCTCTGAATCAGCTAAGTCTTTTTCTGTACTTCTCTTGCATATTAGGGTTTCTATTTTTCATTAGATTAGTTGTTTGGGGTCCATTTTCCATAGTCATTTTACTGCATTTACATGTCATTCTATATTAGATTAACTATTCCAATATCTTATATTTAGTTAATAATTTTTGGTGAACCCGAACGATTTCACGCTTAGGATCCTCATTTTTTCATCTATCATGGCTCACAAAGTTTCTCAAGTCTCTTTATCTGATTTACTTAAGAGATACCCCCATTACCAAGTTGTTTTGTAAAAAATAGCTAGACACCATGTATCTAAATGATAATGTACCACTGCACAAAATAAGTCCTATATTCGATTGTTTTTTATGACGACCCTAGTGATCCTCCATCTAATCAAGCCCTCTTGGAATCAATCCATGCTCTACATGACTTATTTCAAGATAAATTTAAGGCCATATAATCCATTATTATAACTCTCACATCTGAAAATTCAACATCTTAAGGATGTTTTTCCCAATCATATGTTTTTTTCTCCTTGTAGTTAAACCTCAAGATATTCCATTGCATGAGCCTCTCACATTTTAGCATAATACTACGCAACATGACATTATTATTCAGCTCCTCCATCATCATTTGATCACTCTACCACCTACTCATTACTATTCTCCTTATCGGCTAGCAAAGTATAAAGGTTGTCCATATTGTAATTATCACTGAATCAATGGACATAATGAAAAATGATTGTCACACTTTGCCATAAATAATCAGACATATTGAGAATCAAGTCTTTATTTCATTTTCTACACAACATTCTAATACAAAATGATAACTCTCGTAGGGTTTCCTAAATCTGATTCATTTATATCTAATGAGTATCAGGCCAACGTTACTCAAGAAACTCCTAAGCAAACAACCTCTCACACTTAGTTTCACCATTTCCTCCTACTCAACCATCTACGACATCACCAAATCAATCACCTACCCAAATTAGTTCACAAATCTCATACTAATACGTCATCTATCATATTACCAAGGCAACCTAAGTAACCTCCCATAAAAGTTAGTGTAACTTTTTCCTCCTCTCAAGTATAAGCTCCAACCAATCACTTTCATCAAAGTAATTAATCCTCTTACTAGTGGTCAAGATACATATACCACTCCATCACCATTGCATTGTTTCTACTATTAATTTTTGTCCAACATGGTTTGACCGCATGAAAAATTAGTCTTTTGGTAGGTGAATCTTGTCACCCTACCCTCCTAATGGACACACTCATATCCTTATGGTTTCTTATATTACTGTTAAGGGGGTCTGTTTACGATAAATAACCTCATTCCATCTTACATTAAACACTTGTATCTAATACATAGCCAATCATACATTACATACCTCTACAATCATCCATTGCTCATTATGCATACTATATGAGATTCTCATTATTTATCCCATCACTAAAATTAATCTTCCAAAAATCTATATTACTTCCCTAACTTCACACATCATTTATCAAATATTACACACATTACCAAACAATTGGGGGTGCATAGTATTTACACACCCCATCCTATTTGTTTTCGGTGCCTCTATTATCTTTTGCACTATTATACATCTATCTCATATCATACGCATACTCATCACACAATTTTCATGTCGTCATTACCTAATGAAAACACTCTTGTGCTTTGGTTCACACTTGACTGTTGAGGGCTTGCTACAAATGAAACCCCACACACTCCACAATAGTTACTACACACTACATTTATCCACACATCTTGTGTCCTTACATCCTACATTTTACATTTAGTCTACACTGCGCCTCTCCATATCACATATATTCTACATTACTATGCTAGTCCTCCATGATATATGAGTCTATCATTACATCATTCTACATACTAAATTATTAGTCCTATCTACATACATTACATGTAACTCTATACATTACATCTTGCATTGCATTCTACACATCACGTATTTTACACCATTATACTCATCATATGGTCGTCTATCATCACGCATATTATATACTCCTTGTACGTGCTGCACTCACTACCCTATGACGTAATTTTAGTTCCTCCGTCCATACTCAACGAATAAGGGTTTTACAAATTAAAAATGGAATTTAAATTCATCACGCATTCATCATTTGAAATTTCTATCATGCCACACTACTAGGTTTAGTGGCATACGCTCTAGGCTAAAATATTCACCTATCCCCTATTATTCATCATGTAGTTATATACGTTTAAGGATAAATCATCACTCATACATTTCATTTTTGTTGTGATATATGCTTAGGTTATAGGGTTTCACACACATCTCTTCTACATGGTTTCCTATCATCATCACTACACATACATGCTCATCACATATTTTCTAGGCACGACCACAAACATTTCAAACCATTTCCCGATGATGTAATCTCAGTTATAGTTCATTCTTAACTACTGAGGGGGGAAAAACCAAATGAAATCTAACTGCATACATTCCATTCACTTGGGGGGCACGTGGATCCTTTCACTCCTTTTTTGCATTTCCATTCCATCCATCCACAACATATTGCATATTATGGTTATTTTTACTCTTGCTTACTGTTGATTTTTTTTATAGTCACTTTATTACACATGTTTTGTTAGATTACTTGTATGCCAGTTATCTATATCATCCACACATGCGAGTTCATATATTTTTTCTAGTTTTGATTATAGATATAGGTCCTCTTATACACAACACAGATGCTCGCCTTCTACCATTCCTACACTGGTCGCTGGGGGCATCCACATTTGTCTCTCACAGGTGTTATAATTTCATTTTGTACTACGCACTTTATATCACTTGGTTTATACATGATTTTGGCATAATTTTTATCTTTCTAACATGCTAACAAGTGCTTCATATGTATCATTTGTTATGTAGGGATACTTTCTTCCATACTTGTTTGTTATATTTCTTTTCTATTGTTTTCTCTTGTTTGCGGGCCTTGCCCTATGTTTGGTATGCAAACTTTTCTATTGTATGTGGCCATGATGGCCTTTACATGTCTTGTGACATCATGAGTGACGTCCCATGTTTACAACCCACTTTGTGTGGCTTAAACTGTATTCTTGTGTGTTTATGTTACTTTTATTGGTACCTTTTACACTATTTTCCTCGCATATGCATTGTTTTCTATATGCTTGCTTATTCGTACTAACACTTGTCTTTGGCTATCCTTCTTGTTTGGCCATGCCTTGGTCTCTACCAAATGCATGCTTTTCCCCTGCATGAAAAAGTTACAAATTTCATGTGGTTTTTCCTCTTTTGGGGAAGAATTATCCTATCAGTGAAATCAAATGTGCCCCCAAAGAGGGGTGACATTGTTTGGGGTTTTACATACTAAAACAGTGCATTTACACCAGTTCAGTTTAGTGTACTTTCTACCCTTGGAATTTTGAGTTACATACAATGAGTGGGTTTAGTCTAGTTAACGAGCCCTGTACATAATGGATTTTATAGGACATGGTGTCCTTAGAATTCTAGGAAGTAGTTGTTAGTGCAAAATCATAGCACCCCTAGATGCTGGTCAGGTTTCTAGGTTGACCATACTATCATCCAGTGTGATTGCATAACATTGAATCCTTTCTCCAAGTGTGGGACTTGAAAAGTGAGAAAGGATTCTCCAGAGAAGGCTGGTTCATATTCCTTTGTTCAGATGCACACAAAATATGCAGAGGGTTTGGTCGAAAACTAATCTAATCTGCAAAGGAGATAGGGTAAGAAGATGCATAAAAATAAATCTAAGCTAATAGAGGTGATGCACTGAGGAATGAAGAACAACCTATCTTGCCAGTAAACACAGACCATTCAAATGTGATATAAGATCATGCACAGATAACAAAACTTGCAGTGAAAGACCAGGAGGATGCAAAATGAACACAGAGAGGGTTGCGAATCATCCACAGACATGTATTACTTGCTCCAAAGATTGATGTAATGCAATACAGAATGCAAAGAGGTAGAGTCGTATTATAGTTTCAAATGAGAGGTTTTAACTCCACGAATTCGCCTGATAGGAGAAGAAGGAAGGAGAAAAACAGAAAATGTTCGACCTTTTGAAAGAAGCTCCTCTTTACAATATATAAGAAGAACGAGAGAGGGAAAAGAGAGGAAATTCAGAATCTCCCCCAACCACTTCTAGGTCGTATTTTAAATCATCTCATTATGGTAGAAGAAGCAAATCCTGGCAAAACGACGGGCTGTCTAACAGAAGCGGCGAACTGTCTGTTGCATTAAAGCTGGTTGTTGCAGCGTCACTTCTGGCATTACCACGCATCAGGGACGTTTTCTCAAATTTCTCTCTCTAGACTACACCAAAATGCAAGATTGATCCTAGAATCATGTAGAGAATTTCAACAGCTTTCTGTTGATATAAAGAACGTGCAAATCCGAGCTTTGGATCGAAAGATACGACGATTCGAAGATTTAGGGCACGAAACAGGCCAAAACGGATTTTGAAATCTTTTCCCATGCTCTACCACCTGGACGACATGTGTCAAGTGCTGATTGGATGCGTAATTATCTCTCCTTCCCTGTCCGCGGGTTTTCCTGCTTCATTGGACATGTGTCCTCTTTTAATTAGCTCGGGTCAGTGCTTGAAACCTCGCCCTTTGACTTTTGGACTTTCTCCCTTGTGACACATGTCATGATTTGATTGGTCTGCGGGTCTGCCAGATTTTCACGCCCTTCGCGTCTTCATGTCCCGGATGTCCCAAACTGTTTGGGACAAAAACTCCTGATCCGCCCGAAATGGGCTTCCTTGTCCCTCATTTGGCCGATGACACGTGGCATTGCTTGATTGGCTTTCAGCTCCTTTGGCTATCCACGTCCCACGCGTCCCTTTGTCCCAATTGTCCCAGTGCTGAAGTTCCCTGTTTCGGCCGAACCGGTCGGTTTGTGTCCTTCGCGTCCATTTGTTCCAACTGTCCTAGACTGTTTGGGACAAATTCTTCCGAGCCACCCGAAATGGGCTTCCTTTGCTCTCGGCCGCTTCGCCTTTTCGCGTCTTCATGTCCCAAATGTCCCAGAGCAGTTAGTCGATTTTCTTCTCCTTCGACCAAACTAGCTTTCCGCGTGTCCCCTTTTTCCCAACTGTCCCAGATGTCCCTTTGCTTTGTGGGCTACCTGGAGGCTTTTCGGCCGATCCGCGCCTCGATGTCCCAACTGTTCCAACTTTTGTGAGGACTAGGACTTAGCCAATTTTCACGATTTTTCCTGTCCCAAGCTTGTTTTTGCCACTTTTTTCACCTTTCCTCAGAGCTTGCTCTTTCCTTCTTTGGCCAGGGGAGTTAGAAAAAATCTAAGGGGACCCTAGAAACATGATTTTTTCCCTAAATCAATCCATTTTCCTGGGACTTGAGAATTCTGATGCATGTTATCAAATTAACCCTGGGGGGTGAATCTTGGATAACAATTGGCAACTCAGCGGGGGTACCTGCCTGCTAGGTGAAAAGACTAGTAGCTAGAAGTAGTCCATTGGGCATGGAGTTATCAAACATTCAGTTTAGAATCCCAATTGATTACTAATGTGTAAGGAGGAAGATGGAATATCACCTGATGAAAGCAAGGACTGCTAAACATCTCCATGGACAACAAGCTATGCCAAAGCACTTAGGGAAAAAAAGACTAACCTACAACAAAACAATGTGCACAAGCACTTGGAGGAAAGAAAATATAATCTAATATTTACAGAGGTAGTGAACTTCCCTCTAGAAGCAACGCTTGAGATAGATTCCATTGACTAGAATCTGTAGTTCTTCACCATCCAATGAGGCTAGTTAGAAAGCATTGTTGTTCTTGCACTTTGTGACCATGTATGGGCCACTCCAAATGACATAAAATTTTGAATGCCTTCTTGGTTTTGCTCTGTCCATATCCCATTTCAACACTAGATCTCCAACTTGAAAAGATCTATCCTTGGCCTTTCTATCAAAGGTCTTCTTGATCAAAGCTTGATCCTTTTCCATTACTTGGGATGCCTGATTTTTTGATCTCTTGCAGCTCCATCAACTCTGCATACCTCACCTCCATGGGCTCAAATTCAAGCAACTCCAGCTGCTTCATGAGTTCCAATGTTGGCAACTCAAGTGACATGGGCAAGATTGCCTCTCTTCCATAGACAAGCCTGAATGGAGAATTACCTGTGGATCTTTTGGGAGTGATCCTATCAGCCCATAAGGCTGATATCAGCTTGGTATGCCAAGACCTCTGATTCTCATCAAGAGTCCTCCTAATGATCCTCAACAAGTTCTTGTTTGTAGACTCGGCCTGGCCATTACCTTGAGGGTAATAGTTTGATGAAGTGTTTAGGTAGATCCCATTCTTGACAGCCCACTCAGTCACCTTAGATCTAATGAATGCCAATGCATTATCAGAGATTATTGTATCAGGTACGCCAAATCTGGTAGTTATCCCCTCATAAAAGTCTAAGATGCTAGACTCATTTGCCTCTTTGAGTGCTACTGCTTCTGTCCATCTGGTGAAGTAGTCCGTGGCTGTCAAAATCCATTTGTGCCCTTGGCTTGAATTGGGATTAATGACTCCAATGAAGTCCAAACCCCATTGCATGAATGGCTGGTCAACTGAGATTTGATGTAATGGAAGGGCAGCAAGTCTTTCTTTTCCTGTGAAGAATGCACAATTCTTACACCTCTTGATCCATGCATAGCAATCATTGAAGATTTTGGGCCAATAATAACCAGCCTTCATGATTTTTAGAGATGTCACTCTTGGTGCAAAATGACCACCAGCTGGTCCACCATGAAACTCTTCCAACACCCTTTGAATCTGATTTGTGCTAATGCATCTCAGCAGCACTCCATTCACATGTTTCTTGAACAAAACTCCATCAACAATGGCATATGGAACAGCCTACAACCTGAAGTATCTCCTCTTCACTTTGCTCATTTCTGGAGGGCATAGGCCTGTCTGTAGGAAGTGTATCATACTCTGAGTCCAACAGGGAGTGGGCACATTATCATTTTCCTATTCTTGACCATCCTGTAGTACCGAGACAGCATCTTCTTCATTACCTGCTTCAACTTGTCGACTCAAGGCTAGTTGTTCGCATAGTCCCTTCCCACGTACTAGTTTGGTGACCTTGATCTCGATGTCATATTCCATGACACGAGTTATCCATCCTGCACATTTCTCATTCAGATCCTTGTTTAGAAGGAAGTCCCTGACTCCCGCATGAGAGACCAATAATTGGATTTTGTTGTTTGAGACTAGGTGCTTGAATTTCTTTAAACTCCTGATCACTGCAAGTACATGCTTTTCAATGAAAGAGTACCTAGTTTCGTATTCCTCCAAGCCTTGACTGAAGAAAGCAACTGGTTGTTCTAATCCTTCTTTGTTTTGTTGTGCCAAGATTGCAGAAATTGTATCTCCACCACCAAAGGCGTATAACATGAAATCCTTGGAGAAGTTTGGATTGATGAGAGTTGGAGCTTGAGATATAGCCTCTTTTATTGCCTCAAAACTTTCCTTGCGTTCAGATGTCCACTTAAATGCCATGCTCTTCTTCAACATCAGTGTTATTGGCTTTACGAGAGCTGCAAAGTTTGGAACAAACCTGCGGACAAAATTGATCCTTCCTAAGAAGCCTTAAACAGACTTCTTATCACTCAGCAATGGCAACGCTCGAATTGCTTCAACTCTTTCTGAGTCAATCATCAATCCCTCCTTTGAAACAATATGGCCAAGAAGTTTTCCCTCATGAGCCAAGAATATGCATTTTTTAGGATTCAATGACACCCCAAATCTTCTACACCTCTGAAATACCTGCCTCAGATGAAAGAGGTGATCCACTGCATTTTTGGAGAATACAGTGATGTCATCAAGGTATATCAAAACTATTTTATTGATCAACCCCTTGAATTCCATATCCATTTCCCTTTGGAAAGTGGCTCTAGCATTTGATAGCCCAAATGGCATCTTCTTGTAGGCATAGGTCCCCCATTTGGTGGTGAATGTAGACACCAAATTTGTGTCTTACGACCCCTTGTGACCCGCATCGCATTTCGCAACCTAACCTCACCACCTAAACCTTACACAAATATTTATTAATTACCTTATAATTAATAAATCCACATCACCATACCTGCCACCTTATGTCGCCACCTCATTGTGACCTAGTCTTAACCCTAAACTAACCTAATTAAGACCTATAACTTGGTCCAATTCCACACTTATGACTAATTACTCCTCATCCGCACCTAAAACCAACTTCATAATGACTTGACCAAGCCCGCTACCAATCCCTCGGAAGAAAAGGAGGGAAAGCTGGCTATTTTACCAAAAATAGCCCGCTTTGACCGGACCGGTACCGGTTCCTACTCGACCGCCGTCGGTTGCATAACCGCCATCGGTTCCCCGTAAATGACCACTTTCAACCAAAAACAAAGGATCAGATTTTCATTTGATCGGGAGAAGGAGAAATCATCGAGAGAATCCAGATTTTGCTTGGCCGAGCAGAGACAAGTGAAGAAACAAGAAGAGATTTGAGAGAAGGACATCAAGCCCAAGACTGCAACTGAATAACCAGAGCCCAGTAACACTCATCCGAGCATCAGAAGAGGAAACTGCATCCAACTTGGGTCCTGTCTTCATCATCACAGTCCTGAAACTTACATCTACATGAGGGGCAAGTAAGTAGTATGTTATATGTTTCTAAGCACCATTTTCTTGAGCCTGTTGATTAATAGTAATCATAAGCTTATTCCTAGATCTACTACGAGTGACATACTACACTTAACCTTCACCCACACACCTTGATATTGACCAGAAGGCCATTTTACCACACTCTGAGTCTTCCCTATCCTCCCATCATTCCCCTCAGCCATCCCCCAATCTCAATAACCCCACAATCACCTTGCAACCAATCTCTACCCAGAAGCACCTAGATTACTGACCCTACCGGTGTCGATTATCCTATACCGGCAGCGGTTCTCTAACCGTGGTCAGTTACCCAGTGACCGCCGTCGGTCACTGTGACTTATACCCCAAAACCCTTTTGCTCGCCTATTTGCCACCTAACAGCCCCAAATCCAGCCTGGTTTATCCCTATAACTCAACCTGAACATATCAACGACCAGTAACTGAACAAACAACGTGACGCTTTATTATTGATAGTTTAGTTTCTATTGCTTTGTAACGAGATACCTAAATTGTGATTTTGCAATAGCTTTCTTTATTATCATTTGTGTTGAATCATATTAAAAGGGGAACTGACCACCTTCGAAAGGAAGTTTTATATTTCCTGGGCCTAAGGCAGATCCCTCATTTGTTGTCTAATTAAAATCTTGTGGTCTTGTATTCTTACTTGCAGGTAGTCCTTCCAAAACAAAAGGAGTTCTTCGCAGTCGATCTGATCTTTCTCTACGGTACGCGCACACCATCTCAACATTCAACAGGTATTCCTCCTAGCCCTAACCCTTATTTGTTTCTCAAAGGAATGATAGGATAGAAGCAAGTCTATTCTGCAGAGCCAGAACATTCCGTGTGAAACATTTTGGCACGCCCGGTGGGACCCATTTAGGGTTTCTGTTTCTCTTGCTTGCTTTTATTTTAGGAAGCATACTTGCTGTTGCTGTTTTTGTTATATTTAGTGAAGAATTTTTCTTTCTTTCCCAGTTTCGCATTAGTGAAAGTCATCTCATTTGCTTCATCGAATATCATTTTCGATTTGGGTTTAAAACACGTACATTACATTCTTGCTTGCTGTTTTCAATTCTAGAGAACATAGACTAAGTAACACGTCATACACGTGGGGGTGATTTCCATGGTATTGATTGGAAATTAATCTTACTTTCACTGCACAACACATACCGAATCACTTCACAATTAACACAACAGCTCAAAACATCTCCCCTTTTCCGCGGTATTCCTCCACCCGATTGAGGTAACCTTATAAGCCAAAAAAAACTTGACATTTCCCCTAAGTCTTTTGTTTAGGATTGACATCATTTCACGTCTAAAGGCATAAGCCCACAATAATTAAAATTAACCGTAGGGTTAGTCTCTGGATTTGCGTGTGCATCTTGTTTTTTTCAGTTCTGTTTTCTCTGTTATACATTGTCTTCTGTGATTACCTTAGAACAATTTGATAAATATACTGAGCATTGTTAACAATTAAATCAGCAGCTTCTTATATTACCAGTCTTATTACACTGATATTGGTTAACTGACTGACGTCGGCTATAGTATAACCGACATCGGTTACCAGACCGATATCGGTTACTATCTTTTCCAGTTCCTGACAAACCAGCAACCTACCAATTTCACCAGTCTGAGTCAGTTTCTGTTCCTGCTAGATTGAAACCCTACTGTGAACTCCTGTCCATGGTTGTTATTACTCGAAAGCAAGCTGTCGCCATGGTTTCACATGCTTGCTCTATTTCTTTTCCTGAATCACCCCCTTCACATTCTATGGGGAATCCTACGGATACCAGCGAGGTTTCTAAAATTCCTGTGGGAGATAAAGAATTTGCCAAATTTCTGGATGCTAATCCTAGTGCTGTACAGTACTATTTGTCTCATGCCCTTGACCGTACACCCGACGGTCAACTCCTTGTTGGCATGCCTATCAGTATAGCTGCTCATTTATCCCCTTCTCCGCCTGATAACTCTGCTTTGCCTTCCGTATCCTTAGTCCCGTCGTCCACCTCAGCAGCTTCAGGGGTCCATACGGCATAGATTGGCTTTCCTTTGGTTAATCTTGGGCCCAACATGTCATTACCGCCGACTGCTCCTACCTCGTCTCTCTTACAGACTGTTCCGTTCATGACTTGCTCTCTGCCACCTATCCACACGAGATTTCCTTCTCAAGCTCCGCCCACCTTTTCATTTCCACACACATATCCGGTAACCTCAACAGCTTATATAGGACATCCTTATTCGGTTGCCTCAACACAGTCGTCCTCCATACCTTATCAACATTTAACCCCACCATTGTCTAGTGGTGGCCCTTGGCCCAATTTGCCTCCATTTACCACAACCACACCATCATCTCATCCAACTACTGATCTAATTAAACAAATGATGGACAAAATGCATAATTTGGAGGCTTCTGTTTCAGGAAGTTGTAGCGCCTTGACATACGAGCAAGTTTGTCGGGAGCCTATCCACCCTTCAGTCCCCCTTCATTCATATCCTCCTCAATGGGAATTACCAAAATTTACCTGTTTTAACAGTAAGGAGGACCCTCAACAACACTTGTGATCATTTAGACATGCTTGCTATCTGATTGCTCACGATGATGCTTTACTACTCCACACCTTTCCCATGTCCTTATCAGGACCCGCCTTGGAGTGGTATAGTGCTTTAACCCAGCACTCAATCTTCTCTTTTAACCAGCTAGCCCAATCTTTCTTGGATCATTTCTCTATTAACATTGCCAAGAATGTATCTATCACCGATCTCTATGCCATCCGACAATTTGAAGACGAATCTATCGCAGATTTCGTTGGACGATGGCGAGGCCTTATCAACCAACTTACGTATGCCTTGCCTTAAACTGAACTTATCGAACTGTTTACGCGGGCCTGCGCTAAGCACATCTCTCCTACCCTCCAAATTCAAACTTTCCGTACATTTGACGAGGCCTTTACTATGGCTCGAAAATTAGAGATTCGAGCCTTAGAGGAAGAGAAATTGCGGTTGCGTAACAAAAACCCCACTTTCTGAACCCACGATTCCACTAACAAACCTAACACCACCAATCCTCACCCATCGACTGCTTCGAAATCAAAAGGGGCCGTGCATGCGGTGATGGTCAAATCCCAACCACCGTCTAATACCCCACCAAAAACCACCTATAAGTATAAAGCAGAACCAATCAACTACACTCCCTTGGGAGAAACATATGGTGTGACATTGGAAAAATTGCTCAAAGCAGGAGCCATTACCTTACCTCTTGTTAAACCTCATTCCAGGTTCGATTCCACTCGCGCCATACTTTCTTGGTATAAAGAAAATGACTTCTGTAACTTCCACCGCGTGAAGGGACAAAGTCATGAGAACTGCAAGATGTTGAAAAACATAGTGCAGGAAATGGTTGATGCAGGGGATATAGCCATCGATAATCCTAACGCCCCTGCTAACTGAAATTTGAAAATATTCAAAAAACCATTCCCGAATCATTCTTCTAACAGTAAACTAAACCAAGATATCTTAGCCGAGGAGAGTGTTCATGAGATCCATGCAGTCTTCGATTCCCAACCAAAGACCTCTATCGAACAAATTCTCAATCAAGCCTCTTCACTAACGCAGGAAACCGAACCCCCTTCCTCACCATCAAGACAAACTGAAATCCTTGCCGTTCCTTTACCCATCAAGGAATTAGCTGCCCAGAGTTCCCTTCTCACAAATGAGCCTTCTTATACCACATCCTTGCAAGACTGTGAGCGGATGTTATCTAATTTATCTATTTCCCAAACGTCTCCTTCTACCATTCTTGCTGTACAAGAGGAAGGCTTGCCACTTCTTTTCTCATCCTTAGACGAGCAACCTCTTGAACCGACATCACCACATTTTTAAAACATGACAGATCCTCTCAAACACACTCTCCTACCTATTAGTCCTTCATCACCTAAATCTTTTCAGCAACCGGTTGATCTTTTAACGCCCATTGATACAGTGCCTCATATACCCCTTGTATCACACCCACAGTGGACCGGAATCACAACCCACCTTTCTTCCATACAAAAGTTCCTATTCACACGTGAGGACTATCATTCCACAGAAGATAGACAAGTTCTATGGGAACGTTTGAGTACGCCATATTCTACTCAAATGCAAATGATCGATCCTGATGCCTCCACCATATACCCGAAGTGTTTACAGAAGCTTAAAATGCCCATGTCCTTATCTTCACCCCCCTCATCTCTACCAAATACCTCGCCACTTCTGTTAACTTAGCCAAATCTTCCCCTACGCCTGGGACCTTACCCATACCTAGTCTAACACACCCACCTAAGTGGCTTGATTTATCTAAAAATAAAGCCATCCATCCCATTAGGAGACAGACTCAATCTCCTCGACCTATGCCTCTATCACAACTAAAACCATCATCGTCACACCTACCTTCCATATTGGGACCCCATCCCTCTACCTTACATCAATATATCATACCTCCTGCGTTTTCTTTAAAGCGACCTACGCGTTCTGCACCCATACAGAAATCCAAGGGTATAGCAACACCGTCACCTCGCGTATCCTGTCCACCTATCAACCATAAACAAATTCCACCATCAAAAGATTTGTTTTCTGTCACTCCTATTTCTCCGTGGTTGTTTTCTGATACCACTCATCTGTGGCCTCATCATCTAACATAGCTTCTACGTCAAAGAAACCACGGTTAGTTAAAACCCATTACCAAAACTCCTTGGCTAAACCACCCCCCATATAAACCAACCACACCACGTCATCACCAGAATTGACCCAGTCAATAGCCTCATTTTCCTCTGACTTTGACCCACTCAAAGGGTCTTACGCCAAAATCCTTGCTATGTTGGTGGAGAATGCGACCATTTCCCTACCCCCACTTAGACCTTATGATCCATCTAAACCTCGACCTATAGGTTACGATGAGTCTAAAATCTGTGCTTACCACCGCACACCAGGACATGACGTAGAGGGATGCAAAGCGTTGAAAGCCATACTTTGTCCGTCACCTCTCTCAAACAGAAAAGTTAAGAAAGACAACTTACGAAGAGAGAGACCTTTAGCTTCAATTCCCTCTCCTATACCACCTGTCCCCGCCTCACCAAGATCTATCATTATTACAGCCCCACCTCTCGAAACCCATGACCTATCCCTACCATCTTCCTCCTCTCGTATTCACGAGATCAATATGATTAGTGTTGCTACTCGAGGGCAGAAAAACAATGGGAAAGCGAAAGAAAACACGCCTGCGGCATCTCTTTCTCCGTCCACCATCCCGATTGCACCACCACCTAAAGTGGTTATTCGCGGATCCGCCTATCCTATCTCTAATGGAATTTCCCATCGAACTATGATTAAACAGCTTCACCAATCACCTGTAAAATTGACATTGTATGATCTCATTCAGACTTCTGAATCTCATCGACAAGCTCTCGTTGAGATCCTTCAAGGGATAGAGGTTTTACCTAATGAAACCTTGCCTGTTACCTCTATTCTAACACCCAATCATGTTGCTTCGCTCACCAAACAATCTATCTCCCCAACCACTTTTGTCTATGTATAGCAATCCGCTGCTGTCAGTTTCTCTGAAGATGAAATTATTGACTTTGGTGCCGAAGATCCTGACCCTGCTCTTTTCATCTCAGCGTACATTCGGGATATTCAGGTACGTCGTGTTATGATTGACGGGGGCACTAGCCTAAACATCATCTCTTCAAAAGCCTTCCAACAAATGAATATCCCTTCTAGTTGCATGTGTGCCAACCCCATCATGTTGCGATCATTCAATGATGCTATTACTTCTACTTTAGGCACCGTGATCCTTAACATTCGTGTAGGACCACGTACTTTACCCGAACTCTTCTATGTCCTTGAGGGAGAGTTCCAATACAACATGTTGTTAGGCCGCCCTTGGATCCGGGCTATGGGATGTGTTCCCTCCACCTTACATAGATGCATAAAATTTGAGTACGAGGGGAAGTCCTACACCGTAAAAGCTGATCCTCCCCCCTTCAAAACTTGCAATATGTTGTATCGCCCTAATGATGTGCTTGTACCAGTCAAGACACCCATTCATCCAACCCAGCCATCCACTTCCGATGCACCTACACCTTCAACTAATGAAACCGCCGTTACAAATATTACTTCCTTTCTCGCAGATAACATCCCAACCTCTGACCCCTTAGTAGATGTTTTTCAACGCCTTACGCTGGGGGAGTACCGCCTATATAACGTTAGTTCTTTCCATACCCCGCAGGAGTACGGACAGTTACATGCACATCCCACCTACGACCGTCGCGTGGGGGAGGTAATCTCTTACGGACCACCCCATTGCCACACCAACCTAACATATGGGGGTGTTGACGCATCCTCCATTACCCCTGAACCTCTTCTTGGTGTGGTTCCTTTCCAATCTGATTTTCAATACTTGACAAATCGTCGTTTCGCCCTCACCTTCTTGACTCGCTGTGCTTGGAAAGGCTTTGGTTTTGGTCTTTACGAACAAGGCCGACATACACTCATTCCCGTGACTACATGCAAACACAATGATCACAGTGGTCTCAGTTTTCCTGAAACACCTACACAGGAGACACCTCGTGTCAGCTGTATCCTGGAAGAAGACGACGTCACCCCTACCAAACCATCATCACCCACAAAGTCGATAGACCCTGAATCTATCCCTCCTAACTTTTTTTTTTCATAAATGCTATCTTCATAGGTCCTCTCACTTATCAACGCGATAATGAGGATCCATCTTCTCTTCCCCTTCTGTATCCAGACATGATCGAAGAGGATTCACCTTCGATTAATTTTGTTGAGTGCCAGGATGACGACTCCATCCTCACTTACCTTGGGGCGGACAACTCCTATATTCAACGCGCCTTACCGTCTGAAACTCAAACCATGTTGAATGAGTCAACTATAGAAATCAACATCCACACAGAGGAGGATCCTCACATTGTGAAGATCGGACAATCCCTTAACACATCAGAACAAGCCGCCTTTACTACCTTTCTCCGTACCCGCAACCAAGCTTTCGCTTGGTCCTACGCTGACATGCCAGGAATTGATCCTACCATTGCTGTTCATAACATCACCCTAAACCCCAATTCCAAACCAGTCAAACAAAAACTGAGAAAGATGCATCCACGCATCGCCCTCTTGGTCAAAGAAGAGCTTCAACGACTTCTTTCTGTTTCCTTCATCTTGCCTATTGACCATCCTCAATGGATTTCTAACATCGTACCTGTCACTAAAGCGACGGGGGGACTTCGGATATGCACGGATTTCCGAGACCTTAACCTCACTTGCCCTAAGGATGAATTCCCCCTCCCAAGTATTGATCAACTTGTTGATCTCACTGCGGGCCATGAAATGCTTTCTCTCATGGATGGTTTTTTGGGATACAATCAAATTTTGGTAGCCCCGACCGATCAACATAAAACCGATTTCATAACTCCTTGGGGAACCTTTTGTTATTGTGTCATGCCATTTGGCCTTAAGAATGCTGGTGCTACCTATCAGTGGGCTATGACTTACATTTTTCATGACATTATGCACACTATCCTTAAGGATTATGTCGATGATCTTCTTGGCAAATCTAAACATCGCAGTGAACATCTCGATGTTTTAACCATTATTTTCGATCACCTGTTGCAATATTCAGTCCAACTTCAACCAAAGAAATGTGTCTTTGGTGTTCTTTCAGGAAAACTTCTTGGCTTTATCATCTCTTTGTGTGGCATTGAGGTTGATCCATCTAAAGTCAAAGATATCCTAGAAATGCCCCCACCCAAAAACCTCAAACAATTACGTAGTTTGCAGGGTAAACTTTAATCCATCCGACGTTTCATCTCCCAACTCTCGGATCGATGTCACCCTTTTCATCACCTTCTTAAAAATAACATTGCCTTTCAATGGAGTGAAGAGTGTCACCAAGCCTTTGAAGCTCTCAAATCCTATCTCTCGCAGCCACCCGTGCTTATTCCACCTCAGGATGATCGTCCTTTCTACCTTTACCTTTCTGCCACTGACCATGCTATAGGAGCTATGCTCGCACATCAGGACTCGGCACGTCGAGAACAAGCCGTTTATTATATAAGTCGTACTCTCGTGGATTACGAGACTAGGTATACACATGTAGAAAAATTGTGTCTAGCCCTATCATTCGTAGCCACCAAACTCTGACATTACCTCCTGAATCACAAAACTTTTGTCATCACCAACACAGACCCCATTCATTATATATATGCCAAACCACATCTAAACCAATGGATCGCCTGATGGGTGATGCTCCTCGCCGACCTCGACCTTGAGTTTGTACAACATAAGTCAATCAAAGGACAAACTATTGCAGACCAACTTGCGGAGGCCCCTTTACCTGGGGAACAATTCACCAATTTTAATTTCCCCGACAAACTCATCGCCACTCTTTCACTCAGGGAAGAGTCGTATCAAATGACCCTCTTCTTCGATGGATCTAAATGCCAGCGCGGCGGAGGAGCCGGCGTTGTTCTCATCCCTCTTGATGCTGAACCTATGCCTTTTTCATTCTGGCTTGATTTCCCCTGCACTAATAATACAACGGAATATGAGGCCCTTGTTTTGGGTCTCCAGGTTGCATTACACTTAGGTGTCAAATCTATTAATATTTTCGGTGACTCTCAATTGGTAGTCAATCAAGTTATGGGCATCTACCAATGTAAGAATGACGAACTTCAAAAGTACAAACATTACGTGGTTTCACTTTTGACCTCATTTACTCGTTATTCTATCCAGACCATTCCCCGCTCCACTAAAAAATTTGCGGATACTATGGCTTGCTTAGCCTCACAAATTCCAGCTTCATCAACTGACTCTGACATATTCGTCTTAGTCCAACAACTTTTTGCCCCATCCTACTCAGCCCCAGTAGTTTGTATGATAAATACTGTATCTACTAATTCACAAGATACCTGGTACCACCAGTTTCACGACTACCTTACAACCTCTGTTCTCCCACCTGACCTTACTAGTAACGGCAAACGTGCTTTTCTTAAAAGTGTTTCTCGTTATGTTGTCATGGGGGGACTCCTCTATAAACGTGGCTTTGATGGCATCCTCCTTCGATGTCTAACCGGCGCGGAGGTCACCTATACCATCCAACAAGTCCACGATAGTATTTGTGGTGGACATTTTAGTGGCCTTGCCATGGCTAAACGAATCCTTCGTCTAGGTTATTATTGGCCTACTCTTAACAATGACTGCTACAAATATGTTAAGCGTTGTGTTATGTGTCAACAACATGCCAACCTTCAACATACTCCTAGCCACCCACTACAGGTTGCCCGAGATCTTTGGCCTTTCTCACAATGGGGTTTAGACCTTATTGGTGAGATTCATCTGTCCTCTTCGCAACGTCACTGATGGATTATCACAGCAGCTGAATATTACACAAAATGGGTGGAGGCTATTCCACTCATTTCAATCAAAAAAGAAAAATTTGTCGAATTCGTTAACCATCACATTATCTGTCGTTTTGGTATTCCTCATCGCCTAATAACAGATAATGGTAAATATTTTAAAAATAAGTTGTTACAAGACCTTTGTGACAACTTTGGTATCAAACTTAGTTTCTCATCGCCTTACTATCCGTAGGCCAATGGTCAGGATGAATCTTCTAATAAAACCCTAACCAAAATTCTCATGAAAGTTGTCAATGAGTCCGGAAGAAACTGGCATGATCACATTCCCTTTGCCCTTTGGGCTTATCGTACTAGCATTTGTACCTCCACTAATGCCACACCATTTTCTTTGGTATATGGTACCAAGGCTGTCTTACCTCTCGAAGTACAAATACCCTCCCTCAGAATATCTCTTCAGGATATTCTTACCAACGATGATTTCTGCCAAGAGCGGTTAGCCCAATTAGAGCTTCTTGACGAGCGTCGTCTTATGGCTCTTGATCACCTACAAATCTACCAAAAACGCATCAAGCATGCTTATGATAAACGACTTCATGAGCATACTTTTAAGGTTGGCGATCTTGTCCTCAAAGAGAATCAACATGTAACCAAACTAGAAAAGAGTAAACGTGGAAAATTTGCTCCTAATTGGATTGGGCCTTACATTATCACTCACACTTACGGATCAGACACTTATCGTTTATCTTCGCTTAATGGTAAATCTGAGCCTGAACCCCTTAATGCCTTACATCTTCGACCATTCTACTGTTGAAATTAGTGTTATATCACTACTTATCTACCTTACGCTCGTCCCTTGAGCCCATTTACCACCGCATACACTTTGTTTCTTACATCTCAAAATCCAATCAAGCTCACCTGGTTTGATTATCACCTCCCCTTAAAAGATGCCTTCCCCTTTTTAGTCTAGTCCATGACTTCAAAGTATCAAAATGACACATTCTTAATTACACACTTATGGGATTTTCTTGAGTCAAACTTCTTACAAAAAACTAGATGCTTCATGCCCAACGGACATCTAGACCTCTAACTTATACAATAGATTGCTCCCTTGAAGGACAGCTATATGCCAAACTATTGCTCTTATTATAAATAGATTGCTCCCCCGAAGGATAGCTATACATAAACACTGCATCTGCTACCATAAATAGACTGCTCCCTTGAAGGACATCTATACACAGTTAGCCTTTATTAGAAGCTTCTCGCATTGATTAGCTTTGTGAAGACCTCAAGAACAACAAACTACGTATCCCATGTAGACTTCCCGCATCGATCAGTCTATATCCAGAAAAATAAAAATAAACGCAGTACTTCAAAGCACTTTTGAGTCATGGACTTGTCTATTTAGGTTTGGTTTTCTTTTGTCAGAATCATCATCTTATAATAAGTTCTCTGCACCCTCACCCACATCAACCACCTCACCTCACCATTTGTCAAAACAACAAGGGACGTGACGTATATCCGATATATTATGATTATACCACTCTTTTCACCTATCGACTTCTCGCCTATGCAAGGTACCTAGGGATTCAAGATCATCCTACATTAATATGTGGTTTGTTTAGCTCTTCTCAATTATGGGACACTCTTGCCTCTTTTGCTCGGCTCTAGGATTGTGTGTTGACCTTAATCAGGACATGATTCCCTACTACTTGGGTATGCTAACTTTCGCTTCACCCATACCTACACCAACAACATTACCCTACCAACACCAACAACATTACCCTACCAACATCAAATTTTTACTAACCAAAAAAATTGCCTAACCACAACCAAATTGCCTGAATTCACCTCTCCCTGCTCCTAAGGGAGAACTACATCGGTCTGAGGCCCCTCCTTGCTTTGTGCATTGGGCTATGTAGGCAGCACTTAGGAGACATGGGGTCTCCCAAGGTTAGCTCGACCATCCCCTACCATACCCTCTCATGTGTTATCAATATAAATATTTTTTGTGTATTTCTATTTGCCAACATTCATCTTTATCCTTTTTCAAAACAAACAACAACAACATTTAAAACACAACCATTCATATTATTATCATCACTCAAAAAGACATACATCTTTAGTTTTATTTTAGAAGTTAACCAAATACATCGACTCGCAGGTCGGCATCCTTATTTATTCTAATATTCCTATAAAATCCACTTAGACTCTTGCACATCCTCCCGAATTAGGGGGTGATCGTGATCGTTGATGCCTCTCAGCTGGCCTCTCCATCCTCAACGGTGCCACTGCCATTGGTTCCTCCCATTGATCTGCCAACATCTCCTGTAACATATGAATACGTCCTCTCGCGTGGAGGAATCTTGCCTCCAGTCTCTCCACTCGTAACTGTGAAGCCTCTAACATTCCCATTTTCTCATTCACTTGTGTTTGAAGCTGGCGAGCCAAATCCTACAGACGATCTCTCTCCGCTATAATCACGGCTATGTCAGGGCGCTCACGTGCACCTCGCAGCTCTGCTACCCACCATACTCTATAGGCCTCCGTCGTTCCCACATCCATCACCCTACGATCGGCTGCTATCTCTTCTGGCCCTTCTGGAGGTGTAGGCCGGGGAGGTGAGAATGCTACCTCGGCGTCAATCCTCATGTATGGTCTATATGTCATAGGAATATCCTGAACGAACCCAAATTATCGCCGCACGTGATCTAGAGGAATCCTCTCGTACTCACCCGACCTATGCCCTGCGATCCACCTCAATCGCTCTACACCCCTCAACTCCTCAGCTATGTGCTCTGTCACCATATAGTTCCCGTACGGCCTCCAACAAATATCCGCAACTGTCACCATCTCCCATACCTATCTATAATACTCGATGTCATCTATCATGGCCCGGGATCTCGCTTCTTGTTCTGTCTGGATCCATCATCTGAATCCCAACCTTTGCACTCCTGTCTCTCCCAACTCAATGGGTCGGCCTATTGGACGCACACAACCAATATGCTCATAGGCCCAACAATGTAATAAGTACGAACAATCCAGTATCATCCTGTGTTTTCACTTGCATGCCCATAAACCCCTATATAACTCTGCCAGATATGCAGGTACCCATGCGAATGTCACGCTCATTTCTATCATTTCCCAAATAACACTCATCAATGCTTTGGGAAATCTTCCACCTTCCGCCCTCGGCAATGCATAATACCCCACTGTTATCATTAATAGCACGGCTAACCTTGTTTCCTCAGGGTGTGTTGCATACATTGTACCATACGTAAATGATAAACCTCGCTGTGTCAAATCTCGTGCAGCTGACCCAAATACTGCTGTTATCGCTGCCCGCCCCGCGCTGGGCAACACCTGATACACAGTTTTTCCTATCATTGGGAGTCTCAAAATACGGAACACATCTTCCAAAGTCACTGTCATCTCCCCTGTTGGTAGATAGAAGGTATTCTTTTCTGGATTCCATCTCTCAATCAATGCTTGCAACATAGCATGGTTACGCACAATTCTTGAATAATAGCAGATTCCACTTAACCCCAACCGATTTATCAAAGCCCATTCAGCTGGTGTTACATCCACTCGGATTCGTGACAATAACACTGGCATAGTATCATTCATCCTTAACCTTGCTTCTGCCTGCATACATCAAAACGACACATAATTACTCAAAAGAACAAATCTCTACGGGTTTTTTTCTCAAAATCTAGAAACCCTTACAGTAACCGATAGCGGTTATGCATAACCAATACCGGTTGGGTAACCGATACCGGTTACTTATAAACGATACCGGTCATTGTCAAAATATACCTACCCTTCTTCAACCATACACCTTTGATATTTATGAAGCCCGTTTACTCCTATTTCTACCTAAAAACATACAGGCCCACCCTGTTTACCTGCCCCGTAGCACTCATACCATCCCCAACCCTGGCTATCACATTTTCTTTCTCATATCTAACCACTTACACTTCTCTCATCCTGTTCACAAAACATGCAAAAATCAAATTACAACCAAACCGTTTACCTCTTGGGTTGCAGCAGCTTGAGGTGGCACTCGTCTTCCCTCTCGTCCCTGCCTGCAGGATGCTTCTCCTTGTTCTGCCATGATCACCACCCTTTTCAAATTTGCCTCTCTGCCTTCTGAATCTTAGATCACATTCACTTTCCCTGTCTCTTTTCTCCTTCTCACTCAAATCTCTCATGCAATTCCCTGTCTCAGTCATCAAAAAGCGTCGCATTCGCGTATTTAACTTCTTGCATGGCTCTAAAAATAAGAACTTAAGTTGCCAACCCAACAGTTCTATTTTTAGGAAAACAATTCTTGCATAACCGATATCGGTTACTTAACTGATAGCAGTCATATATCTACCGACATCGGTTACATAACCGATATCGGTCAAGTTACCCCTTATTGATTAAACCTAAGTCATCTCTTCATTTTTGGAAATTTTTGTGGCGCCCGTCCCTTTTTCCTACGTGAACAACACCATTATCCATATTTTTCATTAAATCCACATCTCATTACAATTTCATCACCATCATCTATCTACATTACAAAAACACACAAGCCATCAATAAACGATATCAAAAACCATCAATTTATACACCATTTAGATCCAACTTAACAACTACATACATTCAATGTCACAAAACCAAAACATACAACATTTCATACTATAACATGTCAATCAAACTCATCATATATCACATATCACAAACCATCGACAAAACATTTAACGCTTTTTACGCACAACATGTGGGTCAAAACATCATATCTATATATATATATACAAAGTTTCAAAAATACAATGTGCCCTGCATCGGGGCCTCCGTAATCTCATAATATAACAAAGCCGGCACGCAGGCCGCAATAACTGTCAATAATCTCGACTCAGCTCGCAGGCCGGTCTCTCCTGTCAAAAACATACTCGGCTCACAGGCCAGTATCAACTGTACAACCTGTACTTGTATTATTTATTTATATATAATAAATAAATGAATGAATAAATGAATAAATAGGCACGCAGGCCTCTATCAACACAGCCGGTGCGCAGACCGGTGACCATGTCCAATATAAAAAATGTGCAGGGACCCCTCAGCTCTCTCCACCTCCCTCTGCCTGTCTGCCTGCTGGTCCCTGTCCTACCTCTCGCCTCCTGCCTATGACGGACCCACCAGCTGTGGCTGTACCTCCCTGAGACATCTGGTTCTGAGAAGTTTCTGCTCTATGTGCCACATAGGGCTGATAATCAGCCCCGGTACCATCAAGAATATCCTGATAGTATCGGGCCTCCGCTCTAGCCTCCATGTAACGCTCTCGAGCCACCGTAGGTGCTGGGGCTGGTCCCCTGACACCTACTACTAGTGCCCCCTGTGCCTGTGCTGGTGCCGCTGGTGGTGCCTGTGGCTGTGGTGGTACCTGTACCTGTGCCTGGGGCTGTGGCTGTGCCGCTGGTGGTGGTGGTGCCTGTGCCTGTACCTGAGCCTGGGCTAGCTGCCCCTGTAAAACACCTATCTGTGCCTATGCAGCAGCAAGCTACCCCTGTAATAACTGTACCTGGCCCCTGAGTTGATCTCGCTCTACTGTCACCGCTGCCAAGTCTAGCTGTGCAAGCTGTGCTATCCTCGCTGCTCCCTAACTAGCCCACCAAACCATATATGCTCCCATATAACCAGCATCATCTACAGTGTCATCTGTTGGCCTCTTAGCAACCCAATCTAGGTCCACAGGCTGTGGTACAGGCAGTGGGGCCTCTACATCAGCCCTCCGGTACTGAGGGAAGGGAGGTGGCTCATCCTGTCGCAGCCCCATCTGCCTGCGTACCCACTCTAGGGGTATCCTCTCATACTCTCCCGGCCTCCGTCCTACTATCCAGAAAGTGTACTGGATCAAGCAAAACTGTACTTGGGCTCCTCTGAGTGGGTGATGACCTCTGTAAGGTCTCCATACGATATCTGCCGCTGTCAGGCCCTCTAATACATGCTTGTAATAAGCAACGTCCCGCCCTGCAAGCACTACTCGTGGCTGACCCACGACCCCCAACCACCTCTGAAAGCCGTATCTATATATGACCTATGGCCCTGGCTGCTGGGGCAGCCCTTCTGGTCTAAGGCATATGATGTGCTCATATGCCCAAAAATGCAGAAAAAATGTCGAACAAATCCTGAATCACCTCATCCGGCGATAGCCCCACAGCTCTCGATACAACTGTACCAGGTATACTGGTGCCCAAGCATAACAGGTGTGCTCCTCCACCATCTCGTGTAGAACCCCCATCAGCGCCCATGGAAAGCGGCCTCCCTCTAAGTATGGGAGGGCAAAGCAGGTGATCCCGATCATCATCAACACGGCAAGCCGTGTCTCATGGCGATGCGCACGGTACATATCCCCATACCCGATGGTCACGCTGTGATACGTCAATAGCGCGGCTACATCGCCGAAAACCTGTAGGATGCTGTCCATGGCAGTCTCTGCGTCCACCTGAAAGACTGCCTCTCCCTCAATCGACAGTCGAAGGATACGATACACATCCTCCAATGTGATAGTCATCTCCCCAGTCGGGAGATGGAACACATTGGTCGCCGGATCCCATCTCTCGATGAGGGCGACCATCAAACTATGATCCGTATCGATCGCTCTGTACCGCTGGACTCCATCGAGTCCCACCTCAAGCATGATACCCCAGTGTGCTGCGGATACGTGTGGCTGCATCCGTACCAACAGTGGGGGCATCCTGTCCCGCATCGTCAGCTGCTGACGTGCCTACAAAACCAACCCACAGTATTAGCCCTACTCTTTATCACAACATCTACTTATACCCTCTATACCCCCTTTTTTTTTTTTATCCCCCCGACCACAACCCAACTCCATACCACATGTCTACGCCCATCTATCTTCCCCTAAAAACTTCTACGCTATTCCCCCTCCCTCTTCACACCCAAACAATACCACAACACCCCCACCCCAACCCAAACCATACCCAAATCACTACCAAAAATTCAAAAACAACAACATAACCTAAACCAACAAAAATAGCTAAAAATCACTAAGGACTGGTAGCGGTCACTCGTAACCGACCGTGGTCCCCTTCCGACCGATGCCGGTCCAACACAAAACACCTTGCCCCTGGAATTTTGTGACCGATGCCGGTCACTTAGCGACTGACACGGTCACTGAAACTTCCTGGAGCTGAACCCCGCGCGGCCCCCCCACCCACATTTTTTCATTTTTTTTACCAATTTATCCACCCAAATACCCTAAAAACCTACCCACCCATCCACCTTGGCTTATTTCACCTATCTACCCTCTTTCTTTTTCAAATCATTTCCATTTTCTAATTATTTCCTAAAAAATGTACATTCCTACCTAAACCCCGAATATAGCATAATGCAATAAAATACATCGAACCTACCCGTACAACGACACGTCATCATGGAGGGATGGGTGGTGGTGGTCCAGCTGGTCCAGCTCCTCCTGCTCCTCCTGGTTGTGCCATGGCTCCAAATGTCCTCTTCTGGGTCCTCCACCAATCAACTGTTGCCTCCTCCTCACTCGGGCCCACTGACAACTAACTCCTCCAGTCAAATAACACCACCTCATGCAACCAATGCTCCAATCTTAACTCTCCACATCAGACAACTCAAATTGGTTTCCAAATTACAAAAGTGATAATGACAGGCCGTATTTTTTTCTTTTTATAGGTTTTTCACCCATAACCGATATTGGTTTTATTATGCCCTAGGGAACCGGTATCGGTCCCATAACCGATATCGGTCATATAGAATCGACATCGGTTTTATTCCAAATTGCCCCCAATTTCTGCCCTTATTTTACTATTTCCCCTTTTTTCACCCACATCACCTATATCAACCTTTGCTGTAACCATTCTAACCATTTGGCCTGACCCACGGCTGCAACCCAACAACTTGGCCCGACCCAAGGCCGTAACCAACCTATTTGGCCCGACCCACGGCCGCAACCCAACAACTTGGCCCGACCCAAGGCCACAACCAACCTATTTGGCCCGACCCATGGCCGCAACCCAACAACTTGGCCCGACCCAAGGCCGCAACCCACCTATTTAGCCTGACCCACCGGCCGCAACCCAACAGCTTGGCCTGACCCAAGGCCGCAACCAACCTATTTGGCTCGACCCACGGCCGTAACCCAACAACTTGGCCTGACCCAAGGCCGCAACCAACCTATTTGGCCCGACCCAAGGCTGCAACCTAACCATTTGGCCCGACCCAAGGCCGTAACCAAACCATCCGGCCCAACCCAAGGCCTCACCCCAACCATTTGGCCCGACCCAAGGCCGCAACCAACCTATTTGGCCCGACCCAAGGCCGCAACCCAACCATTTGGCCCGACCCAAAGCCACAACCAAACCATCCGGCCCGACCCAAGGCCTCACCCCAACCATTTGGCCCGACCCAAGGCCGCAACCCAACAACTTGGCCCGACCCAAGGCCTCACCCCAACCATTTGGCCCGACCCACGGCCGCAACCCAACAACTTGGCCCGACCCACGACCCTCACTCATCAATTAGCCCGACCCAAGGCCGTACCACTTAACTACTTCTCCCAACATCAACAACATACACTTTTATCCACCCACTAGCCTTTTGTACATTCCAGCGCACCTGTTCGTGTTTTAACATGATTAGGGTCCTTGACTTGATCTGTCGACCAACTTTGCCTAAGACCTAGACCGTGACGTTTATCTCAACCAAACCAACCATTTGGTACTGCCGAACATGCCTAAACGTTCATGTACCTTACATGTTATATACCTTGGAGCTACTTCCTATGCCTTGGATACCAGGATTATATCACCCTTGTTTGGATAAACTATCAACCTTTGCCTATGCATTGCTGGTTTGCTTGTCAAATCATGTACCCTAGTCGCACTATTGCATTTCAACGTGCGTCTGCTTCTTTGGACCTACCCTACCATCTCACCCTCATCTCAACACCATTTACCCTTTATCAACCCTATCCCTGATTTCACGCTACCTCAATCTGTGATAGATTTGAGGGGGATTACCTATACCCTTAACAGGAGTAACCACTTCTTATTATTGTCCGTGCAGCTTTACAAAACAAACTACACGAAAATAAGGGGCTAATGTAGACACCAAATTTGTGTCTTACGACCCCTTATGACCCGCATCACATTTTGCAACCTAACCTCACCACCTAAACCTTACACAAATATTTATTAATTACCTTATAATTAATAAATCCACATCACCATACCTGCCACCTCATGTCGCCACCTCATCGTGACCTAGTCTTAACCCTAAACTAACCTAATTAAGACCTATAACTTGGTCCAATTCCACACCTATGACTAATTACTCCTCATCCACACCTAAAAACAACTTCATAATGACTTGACCAAGCCCGCTACTAATCCCTCGAAGAAAAGGAGGGAAAGCTGGCTATTTTACCAAAAATAGCCCGCTTTGACCGGACCGGTACCGGTTCCTACTCGATCGCCGTCGGTTGCATAACCGCTATCGGTTCCCCGTAAATGACCACTTTCAACCAAAAACAAAGGATCGGATTTTCATTTGATCGGGAGAAGGAGAAATCATCGAGAGAATCCAGATTTTTCTTGGCTGAGGAGAGACAAGTGAAGAAACAAGAAGAGATTGCAGAGAAGGACATCAAGCCCAAGACTGCAACTGAATAACCAGAGCCTAGTAACACTCATTCGAGCATCAGAAGAGGAAACTACATCCAACTTGGGTCCTGTCTTCATCATCACAGTCCTGAAACTTACATCTACATGAGGGGCGAGTGAGTAGTATGTTATATGTTTCTAAGCACCATTTTCTTGAGCCTGTTGATTAATAGTAATCATAAGCTTATTCCTAGATCTACTACCAGCGACATACTACACTTAACCTTCACCCACACACCCTGATATTGCCCAGAAGGCCATTTTACCACACTCTGAGTCTTCCCTATCCTCCCATCATTCCCCTTAGCCATCCCCCAATCTCAATAACCCCACAATCACCTTGTAACCAATCTCTACCCAGAAACACCTAGATTACTGACCCTACCGGTGTCGATTATCCTATACCGGTAGCGGTTCTCTAACCGTGGTCGGTTACCTAGTGACCGCCATCGGTCACTGTGACTTATACCCCAAAACCCTTTTGCTCACCTATTTGCCACCTAACAGCCCCAAATCCAGCCTGGTTTATCCCTATAACTCAACCTGAACATATCAACGACCAGTAACCGAACAAATAACGTGACACTTTATTATTGACAGTTTAGTTTCTATTTCTTTGTAACGAGATACCTAAATCGTGATTTTGCAATAGGTTTCTATATTATCATTTGTGTTGAATCATATTAAAAGGGGAACTGACCACCTTCGAAAGGAAGTTTTATATTTCCTGGGCCTAAGGCAGATCCCTCATTTGTTGTCTAATTAAAATCTTTTGGTCTTGTATTCTTACTTGCAGGTAGTCCTTCCAAGACAAAAGGAGTTCTTCGCAGTAGATCTGATCTTTCTCTACGGTACGCGCACACCATCTCAACATTCAACAGGTATTCCTCCTAGCCCTAACCCTTATTTGTTTCTCAAAGGAATGATAGGATAGAAGTAAGTCTATTCTGTAGAGCCGGAAACATTCCGTGCGAAACAGTGAAAGCCGTCTTGAACTGGTCATCTTCCTTCACCATTACTTGATTACACCCTGAGCAGCCATCTAGGAGAGAGAATCTCTCCGAACCGGATACTACCTGTGATATTTGTTCCATTGAAGGAAGTGGGTAATGGTCTTTGAGAGATGCCCTGTTTAGGTCTCGAAAATCTACACACAACCTGATTTCTCCGCTCTTCTTCCTGACCGGAACCAAGTTTGCGACCCAGCTTGAGTGCTTGATTGGGAATATAATGCTTGCTTCTATTAGCTTATTTAGCTCTTTCTTCATTAGAGGCTCAATGTGAGGGTTGACTGGTCTCTACTTCTACCTGATGGGCTTAGCATATGGATCCAATTCTATGGTATGCTGAGCCAGGTTTGGATTGAAACCTTTCAAGTCTTCATAGCTCCAAGCGAAGACATCTGGAAATTCTTGGCAAAGTTGTATGAAATCTGATTTCTCTTGTTCAGTGGCTACCTTGCCAATTTGAAGTGTTTTGTTTTCCCCAACTGGAATTGGCTCTGAATCTTCTCTTTTGACCTGTATGTTAGCCTTTTCCTTACGGAACTGGTCATTAGGGTTGAAGATAGATTCCAATATTACTAAACCTCTAGGAAGCTTGTTTATCCACAGCTGCACTACTTGATCCCCATACTGCTACTCTAATCTGTCTTGATTCCTAGCTGAGAATTCAGCCTCTTCTTGTAAGAAATTGACGATTTGTTGATCGTTCTCAAACACCTGCTAGCTGGTGTTATTAGTTGGAACTGCCGGCCTCACAATCACATGGACACGTGGCTTTGTTTTTTCCCTTTTGATGTTGTCAACCACATCAAACATTGCTCCAATAGCTGCGAGCCTATCCGTGGCTTCATTTTTCTTCCTAGGTATGGACACGATATTGAAAGCTTCAAAATCCTCAATGAGGTCCCATACCCTGTTCTTGTAGTTCTTTAGCAGTTCATTCTTTGTAGCATGTTGTCCCCTGACTTGATTGATGATTAGTTCACTGTCACCAAAGATTTGTAAGTTCTTTATTTTCTTCTTGATTGCCCAATGTATCCCTTGCACCAAGGCTTCATATTCAGGAGTGTTATTTGAACAGGAAAACTGGAAACGGAAGGCTAAGTAATACCTTATACCTTGTGGTGAAACGAGCATAGCTCCTCCTCCTACACCTTGTCTACTCCTTGATCCATCAAAGAACAACTGCCATACTTCATTCTTGTCCTTATGATCTGGCTTGGTGATGCTGGGGAGAGGTTGATCCTCTTCATGTAAACAATAAACCCCTAGCTCAGATTCTTCTACTTCTTGATAAGGATCAAAAGCATGCACCTTGCTTGCCCATTCATCAAGAGTCAAATCCGGGATACTTCCAACCTTGGTGTCAGCCTCGTCAGTGCTAGGGTGATCTTCTTGATCAAATGCTGAGCAATTGGCATTAATCTGACTTGGAGTGTAAGGCTCAATATGGAAGTTTGCAATAGGTTCAGACCTAATTGTAGCCTTAGTTCCATACCTTGTTCTAAACAACATGTGAGACCAATCCGCCGAAAGATATCCTCCAATTTTAGCAGTGAAGTCTCTTGACAAGCACAATGCAAAGAGTGGTGGAAGGTCTATGACTGATACATCTTGTAAAACAAAAACATTTGGACATGCATGCAAGGTAAGACTCAAATTTCTAATCACTCCAACTGTTGCTATTGCTGTCCCATCTAGCTGCACTACCCCTTTAGATGTTATTTCATACTGGAGCCCTAGCTGATTAGCTATCTGTTTAGGCATTACTGAGCTACTTGCCCCGGAGTCTATCATGCAATTATGTACTAGCTGATTTCCAATGATTAAAGAAACATAGAAAGGGGGGGGCTTCAACATTTTACCTTGTTGTGCTCCATGACTTCCTTAAGGCTGGGCAGCATTTGTAAGCACTTTGTCTTGCATCTGAACCTGCTGATTCGAAGTTGGCCAATCCTTCATGGCAGCTTGCAGCAATTCTCTTTGGCCAGGGATGGATAGGGATTCCCACATAGATATATTGACGTTTGTCTTCTTCATCTGATCAATGATACTGAATGGTGATGAAGGATCTCTCTACTGTCCCTTGGTTTGCACATTTACTCCTTGTACGTGGGCAGCAACAGTTGGCATTTGAGTTAGCCTAGGGGCTGTTCTTGGCTGCCCTTGTGCATTTAAAACAAGACTTTGCTTGCCAATCATTTCTGGAGTCATATAAGGTTGTGGGCTGGTTGGAGCTAGTGGCTGCTCCTCACCCAAATTTCTCCTTTTTGACCTTGTGTTGGCTGCAACACCTTGAGAAACTACTTGATTCATGCCACAGAAATCCTCTACTTGCCAGTTCACCAATGTGGTGTCATTTGGGGCTGATTGCTGTTGGAATGTTTCTTGTTGTTGACTGCTTCCTTGACTGCCCTCACCCTCCACACCAGTAGTTGTCACCATCAATGCTTGATTGAGGGCACCATTGAAACACATGGATTGGTTATGAGGCTCATTGCATGGAAAGCACCAATCATATTCCTGAGCAATGTTGTTCTGTGTTGGAACTAATGCTTTAGAAACAGATATGACATTTGGATTATAGGGATGGAATGGTCTATTGGCAGGAGGCCTTGTTTGATTCATATTTGCAGCTGGATTAGGTGGTCTTTGTGGTTGGTATGGCTGCCTATTAGGTTGAGCTTGGGGTTGATAAGAAGGTCTGAAACCTTGGGCTTGTTGCCTTTTGAGAGTAACTAGCTCATTGCCTAGGTTTTGCAATTGCTTCATGACCTCTTGAAGCTCATTTGGGGAACATGGAGATGAAGTGGAAGCTTCATTTGAACTTTGATTTCTAGGAGTGGGAGAAGGAGTCAAATTAGGTGCTTGACTAGTGTTTGGACTCTCTAAACTTGGAAACAATGGCATGGGAGGCCTAGGGGCAAGTTTTCTAGCTTGGATTAAACAATTTTCAGCCCTAATGGCAATGCTATAAGCCATAGGGATAGTTATGCCTCCCATGGACTGAATCAACATAGAAATATCAGAATTTAAAGCTTTGAGATAGTAGAGAAAAGCACCTTCTGCTGTTGGCCTGACTGCTACTGGAATCCTCTGCCAAGTTTTTTGAAATCTGAAGTTGAAATTGGTTAGCTGCTCATTGGGAGCTCTCTTGATAGTTGTCAGCTGCTCCAAAAGAGACAAGTTGTCTCCCTTCTCTCCAAATTGCTCGTGAAGTGCTATACACAGTTGATTCCAATTTGTGATAGAACCAGCTCAAAGACTCCTAAACCATTGTAATGCTTTACCCTTGAATGAAGATGCCAGTAACTTGACAGCCACTTGCATTTCATTGATTTCATGGATTACACAAAGGTTAGCAATATCTTTAACATGATCACTTGGAGTAGTCTGATTTTCTCCAGTGAAGTAGGGAATGTTCTTCAAGGCTACAATAGGGACTGGATGTTGTTCGTTGAGAGCAAGTGGGCTGCTGCCTGTGAAGTTGACGTAGGGGTTGTTCTGAGCCATTCTAATTGGTCTTAAAACCATTGTTGACTGAATGAAAGGCCTACCAGGTGGAGGAGTTGAGAGAGTTCTGTTTGGTGGAGATGGAGACCTTTGAATCCTTCTTCCTCTTTGCCTTCTTCTCAGAGATAATTGCAGGTATTCAAACAACACTTCTTCTTCTATGACTCTTGACCTTGTGATTCTTCTCATAAGTTTTCAGGCCTGCACTGCTGAAACCAGTTGATTTTTCCTCTTGGAGTCACCAGATATGCAAATAATAGCTCTTTTTAAGCAAGAAAAATGCAGCAGATGCACATCAACCCTGCTACAATAAAAATGAGACCTCTAGGTCCCACCGGGCGTGCCAAAACTGTTAGTGCGAAATCACAGCACCCCTAGATGTTGGTTAGGTTTCTAGGTTGACCATACTATCATCCAGTGTGATTGCATAACATTGAATCCTTTCTCCAAGTGTGGGACTTGAAAAGTGAGAAAGGATTCTCCAGAGAAGGCTGGTTCCTATTCCTCTGTTCAGATGCACACGAAATATGCAGAGGGTTTTCTCGAAAATTAATCTAATCTACCAAGGAGACAGGGTAAGAAGATGCATAAAAATAAATCTAAGCTAATAGAGGTGATGCACCAAGGAATGAAGAACAACCTATCTTGCCAGTAAACACAGACCACTCAAATGTGATATAAGATCATGCACAGATAACAAAACTTGCAGTGAAAGACCAGGAGGATGCAAAATGAACACAGAGAGGGTTGCGAATCATCCACAGACATGTATTACTTGCTCCAAAGATTGATGCAATGCAATAGAGAATGCCAAGAGGTAGAGTCGTATTATAGTTTCAAATGAGAGGTTTTAACTCCACGAATTCGTCTGATAGGAGAAGAAGGGAGGAGCAAAACAGAAAATGTTCGACCTTTTGAAAGAAGCTCCTCTTTACAATATATAGGAAGAATGAGAGAGGGAAAAGAGAGGAAATTCAGAATCTCCCCCAACCACTTCTAGGTTGTATTTTAAATCATCTCATTATGGCAGAAGTGGCAGATCCTGGCAAAACGGCGGGCTATCTAACAGAAGCGGCGAACTGTCTGCTGCATTAAAGCTAGTTGTTGGAGCATCACTTCTGGCATTACCACGCGTCAGGGACGTTTTCTCAATTTTCTCTCTCTAGACTACACC
Source organism: Taxus chinensis (assembly GCA_019776745.2). Taxonomy (NCBI): domain Eukaryota; kingdom Viridiplantae; phylum Streptophyta; class Pinopsida; order Cupressales; family Taxaceae; genus Taxus; species Taxus chinensis. Next base: position 1,020,449,343 of record CM034146.1, on the reverse strand, counting down.
AAATGCAAGATTGATCCTAGAATCATGTAGATAATTTTAACAGCTTTCCGTTGATATAAAGAACATGCAAATCTGAGCTCTGGATCGAAAGATACGATGATCCAAAGATTTAGGGCACGAAATAGGGCAAAACGGATTTTGAAATCTTTTCCCGTGCTCTGCCACCTGGACGACACGTGTCAAGTGCTGATTGGATGCGTAACTATCTCACCTTCCATGTCCGCGGGTTTTCTTGCTTCATTGTACATGTGTCCTCTTTTAATTGGCTCGGGTCAGTGCTTGAAACCTCGCCCTTTGACTTTTGGACTTTCTCCCTTGTGACACGTGTCGTGATTTGATTGGTCTGCGGGTCTGCCGGATTTTCGCGCCCTTCACGTCTTCATGTCCCGGATGTCCCAAATTGTTTGGGAAAAAAAATCCTGATCTGCCCGAAACGGGCTTCCTTGTCCCTCATTCGGCCAATGACACGTGGCGTTGCTTGATTGGCGTTCGGCTCCTTCGGCTATCCACGTCCCACGCGTCCCTTTGTCCCAACTGTCCCAGTACTGAAGTTCCCCGTTTCGGCCGGTTCACGTCCTTCGTGTCCATTTGTTCCAACTATCCTGGACTGTCTGGGACAAATTCTTCCGAACCACCCGAAATGGGCTTCCTTTGCTCTCGGCCGCTTCGCCTTTTTGCGTCCTTCGCATCTTCATGTCCCAAATGTCCCAGAGCAGTCAGTTGATTTTCTTCTCCTTCGGCCGAACCAGCTTTCCTCGCGTCCCTTTGTCCCAACTATCCCAGATGTCCCTTTGCTTTGCGGGCCACCTGGAGGATTTTCGGCTGATCTGCGCCTCGATGTCCCAACTGTTCCAACTTTTGTGAGGACTAGGACTTAGCCAATTTTCACGATTTTTCCTATCCCAAGCTTGTTTTTGCCCATTTTTTCACCTTTCCTCAGAGCTTGCTCTTTCCTTCTTCAGCCAGGGGAGTTAGAAAAAATATGAGGGGACCCTAGAAACATGATTTTTGCCCTGAATCAATCCATTTGCTTGGGACTTGAGAATTCTGATGCATGTTATCAAATTAACCCTAGGGGGTGAATCTTGGATAACAGTAGTTATAGGTTCAGATGTTAGAGTGGGTTTTCCTCCCTACACTACTTCTACCACTGGTGTCGGATCACCCAAAAACCAAGACGTACAGAGATCTCTTCACACACATTCAGGGAAGATGTTAAAGGTTTGAGGATACAACAAAATTCTTCCCTATACTTCTTCATCCTAAGGCATCGAATCACCCAAAAAGCCCCAACAGTACAAGATATCCTTCTACACTCTCTTCCTCAACATGGATCAGGTGCACATGTTCCATTTACACCTTTTTATTTGTGTACTTTACATTTACATATGTTTACATGCGTCTTTTACATTGATTTTTTACATACATACATATTCGACTACTTAATTGTTTTCTCCTTATAGGTCCAACTGTATGAGAAACAAGTACTCAAATGGGGGCAACAACACAACAAAAATGTCAACAACAACATTTTGTGGTAGCACACACCATATTAGCCATGTAGTTACATTACACACATCAGCAACTACACACTCATTTCTTCCCTAGGTTCACTCTCATCACTTTTTTTGCGCTTTTACACCTTTATTTTCCACGATCCATAATCTTTTTGTCATTCCACACTTTGTCTATTCCTTCGACACATTTTCTAGTATAATCTTCATGGATCAAGATCACAGATCTATCTACTTTATCTTACCAAGCTTTCCGTTGAGCAACATAAAGTGGGGGAAATATGTAGTCACAAAATCATGAAATTTAGACATTATTTAGTCTTGGTCTCATACTACTATTTAGAGGGTTTTTGACTGAAGAAACTACTAATTAACCCCCATCTTTTGGCCATCTTATTGTGTTTTATTTTTTCATTCTCAACCTCTTGCACCCACATGCCCAATCATATTTTGTCATTTAGCATTATTTTATCCTTTACTGGGGTGCCCGTGGGAACTCTGGTCCCACTAGGGGCACCCCATCCTTTTCCAATTTTCTCGCCACCTTTGGGAACCTTGATGCAAGAGCATCATCCCCTTCTTGTAAATATGACATGGTGTCATCTTGTTTTGTCTTGAAGTTGATTTTTTAGGTTCAATTAGTGCTTATGAGTCTATTAGGTATGCCAGTTCAGTCTAAGTCCTTCAAAATTTCAAATTAGACCATTTCACTCCAAATGTTAGTTTGAACTCTTGGAGGCAATTTTGGTGTGTAATTAGAGTTAAAATGCATTCTTGGAGCTATTAAACATTTGTATGGATGAAATGAAGAAAATTAAGCGCGGTTTCAAGAACTCTCTTAGACTAGAGGTCATACAAAGTTAGTTTGAATCCATAAGTCTAAGTCACCTTGCCTACAAAGACCCCAAATTGTGATATTTTACATATGAACTATGAGTTAGGAGCCTAGATTTAGTTAGAAGCTAAATGAAGGGTATAAAAATATAAAAATGTAATGGATTTCTCATTCCATTCGAATGAGAATAAAATAGAAGAAGAGCCAAGAAGAGTATTGGGAATAAAACTGAGTTTTATGTAAGTTTCTTTAAATTGTGACTGTTTATTCAGTAGTTTTTAATCTCATAAGTTGTAAAGGAATATTTTATCAGGTTTGAACAAATATATTTGGCATTCATGTGTTGATTCTTTGGAGAATACATTAGTTTCTCTGTGTTTGTAGGGATGCTTATTCCATATAGACCTTCATTAGTCAAGACAAGTGAATATGCATGATTCAAGCTTGAAGCTTATTCGAAAAAATGATTTCAATATTGGTAAGATTATTAGATGACTAGATAAATGAGATTACAGTTCCTTAGATGTCAGATTAATCCTTAAATCTTTTATGCTATCTTCAAGAGACTGTAATAGTGTGATTGTTAGTATATAGTTAACTTGTCCAATGCTTAGAGCTAGTTTGGAAGGAATGATATAGAGTGAATGATTGGAAAATGTTTCGGAGGAGTTTCTAAACCCTTTTGAGTTTTTAAGACTTCACAATCTAAGAAAATTTAGGTTTCTTTATGAAGGCCTGAGAATCCCCATGTTTTGAGACAAAGTGTTAAGAGTTGGATTGACTTTTCTCCAAGTTTAAGGTCATCTATAATCCTTAAAATTACATCCATGAGGGAGGAGGCTATTCAAAATTATAAGGTGATATTTTGAGAAGACCTCATCATCTGATAGGTATAACTTGGAAAATACTTTCTTCATTGTCATATAGTAGACTATCCAAGTAAGAAATGCAAGTTATTGTTGATTTTGGGGAAATATCATAACAAGAAGATGTTGCATGTGTTGATGGAGGATTGTATGTGTAACATATAGGTAACCTTGTTTAACCTTATAATATTGAGAAAATGAGTCTTCAATATAACCTAACACTTAGAAGGGAAGATATGCCATGTTTCTTCAAAACTGTACAATGCACCTTCAAACCTTTCTCATGGTTTGATTATAATTTAGAAAGTTACTCATAAGGATTTTGAGTGAAGCATGTTAAGCCTGAGTTAAGGTATAAATTTCATACCCTAAAACTAATTTATGAGTATTTGATTCTCCTTTTTTTGTATAGCAGGTTCCTATGAACTTCCTTTGAGGGCTTGACCATGGTTTGTAAGCTGGGGGTCTTATGTTTGATTTTATATTTTTAAAAATATCATCTCAATATGTCTCTCTAATAGATTCAAAAATAATTTTGATACTCTATTATAAGAATAGGGAGTTATAAATAACAGTTGGATAATCAAGAAGATGTCTCAGTCCCAGACCTAAAAGAAGATGCCTAGTTACAGAGGATATACTAGTTACACTCATATATGGCTCTTGAATTTTTATACATACCATAAAACCTTTGTAGGGTACTCAAAATTCTATTTATTTTCTATTGAATATTACTAAAATCCAATATGTGCATGACAGTCAATAAGACAAAACCTAGTGATCGTTTTGAACTAATTCCAAAAAAGGGAAATAGATGGAGTTTTGTAAGGATTTGGAACTCCAAAATTTGAATAGACATTTAAAGTGATAAAATAATGCTAGTGGATTTCATGAAGCCTCAGATACACCTATATAAGTCTATCACCAACTATGATCCAAGATTGCATTGTTTTAATGACAAGAAGATATTCTAGTGATAAGAAGGGGTAGTGAGGAAGTTTAAAGGTTTTGAATGTATTTTTACATTAACCTAATAGTGTATGAGTGTTTATATATGTAAAGAGAGATAAGTTGCATCTAGAAGAAATAGACCAAAGGTGGCAGTCTTGAGTTAGAGCTAAGAAGGAGGTAGGGTAGTTTAAGCTATACTTGCAAAGGTAAGAAAATACCTACAATGATTCATTTCACTAACTGATTTACCTTTATCTATGGTTGTGGAGTAGAGTAAGGTTAAAGGAGGTATACAATTAACAAGAAATCTAAGAAAATTGTTTGATTAAATCAAGATTATAAAGACTACTAGTGGAGAATGAAAGTAAGGTATGGTAAATGACTAAGTGCATGATCTTGGGAGATTTAAATCCTTTGAGTCAAGTTACAGTGATATTTCCTAAAATATGAAGAGTATATTGTGATACAAAGGAGCCCATAAGAAGGCATTAGTCAGTCTAAAAATTGTCAACCATTGTAGAATTATTGATGAACCTCAACATGCAAAGTAAGGAAAACTTATTATTTGTAACTTCTTGGTTGTTGAAGTTTGAATCATTGGCTATAAGCACTACATCACACCTTCTAGCCATTTTGACTTCTTATCTTTTTGGTTGTCTACAATTTTGGGGTTTATAATGAAATTAGATCAAGAGAACCCTATAAATATAAATTTATGAGACCATAATGAGGGACCAAGCACTAGTCACTACTATCATCCACCTAGAGTTACATCCATTTAAATATCATTTACATCCATTAGCTTCCATCACAAGAAAAAGGCTAGTTCTTCTGTATCACAAAAGCATATGAAGGATTCTATTCTATTCCATGCACACATTCTATTACATTTTCTACATATAATTATTTTTTGCTACTCTATAAAGTGTGACTGACACAAGAGCACCTAAGGCACATGATGCACACACACACTAGAACTACATTTGGGTCCAAAATGTAATGCAATGCTTAGTTACTAAGCCCATTATTATGGAAACTAAGGTCATTTCGACCCATTCAATTACATTCTTCTTCTTTTTATGGTTTTAATACTTCTTTTGGCCTTTTACAGGTCTTCTATACATCTTGGATTATCAGCGACATCTGGAGAAAGGAAGAAAAGTTAATGCGACACACAAAGAGGGTATCAAATCACCAGTTAGACCTATGAAAATCAGTTCTAGATATTTTGCACATACCAGGGAACCCATTATGTAGGCTATAGCACCTGTAGGAACCCCAGTCCCTCTCTAGGCATTCCAATCCTGCTAGATAGTTTGACTCCATCCTTTTTTGGGACCTCTGCATAGTCATTCTTGTTTTTAGATTATTGTATTCACTTTATGGCATAGTTCTGATCTACCTCCAAATCAACTAAGTATTTTTCATACTTATATTTCATATTAGGGTTTCTACTTTCATTAGATTAGTTGTTTGGGTCATTTTCCATAATCATTTACTCCATTTATTTATTGCATTTACATGTCGTTCTAGATTAGATTAACTATTCCAATATCTTATTTTTAGTTAATAAATAATGTTTGATGAATGCACACAAATAAAATTATGGAAATGGTTGCGAGTGACTATCAAAATTAAGTTATGTACCTTAGGATTGAATTCTTAAGTGATATTGTATAGCTACAAAAGGAAAATTAAACATGTCCTAAAACTAATTCAATGTAATGTTTAAGTTGGGTTTACAATACTCCTAATGCATGTAACTCGGAAGGCTAACTTTGGATGGATGTTGTGGTGCAGTGTTCATCAAATGATGCAAGTCATTTAATGAATACTACCATATAATAGTTGTCCTAAGTTTTCCCTCGAGCTCCATTTATTACGCTTGTCGTAATAAATAAGGAATTAAGTTATACTAAGATGCGAAGGATGTTTGTTCTGTTCGGTCTAGTCACCTCTGTACCAACTTATGTTGGCTATGGGGTAGGAATTGGTTGCATGATGATGCAAGTCCTTATGTGAGAACTTTCTCTCCCATAGGAAGCCTAAGTTAGCACAATTTTTCTTCCTCACACGGGATGAATAAGTTTTGTATCTTGTGCATTACTTGAAATTAATCTAACTCAACTAATGGATTTAATTATGATAATTTAACTAAGTGACATGGTGATGGGACATGTTTTAGAGATAAATGTGTCATAAAAAAAAAGCATGTAACTCATGACTCATAAACTTTGGCAAAAGTAGTGTAAGCCATTACACAGTCAAGTTTGCCTAATTCTAACTAAAGTGTGCAATGCCAAATGGGATTCGATTAAATTAATTTCAGGTAGAAACTTAGAGAAACACTTGTAAAATCAATTTTGAGAAGGGCATTAATGGGTATACATTTTATACGAAATTGAAGGAGTAACTTATATGGGATCATTGAATCCATTTGACCCATAAATATGCACATGCTTCATTGACTTGTTATCTGAAGATTTGAAATTAAAATTTGTTGGATTTAAATTTTATATTGTACATTTAAATAATTGAATGCATATGTTAGTTTTCAAGAAGCTTAATAATTTTTTTTTCCCATATTTATGATGGATAGAAAAGTAGGTGTTACAACTTCACCTAGATGTCCATCACCCCCACGCTCTAGTTCACATAGGTGTTCATCACCACCACATTCTACTTCACATATGTCTCCATAGCCTCCACATTTTGTTACACAAAGGTGCCCACCATATACTTACCAGTCTTATGTATATAGACTTCATTCACCTACACAATGTCTATCTCATATACCATCAATCTTAGAGCATGATCACACGCCTTTATCTCAACAAGCATCGGGTGCAGGACCCTCTTCTTTCAATTTTATCATATAACACATTCATTATCACACACTTGGGGGGAATCAAAACTATTTCTCCTCCCAACATCAACAAACATATTATACTCACATCATTCAACATATATACTTTTGCATACACCATATACATCTTGATACACATTTGTATCATCATTTCTTGATGAAGCACTCTTGTGCTTCGGTTCACACGTGACTGTTGAGGGCATCCTATACACATGAGCCTCACACACTACAAATGACATGTTTCACACATCATGCACTCATCTACTTCTCGCAACATCTATCGTGCATTATACACACTGCACACTCTACACATTCACAATATTTATTTTTAACATCTACTTTCACATGTTGTGGTCATTACCCTATGATGCACTCTAGTTCCATGGTCCATACTCAACTACTGAGGGTATATATCTCAAATGGAGCTCATTACACACATGTGTTCAATCACTCACTCATCTACTCACATGCGTACACTCTACGCTTTGCACTTTGATGATCACATATTTCTAGTACACACATTTTAGACCATTTCCCGATGACGTACTCTCAATTACGGTTCATTCTTGACTTCTGAGGGGGCATGTATAAATGACACTCATTCTCATACATACACATCCAATTGGAGGGCACATTGTTCCTATTATTCACTCTGCATTCCATTCCATCTCATCCATAAAATACTGCATATATTAGTTGCATTTAGTATTTTCTTACACTTACTTATTACATGTACATCTTATTACGCATGCTAGATAGCTATCTTTTATGTCATTATATTTATCATACACGCATGTGCGTTCACTTGATTTCTACTTGTGATCACATATTCTACATATTCATACATGCAACATATATGTTTGGTGCAATACCTATTACCAGTCCCACAGAGGCTCCTGGGGGCATCCAATTTTGTATATTACAGGGGTTATTGTTTCATAGAAAATTATTATTATATTATACATGCTTTGACATACTTTTTATCTCTCTAACATGAAAATGGGTGCTTCATGTGTAACATTTTTCTTACAGGTATATTTGTTTCTATGGATGTCTATTACATTTTTTGTCCTTGCATGTCATTGTTTGCCATTATTTGCAGGATTTTCCCTTTGTCTTATGTGCACACTTGTCTTGTTTTAGGCCTAGTCATCCTTGATTTTATTGTGACATCTTGAGTGGTGTCCCATGTTAGAAAACCACTTTTTGCAGTGTACATTGTCCTCTTACATATCGTTTTCTTGCATCTTAGCTTACATATTGTTTGTTTATTTACTTGCTTACATTTTACATGCATGTTTGCTTGTACTAGCACTTGTCTCCTATCCACTTGTTTTCATGTGCCTTGGTTTCTACTAAGCACACTCCCTCCTCCTTGTAGGGCACAATTTTAACATAACGATCAATCCTCCTTTGGGTTGCATTCTCCCCAATGACGTCACATGCAACCCAAACAAGGGGGACATCATTTGGGTGAGTAAGTAACCCCATACAGTAGTTCATATTCATAGTTCAGTACAACACAATACTAGTACAACAAAGTCATCAACATTAGATAGGGATTAGATCTTGACTTTGCCCCTTGGTACAACATAGAAACCAACACCTAGACTAGGACAGTAGCACCTAGGTGCCCCTAGCGCTTCCTAGATGTTTGCGACCAGGGGGTAGTTACATAGAATTTTTCATTACAACATAGTCTATAACACTTCACACAACATCTTTTGACATGGTAGATAGTCATGTAGCTCTCAACATTCATACATTAAAACTTATTTTCCCATCCACATCATTGGATTGGAAATGGTTGAACCTAATCATATTTTTACACACCATCTGCAGTGGTGTTATACGTTGCGGGAAATATTTAAAGGGTGGAGGATAACAATAGAATTTTCTCCCTACACTTCTTCCATATCATTAGCGTGTGATCTCCCAAAAAACTTGCAGCTGACACAACTAGGGTGAGATCTCCAAAAATCTCAATCGTCAACAACATCTACAAGATCCTTTCTACACTCTTTTCCTCATCATGGATTAGGTGCACATGTTCATTTTTCACATTTTTCATTTTACATACTTCTTTACATGCTTTTTACACATATACATGTGTATTTGACTACTTGTTCATTCTTCTCTTTTGCAGGTCTGTCCGTATGGAAAGCAGTAGTCAACATCATTCAAACATCATCAACAAAATCAATCACATCAACATCATCAACAACATGTACATCAAAAACATCTACAACATGTGTTTCTACCCTACAGTCAACATCTCATCACTTTTTACAATTTCTCATCTTTAGTCTCCATGCTCCACCTTTTTATGACTCCACGTTTTTCCTCGTCTCTCGACACACTTATCGCCATCGATCTACATGGTTATCAAGTACACATCTCTATCTACTTTATTTTATCAAGATTTCACTCAACAACATAAAATGGGGGAAATGTAGACACAAAATAACACACTTTGGGTAATTATCTAGTTCTTATTACATACTAAAATTCATATAATTCCTAAGTAATAAACGTACTAATTAACGCATGTATTTGGTCATCTTTACTTTTTTTCTACTGCCACTTTTTCTCTTGCACACATTGTTGATCAATTTGACTTCCAACCCTTCAGTTTCTCTGAGTATAGACACCAACACCCAACTAGGATGCTAGCGCGAGGCACCCTCATCCCCTCTGGGAACCCCTGACCTCTTTATACTTTACTAACATATTTTTAGTACTTTCTAGCCATTTGAGCATCTTATATTTTTGGTAGTCATAATTTTTATGGCTAATTATGAAATTCAAGCAAGGGAATCATATAAATATAAAGTTATGTGATCATAATAAGGGACCAAACACTAAGCATTAGCTATCTCCACATAAGGTTGCATCCAAAGGCCATTCAAGAGCATAAAATCATCCACTCTAGCATTCATTCAAGGGAAAGGGACTGCATTATTCTACATACACTTCATAGAAGGGGATTCTATTCTATTCCATGCACACATCTATTACACTTCTTTACATCTATCTACTTTTCTTGCTATCAAGTGTGACACACACAAGAGCCACCTAGGATATGATTTTGCACACACACAAACATAGAATGACATTGGGTATGAGATGTAGTGCAACACTCATTCATAAGATCAACATTGTGACAGCTAAGGAAATTTTGACCCCTCATTTTTCATCTTTACTTTTTAGGATTTGATGTCTCTTTGAGGTTTTTTCCATTCATTACTTGATTGCATGTTTCCAGTGAATTCAGTGATCATTGTGTGACTAAAGGTGAAGGATATTGAACAAATTTTAACCTATAAAATATGAGTTTCTAACCTTTTTTACAATCATAGGTGTCTATATCTAGTTTTTGACACCCGTAGACACCCATGTCTAGCTTGTTCCTCTAGATCTACATTTTCTTGGGTCTTTGTGTTACATTTATACCTCCCTATTTATTGGGTCAGTACTTTGGCACCGTTAAGATTTTAATGTGAATTAGCTAAGTACCTCTTTCTCCTCCTTTTAACTAGGATTTACTTATGCGCTTCATGATGCACGTGTTCCTAAGGATATTAATAATCAAAATTTTCAATCATTGATTACAAATCTATCACCAAGTATTCCAATATTTTCATTTGATTCTTATGACCTTTTGAATCCAAACCTTCCAAATAAAAATTCATTATACATCAAAACATTCATAACCCATCATAAGATAAAAAGGGTACTTATAGATAATGGAGTTACGTTGAATATTTTCTCCATGAAATTGTTAAGATGTCTTGGTCATAGTGAGGAAAGTCTTGGAACTAACATCATCAATATTTTTGGTTATGATAATAGTGAAATGCAATCCTTAGATAAAATCACATTATTCAAAAAGTTTAGGCCTTAAACATTGGACACCTTTTATCTTGTGGATTTTGAAACTTCCTATAACATTCTCCTCGTTCATCCATAAAATCATTTTATGAAAGTTGTACCTTCCACCTTCCATCAGTGCATTAATTTCCCTTACAAAGGTAAGGATTTTACCCTACTTTGTGATACTAAACCATTTGAATATTGTAAGCTCATGGAGGGGATATATAAGCTCACAAATAATTTTCTTTTTTTGGATATATCTTCATATCTTTACATCATTCCCTCCACAGATTAAAACCACATTGATACATAAATCATTTTAAAACTTCAATATTTTGTATCCACTTCTCCACCCGAGATTAAGATCCTTGAAAAATGTATTGGTTGAAATGAATTCCAAAATACGTTTCATATTGGCAAACTACCTTTATCTCCACGCATTTATGGTAATCCCAATGCTCCCCACCTCAAAGAGGCTCCCATTTACAATATTAGTATAACTCATTGGAAATGGTTTGGATATCTAAAGGATGAACACATTTAAGGTTCTACAGGATCTTGGTTGTACGATGATTAGTTAGCTACATGTTACAAACCTCCTAATTATAGTAAAGCACATAAAATGATGAAGAACATGTAGTGCAAATGTAAAGGTCCCAAAAAAATGAACAAAGTTGTCTTGATCCTATCATGTACATAGAAAATATCTATCATTATGGCCTAGGTTTCAAAAAAATTTAAACAATGCATGTATTACTTGATATATTGACTAGTGATGAGGATATTAAATCTACATTAAGACATGTTCCACACATAGCCTCTTTGATGACTTAGTTGAAAATATTTTATTCAAATGCCTTTCCATCCATACCATTGAATTTTACCTTATACATCCTCATCTCATAATTCAAGATCAATAAAATCACACATATATGAATATAGTTCAAAATGATGAGGCCATTCAAGAGTACCCTAGGACTCAAGACCCAATACCCCTTTCCGATCATAAGAAGGAATTTTATATCAACCTAAATCCAAACTATTATTTTGGTGAAGAACACAAGTACACCAATATAAAAAAGGGAAAAAAGGGAAATGAAAAATGAAAAGTAAATGAAAAATTAATATCATAATTGCATAAAGAAAATTTGAAATCTTACTCTTTATTCTTGCTACATTCATAGGAAGTATTACATCCATTTAAATAGGATATGTTGTTCCTATATTTAAGAAGATATAATCTCCATAAATATCTCCACACATAACTCCTAAAACAACTCCATGCTATTTTACGTGAGATTTTGTTTTCTCACAAAACTAATATTGTTAATGATTTGTTTACTCAACAACTCATAACAATATTTACTCACCCACTCATAATTACATTTACAATAATGTAATTAATTATTACAACACATATTATATTATCCTAGATAATATAATCACTTACATAATATTCTATGTTCACACTACAACATAGATATTCCTAACATTCGCCCCCTTAGTGTGAACATGGGGTAAGAGCTCCTGGAAACATCAAACTTGTTGGAGTAGCCATTGCTCCTGGATCTTGCTATTTGGATCTTGCTGCTAATGATCATCCTTGTCGTATGAACATCTTCATCGACTGATCACCTTCCAACGAAGTACCTTCCACCGAAGTATGGCAGTCAGAGGACCGTACATAGATGATTTTCCCCTGTAAGCTGAGTCAAGTAGTTTGCTTCTTCCACACCAAATAGACACTCAGGAACTGTTGTTAGTCTATGTGAACACATTAAAATCAAAACATGAAACTAGTTTCACCCCCTTGTGTATAAAACACACCACATAACTGAAATAAAATATCACCATATCTGTTTGTGACCCCATCGTTAGTGAATGACGAGAGGACGCTAATTTTCCTCCTTCCTCCAACAAGAAAAGAGTCTACCATATGAAATCCTCATCACTAGGACATGAAAGTTCTTTATCAGTTGAGTAGACTTCCCAATCAGTTTCTACTTCAGCTAGAAGGGCTTTCTGATCTATCTTGTCATCAAGAAGATCCTGAGCTCTCTTTTTACAGTTCAGTATTACATGCCCAATCTCATTACAATAAAAGAATTTTATTTTTCCATGTGAAGGAACCTTCTTTGGTTTATGTTTTTCCTTCTTAGATGAGGAGCTAGGTTTGTTTCCTACATATAGTAATTCTTCATGTTCTTCATGACTGCTTTGTTCTAACAATGTAGAAATCACTCCTTCTAGACTAATAGTAATTTTACTCAAAGTAAATACAATATTTGAGTAACTCTTAGGCATGCTATTAAGAATAATAGCTTTAGCATCATCATCTTTTACATGTTCTTTAATTCCAGCTAGTTGATTTAGCAAAGAATGAAACTTACTTATATGATCTACCATTTTTGAGTTCTCTTCCATTTTCAACCCGTACAAGCGTTGCTTTAGTGTAGTCTTTTCCATTTCAGCTTCAGAACCAAACAATTTGTTAAGAGACTCCCAAATTTCTTTTGCAGATTTTGTGAAATCCACATGATGTAGATAGGCTTTTGATAAGCCCAGACCAATGGTACCCAATGCTCTCTGATATTTTGCATTCCACTTTGCCAATTCATTTCTTCCAGTGGGTGGAGTTGAATTAGACTTCACCACATCCCATAGATCCTTTTCTATTAAATGTAATTGCATCTGTAGTTGCCATGTATGGAAATCTTGTCCTTCAAACTTTTCAATCAGATTTAGTTTCTCCATTATTTTGTACAATACTGATAAAAAAAATACAAAATTGAATCAAGTACTTTAAAATTTTATATTGAATACCTTTTAACCTCCAAGCAAGTCAAGAACTTGTATTAACAATTCAACATTATTGAAAATTGGAGAAAACTTTCAGTAGAAGAATTGATGTGCTTAATTTGATAGCTGCATAGTAAAATCTGTATTTCTTCCAAACTACGTACTAGGTTCTACTGAAATTTCTTTTGTAGTTTCTTGACCAGCACGTGATTCTGCACGCAAAATTATAGAAAAACCCACATTTGGAAACAAAAACTATGATATATTCTTTGAGACGGATTTGATCATGAAAGCATTGAAATTTCTTGCATCAAACCTGCTCTGTTACCAAATGAAAAATTAATATCATAATTGCATAAAGAAAATTCAAAATCTTACTCTTTATTCTTGATACATTCATAGGAAGTATTACATCCATTTAAATAGGATATGTTGTTCCTATATTTAAGGAGATATAATCTCCATAAATATCTCCACACATAACTCCTAAAACAACTCCATGCTATTTTACGTGAGATTTTGTTTTCTCACAAAACTAATATTGTTAATGATTTGTTTACTCAACAACTCATAACAATATTTAATCACCTACTCATGATTACATTTACAATAATGTAATTAATTATTACAACACATATTATATTATCCTAGATAATATAATCACTTACATAATATTCTATGTTCACACTACAACATAAATATTCCTAACAGTAAAATCTCCCATAGTGAAAACCTCATTGAGGTGTTATCTGAGAAACAAAAAATGAAAAAGAGAAAACCATAAAAAACAAAAAAGGAAATATATCCTATTGAAAAAATTTATGAGGTGCTAGAGAGGGGAATCTCCTTCAAATAAAATGGATGATCTAAATCATCCTATAACATCTTTCCATGAAAAATACACATAAAAAATGCTAGTAGACGACGTCATTAACCTCAAAATTGGTACAAGTGAGCATCTTAAGCTCTTATAACTTAGTGCAATACTAAAAAAAGTAGAAATATAAGCATTTACAACACTCTTTGTTGAGTTCCAAGATGTCTTTTCATGGACATACAAGGATATGTCAGGTTTGGATCTATCCTTTCTGGTACACCATCTTGTGATTCATTCAAACGGGCCAAGTCAGTTAAACAAAAACTTAGAAAAATGCATCCCAAAGTTACAGTACTGGTCAAAGAAGAACTTTAGAAAATATTAGAAGTAGGTTCTATCATACCAATTGATTGTTCATAATGGATATCAAAAATTGTATCGGTTCCTAAGAAAACCCTGTGATTAAGAATTTGTACATACTTCCGTGATAAAAACAAAGCATAGCTAAAAGATGATTGTCCACTACCAAATATCGATACAATTGTTGACTCTACTCCAGGCCATGAAATAATATCCCTAATGGATGAATTTTTTTTTATAATCAAATACAAATTGCTTAAGAATATCAACCCAAGACAACATTCACTACACCATGGGGCACATTTTTTATAAGGTCATGCCTTTAGGCCTTAAAAATATAGGTGCCACTTATCAAAGAGAAATGAAAGTCATCTTCCACAACATGATATGTGACATCATGGAATATTCTGTAGATGATATCTTGGGAAAATACAAAAAATTTAATCATCCAACAGTTTTAAGGCACATATTTGAAAGGTTTCATGAATACAAGGTCAGACTCAATCCAAAGAAATGTTTGTTTGGTGTAACTTCAGGAAAACCCTTGGGGTTCATTGTCTCACGAAGAGATATTGAATTTGATGTTAGGAATATGTAGTACTCACATGGTTTGAGTTTATCATATGGTAAATATCATTTACCTATGGTGTGGTAAATATTATAGTTATATTGGTTTTTTAGTATAATATATTGTTTCAAAAACAACATATTCATAGAGTTTAAGTGTACCAACAAAACTATTAACGAGTTACTTGTTTGTATGAATTCCTAGTTTGTATGAGGTTTGTTTTCTATTTCCATGGCTATATAATATCCTTTGTAATAGTGTTGAATAATATAGAACATCATTATTATTTCCTTATGTAAATCTCAGACAAAATTATTATTTGGTATCAGAGTGGGTTTAATTAAGCCTATGATGAAAGTCTAGTGGAATTTTGTGGGGCAGTGCTTCAATGTTATTGCTCCCATTGATGAAATTAATTTTTTGATTTGCATCTTATCTTGGAAGGTTCCATTCACATGCAGAAAATATATGTTGAGTCAGATCTTTTCACATTGTTTACATCCTTGACCAGAATAGTCTCTGCTCTCATTCCATGTGATCAATCTCCAAGCTCTCAAACTCAAGCTCCTCATATAGAAATATTGTGATTGTGATTTGATTTTATTATGTTGAGGATTCAGTTATTGAATTTGTCTCCATCATATGATTTATTTTCCATGAATTGACCTCTGCGCAACTCACAACATACACCAAACATGAAAACTATACATGTATATCATCATATCTATTTTCAGCCTATGTTGACTCTAATCTTGAGCTCATTTCTATTTTGAACTAGATCTTATTTTATTATTTTGCTTCATTTCATAAATACAGTGTTGTAATCTCATGTGGTTGTCTATTGATAGTCACTCCACCGTGGAAGTTGGAATCTCCTCCATTTTGGAATATAGCTTAACACACATAATAGCCACATATGTATGTCATATAGATTCTATTTATTCCTTTAGATTTTACTTTATTTCTCTCTAGTCCTTAATTATAATTTAAGTCAATCATTCAAGTTAAATATTGAGTTATTTTATAAGTCATATAAAGTATACCACTTGTATGTTATTTGTAGGTCTATATATTGTATTTTCAAGAGTCGTCATAAGTTTTATATGTATGGATATATTTTCAAATAAAAAATCAAAGCAATCAATCAAATAAATGCTCAAAAGTAATTAAATATCAATTTTTAGTTTTCATTTTTGTCATTTTGTGTTATTGAGTCATTTTACTCCTATTCAGGTAATAGTCTTGTATCATCTTGTTATTAAAAAATTCATTTCGATAAGAATCGATATAGTAAGACTCTTGTAGTCAAAAAATTTCTTATCGTCATTTTGGTGTGTCGTTATCAAAGTTAAGAGTATAGAAGTCTTTTTGGGTCCATTGTAAAAAAGTAAAAAAAAATAAAAAAATTGCCTTACAGACACATTTTTGGTGGAATTCGACATCCAATTGAGGTATGTAAAAATGATCTCCATGATCAAATATAGTTGAGTTAGCAACAAAATAACTATAGGTTGGAGACAATGGAGGATGGAGGGTGATCAATGCCTCTCATTAATCACTAATGATGGAGTTTCATACATCACTTGGGGCACCTTTTTATAGTTTTTCAGTTGTTTTCTTTGAGTGGTGTGTGAATAAATAAAATAAGGTACTCATTCCCTACTAAAGTTTGTAATGAGGAGAATGTGCATTACAGATGTTGAGAAAAATTGTATAGGAGGGAAGATGACTATGATGATCCTCTGACTATTGAAATTTTATGACTGTTAGAATTCTTCATCAATTGGCTAGTGAAAGTGTGATCATCTAGTGAGGGACTCATTGTGGTGAAGCAGATGATCATGGGTAATAGTATGTTGAGGCATACAATTTGGTTTCCAGTTCTTGAGATATGCCCTCTCTCCATGTTTGCACTAAGAGGGGGAATGTTAGGAATATGTAGTACTCACATGGTTTGATTTTATCATATGGTAAAAATAATTTACCTCCGGAGTCGTAAATATTATGGTTATATTGCTTTTTAATATAATATATTGTCTTAACAACAATATATTCATAGAGTTTGCTTGTACCCACAAAACTATTAATAGGTTATTTGGTTGTATGAATTTTGAGTTTGTAGGAGGTTGGTTTTCTATTTCCATGGCTATATAATATCTTTTGTAACAGTGTTGAATAATGTAAAAAATCATTATTATTTCGCTGTGCAAATATCATACCAAATTATTAGTCCCCACAAAGGTCAAATCTATCATGGAGATGCCTCCTCCAAACAATCTCAGACAACTAAGAGGTCTTCAAGAAAATACCCAATCCATCATACAATTCATCTCATAATTAGTAGACAAATGTCATTACTTCAATTAGTTTTTCAAAAAGAATATATAGTTCAAATGGAATCAAGAATGTCAAGAATATTTCTCCAAAATGAAATAATATCTATCAAATTACTTGGTGCTAATACTACCTATTCCAGAAAAACCAATGTTTCTCTATACATCTACTACATAATATGTAATAGGGGCATTACTATCACAATATAATGATCAGGGACAAGAACATGTTGTTTATTATCTCAATAGGACCTTGATTGATCATGAACTTCAATATTCCCAAGTTGAGAAAGTATGAGTAACAGTGGATCTCACTTGTGATAAGATACATATTTATTTTATTAGTCATACAAATAAACTTATTGAAAAAGCATATCCACTCAAATATCTACTATCCAAACTTTTCTTAACAAGAAGATTGTTTATCTTGGTTGTATTACTCAATGAATTTGCACATACAAAATTTTCAATAAAAAAGTAATCAAGGAACAAGCCCTTGTAGATCAAATTTTTGCAACACTTTTACCAAGATCAAAACCTTTTCACTTTGAATTTTTGGACGAATAAATCTTTTATACTGATGCAATTTTCTCTTGGACCCTATTTTTTTTTATAGATCTTATAATATCCACAAGTTAGGAGCTGATATTCTACTACTCACACCAGATGGTGATTTTCATTCCAAAATATTTCTGTGTTGGCTTCTCTTGCACCAAAAATATTGTTGAGTATGAAGCTCTCATATCTTATTTGAAGTTTGCTATTTCATGGAATATTAAGGAGTTAACAGTTTACAGTGATTCCCTCTTGGTCACCAATCAATTCACTAATAAATATCAAGTCAAGGATGTACAATTGGTCCTCTATAAGCTCATGGTTGATAATATAAAATGTTACTTTTATCTTATCACTTTAAACATGTTCCTCATGTACAAAACCAATCAGTAGATGTCATGGTGATTATTGGATCCCTTCTTGAGTTTGGTCCAAATAAAACACATAAAGAGTTTCTTGTAGAACATCTTCTAATTTCATCATAATATTTTTCCATATTCAACCATGATATGTGAAAATTTTGGTCCTAAAAACCCTTGCTATCATGATATTTACACCTTCATCCACGATAAAAACTTTCCCTAACAATATAAATTCCCAACACAAAACAAGACCTAACACAATGTGCTTCACACTACACTATCCTCATTGACACCTTATATCAAAGAGGCTATGATGGAAACTCTCATAATATATCTCAATCAATATGAAGAAAACCAAACTCTAGTCGAGGTGCATGCTAGAATATGCGGTGCACACAAGTGGGATGGTTCCAGATAAATATATTTTATGCATCGGTTATTATTAGCCCAGTATGGTGTGTGATGCCTACAACTTTATCAAAAAAAATGTTAGGCATTCCAACAACATGAAAATGTCATTCATGCCCCTTCAAAAGATCTTAAACCCATCACCGCGCCTTGGCATTTCTCCCAATGGGGGATTGACCATATAGGAAAAATAAAACCCACATCTTCTGATCATCATACATTCATTATCACTGCAACCGAATATTTTACCAAATGGGTAGAGCTCATGCCTCTCAATTATGTCATTGTTACTAATATTTCCAAGTTCATATTTAACCATATCATTTGTCATTTTTTACATCCCTTCATCTATTATTACTGATAGCAATACATCCTTTAAAAATAATTTATTAAAAAGCTAGCCAAACGCTTTCACATCTGACTTGAATGATCCACTCCATACTATCCAAAGTGTAATGGAAAAGCTAAAGCATCCAATAAAATGTTTAAATCCATCTTAGAAATTTTTTTTGAAAAACATGGTCATAATTGGCATATACAATTCTATTGAGCCCGCTACGCATATCACATATCTTACTGTACTCTAATAGGAGCCATACCCTTTTTCACTCGTATATGCAATTGAAGTTTTTGTTACCAATAGATTTTGAGCTCTCATCACTTTATATATCCCTCAAATATTTTGTCAATGAAGATGAATACAAATATGCTCATCTTTCTGAACTTTGCCTCCTAGATGAAAAGAGGCTTAATTCCCTTGGATCATTTGAAAGTGTATCAGAATTGACTTCGTCGCAACTATCAAAAATGGATAAAAAACCCATACATTTTGAAACTGGTGACCTTGTACTAAAGGAAAATCAGACAAACACAACAAAATTTCAGGAAAAGAAAGGAAATTTTTGAACCTAATTCGTTGGGTCCTCATTTTATTACAAAAAAATGTGGATCTAGTGCATACAAGCTATCCATTGAATATATCCAATATCTTAAAGAGCCCATGAGTGTGGTTCATGTTGAATATTATATTTATAGATGAAATCACCAAAGTTTTCTAAAATCTTAGAGATGTGGGAATTGACCCCTAAGATAAACCTCTATATTTTATAGAAGCTAGCTCTTCTCTTATTTGGGTTGAGATAAGGGTTAGAGAGAAAATAAAGCAATACATAAATCCTATCTAAGGCAATGTGTCAAAACTTTACTAAAAAGAAAAGAGATGGGATATTGAAATAACTACTAAAAATAGTCGAAGAACATCAACCATGATCTATTATTTCAAAGATTTTTCAAACTATCAAAGGCAGAATGAAACTTAAAACATTATGTATGTAAATGAACAAATTTATGTAAATATCTAAGGGTGTGTAGCACGATAGATATTTAAATGTTCATCTAGAATTGAATACAAGTAAATAACAAGAAACACATGATATAGAATATTGTGAGCTTGTAGGTGCACAAAACAAGAACTCTTATTTATTTAGAAAATTGTACATAAGGTTGAAATAGCACAAATTACAACACTTCTTTACAAAAGAGCCTTACCAAGGCCAATGAACACAATAGACTAAACCTAAATTCCTCCCTTTTGACGTTCTAGAACTTATTTTTCTATCTATGTCTGGCACAAGAACATTCTCTTATAGATCTTCATGACTCTTGCTTCAATGTACCTCCATTTAGGTTTCCACCATCCACATTTAGTTTTTACATACGAAATCTTTGATCTTTGGAGAAAAATATCAACTGCATGCTTTGGGGACTGAGATCACATTCAATCCCACTAAATCTTGAGCCCTTCACTTCTTTTATTGGTCCCTTTAGCATTGATAGCTTCATGTGTGACACGTGGAAACATTGCATGGTTCCGGGCTTCTCCTTTTCTCTCTCCTTTTGAAATTACAACTAGGCAATGTGTAGGGGCCTATGCATTCCTCCTCTTTATCTTTGAATTTTCAGCCCATTTGGGATGCTTTATTGTGCTTTATCCACATGGTTTATTCTCCATTCTCAAAGGCTTATGATTCTTTGTGTTTTCTCCAAAATGTACCAAAGGGACACGTGGATACCCTCCGTGCTTAGTTCCATACTAACGAAAAATTCAGTCCTTAAAAAAATACAAAAATAACACCGAAAGGAAAAAGGGGTTGGGGAAAAAAATGAGGAGCAGCAATGGAAATGCCCTCGAAAAAATGTAGAAATTATTCTATAATTCATATGAAGATATTCTATTATTGAATGATCTATGAGCACCCCTTATGTTGGGGGCATTGGAGTTGGGTCAGGAGATTCTGGCACTTGATAACGACATTGTTGCAACTCAGAATCTCACTAATTTTCACCATGACCATCCACTTGTCTGTAATACCAGCTCCTTGTAGGGTGGATTCTAAAGAGTCATATAATTATTGAACCAACATTTTTGATTTAGGGACCTTGGCAGATAGAGTGTTGTTGATGGTTAAGGTTGAAGACTCCATGTTAGTTTACATACTTTGTGCATCAAATATGAATCTACATGTGGGACTTAAATATTTTTCCTTGGTGGCAATTCTCTTGGAGCAGGAGGTGTATAACCCTTGCACCACATGAAAATTCTCCATTTCTGGGGTTATTGAGCAAGTTTCCATGTCAAATCCTTGACCATAATCCTCTGTTATCTAGCACTTTTTTTGCAAGCTTCCCTTCCTTACCTCAGAGGCACACAAATTTTTCTGGAGAGTAGTAACCTCAAGTTTCTTGGAATCAGCCTCATGCTGAAGGAGCTTGTTCTCTTGGTCAAGTGAACTAGATGCAGCTTTGGATGTTGCTAGCTTGGCTTCCAATCTCTTAGTCTCTTCTTGAGAATTTTGAAGAGCTTCTTGTGAAGCTTCTTAATTTAACTCCTTGCAAAGTTTCTCTATCTATTTATTTTCCCTTGCCTTTGATTTCAGCATTGAGGTGGGCTATAGTATTTTGAATCTAGAGGAGGCTAGCCTCCATTTTATTTAGCTTATTTCTGATTTTGAGGTATTTGGTGGTGACTATGATAGTTTTTCTCACTTATTAATTTGACCTTATCTTGAGGTCAGAAGTGTGTAAGGTCCACCGCAAAAATGCTGATGGAATAATCATCTGGATGCATCTGATCAGTGGTTTTAGAGACATTAGGGGACCATCTGGGTAATGGTTAGGGAACTTTTTTGATGGTCATATAATGACCGCATCTTCCTCTCAGCTCCCATTGCCATCTATTTTCTCTTCTTCTTCTTCCTCCTCTTATCTCAACCGCTTTGGCCATCTCTGCTTAATTTGAAAATTCAGAAGGGGAAGGAACTATCCTGCCTATAAATGGGAACCCTGGTGATATGCCGTAGGGTATCGTAACTGGTTGTGGGGGTTGAAAAGTTACGAGAGCCGAAGAGGGGCACGTCATAACTTAGGGAGAGAAAGTGGGAATGATAGTGGTTGGCAGAGGCAGGAAAAGGGAGCTGAGGTGAGGAAGATTTTATGTTGGGGTGACCAAAATGGGAACACCATTGGATGAGAAAATGAAAGGCAGATTGTTTTTTACATAATGTTCACTGTTATAAATAAAGCATTATTTAGAACAAACATTCCATACCAATCAATCTCAAATAGATAACCATATGCAGCTGTAAATGACTCTTTGATCCACTAATCTATTCATTTCATAACTCGGTAATCTACCCATCTATTTATTTCATTACTCGGTGATCTACCAATATATTTATTTCATAAATCTAAGTATTGAATACTTATCGTATACTTGGTTTTTCCTACCCTAAACTGGGTACTGAGTGATCTGTTAAAAGAACATATCTAAATATTTGTTACTAATATTCATCTGATATCACGTTGCTTTAAACTTGGTGACATAGGACAACATAACCAGTAGCTTGCGATACTTTGGCCAAATATTTACAACATACTGTGTATGTCACTATTCCTAGATGACATACTCGTCATTTTGGAATACGTCCTTCACCTCACTCCTCTATTATCATGAATGGTCTTTAATGACTACCACCAGTCCACTTGCCCAAAGTTTAACCCTAGCCCTAGTTAGAAACATAAATCATTATAGGAAGACGCTCACAATGACTTAGGGTATATGGGCATACTCGGTTGACCTAAGTCAACCGGGTGTGCCAAGGTACCCTAAGCCATTAAAAGCTACTACCTATCCTAAACATGCCACTAACTTGACCTAGAGAGAAACTAAGTTCAAGTCCTTATTTGAGTGTAGATCTAGATGATCAATGCAGAAGGGTGTTGCCACATGTCAACTGCAACGTTGTATCCTTGAGAAAACCCTAGTCTTCTTGAAGGTATAGTCCTACAATTGGCATGTGCCAACATCCTACAGAAACTACCTCATCAAGATGTACATACCCCAAGGAGGTTATTAATATTTAATTAATTTGGATTATAAAAAAGATTACAACATCTATGCTAAACCCTAATCCAACACTCCTTAAGTTCTTGTTCTATACTTGAATCAATTAAGCATTAAAGAACTTCCTTTAACTCATGATTGCTTTTAATGTTTGTTTATTTAGTTTAACAATAGTTAACCAAAATATGACAACAATATCATAAGTTCCATTAAATATAACTTAATCATTCAAAGAAGTTGTAGCAACCAAATAGGTTCAACTAGAGTAGACTTTATAGGGAAATAAAGTCTAATGATTTACAATCATATCACCATTCTTTAGATTACATTCCTTTTAGCAAGGAAGAATCTTCCTCTACTTGATTAAGTGTTAGGGTTTTTCAAACCCTTCTTATCTTTCACAAAATCTATAGTTTTATCGCATATTCATTACACATTCCAATACTATATTAGAATTGTTTAGATAAGATTGTTAACTTATGTAACTTAAGAAGCTGCATCTTATTAAGGGAGATTAAACTAATTCCCTTTTATCTAACTTATCAAGTTTATCCAAATTAAGCATATAACATATATGAATAATATCATCAAGATAGGAATTCCATCTTCTTCATAAATACAAGATAGTTTACACAACCAATACAAGTAAATCTCTAACATTCAATTCCTCATTATAAACTTATTCATTTACAAGACTATGTATTTCAGGTATGTTGTATAACAAATAGCCTCCATTCCAAAAAGAATACAACTTTTCTTTTTCAATACAATTCAAGAATGAATCCAAACTCTTTACATAAGGTTCAAAATTAAATAAGCCCAATACAACATGAAAGTTCCTTGTCTTCTTTAATCACTTACGATGTCCATCTACAAAATTGCTAGCATGGGTCAGTTCAATGAACTGAGCATGATAAGCACTAAGCATTAAAGTAAAGTGCATTCCACTAATTTCTTCATTAAACAAATTTAATTTCATGAAACAATTGATAAACATCATGCAAATAATCATAAGTAATAACATCTAGAAAGAAGTACAATTAAGAAATCTGAATTTACTTTTAAGAAAGGAACATATTATAATCTGCAACATCAGAATTATACCACAAGACTTAATTGATCCTATCAATCACTTTAAAGCATTCAACAAGTCTTGTCATTAAATTATTTCATAAATTCATAAGGATAGAAGGACACATTTAACTTTTTCCAATCTGCAAGGAGTTAGTTATAACATAACTAGATATTAGTATGTTTCATCCCTCCATATAGACAAAGAAGAGAATCAAATAACAAGAAGTTCGATCAATAAACTTATCAGTCAATAGAAAAAGGATCTCAAACCAACAAGGACCCAAACCATATTTCATTTCATTTATACTATGAAATGAAATCCATCATCTAATACAAACTTAGAAATTCTTAAGCTAGTTCCCAAAAGAGAACTCAAAACTAAATGCACAGTCAAAGCATGCATACTTCCAATTTCCACTGAAGATTTACAAACTAATTACCTCTTTTCATTCACCAAGATCAAGTTCAGATTCCATTCTCAAAACAAAATTCTCAGTACTATCTCTAAACAACATACTGTCCCCAAGAGATCCTAATCTCTTCTCTGACTAAAACTCAGAGATTCATTCAAAGAGCCCAACAAGGAAGAGAAATACGCAACAGTGCAAGATAGACAAGGGTCAATAAAACTCACAGACCCAAGGACTGAATTTCCAAGCATTCCAAACAGGGATACTATATCCCTTCATACTAGTATATAGGGTTTAAATTCAACATATAGATGAAATCCACAAATCAGATGAAAGGTCAGAAGAGAGTAAGGAACCAAGCAGTTCGTCAAAGACAAATACTATCCCAAAATCTTCCAACATGACTAAATAGAATCACCACAAGATTCTCGAATTTCCATTAAAAGCTTATGATAGGTAAGAATTTTCTCAACATCAAATACAAAAAGGAAGTAAGTAATTCATTCCATAAACCTCTATAACTGATATGACTGTCCCATAACAGAACATAGTTCCAGTTCAATTTATTTCTATGAAAAAATAGTCAAGTTTTCCCACAAGACACGGGTACACTCAGAGCAGAGATGAATAGAATAGGCTCCTTAATTACAAACCCCACTCATGTTCAAGAGTTCACAGGGAATAATCTAAAAGGTAGAAGTAAAACAATCATTCCTTCTCAAAATCAAAACAAAGGAGCCTCAGAGAAGTTACATGGCTACTCCAACCAAATGAAACTCACAAGACCCCTTCCATCAGACAGTATTAAATGAGACTGAAGTTTTTCAATTCATAATACCCCCCCTAAAATCCAGCTAGAGAATACATTTAAATATACAACATGTCGAATTTCTAAATACAAAATCAAAACAACCAAAAATGGAATACCTACACTGCGTCAAATATGATATTCAAGCACAAGTTCTAACAACACAATCTCAAATACAAGTTTAAAATAGAATGCCATGGCCCAAATAAAAGCTAAGAATAACACCTACACCCTATTATGGGTTCAATCCTTCATGTTTCCCTAAGGAAGAATAAAACATTAGTTAAGAGCTTAAGTATAGGGCACAACACAATAACTCAACAACGAATTCAGTATTCCTAAGAACTGTATACAAGTTCATTTATTGAATACAAAGATTCAACTAAGGTTCAAAACTTCAATAAGTTCCAACACAGTCCAAACAAACACACGGTACCAATAAAGCTAAAACAAATTTTGAGCTTCAATACAAGTTTAGAACCCCTATGGAGCTCCACTTCTAGCTCATGAAACACAAGTCTAAATAGAGATTTAGAACCCAAACATAGCAATAAGCCCTTTTGATCAACATTAGTCTTAAATGATAGAAACCAAGTTTCATATACAAGCTATAGAGTTCAATAGAGCTTCAAGTACATGTTACAGAGTTCCAAAACAAATCACATGCAAACCTCTAACAACCAGTATATAGAAAGTTCCCAAAAACTGTCAATAACAACAAAGGACTCACATTCCAAAACCCACATAATTTTCAAGAATACATGTAAGTGAATAACCAGATACATCATTAAAATATAAAATTTCCAGTGAGTAGAATTTTTTTAATGAATCATTTAGAAGAAAGTAAGAAATCTTAATGGGTAGAGCCTATCATGTCTGATAGTGCCTCTGTCGATTCGAAGAAGACTTCCAGCCAAGTTTCCAACACCTTATTTTCCAAGAAATATCAAACAACCATAATATTTTTTCACAATGCCACTTTTACATTACTTGAACTGAAAATAGCTCAGAGAATTCAAAAATAGCCACTAAGTGGAGATCAAACTGCTGGTTTGAAGAACTAGATAGCTCCATGCAGAGTAAAAATCAGGAATCATGCAAAATAAAACAACCCCAAACAAATCCACCAGTATGCCTTCCAAGATGGTTTTCTTTTTCCAGAACCAAGGTGAAATAATGACATTAATTTACACATTCCTACTTCTCTCTCTTTTCCACCACCATCCAAAGTTGGTGTGACCAAAAAAAAATTTCCAAACTTAGTGATGCCTCCATTAGGTTCCACTAAACTTTCACTAGACCCTACTAAATTGGAAGTACTTACATGCATTTAAAACCAAACCAAAATAAAATCCCAATAAAAAGCTTAGGAACCGTTGCTTAGTTCCCCACTTGCCATATGATCCATAGGTCCCTTTTCACATCCCATTACTTTAGGATAGTTAGAATTTTCTTAGGTTAGATCTTAGGTTAGTTTAAAATATACAATCTTAGGATATAACCCACAATTAAATAGATTTCCACCCTAGGTTAGGTCTTAGTTTAACCAAATACAATATGTTAGAAATAACTTTGAATCCCTTAGGTTATTTACTTCATACTAACTTAGTGTTAACAACTTAGGTTAGGATATCATCCAATGTAAAGTGGTGTAGAAAGAGTTGGGCAGAATTTACCAGAGTCTCGAATCTCTTTAGGATAGGCCTTAGAGATATAGGACACATTTTTATCTCTTTCCCCATAATCCTGAAGTAGGTTTCCCTTAACACCATTAGGAACCCTGCAAGGGTCAATAAATAAGAGCCGAGCACAACACAAAACAGAATGCAAGCAGAGTCTTTTGAGATAGTAAAGAATTTTTAACAAACACAAGTTCAATCTGTTAAGTCTCTTAATCAATGAATGTCAAATTTTCATTCAGTTTAGATAAGAAGTTTTAAAACATACCTTGGATCAATGGAATTGATCCAAGGATGAGTCTAATTACAAAGGATAAGTTTTCAACCATTTAAACCAGATTACAACTTTACTCATAAGAAGTGAAATAGATTATTGCAAGCAACAACATACCAACCCTACAATCAAAGAGCATAAATGATTTATCCATATCGAACATGATCTTTAGCATTCAAAAGAACACATCTTTATCAATAAAATCACATGTCAACACTTCAAATACAAAGGAGGAATATAACAATTGTCAAGGGTGTTACATGCTTCCCTCCTAAAAAGAATCATCGTCCTGATGATTACCTCATTTTAGTCATTGCATTTAGGATAATCAAATTTTATTCACTATCTTAACATATGTTTGCAACAATATCCAAATTTTAAGTTTCAGAAATCAGCATTAAATAGTTGTTTATTCAAAACAAATAAATATCTGCCCAAAACTGGCATACTTATTGTAATATAAAGATTAAATCACAATTTTTTTTATCAATCAATAAAATCAATTCTGTTCAAATAGATATGGAAAAGCAGCTTTCATATTGTCCAGGTTTTCCCAGGTTGCACTTTCTTCGTTAAACTGGTCCCATTAGACCTTGCATTAACTTATCTCACGATTTCTTAAATTCAACTGCCGAGTTTCAAGCACTCGTATGGGTTTAACCACAATTATTCCTGGGTCTTGGACCTACAAGGAATTCCAATTTAACACATGTGATAAATCTGAAACATATTTCTTAAGCAAAATAAATATGGAAAACATCATGCATTCGTGATAAAGTAGGAGATAATGCTAAGCAGTAAGCTACAGGGTTGATTACTTCAACTATCTCAAAAGGTCCCACATAAAGAGGTGATAACTTGACAGCCTTGCTAAAAGTTATAGAGCTCTTTTTCGGTTTGACCCGAAGAAATAATTTCTCATAAAGTTCAAATTTCCTGTCTATCTGCTTCAAATCAAGCATAACTCTTTTGTCTATCTGCTACTTCTTTCAAGCGTTCACAAATCAATTTAACTTGTTGTTCCATTTCATTAAGGTTTTCAGGTCCAATTACCTCTCTCTCCTTCATGTTGTCCCAACTAATAGGGGTTCTACATTTTCTTCCGTATAATGCTTCAAAAGGTGTCATCTTAAGAGAGGCATGATATGTATTATTATATATAAACTCAACTAGTGGAAGGTACTCTTCCCACTTATACTGCTGATCCCTATAATACATTCATAACATATCCTCTAAAACTTTATTAACTCTTTCAGTCTATCCATCCATGTTTCTGGATGATACACAAAACCGAAATTCAGCTTAGTTCCTAAAGCTACATTAAGCATTTGCCAAAATATTGACGTCATTCTAGGATCTCTATCTGAAATGATTAATTCAGGAACCCCATGTAATCTAAACATTTCGTGTACGAATCTTATAGCTAACACTAGAGAATCATCCTTTAGATTACCAACAATAAAATGTGTTACCTTTGTTAGTTTGTCAATAATTACTAAAATAACATCATGTTTATTTCTTGACATAGGCAACCCTTGTACAAATTCCATGCTTTTCACTTGCCATTTGTACTGCGGCATGCTATGATGATAAAATAAACCGGTGGGGTGCATATGTTCCGCTTTAACACGTTGACATTCAAGGCAATGTGTCACAAATTTTATAACATCATTTTTCATTCCTTTCCAGAAATATTGTTGTTTTACATCAGCAAACATTTTTGTAATACCAAGGTGTCCAAAAAAAGGTGAATTGTGGAATTCTGCTAACAATTTCTTTCTCAAATCATTTAGCGAAGGTACAAATACTCTGTTTTCAAATCATAAGATTCCTTCATTATTGAAGTGAAAACCTTTATGCCTCGAATCACTAGAATCTGTAGAAAGCGTTGTCTTTACTTGCTGAAAATAAGAATTAGATTCCATAACACTTTTTACTTCATTCTTAAATTGAGTTCTCAATGTTATAAGCGTAGAAATGTGCTTCCTACGACTTAGAGTGTTTAGCCACTCTATTTTCGTTACCCTTGATATAATTGATGTCAAAATCATATTGAGATAAAAAATCTAACCACCTTCGTTGTCTTGCATTAACATTTGGCTGAGTGAAGATATATTTTAGCCTAAGATGATCAGTTTTCAATTCAAAAGGTTTACCAAGCAGGTAATGCCTCCAAACTTGCAGTGCATGAACAATGGCAGCAAGCTCTAAATCATGTGGAGCATAATTCAACTCATGTAACTTTAGTTTTCTACTTTCGTAAGCTATGACATGACCATTTTGTAACAAAATACCTCCTAGACCTTCACCAGATGCATCCGTTACCACCATAAAATCTCTTTTAGGATCTGGTACTTGCAAGAATAGGTGCTGAAGTTAACTGTTCCTTCAAAGTTTTGAATGCAATTTCACATTTCTCATTCCAAAAAAACTTTTTATCCTTCTTCTATAAATAATTTACTGGTGCAGCCACCTTAGAGAAGTCTTTTACAAATTTTATATAGTAGCCAACAAGTCCCATGAAGCTTCTAACTTCATGTACATTCTTTGGTGCAGGCCACTCAGTTATAGCTACAAGCTTTGAAGGATGTACAAACAATTCCATTCTTACTTATTACATGTCCCAAATAGTATACTTCAATGTCATAGAAAGAACATTTAGATAACTTACCAAATAACCATCTCTTTCTTAATATTTCCAAAACTATCTTCAAATTCTCATGGTGTTCCTCAATACTTTTAGAATATATGAGAATGTCGTCTAAGAATATGAGCACAAATTTGTTCCAAGTATTCTTGAAAGATATTATTCATTAAATTCATAAATGCTATGCAGGTGCATTAGTTAATCCAAAAGGTAAAAACTGTGAACTCATAATGTCCATACCTTGTTCTGAAAGCTATTTTATGAATATCCTCATCCTTAATCCACAATTGATGATATCCAGATCGAAGATCTATCTTAGAATATACCAATGTTCCATGCATCTGATCAAATAAATCATCAATCCTAGGGAGTGGGTATCTATTCTTGATTGTTGCTTTGTTTAACATTATGTAATCAATGTACAATCTAAATGTTCCATCCTTCTTTTTTCACAAAAATTACAAGTGCTCCCCAAGGTGAAACACTTGGTCTAATTAAACCTTTAGAAAAAAATTTCTTACAACTAAGCTTTAAGCTCTACTAATTCTGGAGTAGTCATTCGATATGGTGCTTTAGAAATAGGTTCAGTTCTAGGCTTGATCTCAATCATGAAATCAAACTCCCTTTTGGGTGGAAGACCTGGCAATTATTCCAAAAATACGTCACTAAAGTCTTGTAATAGTGGATATCGTTCCATAACATCGTTGTTCTCTTCAGTTGTTTCAGTAATTTTTACTACATATAAGGTACAACCTTTATTTTTGGCCTTTTAAAGTTACATAGCTAACAATTTTCTAATAGAAATCTCATGGTTCACACCCTGAATCTTTGCTGTTTTCTGTAGGGTCATCTAAACAACTAATATGTTTTTTAAAAACAGCCCACTTTAGCCTTATGTTCTACTAACCAATTAACACCTATGATTACATCATAAGACCCCAAAGGTGCAACATAAAGGTCAACTTCAGTGGAAAAGTTTAGGTAAATCAAGGACTACTCCAAAAAGACACATACTAACTGTATAAACAACATTGTTTCCATATTATACAGTCCATGTTTTATCCATGTTTCTAGATTTTCTTTCTAGTTTTGATGCTAATTTATTAGAAATAAAACATTTAGTAGCTCCGGTATTAAAAAGAATAGTTACAGGTAAATCAAATAACTTACCCGTAACTTCTATAGGCGTGGCCTGTTTCTCAGCCTTGCTTCTGTCAGCTACTACAAACATGTATCTTGTGTTGCTGATTACGATCATCCTTTTTCAAATGGCGCTGATTTGCATAATGATCTTTGCCACAATTATAACAGCCTCCTATAGGTCCCTTCCTAGGCTCGGGTTTATTTCTAGCCTTAGAGTTATCGTTCTGACCCCCATAGGACTTATGTGCATTATTATTGTTCTTAGCAAAGTTGTTCTGTGTAGTACCAACATACTTGTTTGTTGCTGCTTTCTTATTAGTATCAGATGAAAACTTACTTTTCATTCCAATTTCTTCCATGGTCCTTTCTTAGGTGCAAGAGATGATGAAGAGGAGTTGGTAGCTTTCTTCCTTACTTCCTCTTTATGAGTAGAAATTACCTTTAATTTATGTTCCTACCTTATGGATTTTTCAACAACCCCTTCCATCGTGGTTAGGCTGTGAACTTCCACCTCTCCTCCTATAACGAGATTCAATCCCATGATGAATTTCTGTATTCTGAACTTATCATCAGTTTGGTACCGAGGTACATACTTAAGGAGTTTTGTAAATCATTCCCAGTACTCAGTTATAGTTAGCTTTCTTTGAGCTAAGTTATGGAATTCAGTCATTTTCTAATCATAATAAAGTTGTGGCAGCCAACGTTTCCTAAAGTAACCTTTAAATTGATCTCATGTGATATTAGCGTCATCAATGTTTAACTTAGCCTTATGACTATCCCAGCATGAAGATGCTTCATGAGAAAGCTTATATGCTCCCCATATCGTCTTTGTTTCTTCTGAGAAATTCCTTATTGCAAAGTATTTCTCCATTTCGCTGAGCTGATTCTCATCTCCATCTCCTAATGTGGTGCCATCAAAGCTTGGGTGGACTTATCCTTTTTATATCATTAGTGAATTCAGCTGCCAGCCTAGTCTTTTTGTATTCTCAGGCTGAACAGGTATGTTCACATTGTTATTATCAACACCTACATTGGCATTTTCCCCAAGAGGTGGCTGATTGTTGTTGTCAGCATCTTCTTCCTCCTCATTGCCCATTACTTGTTGTTCAAGTACAACCAAATGATCTCTTGTGTCCAACATGGTAGCAAGGATCTCATCTAGTTTATGGGCAGTTACTACTCCTTCCTTAGGCGGAGGGTTATTTGCAACATTTCCTCTTGTTCTAACCCATTTTTTATTACAAGAAAATTTGAGTTTCATCAGATTATGGACACAATAGGTCCAAGAGTTGTAACCTTCAGCTTTGATACCAAGATGTAACATTCCCATTTTAAGACTTTAGAAACAAGGGATTTTTTTTTTTTACATAATGTTCACTATTTTAAATAAATCATTATTTAGAAAAAACATTCCATGCCAATCAGATCTCAAACAAATAACCATATACAACTATAAATGACTCGGTGATCCATCGATCTATTCATTTCATAACTCGGTAATCAACTAATCTATTTATTTCATAACTCAGTGATCTATTGATCTATTTATTTCATAAATATAAGTATTGAATACTTATCGTATACTTGGTTTTTCCTACCCTAAGCCGGGTATTGAGTGATCTATTAAAAGAACATATCAGAATATTTGTTACTAATATTCATCTGATATCATGTTGCTTTTAAACTTGGTGACATAGGACAATGCAACCAATAACTTGTGATACTTTGGCCAAATATTTACAACATACTGTGTATGTCACTATTACTAGATGACATACTTGTCATTTTGGAATACGTACTTCACCTCGCTCTTCTGCTATCATGAATGGTCTTTACTAACTACCGTCAGTCCACTTACCCAAAGTTTAAACCCTAGCCCTGGTTAGAGACATAAAATCATTATAGGAAGGACATGCTCATAATGACTTAGGGTATATGGGCATACTCAGTTGACCTAAGTCAATCGGGTGTGCCAAGGTACTCTAAGCCATTGAAAGCTACTACCTATCTTAAACATGCCACTAACTTGACCTAGAAAGAAACTAAGTTCAAGTCCTTATTTGAGTGTAGATCTAGATGATCAATGCAGGAGGGTGTTGCCACATGTCAACTGCAACGTTGTATCCTTGAGAAAACCCTAGTCTTCTAAAAGGTAAAATCCTGTATTTTACATGTGCCAACATCCTACATAAACTACATCATCAAGATGTACATACCCCAAGGAGATTATTAATATTTAATTAATTTGGATTATTACAACAAATTACAACATCTATGCTAAACCCTAATCCAACACTCCTTAAGTTCTTGATTCTATGCTTGAATCAATTAAGCATTAAAGAAATTCTTTTAACTCATGATTGCTTTCAATGTTCATTTACTTAGTTTAACAAGTAGTTAACCAAATTAGGATAGTAATATCATAAGTTCAATTCAATGTAACTTAACCATTCAAAGAAGGTGTAGAAACCAAATAGGTTCAACTATAGTAGACTTTATCGGGAAATGAAGTCTAATGATTTACAATCATATCACCATTCTTTAGATTACATTCCTTTGAGCGAGGAAGAGTCTTCCTATACATGATCAAGTGTCAGGGTTTGTCAAACCATTCTTATCTTTCACAAACTCTATAGTTTTATCGCATATTCATTACACATTCTAATACTATATTAGAATTATTTAGATAAGATTGTTAACTTATAAAACTTAAAAAGCTACATATTATTAAGGGAGATTAAAATAATTCCCTTTTATCTAACTTATCAAGTTTATCAAAATTAAACATATAACAAATATGAATAATATATTCAAGATAGGAATTTCATCTTCTTCATAAATACAAGATAGTTTACACAACGAATACAAGTAAATATCAACCATTCAATTCCTCATTATAAACTTATTCATTTACAAGACTATGTATTTTAGGCATGTTGTATGACAAAAATCCTCCATTCCAAAAAGAATACAACTTTTCTTTTTCAATACAATTCAAGAATGAATTAAAACTCTTTACATAAGGTTCAAAATTAAATAAGCCCAATACAACATGAAATTTCATGACTTCTTTATTCACTTACGATGCCCATCTGCAAAATTGCTAGCACAGGTCAGTTCAATGAATTGAGCATGATAATAACTAAGCATTAAAGTAAAGTGAATTCCACTAATTGATTCATTAAACAACTTTTATTTCATGAAATAATTGATAAAAATCATGTAAATAATCATAAGTAATAACATCTAGAAAGAAGTACAATTAAGAAATCTAAATTTACTTTTAAGAAAGGAACATATTATAATCTACAACATCAAAATTATACCATAAGACTTAATTGATCCTATCAATCACTTTAAACAGTCAACAAGTCTTGTCATTAAATTATTTCATAAATTCATAAGGATAGAATGACACATTTAACTTTTTCCAATCTGCAAGGAGTTAGTTATGGCATAACTGATAATAGTACGTTTCATCCCTCCATATAGATAAAAAAGAGAATTGAATAATGAGAAGTTCAATCAATAAACTTATCAGTCAACAAAAAAAGGATCTCAAACCAACAAGGACCCAAACCATATTTCATTTCATTTATACTATGAAATGAAATCCATCATTTAATACAAAATTAGACATTCTTAAGCTAGTTCTCCAAATAAAACTCAAAACTGAATGCACAATCAAAGCATGTATACTTCCAATTTCCACTGAATATTTATAAACTAATTACCTCTTTTCATTCACCAAGCTCAAGTTCAGATTCCATTCTCAAAACAAAATTATCAATCCTATCTCAAAAAATCATACTGTCCCCAAGAGATCCTAATCTCTTCTCTGACTAAAACTTGTAGATTTGTTCAAAGAGACCAACAAGGAAGAGAAATACGCAACAGTGCAAGATAGACAAGGGTCAATTAAACTCACAGACCCAAGGACTGAATTTCCAAGCATTCCAAATAGGGATATTGTATCCCTTCATACTATACTAGTATACAGGGTTTAAATTCAACATACAGTTGAAATCCATGAATTGGATGAAAGGTTAGAAGAGAGTAAGGAACCAAACAGTTTGTCAAAGACAAATACTGTCCCAACTTCTTCCAACACGACTAAACAAAATCACCATAAGATTCTCAAGTTCCATTAAAATCTTATGATAGGTAAGAATTTTCTCAACATTAAAGACATAAAGGAAGTAAGTAATTCATTCCATAAACCCCTACAACTGATATGACTGTCCCATAATAGAACGTACTTCTAGTTCCATTTATTTCTATGAACAAAACAGTCAAGTTTACCCACAAGACATGGGTACGCTTAGAGTAGATAATGAATAG